>CM056993.1:7827113-9027113 GCA_029891345.1 Dryococelus australis
CACTAGAAAGACACACGACGAAGCATCTGGGCGAACTAAATCCGTTAACCCATTCCCTACAGAGCATATAAACTCACCGGAGGGGGTGGCAGGTCTGACAAGGCTTGACCCAGTGTACTTCTGGAGTACACTTTAGCTAGGGGTTTGTGGTTTGCCGCACTCTACAGGGTGAAAATTAGCACCTTTCCTGTCCATGACGTTAGCTTACCTACGAGGGAGCAGGAGCAACACCCGGAGGACAGCTGCTAGCCTTGCATCTCGATACACCCTAAGTAACACACCTACACCAGCCCTCAGCTGCAAGTCCCCACAGAAGAGAACACAAGCCACCCGGCAATTAGTGGATCCTCACTCCACTACCGATTCTGCCAATCTATTTGGTCTCCCTTTTAGGGTTCCCGAAGCTGCTCACCCCACCATCGGGGTACACTTTCCCTTTGGGAGTGGTATTTTTTGACATGGACACAAGCGAGGCACCAGCACCAGCCGACCACATGCCCACCAGTCGACTGGCATCCTGGACACCAGCAGGTCAGCCTGCCCAGCCGTTCGCTCCAGTCGGAACTAAGTCTTCCAGCCAGGTCCAGCATCTGCCGCAAGGAAGTGACACCAGTGGTAAGCTAGCCCGAACTCGTGTGTTGGATGCCCAGGGGCATCACCTTGCCCTCACAGACGTTGTACCAAGTAGACTCCTGACGCATCCTACATTATATAAGGGATCAGTGCGAGGCTGACGCATCATTCTACAGACACCTCCACAGTAGAGTCCGCAACTGACCTGACACAGAATTAAAAACACCTCGCTCTTTGACATGGCAACCTTCTCTCTAAACCATCACGTCTCAAAAGGTAAAAAGGTAAAAGATTTTTAGTTGTGCCCAACATGGGGCCACAGATAGTTTAACTGTGTTCGATGAGCAGAACCAGGTCAATGTGACCTGAGATTAAGATAACAAGCCAGGCTAAACAACTCAGAAACCAGATTAGAGTTCAGGGCATCTTGAAACATCAGTGGCACTCGACTGAACTCCCCACAATGTCAGGAGGGGAAATTACAATGAACCCAGTAGAGGCCACCATCATGGCTGGCGAGCCCGGAGATAATGTGAACGAAAGATGCCGACACACCACATGCACCAGCCTAGGCCAACGCACCATCCAGTGTGCGCACTGCCAGGTATGTTATCACTACCACTACCTGGGGTGGAACGATGCTCTGATATATAGAGATGTCCTTGAATAATGCTCCGTAACATGTGCCCAGACCTTTCATTACGCCTGTCTATTCTGGCCTGACGAGAGAATTACGTGACTTGGGCTAGTTCATCACTGCAAAGCTTGTCGGCGGGTACAGGAATACAGATCTAGCAACGCAGGACACCTACTCCCAGTACCGCTAGACACGTTGATAAGCAGCAGTTGCCAGAGTTCGCCAGCTGCTCACAAGAAGACCTTGTCGTATTCACCTAAGAATGAGAGAGGTAATTTAAAGCCAGTGGCATTCCCACCAAGCAATGGGTGATCTGCACCTGCAAGCAGCTGTCGGGAAAAGCCCTTGAATGGTGGAATCGTTATGGCGAGATCACCACAGAATGGGAACAACTGTGCAGCAGACTCACGACCCAGTTCTCATGGGAGGAGGTGCTTGCCCAGTTAACTTCAGAATTCCATAGCAAATACCAGACAGTCGATGACGAAGCTGAGATCTTCATCAAATGCAAAGTTCAGATGCATTGGCGTATCATGCCTGAAGGAGCAGAGGAGGGTTGCGTAAGAACTATCACCCGAATGCTTCTCCCTAATGTCTGGAACCTACTGCAAATCCTATGCCCACAAACAGTGGACGAACTCATAGAAAGGGTTGAGAAACAGAACGTAACAATAAGGCGCAATCTGCCTTATAATGCCCGAAGTTCTCCAAATTGAAGGAGGAACCCACGACGCCAGCACCATGAGCTGAACCGGCACCAGTATTAACACCCAAGATGCCTAAACTTCAACTGAGACTGCCTGGTAAAACAGGCCGAAATAAATCCACAGAGAAAAAAGGGGGGACCAAATCCCAACTTGGAAGCCAATGATTCCATGGCCAAAAATAACCGTAAACAGGATCAAATCAAGGACAATGGAAAGGACCTGGGTGCCAAGTGAACCACCACTTCTGGTAGCAACTGGTCAACTCCTGCCCTTTAGACATTAATCGAAGGGGAAGACCCTACCGAAGCTCTCCGTATCGAAGTGGCCATCAACGGTAAAACCGCTGTAGCACTGGTAGACTCCGCAGTGACGTACTTACTGCTGGCCAGCACGTCACATTACGAACTGAAGAGAGATGGGTTCACGTGGCCCAACCCAACCAACTCCTTAAAATAGAAGGCACTATCAACCTTCATTTTAAGATTGGAAATCGTGACCACCTAGCAGAATTCCTCGTAGCACTTCACATCAGGGAGGGATTCATATTGGGACAACCGTGGCTACACAGCCAACATTGCATTATAGATTGTGGACAGAAGAATATCTATATTGACAATCAGGAACGGGCCACCATTAACTGGGACCATAGGATGGAGGAGGTAGAACCCTCTATGTTAAAACCTGAAGAAATTAACCATCAACTAAAACCCCCAGAATTCTGCGAATTACTTAATATAGTTCTGAAGTATTCACGAGCTAACGGACACAGGAAAAAACTACCCCTCAGCCACAATGTCGCCCCAGAAGGGAATCGTGCACAACCAGGATCTATCAATGCCATTCTTGAAGCTGAACAACCGCAAACCAAGAAACAACTACGAAGGTTTCTTGAGTTGTACAACTGGTTACGGGACTTTGTACCTAACAACGCTCAGCTGATGGTCCTCCTAGACAAGCTATTAGAGAAAGAAGCCTGCTAGAAGTAGGGAACCGACTAACAAACTGCATTCCAGGCAAGTTTCCAGACAATATACCAGTGCTTCACCGCTCGCAAGAAAGAAGACAATTGATTTTTCAAAAAGATGCATGTCAAACCGGACTCAGCACAGTGCTACCAAGAAGAAAACGACAAGAGATGAGGCTTAACACCATTGAGTAAAGCTACCATATTAATGAGCAAGGGTGTCTCGCCATCATGTGAGCTGTGTGAAAATACTGCTATTACCTCGAGGAACACCCCTTCATCCTCCGGACGGGTAGCAAAGCCTTCAAGTGTCGAATTGCATTCGGTGTTGGATCACAGTAAATTGTAAAATTGTATACAGTATTTTGAGATGTTATATTCTTTATAGAACTGTGTTGAAGTTAAATGTTTTTTAATGTATGATTTACAGTAATACTGATACTGTAATTTTTTTTAATTCCCATTTTAATTGTGTTTACTAGTTAAACTTTATTTACAGATAATGTACAGCTCTAATAAGGTTAGAAGTTGTATATTATTAATGTAGATGTCAGAACTCTCATCTTCCTAAATCCTGAATGTATGGAAATTTATTTGACTGTTCCCTGAAACTTGTCCTCTGTATAAAACTGATTGCACCACACAAATTTTATTTTGTATTTTAAATTGAGTTTATTTAATCATGTGCCATATTGTTTGATAGTACATTACATTTAAAACTTGTTAAAATTTTAAGAATTTCATTTAACTTTTGTTCAGATTGAGTTTGTGTAAAATTATTTTCTCTTTACATAGTTTTAGTTTTGTGAAATTCAGTAACATATTTTTCATTTTCATTTTGTTAAACAAAAAAACACATTTGCACAACTCTGTTCTTCAATTGTGTTGCTGGGATAATACAGCAGTGTGGTCTGGTGTGCAGGGTTCTGCGAATGTAACTTATTGTTTCGTTCAACAAAAATAAATACTATGAGCTTGAATTTAATTAAAATGAAAATAAAATGTAAGTTTGTAGAAAATATTAGAATTTTTTTAAGTTTGTATTTTTGTATTGCCAAAGATTTAATTTAAAAATGAAATCTGACCTACATAGTTCCATCAATAGTCTTACAGTACAACAATATTTCCATTAGGCATGCATAAAAAAAGTGATTTAAGGTTGATTGACTAAGGAGAAATAAATGCTGTAATAATATGTTTGAGGAACTCGAGTTTATCCGGCCAACATTTCAAGTTTATTTTTATGTAAGTTTTTTTTAGTACTATTATAATGGATCAACAGATAACAATTTTCATTTCATTTAGGCTTTCAGAAATTGTAACCCTTATTTTCCATTATGTTGATATGGTGAATATTTGCATGACCCTAGTGGTGTGTTGCAATCAGGTAGAGAACATCCTACTGTCAACAGAGGAGGTGGAGTGCCAGGTGAAGGTGGCAGACTTTGGGCTAGCGAAGCTGCTCGACGAGAACACTGTGATGAGCACCGTTTGTGGCTCGCCCATGTACGTGGCCCCCGAGGTTCTGCAGGTGCGACACAACGGCTCTTACACCAGCCGCGTTGACATCTGGAGCCTCGGTGTGCTTCTCTATGTCTGGTGAGTCATAGTTGCCAATTGTCTGAAAAACAGGGGAATGTAAGGAAATTTGAAAGCTGACAGGGAAATTAGTTAAATTTTAGGAGAGGTTTGGGTGGCTCTTAACGTTGTAGTTTTGGAGAGCAGATGATAGTGAAGCAAGATGAGGACGGAGCAGCATTTGAATGCAAAGTTGGGAAACGGGAGATCACCAAGAAAACCTGCCGACCCACAGCATCTTCTAGCAGGATTCCCATGTGCAGTGAAATGTAGACATCTATGGGTAGTGAATTTTGAATTGGGGTCGGGTCGGGTAACTGTAATTTTTTGTTGGGTCTGGTTAGGTAGTTTTTTTTGCAGTAAAAACTCTTAAAATTTGAATTCTGAATGCATTGTTTGGTAAGTATCTGAATTATGCTAAAACATTTTACACATGACTGCTTTAGAGGTATGAACACGTTGGCGTCTACTTGGTTATTAGTTCGTGTCAGGCCAGACACACAGGCTTGGTGGGAGGGAGGGGGTGGGGGGACAGACCTTAGTGAGGTGGGGTCTGCAGTATTTGGTGCTTGGCCTTGAATGTGCCCTTGTATAAAGTCGGGCAGATAGGTCGCCTGTTGGGCACTGTCTATCTGGGTTAGATTGAGCTTGCGGCTGTTGAATGTTGGCAGAGATCCACTGGCTTACCTCTGACGAGTCTTACTGTTGTGGGTCGAGCACTCGTCGTCGTGGGCCCTGGTTGTGGTCTCCCGACCCGGCTGGCTGATGGAGATTGTGTCAGCTGATTGACTGGCGAGTGGCTGGATCCACAGAGGCAAGCAGGCATCCAGTCTACTGGTGGTGGCTGACTGGGCTGGTCCGGCGTCGTCGGCTGGTTTGTCACCCAGTACCAAGAGCAGACCTAGGCAAAGGTACTGGACGACGGGATGAGCAGCTCCAAGGGTTTTCACAAAGGGGCCAAACAAATTATGGGGGGAGGGGGACTATGATGTGACACCTCAACAGTTGGCAGGCAGCATGAACTTGTTCCCAGGGGTCAAGTAGCAGGAGGCTGGGGAATGTTGATTAAGAAGTGCTTGTTTCTCAGCGAGGATAGCAGCTGCCTTCCTGAGATGTTTTACAGTTTGGCCTGGAAAGTGAAAGTGACAGGCGTGCACATAAAATTTTAACACTATGGTAAGTAGGGTGATTACTATCCAAAACTTGTATTACGTGGCGAGGTGATTGCTGATGCTATATGTCAAGTTATATGTCAGGGCTTACAGTTGACGCGTGCTACTTACACCATTAAACCTCTACAGCTCATCCAAGTGTAACTACCAACCACAGGAACCAACTACCAGATGTCTAACAGGAAGTGTTCTCGCCAGACACATGGAAAATACTTGTTTTCCCAGACTGTTCCTCAACTGCCCTTCTCCATCTACTAATAGTGTTTACACACATGAAGGAGCAAACCAGTCACTATGTGTTACGAATGCGTAGAGAGTGGGTTCAACTCAAATGCACTTTGGAATCACGATAAGAAAGAGATTTGAAGCGGCCACGCAATGCGCCAGCCCCCCGATGCACCCGGTAGACAGTGTGTCACCACACCACCAAAGGTAGCCGAGCACCGCCGAGTTTCCAAGGTGATACCACGAGCGCAAGAGGGTAATTCTCCCACCCCATGCACTCCAGCCAGATGTCACAGGGGCACGTCACACCTCCCATGCCTCCCACGCTGTGCACTCTAGAGGAACAGTATATAAGGAAGTGCATGGTCGAGGTTGGGAGTTCATCTCCAGTAGCCCGCCTCAACACTTCTTGTACTAGGACTCTCTACCGACCACTAGGCCCTCACGGTTCTCTCCAAGAACTTCCAATTCTCCAGTGGCTGTAGCCACCATCTACCAGAGGGTTCTACCACCTCTTGGCATTGACGTCGCCAGAAGCTCCTTCTACCTGAAGTCATCGAACACGACTTAACACTTGAGTTGTTACCTGGTTCTTCAGCTGCCCCTACTTGCTGATAGTGCCTCCTCTTCTAGGCAAACTCAGTTAGTACTAGTTGCAACAGTAAAGCTAATTATTTCCCTTGTTCTTCAGTAGCCTAGGAGCATGTCACCTTCACCTGTTAGTGCTACCAATAAGTACAGATTTATTGGTAGCACATACGAGTCACCTAGTTGTTTATTATCTAAATAAATACCTAATCTTGAACGTATGCATGAGTTCCTTGTTGTATTACTATAGCCTATCTACACCAGTATCGACAGATGAGTGGTAAGCAATCAGCAGAGAGTTTAACCTAGAATAGAACATCAGTCCTCCTTCAGGGGTCTGTCAGTTAGAAACACACTTCATCTTTCTGTTCACCTCGGTGTTCAGAATGGTAGAGCCCCAACTACTAGGCCATACCCCACAGAGGCGGGACAGCCAACCCCAACTGAGTCTCACCGGAGCGCTTAGCTGAGGTTATGTCAGAGATAAGCTGCGGGGAATTGGAGGCCCTGCGTTTGTGGTTACACCCGGCAGTGGCAGGAAGGCGGTCTATGACCCACAACTCCAGGTGCTTGCACTATTAGGCAGTTAGGGAGCGCACCGCCATACATTATCGGCTTACACTATAAAGTCAGGGATTATCAACTGCTTGTCACCAACAAGAAATCTGGTACGCTATCAGCCTATACCATCGTCAGCAGGCACAGAACTATAAGAAGGCAGAGTTCAGTGCTGCCAAGCAGGTCTGTGCGGCAAACCTCGTTACGCCAGAAGTCGACACTCCTTGGGGGCAGACCCAGGCCGCCCGTAGTGCAGCTAGACTGACCTCGCCTGTCTGAACTTCCGTGTTCCACTCGAACCCAGTATGAACCAGCTATGACTTACATCCGGTAGTCCAGGCCCTAGTCAGTGGGCGCAACACCAGGCTCGGGAGAGCCAACCCACACATCATCAGCTGGGACATCACAGATTTGAACCGCTGACTACTACCGTAACGTGACTTCCACCATGTCCAGTGGAACCAAGGACTCCATACGCTCCACTTGCACTACACTAAGAACATCCCGCCGAGCTCTGGTAAGTCTACCTTCCCCCAGAGGACCACTGTTGTGAGGCATGTTCCCAGACCTAGTGTGATAGAATACGTGTCGCCGACTACATACCTAGTAGACAGTCTACAAGGCCGACACTGGTATCTAGTAAGAAGGGGAACTGAGTAACCCTAGTAACGTGACTTCCACCATGTCCAGTGGAACCAAGGACTCCATACGCTCCACTTGCACTACACTAAGAACATCCCGCCGAGCTCTGGTAAGTCTACCTTCCCCCAGAGGACCACTGTTGTGAGGCATGTTCCCAGACCTAGTGTGATAGAATACGTGTCGCCGACTACATACCTAGTAGACAGTCTACAAGGCCGACACTGGTATCTAGTAAGAAGGGGAACTGAGTAACCCTAGTAACGTGACTTCCACCATGTCCAGTGGAACCAAGGACTCCATACGCTCCACTTGCACTACACTAAGAACATCCCGCCGAGCTCTGGTAAGTCTACCTTCCCCCAGAGGACCACTGTTGTGAGGCATGTTCCCAGACCTAGTGTGATAGAATACGTGTCGCCGACTACATACCTAGTAGACAGTCTACAAGGCCGACACTGGTATCTAGTAAGAAGGGGAACTGAGTAACCCTAGTAACGTGACTTCCACCATGTCCAGTGGAACCAAGGACTCCATACGCTCCACTTGCACTACACTAAGAACATCCCGCCGAGCTCTGGTAAGTCTACCTTCCCCCAGAGGACCACTGTTGTGAGGCATGTTCCCAGACCTAGTGTGATAGAATACGTGTCGCCGACTACATACCTAGTAGACAGTCTACAAGGCCGACACTGGTATCTAGTAAGAAGGGGAACTGAGTAACCCTAGTAACGTGACTTCCACCATGTCCAGTGGAACCAAGGACTCCATACGCTCCACTTGCACTACACTAAGAACATCCCGCCGAGCTCTGGTAAGTCTACCTTCCCCCAGAGGACCACTGTTGTGAGGCATGTTCCCAGACCTAGTGTGATAGAATACGTGTCGCCGACTACATACCTAGTAGACAGTCTACAAGGCCGACACTGGTATCTAGTAAGAAGGGGAACTGAGTAACCCTAGTAACGTGACTTCCACCATGTCCAGTGGAACCAAGGACTCCATACGCTCCACTTGCACTACACTAAGAACATCCCGCCGAGCTCTGGTAAGTCTACCTTCCCCCAGAGGACCACTGTTGTGAGGCATGTTCCCAGACCTAGTGTGATAGAATACGTGTCGCCGACTACATACCTAGTAGACAGTCTACAAGGCCGACACTGGTATCTAGTAAGAAGGGGAACTGAGAAACCCTAGTAACGTGACTGATGTAGTGCATAATAAAAGTCTCTTGCCAACTAAAGTTAAGCGACACACATCACAGTTATTTGCAGAGTTTTCTTCTTAATTTTGTTTTGTCAAGTTATCTTTGTGTGCTTGCAGTTATTTTTCACTGCCACCAACTGTTTTTTTTTTTTTGTTTATTGTGTGTGCCACCATATTGCACAATGGCGAACTCTGATGTTTTAAGTGAAACTCAGTGTTGTTTTGCATTCAGTTCGGCTGGAAGTTATGCGGCTAAACTCAGTCAAAAATGGTTAACATTAGATCCTCCGGGCTGGATCAGTGATTAAGATAATAAATACAGTATGCAGTCACCAGACTTGCCAACTGTTATGATTTTTCCGTACAATATATAGAAATCATGCCCTTTTTACGATTTTATGAAAATGCCTTGATTTTCTGAATTCCAATACTGGAAAAAATTTTAAGAGCAAATATTTACTAAAGACGGGACATTCGCCATCTCTCGATACTGCGGTGTATCGAAAGTATCGAGTATCCCAGTGTGCATATTAATACATTTGTTTGATGCATGAAATGTCTTATTATCGACCCATGTATGGCTTGGTCCGCCATTTTCTCAGTTGTCATGGAACAGCACCGTTTATTTTCATCTTGCACTGTGCATTTTACTAGTTTCGGAAAGCCGGTGAACGTATTATTATATAAACAGTGAAAAATATTTTAATGTAACACATTAGTAAATAATAAATTATGCAGTAATGACTTTAAAAAAAAATTTGTTGCGGAATGTATAAACACAGCACACCACTTACTTACCTTTAAAAACATGCCTAATGAATTTTATGTACAGGTACTTGTTTTAAAAATCATTTTATTTACACATTCGTGTATGTGTTTTGAAGTAAAAACAAACGTGGCACTGATTTTGTCATTTTGTAGGCGTATACAAAATTGGATCGCATGATCATTTTGTCAACAAAATCTGCCAATTTGGACATGGCTTCAATGTTTCTTTCATATGAACAAATTTTCGACTCTTCCATTAAAACAATATGTAATTAAAATTGATAGTCTCGTAATAAGAGGTGCAAAACAAAGCCGTCTCATGAAATACATTAAACTAAAGTCTCTCCCAACCCCATCCAAACCACTGGCAATAAAATTAATGGAGTCCCAGCAAAATGACTGCCATAACAAGAATAAGATAGGTAGGAATGGTAACCTACATTGATCGTAGCATTGTTTTCTTGATCAGCTCATTGTTTTCTTCATAGACAGAGCAGTTGTTTCACAAGGATACATTGAGGTCTCACTACGTTTCTAGTTGAAACACCAAACAAATGTTATATTATATTAAATTTTCATTGTGAAATTATGGAAATTTTATTACTTGAAATCAAGTGTGAATGTTAAGAAAATTAGTGTATGTGAAATTGCTGCAAGCAGTTTACGCATTTTAATAGTTTTTATCCATTTTACTGATTGAAAATTTTAAAAGTTGGCAAATCTGAGTCTCTCATTTTTGATATGGTAATGCCAGTAAATTGGTATATTTCCATGCATTCTTGACTGTACATGTACTTGCCGATCAGGCAAGGTTATGACGCCTTCGTGCTGCAACCGCTTTTGTTTATCATTTATCGGTTACAGTAGAACCTCTCTATTACGACCCCTCACAGTTCCTGAGAATGGGGTCGTAATAAAAAATTTGGAAAATTTTGGGCCAATTTTGACCCACCCCTATGCCACCAAACTTGCCATTTTTTATATGAAGTTCATGTTCAATAGTCTCTAGTGCATAAAAAACCACATTTTAAATTAAATATGTATACATATGTATATTTTAATAGCTGGACAACTCCTGATTAATTTGATACCCAAGAAAGGCATATTGGACCACCCTTTGTCGTAAAAAAAGAAGGCCTAAACATAGTATGCCATGGCCATTGAAAGTGTGTGAAAAGATTGGACTATGTCTTATTAAAATATAAAGTTATTATTAACTATCTATTATGCAGGTCTCATGGGTCATAAATTACTATGTGGCACGTAGCGATCAAAAAGTTTAGGTGGCATTGCGCAATACGTGTATGTGCCGTGCTCTTGCTTTGGTCTGGCCGTTTCATTGCTAGAAGATAGGACGTATTATGCACAAAGCAGTAGCTAAATACACTGTTGTAGATGCCTTACGTTTGAAGTAAAACACCGCGCTTTATTTATTGATAACATATATGAAGATACATTATATAGATTAAATCACTTGTGTGCTGCGACTAGCAGCGAATACATTGTCGTGTGTACGCGCCTAGATCCTCTGCAGTGCGGCCGGGTGCGGCAGCTTCCTGCTATCGCTCGGACCTTGTTCCTCTGGCTAGGCTGTGAAGTAGGTGGCCCTGGCACGAGCATCGTGCTCTTGCAAGGCCGTCCGAATGCCGCTCAGCTGAGCCAGCACCACTGCCGTTGTCACTACTAGTGTTGGGGAAACATGCTGATAGATGTTATTCACGTCAATGTGTTGAGTTTATACGAAATTTAGGTGGCGTGTTGGCCTCTAGTGGTACAGTGAGGCCCAGCAATGTTTACAGGAATACAAAAATTTAGTGTGGCGTACTTGAAATATTAATTAACACAAATTTTTCATGAAAAAATTCTGACGTGGCATATGCACGCACATGGCCTAACTCACCAAAATAAATTGCTCACTGTAAAAACGGGCGGAGGAGAGTTGACAGAAGTAAAAAATGAGTGGGAGGGGTAAGGCAGAGGTGGCGGTATGGTACAGTATGTGACTAGACAAATAATTGTTGACCCAGCCTGCAACCCCCGGCCCAAATACCGCAGTCCCCTTCTGACTTGAAGTAATTTATTGCTTCACGCTACTTGGAATGACAACTGTTGTAAAGTTTTGAGTAATGGGTGACTGCTAACATCAGTAAAGGCCAGTTTTCCATAGACTGAAAACCGTGGATAATAGAAACTTGTACCGTCATTGAAGCATAGGTCTACAAAAAAAAATCTTCGCATAACTGAAACCGCATTTGAAGATACCATGGTTGACGAGGGATTACTGTATCTATTTTTAGACGTGCCTCAAATTTTCGTCCCAATCTTTTCATGTTTCCTCGGGATTAGGTCTTAATATAGAGGTGGTTGTAATAAATGGGGTCGTAATAGAGGGGTTTTACTGTATAATCTTTGTTCTGTGTGTCGTAATTGTGTAAAACACGTCCAATAATGGCTCAAAAAAGTTCAAATTCAGTTGCACATAGTAATGTGCAGAATAAACAGACGTCTTATGCTCGCAGAGCAAGTTGAAGTGGATTCAAGTCATCTGCAGGTTTATTCCAGGCTCATTGCAGAGGTTTGGAACAACTGAAAGATGAATTTGAAGAGAATTTTCTGCTAGTGGTGAAACCTTCAGCGTGAGGCGACTGGGGAGGGTCAAAATGGCTTCACTCTTATTAGTTTAACAACCACTATAAATTAATTTCACCTCCCCCACTACGTGTGGCCAGGTTTTCCATTTAATTAAAGAAAAATTATGTGCAAACTGTTTGTTTATTTATTTTAGTTTATTTGAGCTGATTTTCTTGCCGCAAAAAGTCAATACAAATTCTCATTGTCACCATTCTTTTGGCCAGCTGAACTGCACTTCCGCAGACATAATCAAAATCCGTAAACAGACTAGTAACTGGCAACGAACGCAACTTGCCCCCACACAATAGAACAGCTAGACAGTACCTTCAAATTTGAGGGCGCCGGAAAATTTGCAGACGTAGCGCGCCTCCACACATGCGTCCGCAGGTTGCGGACATTTACGAACTGCAAGCTGCCATCCAGAAAATGCAATGGCGAATCTCAGCGCTGATCGCGCAGGCAACTCCCTTGCAAATTTTGTGGTGATGACCCACAGCAGAAAATAGGTCTCTACCGGAGTTCCGCAGTGTTTTACAACCAAGCTCAACCCACAAGACGTGAGCATTATAACAAGCAGGCAGACTTATTTCCACAGACTATAATTTTTATATGAGGTTCTTCAATAACCATGTTGAATACAATGCTAAAAGAAAGATGTATTTCAAATCCCAAGCTCATACTATGTCTGCTGATGTTACGAGACTCCTCCAGCCCCACGTGGCCACTACCACGAGTGGCAGCACTGACGACGTGCGCACACTCCAGCTGGCTTTTTAAAGCACTCAGTAACCATACAACATGCTATAAAAATTACTTAACTAAGTACTAAAATATTACATAATGCTAAAATAGAACTATTAAATATTAGTGTAATACTAAACATATTAAAAAAATGGCTGGCTGGCCAAACAAAGAATTTAATAACATAGTAACCACTCATACGAGTGCCAAATTCAAAAGTGCCAACTGCTGAATACATTTTATTTCTTAAGTGACGACTCACTAATCACAGTGGCACAAGTATCTGAAACTGATTCAATTGCACAATCAGACTCCAGCGAGTGGAAATTGGAATAATTTGATGTGGCATATTACAAGATACAGGAAGTTTTTTTACTAACTCTCCATGACTCGAACAGAGCGAAGCGATGTGCCCAGGCATGAAATATCTTCCAATTTAAAGCTTCCAGAACTAGAACTATCAACATTTAAGAACATAGTCACAGAGTGGACGAGTTTCTGTGACCTGTTTACATCACTCTTTCACAATAACAGCTCGCTGTTGACGGTTGAGAAACACGAGTATCTGCTCACGTCATTATCAGGGGAACTCTTTAATTTAATAAAATCACTTACGATTTCTTCTGAGAATTATGAACTGGCTTGGGAAACTCTAATTGAGCGATATCAAGATGTGCGAACTATTGCCACCATGCACTCGGATAACTTTATGCATCTTCCAAAACTCATTGTCAGTGCACCTGACAAACTACATAAGACAGTAGATGTGATCAAGGAAAATCTGGGTGCTGTTAGAATTCTCAAATTTCCAGTGAGTGAGTGGAGCTTTGTTTTATTTAATATTGTGTTACAAAGTTGGATCAGGACACACATAACTAATTTGAACTGGCTCATGGCATGTCACGTCACCATTCGTACTTTTGATCTGTTACCACAGTATCTTGAGTCAAATTGCACTGTTCTGCTTTTAGCCAGCAATGGCATGTCAGTAGCCTCTGGGTTTATCTTCTGTCACCAAGCGTACTTTGTCTGGGTCAGGTTCAAGTGGTAAGAGTGTATTTTTGGCCACCTCTGGCAGAGATGTATGTGCTGCATGTCAAAGGGCTCAGTCCATTTATAAATGTTCTGAATTTGTTGCAAGATCATAAGAAGGAAGAAAAGAAGTGGTGCGAGGAAACAATCTCTGTTTCAACTGCTTAAGTTCACTGTTCACTTCATGTAAAGGATTTTACCTCACGAAAGAAATGCATGAGAAGCCATCATAGCTGGTCCAGGAGACGAAACCACCCCTCCAGTGTTTCTAATCTTGACCGAGGAGCAAGTTGAGATCCCACCCATGGTGGTATCAGTGACCTCTCGCAGTGACTATTCAAGTACTGTGGTGTTAGGAACAGTCTTGGTTCACATTAAGGATGCTAATGGTGCTTTAGTTCTTATAGATTCAGGGTCGCAATCATCCTTCATTTCAGAAAGGTGTGTCCAGAGGTGATGTTTGCATCGATGCAGTGCTCAGGTTCTGGTAGTCAGGCTTGCCCACTCAGATGTTCATGCCAACAGGGGTAAGGTGACCTTCAGTTTGATGCCTTTTCTGAGGACTGAACCCAGTGTTATAACAAGCATTAATTTTAAAGGACATTGCATCAGAGTTGGCTGCTGTACAGTTGCCCTATGAGGTGCTGCAAGAATATGAGGGTTTGGAACTGGCCGACCCTACTTTTGACATTCCTTGGCCGATTGACATTCTGTTGGGAGCAGTTGCTTACCCAGACTTAGTTGACAGTGGACGGCATCAAGCCTCACACGAATTTCCTACTGCTCTGCATACTGTGTTTGGTGGGTTCTTCCTGGGAGGATTGACCATGGAGCAGTTGCTGCCACCAATAGTGTTGTCTCCTTTTTCACTGCGGCACAGCCGAGTCTCACTGAAGGTTTTGGGAATGTGAGCAATTGTCTGCAAAAAAGTATGTTAATCCAGAGGATGATGAGAGTGAACACCATTTTGTTCAGACCCACAGCCATACTCCTGAAGGACGATGCGTGGTTAGACTCCCCTTCAAGCATCCTCATGACCTTGGTGACTCCTATCCTCAGGCAGTAACCAGGCTACAACGTTTAGAATGTCGCCTCAGCAGCCAACCTGAAATCAAAATGGAATATAATGCATTTGTGAAGGAATTAGTGGCATTGGGGCACATGCACTGTTTGGAAGCGGTTCCTGGGTCACAGACAGTCTATTACATTCCTCATCATTGTGTCATTAAGGAAAGAACCCCCACAACAAAGCTACAGGTTCTATTTGATGCCTTTGCTCCTACTACATCTGGAAACTCACTCAATGATGTGCTAATGGCCGGGCCGAAACTACAAAGGGATGCAAATGAAATCAGAACTCATTTCTGTCTCCATCCAGATATCTGTAAGATGTACCACCATGCATTTGTACATTCAGAAGACAAGCCACATCAAGTGATTCTGTGGCGAGTAAATCCACAACTACCAGTCCAGATATACCAACTCTATACTGTGATGTAAGTAGTCTCTTTTGCCCCCTTTTTTTAGCCATGAGAGCTCGACAGCAGTTTGCAATAGATGAACAGGTCAAATTTCAATATGCAGTAAAAGTTGTGATGGAGGACATCATCGTAGCTGACATTATAACCGGTGCATCCTCAGTTCTAGAAGCATTTACCTTGCAGAGAGAGCTAATTGACATACTTAAGGGAAGTTTTGAGTTTACGGAAATGGGCATGCAACTGTAAGTCCATAATGGAGGCCATACCAGAGTGTCACACAATGTGTCCGTTAGTCTTCAGGAAGACAAGGAAGTGATCAAGGTGCTAGGCCTTGAGTGGGATGCAATCACTGATGCATTCGTGTACCACATTCATCAAGCAATTGCAATCATAACCAAGCATGCCATCCTAAAAAATCTACGGCCCTTTGGGTTCGATTACACTGATTGTGTTTTGTGTGAAGCTATTTCTTCAAAAGCTATGGCTCCTGGGCCTCGACTGGGATGAAGTTCCACCTGATGAGGTGAAGGAGGTACGGCAAGATTCATTACCCAGATTCCAGTTCTCAGCCAGGGCTGCATTCCCCGCCTTGTATCTCCAGCAAACAAAGTAGCCTATCGGATTCAGTGATGCCTCAAATCATGGCTATATAGCAGTCGTATTATATCTGCGAAGTTTGGGTAGCAGTGAGACAAGGGTAGATCTTTTACTTGGAAAATCTCAAGTAGCACCACTGAAAACTGTCACTTTTCCTCGTCTAGAGTTGCTGGGAGCACATCTCCTTTTGAAATTGATTGAGATAGTAGATGGTATTCTCTCAATCAATGCACATTACAGTTGAAAGTATTACAGCATGGTGTGACTCAACTGTTACTTTGGCTTGGATGAGGACGGCACCGCACACACTGAAGAGCTTTGTGGCAAACAGGGTAGCACACCTTCAGTAAAGTTGCAATTCGCTGGCAGTATATTCGATTGCGAGACAATCCAGCTGACTGTGCTTCCAGGGGCGTGACACCTAGTGATCTTGTCTGGTGTTTCCAGTGGTGGCGAGGACCGGAATGGTTGACATCAGAAGAGAATTACTGGCCGAGTGAGGACTCTGCACCACACCAACAAGAACTTAGAAGTGGAGATGACAGTTACAAGTGCCATTTCATTTGTTTGTCAAATTCAAGGCCTCAGTATTTAGGATTGTATTGAGAAGTTCGCCTCGCGGTCTAAGGGTCAGAGAGTTGTGGCCTATGTAGTTAGATTTATTATGAATCTGTAGATGTCGGCTGATAAGTGGTGTGTGTGACCACTAAACCCAGCAGGGTTGGAGCATTCACAAGGGCTGTGTTTGAAGCAAGTTCAGCAAGACTCTTTAAGGATGACGTAGAACTCATTAGCCATGGGAAGGTGTGCTCTTCCAGTCTTAGAAGACTGGGCCCATTCCTCAATTCAAAGGGAATTGTGCATATGGGAAGATGCTTACAGAGCTGTGATGTCAGTTTCAGTACAAAAAAGCCGGTGTTGCTGCCTAAGAAAAGTCATGTTACGAACGTGGTGATTGACTTCTATCATACCTCATCCCTATACGCTGGCACCAATGCTACTCTGTCTTAAATCCACAAAGAGTATTGAATTTTGTCAGGAAAAAGTGCTGTGAAAGCAAGAGTGTTCAAGTGCATACAGTGTTTTTGATGCAGTGCTACTCCAACCCAGCCTGCTATGGGGAACCGTCCCACCAGAAGTGTGTGGTCAGCAATACCTTTTCTTCCCATCAGTATTGATTTTGGAGGTTCATTTGGAATCAAGTCATCCAACCTTCATAATGCTAAGGTGACAAAGGCCTATTTGTGTTTGTTTCTCTGAGTACCAAGGTAGTTCACCTAGAAGTGGTGACTGCTCTCAGTACAAATGCCTTTCAATTCATTCTACAGGTTCACGTCTAGATGAGGATTGTGCAAGGATGTATATACAAATGCTAACTATCTGAGTTTGCATAAACACATCTTGACTTCTCTAAATGAACTCCAAATTGCGGACAGCTTGTCTGAAAAGGGATCACAGTGGCATTTCAACCCTCTATCTGCACCACATTTTGGGGTATTATGAAAAGCTAGTATAAGGTCAACAAAATATCTCCTGAAGCGAGTTGTTGGCCAGCAGGTCCTCACATTGGAAGAGCTGACTACTATGTACTCAGATTGAAGCAGTGTTGAACGCTTACCATTGTGCGCACTTTCCACAGACACAAATGATCTAGAAGCCCTTACCCGTGCACACTTTCTTATTGGTTCATCATTGACTGCTCCAACGTGTGATAGTTTTACAGACCTCCCAATGAAGCGACTGGACAGGCGGCAGCTGGTGCAGCAAGCAGCATATCACTTTTGGTAGCGGTGGTACTAGAAGCACATGCAAACCCCGCAGCCACGTGTAAGGTGGGTCCAGAGTGAAAATTGTAAATTTTGGTGGGCGGTATGTTAGGTTATGTGTCAGGGCTTACAATTATTTGCTAACACTTCTTTCTTCTTAGATTTTTTGTTTGGTTAACTTTGTGTGCATGTGATGATTTTTCACTGACACCAACTTTTTTTTTTTTTTAATTTAGTGCACAATGGCAAACTCTGGTGTTTGAAGTGAAACTCGGTGTTGTTCTGCAGTGTCATGCCACCAAACTCAGTCAAAAATGGTTAATATAATGCATAATAGGAATCACCATAGATCTTTTAGGATAAATTCTCACTTGAGACTTCCTCAGTTGTTTGAGCAAGTGGTTGTATAATTTTGACGTAACTTTCTGCAAGTGCCCATGCAAAATTACAAGGTTCTTAGAATAATACTGGGCTCAAAATTTACCTAAAAACAATTAAAATGACAGTATAATAAAAAATAAACAAAAAAGTATCTTTTTTTTTTCTTTTGCTAAGCGTTCGTTATGCCTAACCTCATCATTCTGTCTCAACCAGCAGTCGGCACACCCTCGAGTAGTCTGGCAAGCTTCCAGAATTGGTCGTCCAGGGCGTTTGGAACCTCCCAGAAGTATTGCTTTGTTTCTTGCCATCAAAAATTCAAAATTCGGTGAGGTAGCAGCTGAGCATCGTGCTGTCTCCAAGAAACCGCAGTCCAAGTGCTAAGGAGGGGATGGGCAGTGTGATGGAGGGGAAAGCCCCACATTGCACCTGCTGGGCTGTTTGCACGTCACTCACAGTGAGGCAGGATGCCTCGCGCCCGATGTCGTGCATCAGCCTAGGTCCTAAAGGGGCATCAGCAGGTATGTTTGGCCACACATCTGCCAACACCATAGTAGGACGCAAAACCCAGCGACTTCATTGACGTAAAAATTGTGCTATGTTTCAGGTACACCATCACAATGTTGTTTTTTTAATTTAATGCACGAATATAATTGATTTAAGGTTTTACTCGTTGAACATACATGCAAGGGCATGTGTATCTATGTTGTATCTGTTCTGTTGCAGTCCAGAGTCACACATATAAATTCTGGTAAGAATTTTTTTAAAATTCTTCTTGTATTTCTAGTTTTTTCCCCTCTCCTCTTTCAAGTGTCTATGTAAGATCAATGATTGTATGTGATTCTAATGATCTTACATTTACCTAGTCATGTTAAGACTTATTTTTTCTTTTATCTGTTCCTATACAAAATATGGTAGGTACATGTACCGTATTTACTGATGTATAGTGCACACCATGATTTTTGCAGCAAGTTCCTGGGAAAAAAAAATTTCAATAAAATTGCACCAAATATTTGTGCCACCCTATTGGTAAGTATGGAACAAATTATTCTTTTTTACATTAATGTGTGATGATTGTAATATGTTCGGAAAATAGTTTAATTAAATAACTTGGGTGCAAAAAGCCAAAATAAAAATAATTTCGGAACCGTCTTGCTTTGTCTTCCAGCTTAGTTTATCTTTTTTCTCCTTTCTCCTTTTAGCAGTACCCGGCTCTGATTTTTTGCCGTGTTAGAATGTCACACTACCCTTATCACAAAAAAACAAAAGGGCCTCCTCGTCCCTTCTCTCTCCCCCCTCCCCCCTTTCTGGGAACATGGCTCGCTAGCCAATGCTATGGGAACAAAGAGGGATGGCGGAATTAATTATCGACTGGCAACAGCTGATTGTTATTACAAAAAAAAAGGGGGGGGGGGGGGGGTTTTGACCTACACATATTTGAAGGGTCACTGATTATATATATATATATATATAGATATATATATATATAAAGAGGGAGAGTTGAGACAGTAATAGACAGTCCTGCCACTTTCCTCAACACCCCCAGACAATTTATGGCTACCACTGCCCTTTCCTCCTTTTTTTCCGTGTATAGTACGCACCCCAGAAATTTTTTCCTTTATTTTTGCAAAAAAAAAGGCTCACTATACACGAGTAAATACGATACTTGTATATTATCACTGTTGTACCACTATAATTCATCTGAATAGGCTACTTCATAGAGATATTAATTTTATAGTGAGTTTTTAAAATAACAAAGATAATAATTGCAATTTTTTGAATGTAGTTTGTCTGGGAACTACCCGTTCCATCGAACGGCACTGCAAGAACTCAGGGAGGACATTACAAGAGGGGCGTACTGCTTCCCAATGAGGGCATGGTCTGGCATCTCCATGAAGGCCATAGACCTTGTAAAGAAGATGATGACAGTGGACCCCACAATGAGGCTTAGCATCAGTGAAGTGCTCTGCCACCCATGGCTCAACGTGAGTACCTGCTGATTTTCCTTCCAACTCCTAGCTGGAGGATATTCATATTGTTTCGAGTGTATTTCAGGGGTTTATATTCCAATGTAGAAATAAAAATGTTTCCTTTAGCGTTTGCAAGAAACTAACTTACTTGTTTGTAAACTTTATTTTATTTCGCCACAGTTCTTCAGTTCTGCATATTTATTTATAAATATCAACAGTTAAAAATCTCTAGCAGTTAATTTCAGACTGCCACAGTTTTTTGGTTGTATAAACTAAGGAATATTTGTTTTGATTTCAGACTAAATTTGACTTTCAGTTCACAAAATTGTAAAATTAAAAATATATTAAAGGACAGTAATTCAAGTACTACACTGTGACTATGAGTACTTGAATTCCTGTCCTTTTGTGTATTTTGGTAGCCTAGCAGTTTACTTGCAACCTTAAATTTTAAAATTAAAGTAATTTGCCACTACTTTTCTCAGGACAAGGAGGTGCAAAGGAAGGTTAAGAGGCTACTCAACTGTAAAACCACGAAGATGTTCGGACCACCAGCTAAAAGAAGACGTGATAACGAAGGAAGGGCAGTGGAGTGATTGCTTGGCTGGATGAAGCCAAACTCTTCACTTCATGCACATGTAGTATCGTGAGCAGCCAAATGTGACAAGACTGTTTGTACAAGTGACGTACAGTATGACTACTCTACACTTCTCTCTCTCTCTCTTTCTTATAACCACTCAGACCCCAGTTTTTCTTTTATTCAAATATTAAACCATTTTTTTGTTTTTCCACTTAAATATCTGTTAGCAGTTTCTCCAACATATTACATCCTTTCCCTGATCTGGATGAAAATATAAAATGTGAGTTTCTGGGTACGAGTACCATTGACATAAGTCAAACATTGTTATTTTTAATCTGTTAATGTTTTTTTTTCTACTTAGATAAAATTAGAGCGGAGGGACATTGTCGTTGCACACGTTGATGTGTTGTGTAAACTGCTACAGAAAAGAGATATTATCTGGTTATTTAAGACTTAGTATTAGTAGGATGTAGCTTGGATATACTGTATATACCCAAATTTAAGACAATCGTCTAAGTAAGCAGACAGATTTAGAGAAATATTTTTTTCAATACTTTACTAGCAACTAAATTAAGAAAACTAAAAGATTAAATCAAGAAAACTATAAGATCATAAAAGTTTTGAATTTAACATCTACACATTTGATCTTACAATAACTTACTTGCCATTAATATACAGGACAAACCGTGCGTTATGAATTTTGCTTCGCAATCCATAGGTTCCACAGTGTTCTCTCCACTTCCACTACCATCAATGTCTGTTTTTCCACATTGTTTGTTGTTAGTACCCAGTACAAAAACATTGCCACATAGATGTAATACCATCATTCTAGTATACTGTGTGTTCGAAAAACATTTCCTGTCAACATTACATAATTAAAAATGAAGTATCCAAATTTAAGATGACCCCTACTCTTCAGAAATACTAATTTAGAAGGAAAAAAAACACAAGTCTTAGATTTGGGTGTAAATGGTAAGTATTCTGCAGTTCATTGACTCAACCAATTCTGTAAAGAGGAGTTTGAGAATTTTTTTTCAATGTTGAGTGTTAATTATTGTCGTAAATGAAGTAGTCGTTCATCATCTTTGTTCAGTTGCAAATCACTGTTACGTAGCAGTTTGTAAATAAATGGCTTTGTAGTTAATAATTTTTAAAAAATTTCTTTTAAAGCTTTTGAAGATTGGCTTTTTGCAACTGGTTTAGTTTGGTAAACATTTATTGCAGTGATTTATTTTATCACACCTGAAATAAGCCAGAATTTTACTTTTTTTTACAGAAGTGTTGTGCTATATTTCTTACGTCTGCCTCATTCTTTGCCAGTTATCATGCGTGTATTACTGTGTATGCCTTACTGTGTATTATTTAACGTGTGTTTAGTTACCAGATGCAGAATATTTGTCATGTATATGGACATTTAGCCCATCTACTTTAGAATAGTACATGAACTGTGCCAACAGTGGTTGATTGAAAGGCCACAAGTTCAATAATTATTTTTATATGAGAATTTTGTTTGTACAAAGACTCATTACTGTAAATTTGTACTAGTATTCATTGCATTTATTTTGTTTTTGACAGCTTTGCGAAAAGTTATTAGCATCACACAACTCTGTAAAGATACCAAGTGTTTCGTTTCTATTTCTGTTGGCAGATCTTTTTAGATACCAGGTCAATGACTGCAAATTTTTTTATGTTATACATTGTTTTGTCTGATCATGTGTCTTATATGTATGTACCTTCTTTATTTTTCGTGTTTGTAATAATCATAGCATTTATTTTAAAAGTGAGATATATGAGGACAACTATTCCATGGTTGTTACGTACGGTTTGACACAAACGTGAATAGCCAGATGACACATTTTTATATGAAGAGCCATGATTGTAATGTTTTACCAGCCAGATTCATCAGGTGGTGTTGGTAGTGAACTTGGAGTGTGGAGGGTGGAGTAGGAAGCAACTTGTGCAAATTATGTTGTCTGAATACGTATTTATGTGTGTGTGTGTGTATTCGCAAGAACCAACATGTAAGTAGTTGTTCGCTTGTATTTTTTCGCCTTTAAGGCATAGTGGAACCCCTGTTTCATACCTCGTGAATTTATGCTTTCCTGTGTTTTACACTTTTTCTATTTTTGATTCCTTCTATCTTCTGGGCAGCTTAATTTCACCTCTCTCTACTCTTTCATTCATTACTTTCTGTTATATAAGTAGGCAATGCTGAATTATAGAAGTCACTTTCGGTTCTCTCACACCGTGGCAAGCTCAGTACTCTGTCTTCAGCATTGTTAATGGTGTAACTGGATTCAGTACATTATTAATTATATCATTGTTTAGAGCATAGAAAATGGGGTTCCGGTTCATGGTGAATTTTTGGAGATATCGTAAAGTATCATTCATCTCATGTAAACTGTCAGTTGCAAGGATGCAAGAATACACCAAACAAACATAATATGTGTGCGTAATTTTGTTGGCGCTTGTTCAAAGATTTACACTCGCAGTGAACTCAAAACATGTTAATGTTTTGTACGCTCTTCATTTATAAGTAATTTTGACTCCTTAATTGTGTTTTTTTTTGTGTATGTGTTACAAGCATGCACACTTTTACATTCCGCAAGTGATTCACGTGAAAAATAAAATTTTCTTTAGTGACGTTTCGCAAATAATGTAAAATATTTTATGGCATATTGGACTTGCATGCAACAGTTGAATGATACCAGAAATAATTTTATAACACTTGAAAAACCATTTGTTAGCAACTCAAAGGGATGCAATATTTTATTTTATTGAAGACATACCTACCTTAAATTGACAAATTAAATATACAAAGTATCTCCCAGTAGCAAACGAAACCAATAAGACTGTACCATTGACATGAATAGATGCAGCTGTATGCCTGTATTTTAGGAATATATATAAAGTTCTTGTGTGGACTGCACATGTATATACTGTAATACCCATGTTAATCTTGCTTGTTATGAAAATTAGTGAGCTATATGCTAATATTTGAGGCATGTCTACTTAACTATGATCTTCAATTGCTCTCGTTAAAAGAGGTATACCAAAGGGGTAGCTTCAGTGCCTTCAGTTTCAGGCTAAAAAAAGTGAAAATGATATAATTAGAAATGCAAAGTAGAATAACGGCTGTGAGCAGCAATTTGTGTACAAATTGTGGAATTTTGTATGTTGATGTGAACATCATTTAAGACAGTTTGTCATGTTTTCAGTGTTTTCTCTACCTGATGCCCTAACTGTTGTACATAAAAGTTATGTTTAGTTATGTCATTATTCGGTTGTTAGTATTTCAGAAAAATTTACAGTTATTACAAGAATTGTTGCAGGTTAGTATGACTGCAATAGTTGAATTAAAAAAAAAAAAAAAAAAAAAAAAAGAGTAATGTACTTACAGTGGAACTGCACTTCAATGACATCAAATGATAGTGAGATAAATTATTGATGTAGCAAATTATAGTTTTTACCAAAAATTTACTGTAACCATCATTTTCTTGGTCATCCCATACCGTATTTTCAGTTGCAGTTAAGTGCGCAAAAACTTACATGCCAACTATAAAATACAATGACAGCGGCATTTTTCACATTACCATTGTTAAGGTTACATTAGAATACATGGTAATTGAGAGGACATTTTCCCCATCTCTTTTCATTTATTACCTAAGACAGAAAGTACATTACACATTGTGCTGTTAGAACCATTTGAATGATATGCCTAGAATCTGATCTGCACTGTTTGATTACAGCTAATTTTATTTATTTCTTAGAACAGCACCCTTTATTTATTCATGTTTGAAAATGTAAACAATATTTTGTTTGGGTATTCTTTGTTGTCCTGCTGGCACCCTTATGCTAGCTGCTTAGGTGACCAACAATTTTCTCCACTCATCGTTCCCATGAATGAATGCAGCTCCGCCTGGTAACAGGACAACAGCTAGCAATGACAAGAGGGGAATTAAGAGCTGGTAGGGTACAGAAGGGGAAGAAAGAGATACGACTAGGTTTGCGCGAAAATTAGGTATACCAAAATGAAAATGATAAATGACAATTTCGATTTTCATTGCCAATAGTTGCAACAAAATGAAAATCCTCAATTTTAATGAATGTTCATTTTGTGCACTAGCAAAAATTTTAGTTTGTAATTCATCTTGCTTGTTTTCATTATTTTATAACTAATGTAGCCACGTAAAATGGAGATTTAAGTATAGGAAAGAAGTTCTGTGGTAAATGCGAACAGACTGGTTTACCTGGTGACTTGGTGCTCCGCCGGGGTGTGGGTTGGTGGCTTCCTTGGTTGTCTCCAGGGCATGGAGGGAGACTGTTGGCTGTAGGAGAGGTGGCCGCCGAAACACGGGTTGGTGTAAGAGTGGTTCTTGGCGGTCTTAATGGTGGCAATGGTAACTCTGAGCGGCTAGGCCTCTCGGGTAAGCGTGCAGTGAGAACTCTGCCCCACTGTGAAATGTTGCCAAGTTCAGGAGAAGGACTAGATTTGCAATTCAGGTTATTCTTGGAGAGATAAGCTGCCTTTCTCAACTTTCTTTGCACGCCTCCCTTCCGGGTGTACAGTATAGGAGCAAATGCGGCCTCTCGAAAGCTAAGCTGGCGACTCTGTTGCCTACTTCCAAGGGCCGCAGCTGGACAGACCAGAGTTATACCTTGTGCTCTTTTCGTCTGGCCTCGTGGAGAGCAGTGGGTGAGTGGTAGGTTGGCTTAGGTTGTACACTTATGTCCCTTGGGTGTGGTATCCATAGGGGGGTCAGTTCGTCCAGAACTAAAGCCAACTCCCTTTTACCCCATAAAGAGCGGTGGTGGAATATGGAATAGTTTGACTGACTGATTCACCTGGTGGAGAAGTTTAGAGTTGTTGGGGCTCTACCATGCTGTATGTACCTGACGGCACAGCAAGGATGGCCATGTAATGGGCATGTCTGGCTTTAGAATAGCTTGGTCTCCCGGCTCCAGTCTGATAGGCTGTTTTACGTAAGGAAACGACACCGTGACACACTGGAAATTAGTACACATAACGTAAGTTTAGATTCACATGTTTTACTTAGTGAAAATAAAACATGGCCCTTGCTACCTCCTATATTAACTGACACTGAAGTTTTAAACTACGTAAATCTAGGTGACTGGGAAATACAGCAATAATGCTTCTAAGTAGTGTATCATCACCGTCTCTATCTATCTGTTCTTAAGGAACCAAGAGGGTGACTACCAGAAGAGTAGTGTTGAAGATTGCAGTCACCATCCGGTGGGCAGGGTATTTCTGAAGGG
The DNA here is from genome assembly GCA_029891345.1 of Dryococelus australis. NCBI lineage: Eukaryota > Metazoa > Arthropoda > Insecta > Phasmatodea > Phasmatidae > Dryococelus > Dryococelus australis. Next base: position 7,853,179 of record CM056993.1, read on the forward strand.
GCTGTCACAACCGTTACAAAATGGAGTAATACCAAGACATGGTAAGGAAGGAGCAGTCAACGTCTTCAGGAACTGTTGATGGTCCAGTCTTCCAGAAGCAGGAGGGTCTGCTGCGGTGCCGAAGTGGCTTCTGGAGGGGTTGTCGACAGTGGTATATTTCTTTCGGCCCTGGAGAGAGTGGTGGGTATTTGCGAAGTACCAAAGCGTGCGAACTGCCGGTGGCTTCCCCCAGTTCTGCCCAGAGTGGTGAAGGGAACATAGACTGACTTCTGCAGGTCTCGCAGAGGTATTTATACCAGGTGATCTCTGGACATGTGGAGGTAAGAGAGAACTCCTCCCCCTGTGTGTCGTCTGCTACATCATGGGGTAATTGCTGATGTGGTGGACTTCATCCCTTATCTCATCTGTAGGGTGCAGTCAGGATGTGTGCTGCCACCCCCCCCCCCCCCGGCATGCAGTAAAACTGTGTGGCCTTGGGTGGCAGGCTCGGCATCTAGGTCCAGCAGTACAATCTCATTTTGGGGAGGAGAGGTGTTCATGTAACGTCTGGCTTGGAGAGTCGAGTGAACAGTAAGAGCTGGATTGATGTGTGTGTAATATCATCCAACCTTGCAAAGAAATACCCTGTAGCCACACACGTCCAGCCTCTTTAAGTACCATTTGATAATGCTTCACCCAGTGGGGTAAACTGCGTTCAGATGGGGCGAAGTCGAGTGCAGGTCAAAGAGGCACAGAGAGTTATGCATCAAGTTCATAACATAATTTTCATTTTGTGGAAAGTTTTACATTTGTACAACCCTAGTTGAGACACGCTATTCCTATCCCTGCCTTTGCCTCTACGAGGGAAGGAAAACCCCATTAGCATTCTTTTGATCTTTCCACCCAACATGTGCGAAGACCAAAAGGAAAAATAATTACACGTGTTTCAGCTCTAAGAAAGAAAGAAAGAGCGATGGTATCTATAGCAATTCAGTAGACAACAAAGGCACTCATTTTACTAGTAATGAATATAGAATACAATGATGCATTAAAAAATATCGCTCTATCTAATGTCGTTATTGCCCATACTCATGGTACAGTTCCACTGTACTACTGAAGTTCATGTATTTTTTTTTTTAAATAGTTTATTGTATCAGCAGGGATTTTGAAAATAATGATGGGTATTGTTGATATGCAGTCTAAGATTGTTTTAAGAGTGAGTTGTTAACAAGTTTGAAGACGTCTGTATATACCACTACTATGTTTTTTTTTTTGTTAAGTTGTATATTTGTTACTTTGAAAGTTATAAATGTATGTAACTTTTGTTAGTGACGATGCGGTTATTATTTACATTGTTTTGAAGAATCTCCTTGTGAATTGAAGTTTGCAGTTGTTCAATTGTATTTTGTGTAGAGTAAATTATTTAGTATTTCCCAAGTGATAACTGGTGCTGAACGCAGATACTATCTTGTCGAAAACATGTTCTGGTAGCATCACACTAACACAAGGTGCAGTATCAAAGCTAACTTGTCGGTCTGAAGTATTGTATGTTGTATCATTGGTATAAGCTTAACGATGTCCCTCTTCCCACGCCCAATGTATTCTTGTATTACGGGCATGTTTCAATTGGTAAGTCGGATTTAAAACAGCAAACACAGGTGCAAATTTTAACATGAAATGCTGTATGCTGATCTCTCTAAAACATTCTTGAATTAGAGAGAAGTGCAACAGGGAGAAAGACATAGGACCACGATCCATCCTCACAGAAATTCCACCAGCACGTGTGCTTTTTCCAGCGGTTATGTTTTAAGGGGATCAGCCAGCACCATCTCGGATTTTATCCCCCACTGGCATAAGTATGGGGAATATTTTTTACTATACAACTGTAACTGTCTCTGTCATTGTTACAGCTCCTTGCAGTGTTCAGCCCCCCCCCCCTCCCCCCCAGCTCTTTATGTTCAAGTGTCACATTTTGTTTAGGGAGTATTTTTATCAGCAGAAATGTAAATTTACCCCAATGCATCAGTGTACCCATCACTGAAAGGGGTGCTTCATTTTGACACTGCGTTTCACAATTGCTGGATGCTATTTGACCGACAGAATAAGCTAGATTAGTGACACCTGATTTTTTTTTTACCAAAATTATTCCTGTCAAGCTGTATTTGTAAAAACTTCAACTCAGAGCCACTTGTGTGGCCTAATTTGCTATGTTCTTTAGGCACCTGCAGTTAATCACAGGTGTTCAGTACTTAGGTGACCACCCGTTGAGTAATTAGATATCACTAGCTATGAGGACTCTCTTCAAATTCCAGCCGACATTCCTAGTGCTCAGCCGAAGACTACCTGTGATTTCAGCATTGGTGCTAACATTAGTAGTGGAGCTGTGCAAGATTGTAGTTCCTAATGTCTGTGTATATACATTTACACACACCGCTCAATGTAACAGGTACCTACTTAATTTGTAATGCCATTTGCAGCAATTTTATATACAGTTTAATAAAGCTATGATGTGTTCTTCATTTACACATGTACCCTACCAAGTACTGAACGAAATTATACATGTAGTGTATGGAACCTTTTTTATTTTTGTAATGGATTTAAGGTTTCTTCTTTACATGGGTGGTTAAAAAACTGTGCCCGTGCCAATGTGCGGGCGTGGATGCTCTTGCAGACCCTTTCACGCACAAGTAGACACAATTGTCAGCACACATGCTTCTACTGCTCCCTCCTGTTCTTTCCTGGCAATGCAGGCAACAACTATGGGAAGCCTAGGAGGGGGACCTACACATGGCTGAAGGGGCCCCGAGAAAGGAGCGGAGTGATGTAAGAGCAAGTTCTGCCACTTCCCTCAACAACCCCGGACAATTTATGGCTACCACACTGCATCCTCTTGTTTTTTGTGTATAGCATATACCCCGAAAATTGTTTTCTTTATTGGGGGTGCTATACAAGAGATTACGGCACTTCCTTGTCGTGAGGAACCCCATTAAAATTGGCTCATATCGAGCTGAGGTTCGATGAGAAGGTATTGTTTGCTTGAATTTTAGAGTCAAAATCTTCAACCGATAGAACGAAGAAGCCAAGTGAGAACATTTGCTACACTATTTCACAACTTGAGAAAGGATGGCGTGAAGTTTTTCCAATTACTTCTAATGTTGGGTTCGACGTTTATTGAACTGTTATGTTGCACCGAGTGTAGTTAATTCACGGTGCATCAAGTATACACAGCCTTTCACCAGTGGCGATAGATAAGCAGTCCATAGTAGGGGTGTGTCACTCTCTCAAAGTGCATCAGACACAGCCTTTATACAGTTTGTGAGAAGTTTAGAATGCGATGCAATAGACCAGACTAAACAGGGACTATAAATTATGCAACCTGGCATTTAAACGATACAGTATAAAACCATGCCTTTCTTGAAAAAGGCTCCAGTTTTCTTATGTAACCCACCAGGCTGAAATTGTTTTATTATTCCTAACTTTTCCGTGATAGTTTAACCTGTCCTTTTATACTATTCACGTTGCGAAAACGAATGAACAATGACTCGGGTCAGTGATCGATAAAGTGAAAGCCGTGTTTCTATGGGGAGGGGGGATAACAGGTTGAATCCGAAATGGCGAATTTGGTATTGTGTCATTTCAGAAGTTTCACTTCATGAGTTGTGCCAGTCACTTGTTTAGCACTCGTGGCGACACATTTTCATACGGCGAAAAGTATTTCTACAAACTCTGAAATGCTGCACATAAGATACTAAATAAGAAAAAAAAATAAGATGTGCTATTTCAAAAACATTTGTTGCAAAATATGTAAACATAGTACAAGCATTTTAAAACATGCTTAGTGTATATTATGAACAAGTATTTGTTTTATAAAACATTCGCATATGTATTTTTTGCTAACATCCACTGCTAGATAGAAGATATGAAATACCGCCAAAGTCACAATTTTTGTATACAAAACCTGGCCGCATGATCATTTTGCCAATAAAATCTGCCGTTTTCTGGAGTGCATCAACTGATGGGCAAGGTTGCTACAAACCTCGAGAGTCAGGAAGTATAATCCAGGTCATGTGATCAATGGCTAAGGTTTAGTTATTTTTCTCAGGCTGCTACGATGCTGCTGCCATTTTGTCAGCCTGAAGCAGTGTCCGGAACAGACAATTTGGTATTTTAGTATTTAGAAGTTGTGTGGATGAATTCAAGTGTCTTTCTGCAGTGCTGCATGCAATGTGTGAACCACTTACATGCATGTTTTTCGACAGTGTTATTTTTTGCTGCCCCTTCTTGCTATTTAAATACTTTAAATTTACTTTTATGTCCGCGTAGAAACATTTTACTTCTGTATGTAACATATTAATTACCATGCACATTTCACCATTCCCATTACTTTATGTTTGCCAAAATGTGGGATATAACACACTTGCAAACAGTAGCAGCCAACTATCTGTTTTTATTTGGTAATTCAGCCTGCTCCTTCACCTCAGCAAATTTCAACCCCTAATATTTGCGGCCTACAATGAGTCACCTGATCCCATCAAATAGCCCTCTAGCAAGGAAAGCAGCCAATCGCAGTCTGTCCCAGACAATTTTAGTCATGTTAGTTCTATTTTGTTCACATAAGTAAAAAATTAATACAAAGCTAAAATTAACTGCACGATATCCCTGTTTCCCAAAAATATTTAATTTGTATTACCAGTTATTCTTAATTGGCAACATTGAGTTTTGCGTGTTTTTTCTTTTGCTGTTCCAATACCGTCAGTTTCGTATTAAATGCGGGTATGCGGCACATTGGTCCAAAAGAGACAAAGTTCATTAATTTGTAGCTTGATGGCACAGTTAATACAGAGTTTGCTAGTTGGCTATGCAAAGTGGAAGGAAATGAAAATCAGACTTTCGCAGCGTGTGGAAATGGGAACATTTCACCTCGTTAAATGTCAGGTGAGAGACTAGATGAACAGGTCAACACACTGTTGAGACCCAGGGATGCCGGGGGTTCTGAGCATACCTACAATATACTCCATAATACTAAACTTTTAGAAAACGATGGCAAGAGGTAGCTGTCATTACAAAAAAAAAAACTTTTTGCACTATAATACTTCCTTTTTATTATTGAAAACTTGCCAGAATTTTAATTGCGAATTACTCTTGGTCATGTCTAGCCAACTCTGGTTGGGTGATCCCCAGCTTGCAAATTACTTTAGCGCACTTCCAAAGTGGATGACTTCTTTTTGGTGTTTGCAAGCACAATTTTCACAAAGGGAGGGGGTCGACAGCCGCTAAGATGGACTGACTAGTTCCCCCGAAGATAGGGCGCAGAGAATAATGAAATGAGACAAAGATGAACAAGTTACATAAACACATGAGATTATTTGGCATCACAAATGCAGAATCGTTGGGGCTTGTCTTACCACATATGGTTAGTGAGGTGGTGGCCTACACTCATAACCAGCTAGGATGGACAAAATTACATACAATCACAAAAATACCCCTGGTCACACACGTGCATGAAAGTAGTATTAGATCACGTGGATGCAGCGGAGCAGGTGAAAATGGTGCATCTCTCCGCAAAGATGGCATATTCTGGTCAGACAAAATATTCTTATTGGAATTATTCAGTTGCAGATTGAATCAGTTCTCAGCCTCTAGCATGCCGGATGGCAAGAAAATCAGACATTGAGAATAACCGCGTGGTCAAAGATACAAAGCATTAATTACACAAAATATACATTGAACACTGAAATAAATTATGGGGCCACCTGATATACAAATAAACCCCCAAACTATGGCTGGCGCAGATATAAATTTGGTGGCTATGAATCACATGGTTGCAAAAGATGTTGCCGTAAAATAATTAAACATGAAAAATATCCTTGAATACATACATACATGAAAATAAAACCCTTAAAGTTGCATGCAGCAATAATACAGAAATTACAATGAAGTGCCTTTAGTACAGGCAGATGGCACCTGATTCAAGTTGCGCGGGTTGCGTAACCTCTGAGACATGGTAATCTACATCAGTACAAAAAGTTTGAAATACGTGACAGTGTGTTACCTCACCAAAACTCCTACAATGGCTGCGCAGAGGCTAGCATCGCACGGACGTATCATGCCTGCCTATGAGGTTGACACAAGCAAAGTGCTATGCACACAGAGTAAAGCTTTTAGATACGACAATACAGTGGCAGATAATAACTTAAATATTGTTTTAGATTTTCCCTAATTTCCTGTATCATGTTAATGTCTTTTTCTGATGGCGTTTTGAATTCATAAACAAACATTCATTTTAGACCCTGTAAATAAAGACACATTTTTACACTATATATTATGTCGTTATAGGAAAGTTAAAATTGGTGCTTCTTTGCACACGTCATGTGCATAGTGAGCGCCCTCATGGGCTCAGCGTCGCTGGCTATTAGCAGACATCAAATGACCCCTCAATAATGAAGACGGTGCGAGCAACATAACACTGATCTGCTCAGCTGGGACTGGAACCACTGGTTGAGGACAAAAAAATTATGGCCTTGGAGGTACTCTTACTCTGCGGTGTTTGTAGGGGGTGGGGACATAGTGGTAACTCTCACCTCTTGCCTCACATACTTTTCTACTATTCTCTCCAAACCCTTTACAAATTTCCTGACCTACTAGGCTATCCCCTGTGGGAGATGGAAAGGCATCTTGCCTTCATTTGTGGTGTTAGAGAATAAATGTACACTGGTTTTACAACCATATTCAGCTGTGCCTTGGGGGGGAAACCCTTAAAACTGATATCACTGGCACTGGTTGTTTCGATTTACATGTGCACTTTGTCCACCACTTACTTCATTCACACTTTCGAAGTCCTTGAAGCTGCCTTAACAGAAAGACCAAGAAATGTTTCACTGCTACTCGTTTCTGTCTAGGGTACCTGTACACTTAACACTCCACACCAGGCAGGAGGCGATGTATGTTGGCGCGAAATCTCTTAATGACATAGTGTCCCAAGTGTTATTGTTTATGTCTCCCACATGTGTTGCTGCAGGACTAGTGTTTTTGTTGTGGCACGTGTCGTCGTCATTCTGCTTGCCACACGGCACGCAACGTCGCACTCTGAGGTGCTTAGCTATCCGGCTACTCCTTGCCTCTCTTCCCTGTAGAGGTGCGGGCTGTATGCAGATCACGGTGACGTTTTGAGACTCATCTTATTCCCAGACACATTTTTACACTGTAAATAATATTTCATTATATGAAAGTTTAAATTGGAGCCTCTTTGTGCACATGCATGTATGTGTTACGTGCATGGTGAGCATCGTCATAGGTTCAGCACCGCTGGCTGTTAGCCGGCATCACAAAGGATGGCAAGCAGTTGTCTTGCACTCTAAACGTCCAAAACATTTGGAATTTATGCAAGCTAAAATCTCACAACCACGTTTATAATTTTTTCTTGCCACAAAAAAGTGATTCAGAACAATCACCTCTGCCTGGATGGAGTGGACAGTCTACCTTGAATGATACTGAGGAACAATGAATACAAATTCTGCAAGACGAGAAACTGTGTAAACAAAATGTAGCCACACCAGATCTAGTCTCTTTTGTTTGCAAAAGAGATATTTCTTGTGCAGAAATTATGTGGTGTTTGAATGTCGCTGCAAATAATTTTTTCAATGAATTTGTGTAGCAATTTAGGCAGTATATTTAAGGTTATGTTTCTCGATAGTGAAATTGCTTCACAGTTTCAATTGGGTGGAATCAAGTGTTCGTATGTCATGAACCATTGTTTAGCACTTCACTTTTCAGAAATTCTGTCTACTCGTCTTAGCAGTTGTGAAGATTATGTCCTTTGTTTTGATGAAGTACTAAATAACACATCTCAGAAAGGGCAAATGGACATCCAGGTTAGATATATTGATATTAATAGGCAGAAAGTGTCTACCCAGTACTGAAGGCCAGCGAAAGCTTGAGATCTTTTGGGACAGTTCAATGAAGGTCTGAAACCTCTACCTACGAAGAATTTACTGCAAGTGTCCATGGATGGGACAAATGCAAATGTTAGCTTTCTAAAAAATAACTGGAAGGTGATATGTTCGTTGAAAATCTTGAAGGTAAAAAAACTTTTAAACATTGGTGTTTGTAGATTGCGCATTGTCAATGGAGCAATCAAAACAGATAACAGTGTAGCTTAGGATCTCCACACTTTTCTACGAGAGATTTATTTCCTATTTAAGGATTCTCCAGCTCGTCGGGCCAGTTTCACCAACATTAGTGGCAGTGAAGTGTTTTCCCTGAAATACTGCATCAGATGGGTTAAAAATGTCGGTTGTTAAGAACGAGCTTTATTTGTAGTTGAGCTGGGGATTTTTTTTTTATTAAAGACATTGGCAGCTGAATGTGAACTAATCCTACAAAAACTCCATACTTGTACAGTGATTTCCATGACCTTATGAAAATCCTAATTAGCTATGTTGTTAACTCAGAAACGTTGGTAGCTGCTGACTGGTAGTAAACTTCTTGCACTTGATCCAAATTGCAGTTAAAACAATTCAACCTTGGGTTCAGTACAGTGAAGCACCTGAAGAAGGTAAAGGCAAATGAGAACGACATTCTCGCTTACAGGTTGCAATGTCGTAAAGTTGTAAAAACAGCTATAAAAAAAAACAGATGGGCCCAAGTACAAAGTTTAACTTCACTGTATCCACAAATTATTGCACAAACCACAACCTGGTCAGATAAGATTAAATGTGTTGCAAGCACTGTTTAAGACTAACACAATCTCAGAGTCCGTTGCTGAAAAAGCAAAGAATCAGTACCTTTTCCCTTGCCAAGATGCAAAGGAAACATTGGAAGTTGAATTTAGCAGATTTCTTGCTGGTGAGCCAGAAACAGAATTAGGCCTAGATGATTTCTTTGCTGGTGTATTAGGCAAAAATCATAGATATGGTGAACTGTGGCACATACTGTATCTACTACGTGGTAAGCTGACTTTTTTATTTTATATAATTTTGAATCTTCCAAAATCACATACAGTACCAACCAAGCATATATAAAACAATCTGATAAAATGGGCAGACCTAATAATAATATAATAAAGTGTTCCGAATACATATAAAAAAAAAATTAAAAAAAAACAGTTTTTGTGTCACACGCATCCCTTATAGCCTTGCTGGGCTTGACCTCTAACAAGGTCATGGCGGGGGTTACGGCAGTCGCGGAGTATACATGACTATGGCACAGTGCCGTATCTACAATCTACCAGCCCCATTACCCATCTGCAGTTGTATTCACATCCACAAATTTCAAATAAAATTTCTGAGCAAATATTTGTTACTTGAAAATCTAAAACAAAAGTTAGCCAGCCACAGAGAAGACAATTTTATATATATAAAGCAATTATTATCATATGCTGCCACTGTTCGTCTTAACTCTTGACACATCTGTGCGCCACACCGCCTTCACAAACAAAGTTTGAAAATGAGGGGGCAGGAGAGAGAACAAGCAAAGTGGGTGCTAGAAGGGAAGACGAACCAGGCAGTTATTCCCAAGTTGATGGGGGGGGATTGACGTTTTGCAGCCCTGGATCTCTACATAAATAAATCAAGGACTCTTTAAAACGCTCTGCACACAATGTGCTCTTTCCAAGAACACATAGAGAAAAAAAATGTGTTATTACTTATTACAATTTTCTTACAATTGTAGTGCTGCTCTTGCAAATTGATATTACAACTAAAAAATCAAAAACCGCAGCAGCGTACATCATTTGGTGTAAGGTAACAATATAAATAAATAAAATTTTAAGTGACATTATATGTAATGTTTCAGTATTTTGAGATGTGATTTCATGGTGTAAACAACCTCAACTGCATTCCTTTATTCCCTTTCATTACGCATCAGCTTCCCTCCGCGCTCTCGCACAATCATCAAACTTCATTATTTCACTTTCCCTGCTGCTGGCCTCTTCCCCTAGTCTTCCTATTCCTTCCTTCTAGTCCCGCCCAACCCTTTCTGCGCACGACACTGCCAGCAACTCTCACATCTCCAAATCTCTTCTTTTTCCCAACCAGTACCAAAACCGGTGAGCGCTGAACAAAGCAGTCTCATCCCCTTACTCCTAACCCCCTGCACCCCCCTTCCAACACTTCGACAACGCACCGATCCGCAACACACACAGACATTTTTTTTTTGTCCTCTCCCTACATTCACATGCTGTGGCACTTGGCTGTGACATCTTTTCAACACTTCCGCCCCTTTACACCTCCTCTCCCTTCCCCCTTCCTCATTCCCACCTATTCACATCCATGTTAATGTGAAAAATTTGACACGAATAACTCGCCACGTGCTCTCAGCTGATAGAGCGTGTGGGATAAGTTCAAAAGTCTGCTTGCATTCTGCATCATGTTATTTCTTTTTCCGGAGGGTTTAAAAGTTGGTGGTCGGCTTGCATTTTGTGTCGCCTGACAATGCGGTAAATACAGTGTTCAAACTGTGTCTCATCATTTCACATGGGAATGCATCTGTTGAAAGTGATTTTCTGTCAATAAGTTTATCCTTGTGGAAAATTTAATTGAAGAGTCTCTTGTAGCACAAAGGTGTGTCAGATGCCATTAGTTACTTTGGAGAAGAGCGCATTCCCATCGACCACAAAAAATGCTCCTAATTGTGAAATATTCTCAGAAGATATATGCACAGCATTTAGAAGATAAACAGTTTCTTGTTGCAAAAGAAAAAGAACAAAATGAGAAACAAAAAATTTCTGGAGCCATGCAAAAACTTGATGAGAAGAAGGAAATCAGACTTGAAGCTAAAGTTGCTGAAGAACAGATTGTGGAGAAAATTGAAAATCTAAAAAACTTGGAAAGTATTTGAATGCTTGTGTGTGTGTGTGTTTATTTATATATATATATATATATATATATATATATATATATATATATATATATATATATATATATATATATATATATATATATATATATATATATATATATATATATATATATGAGAGAGCACGTCGATGTTTCGAGCATGAAATGTTGGACCTATTTTTAAATATATTTATTGATTTACAGACTTCTTGCAATGAAGAAAATGAACATATTTTGTGATTGGCATTGCCTGCTGTAATGGTGAGTTCACTTTCTTAATTTTTTTGTGTGTTTACAGTTAATTTAATTTTTTGTATTATATTTCTCAGTCTTTGTTTTTATTGATTTAACAATTTTGCAGTAGTGCACATATTTATTAAAAAATCCATTGTAGAACGTGTACAGCGTAAGAATGCGAGGTAGTGCTATTTCCTACTCTTTGGACTACAATTATCTGATTTTAATTCAAAAATAGGTTGGCATTTATTTTCATTACTAAGTAAACTATTCTTTTAAAACTTAATACCAGCAACTTGTTGAAAAGTCAGCGAACTTTTATATTTTGACCCAGAAAAGTCAGGGAATTAAAATGAAGAATATCAGTGGCAACCCTGACGGGAGTGTATCTCACGCGGGTCTCTGTGACAGGCTGACAGTTTAAAAACATAAACATCAGCCCACGTGAGACAGCGATAGACTTAACTTACAGCTGCTTGCTAAACGACACACTTTACAGCAACGCCTGACTACCGCACGGACAAGCAGAAAACTGGTTAAGCGAGCACGATTAAGTGGCAGTGTAGTGTAGTTCAACGTCCCTATGAAATATATATTAACATTTGTACTAGAGGATACAGATGCTGTGCTGGCAATTGGCAAATAAGCAGGAGTATGTCCGGAAGAATGTGGTATTACTTGCAATCGAGGCTGCATGTTTGAAACTCTGTTGATTGTGCCAGTTAAAATTTGAAGCAGTGTGTTGCACATTGCTGTTGTAACTGATGGTTTGTTGGCTTGTTTGTGTCAGACAAAATGGTGAGGTTAACCTTCTGTAAATTCCCTTAATAAATGACAAATTACAGTCTTTGGTGGATAAACAGTGCAAAGTCTGGTTGTCTGTCCAATTTACTTCCCTTAGCAGCCCTTGCAGTAGTCTCTACTGAAGTTGCTACTTCGCCTCTATTATCCACAATATGTACGTCATTATCATGCAAGGCATTTCTGAATCATTATCAAAGTTCGGCTCGGTGTCCTCCATGTCTTGTCTTCAACAACGAAAGCTGCTCTTTGTAGATGTAATTCTTGGTTATTTTTGCCTCGGAGTCACTTCTACCTGAAAAGGCACAAAAATCAACATGTTTATTGTACAGTTGTATTTAAAATATGTCAATAATACTTAAAAGTGTATAATATATGTTAGCATTAAGTCGTAAGTAGTCATTCTCCATTATGATGCCCTAGCCATATGGGAGAACACTATGTCAGTATTTGTTTTGTCGGATGCTAGGCCAGGCGCATCCTCTTCTGCAAAGCGTTCTGAGTCACTTCGTCCTTGTGTACAGGTTTGGCATTGTGGCAGGGCACGAAGTAGGATTCTTCTTATGCTTTAAGTTGCAGGTGGTATACCTGGCCGACATGTCTACTGTGCTAGTGAGCCGTAGGCAAGACAGTGGCGCATGTGGGTGCTGCAATTGTGTGTGTGTGCTTTGACTGTGGACGTTAATAATTGCCGGTGGCGGTAGAGAAAATCTAGTATTAGGTAGGCGATGGTGACTGGTGGTGGCTACTTCGGCTTGTTGACGTGCTCAATGAGCCAAGGGTGTCCCTCCGCTGAGATGAGCCAGGATTTCGAACAATTCCTTCAGGATTGCATGTATACTATGTACAAAAGATGGTGCAGGGCCTGTGCCTGGTCTCTTGGTACAAGCTGGTCTATGAAAGCTACAAGAGAGAGGGTCGACTCTTGCAAACACCCAGAGGCAATGAGTATGTGTTTCATCATGTCCCTTACACCATCTTTTAAAGGGCATCTGGCTTCACACAAGACACGCTACATGCTCACATCCACGAGACAAAATGCAGGGAATGTGTTTCCTATGTTGTGTGGCTGCCTCCACAGACACTTTCCAACCCAGGGAACATTCCTTCTGATGCTGAAAGTGTGGTGGAAAAAAGACTAGCACCGAACAGACCAGATTGGTCTGAAGGATGAGTATCTGTGAGCAGGCTCTATAGTTCTGCCTACGAGGGTATGCAGAAAGACAGGTCTATTTCGAGTGCATGTGGATTGGATAATAAGTGTGTTGGCCCGATTGAGTAGAACTCCCGTGATTACCTGTGTTTCTCTGAAGCAGGAGGTCAATTAGGATAGGTGCAAAGTCTGCATGAATGTGGTACTAATAAATCGGGCTAAACACAATGTTTATTCCGTATAAAGGAAATATACACTTGGTGCCACACTGCCGCCTATGTGCACAGGATCTTAGGGGAAGCTAATGCCTATGCAAACCCAGTTGAGGCAACTTGGTCCTGAACTAAATTGGGATGGGGTAGACTAGTGCTGTGAAAACAGCTAAAACTGGCCTGGCTCCCTATTCATATTGTTGCCCAGAAATGCCCGCAGTGTCTAAGAGAGTAGAAGACTTGACGTCAGGTTTCTTCAGCACAATGCTTGGATTACTCAGCACGGTGTGAGAAGTATGATCTCGAATAAGGAGTCCCTTCGGCACGGAAAGTGTAGTGAAGAAGGGAAGGCAAACTAAGGTTTAAGGTGCAGGCTGGTCAGTTCTGGCAGTGAGTACAGTAGAAGACTGAAGACTGGCGGTGCGGACCGTAATGTCCGATGAAGTCTAGTGCAGAGTCGAATACTGACTATCCTTTTATACTCTGCTAGGTGGCTGCCTCTGCATTCATTGGCTGGCAACTTGAGGGCAATGGGTTGCCACTGAACGGTAGGTGACGAAAGCATAGTTTCTCTGAAGTGGTGTCACCGGCCAGCTTGCAGAATAATGGAAGACAACAATGAAACATACTGTAGGAGCCATCTAGCAGTACTCATGCCTTCTGCTGCATGTGGGCCGGTGAATAATACAAGCTGCTGGCTGGAGTAGTGTCCATTCTTGCCGTGGCGAATAGTCCAAGTTTGAATTGACGTGGTGGCCAACAAGGATGACTTTTGTAATCAGATGGAATGCATGCTATGCTGATGAGCTGAAGTTGTTTAATTACCATTGTTGCCAATGTGTTATTCATCAAATTTCTCTTAGATAAGAGTAAGACAATACTTTTCCTTCCAGCACTTTGTGCTAAACACATCTCTCTTAAAAGCCCGAGGTGGTTAAAACTTACCACATAACAAAATTTTGATTAACAAAATGAATTCAACATATATTTACACTAAAACAAAATAAATACAGCAATAACACAATCATGTGAAATAATTGAAATATTTACATTAAACATGTATTTTCTTGGGCATGGAAAATGTACAATTCGCTAAGCTCTCACAAACCCCTGTGAACCTTTTAACCCACAACTAGTAGACCGTCTTCCATAAATTCGTAAGGTGGGACCTCCAAGTTCAAGGGTGCGGGGCCCTTACGTATGCGGCCGGAAGCATCGTAGTGTGAGCCATGGCAAGGGCAGTAGTAGCCATTGAAATCACCTGAAACAGTTACACGCTGTTGTTTACAGTACGGCTGTATCAAGAATATCTAACCTAACTGCCAGTAGCCTAGCATTAGAATCCTAGATGTTGCATTTACTTACAGTACACTTGACCTGGCCTCCTAATGTGCATGATTTTATGCAGGTAGACAGAACTTACATTGAATCTGGATTTAAACCCACAATATGATCATTGCACAAGTGGTCACATCCATTGGTGCAATCAGTCCTCACACATTCACTTCACAATGCACACACAGCACATGCCAAAACCAATATATATATATATATATATATATATATATATATATATATATATATATATATATATATATATATATATATATATATATATATATATATATATATATAATATATAATATATATCAATATGGTTATCATTTTAAGGTGCTAGGGCACCTTGCAGAAAAGTTAAGCAACTTATTAACCAAGTATTAATTTATTTCAGTATACAAACACAAATAAAGGTATACCCTAGAAACTTACATACAACCTCCCCTTGTTACACTGAGGGCCAAGTCACTTACCAAGTGCAAAATTGGACCTGGGTACTTCGGACATGGCTGTAGGGCACAGCACGCACAAGTTAATTCCAAGCTACTGTTACCACCACTTACAATCCAGCATCCAAACAATATGCAACTCAAAATGCCACACACTCGTAAGAACATCAAAATAATGTCTCACGAAGACGTAAAACTACAGCCGTCCCCTGTATAATTGTTTCTTTTTCCCCTCGAAATAAATAAACAGAACCCCAACAAATTTAACTCTATAGTTACAAAAATAAAACAAATTGGAATGCCAACCTAGCTGTAATATCCTATATTAATTACTGGTCGGAAGTTAGCTACCATCAGGTTTCCAGTGCCTGCCATTACATGGGACACGAGGAAGGAGGAAAATGGAAGCGTGCATTGAACTCAAAACATTTGTTTACAAACGTTATTTTCTTCAGCAAAATATGGCTGCAGTGGAAGGATATATAGTGGACATGCTACTTTTCTAGAACTGTCCAAATTTACCCCACTTACATGAAATGAACAATAACTGGAGAGCAGAAGCTAATACCTAATTGTAATACAATAAAGGATGTGTATAGTTTGATTTGTAATTACTATGGTACACAATTTTAATTATTCTTTTTAACATCAATATTGAGTTATGTATGTGTGTGTATCTATGTATATACACACATATATATATTTTTTAACGTTTCCAAATAGTTTAGGTTTACTTTTATATTTAAATATCTATAAATACAAGGTTAAGCCATCCTTCCATTTATAGATATGTTTAGATACCATTTATAGATATGTTTAGATAAATCCTCTTTAGAGCTATGTCTACCTATTTGGTTGCCTAGAACATTTAAACTTATATTCTGATAGCCTTTAAATTTTAAGTGTTAGGAAACACTTGATCCTTACTTCAAAGAAGCCAGACATGTTAAAAGCATTTACTCGGCAAAAATTACTCCATTTCTTCCTAAAGCAGGATAGATCAGTATGCAGGACCAGGGGATGTTTGTAAAGTTGTTAATGGGCGTGTATCTATGAAGAGATCCCACAACGCACCTGAAATGTTAATACTTTGAGTGGTTTGAAATCACCTACGGCATCGGAGGAGTGAAGCTAAGGAAGGATGTATATATTGAAAAAGCGTTTCATTTTTTAAACTGAATTAAATTTAATTAAATGAGCAGCATTATAATTGTAGTTTATTCACAATTATTTAATGTTAACTGAGTCGTAAATTTCATTCAATTAAAATGGTTACTTTTTCTCCTAGTTTTATTCCAAATAGAACAGTTGTTAATTTTTAAGAATTTTGTATTTGTCTTACAAGTGTTTAAAGATCTTGTGTATTGAGAGCATTCTAAAAGGTTTATATTTGTACTATCCTATATATCACGATACACAATGTTCGTGGTGGCAAGATAAGTTGGATTTAGTCGTTTACACAGAGGTACACTATAGGACTGGACAGCTAACTATAACCAGCTTCATGTAACATACATTTCTTTTTCTGCGGCAATTCATATTATATCAGAGTTAATATCAGCAGGTCTGCCTCATGCCGAATAACTATAAGACAGGAGAAAAGAACAGTCTTTAACAGGAGCTAAGAATCCTCAAGGAGGATATCAACAGTAATTCAATTCCAGAGCCATAAGAAATAAACAAGTTTTCCTTACCAACCTGAACACCGGGAAGGATACCCTATAAGTATTTGATATTACATAGCAACAGCCATATTGGGCATAGATCCCTGACCCTACCTATTCCTCGCCTAGCAGCAGGAGTACCACTCCACTGCAACCAGAGTTGGCCACTGTTCCTCAGCCAGCCGCCGCAACACCACCGACAGGGCAGAGGAGAGCTCCGCTGGCTGCAACTCCACAGGTAACACGTCAGCGAGGAGTGTTGCCCAATGTACCGAACTTTATCCCGACATGCAAACCTATATGTCGCACATTGAATGTCGCCACCTTGCCCAAGCGGGAGTAACTTTCCCCGGGCATGTTTTAGGCGACACTTGAATTCTAAAATTTGAAGGCCACCTAAGCCTCACGTACACAGACAGTGTACGATCATATACTCAAGTTCAAGTTGTTTGTCGGGTTACCTATCCCAAAGTCATCTACACCTAACATACACAAGGAACTTTGTCTCGTAGCCTCCCCTTTCGACGTGGAAAGAACCCCTAGAATAGCTAGGCTGGAACTTGTGTGCGACCCGCAGCTGACTGTAGACGAGTAATTTGATACTGATGTTCATTCCCTGTGTTTTACACACGTTGGCATCCAAGGTTTTACTCCCCATATCACCAACCATAATTGGTACGATGCCGCCAACATTCCAGGTATAAGGAGAAGCCTCCCCTTGTACTGGGTGGCTTAAAAGTTGGGGATTCAAATTCCCCACATGTTTCAACATCATAAAAATTCCTTTAGTGTACATATTTAATGAATGTGTTTCCCAGAGCATGTGTCCCAACTGACAAAATTATGCCCAAAGTAATACCAATCCACGAGTATAAAAAAAAAGAAGAGATAAAAACAAAAGGACAGCTATAGACCCATTACACTACTTACATATTTTTCCAAAATATTAGAAAAAATAATAGCACAGAAAGCAATAAGTTTACTGACAAAAAATGTTAAAATTTCTACACGTCAGTTTAGTTTTGTACAGGATAGATCTACTGATCAAGCCATTTTCAGCTTTACAAAACAAAGTACTTGAGTTTGACGACTATAAACCCCAGACAGCCGGCGTATTCGCTTACCTATTGAAGGCAATTGATTGTGCAGGGAATGATTCATTACTGTAAAGACTTGGGTATTATAGAAAATGAGGAGTAGCCAATAAGCTAACTTGATCATATTTAGAAAAAAGACAACACCATCTCAGTCATTAATTATGATATTACAATATTTACCCGAAAGGAAGACACCTGTTAAAAAAATTGTTTTGAGGGTAAAATATTTAAACCTGAATTCAAGACGGGTCTCGTGACGTGTGTCTCATGGCATGCCAATATTGGAGGATTAACTGCTTCCAGAGTAAAAAATTATGACTTGAAGCCCGTAGTAATGTTGTGTATGTAACACAAACTTAAATACTGAACTAGCAATGTGACAAAATTTATGGTATTTGTGGTATTAGGTTTTGAAATGAATACAACCCCGAATTGTAGATCACATTATTTTTTCTATTCCTTTTCTGTCACAAAACCTCGTCTTCCTTTTAGGTAAATACGGTATAGTAGAAAGTCTCTATTACGACCCCTCACGGTTCCCGAGAATAGGATTGTAATTAAAAATTTGGAAAATTTTGACGCACACCTAACCCCTATGCCTCCAAACTTGCCATTTTTTGCATGAAGTAATGTTCAATCATATCTAGCGCATAAAAAACCACTTTTTAAACTAAAAATAAATACATATGTATATTTTAATAGTTGGATGTTTCCTGATTAATTTGAAAGCCAAGAATGGCATATTGGACCACCCCTTGTCGTAAAAAATAAAGCCTAAACACAGTATGACATGGTCATTGAAAGAGTGTGAAAGATTAGACTATGTATTATTAAAAGTATAAAGTTGTTGTTAATGATCTATTACGCAGGTCTCATGGGTCATACATTGCTGAGGCACGTAGAGCTCAAAAAGTTTAGGTGATGTTGCGCAATACGTGTGCATGCGCAGTGCTCTTGCTTTGGTCTGGCCGTGTACGTAGCTGGGCAAGCGCCTAGACCCTCTGCAGCGTGGCGGTTTGCTACTGAAGCTCGGCCCTAGATCCTCAGGCTGGGCAGCTGTCTGTACAAGATGGCAGGCGGCCGCCCGCCCGCCACTGTTGTCGTTACAGGGCCGGTTCGCTTCGTTAACAGCAGCCCGGCGTTGGGAAAACATGTTGATAGATGCAATTAACGTCAATGTGTTGAATTTATACTAAATGTAGGTGTCGGCCTCTGCACTAGGGCAATGAGGTCCAGCAACGTTTATGGGAATATTAATATTTAGTGTGGTCTACTTGAAATATTAATTATCCCCAATCTTTCATCAAAAACTTTGACGTTACCTATACATATACACACGGTCTCACTCGCCATGGTACCGGTAACATAAGATGACGATTTACTTGCACACACTTATCTTTATTCACTTTACATATAAAATTGACTTCACAAGAAAAAAAAAACAATTGCCCACCAAACAAATTTACATATTACGTAGGGCGTTGAATTAAATTTGAAGTTATCATACATACACTGATTAAGAAACTAGTCTGTGTAATGTGCTGCTGTTTTTACAACACAAGAGGGATAATGGAAGGGAAAAAATACAGGGAGGGTAAGGCAAAAGCGGCGACATATGACTAGGACAAAGAATCCTTACTGAGCTGACCTGCAGTCCGCAACCCCCCGCGCTAACATGGACAATACATCAGTGTCCCCTTCTGGCATTAAGTAATTTATTGCTTCACGCTACTTGGAACAACAAATGTCAAATTCTATGATGGCAGCCTGAGAAATGTGCAACCACTAACATCACTAAGGGCTAGTTTTCCATTGACTGAAAACCATGGATAATAGAAATCCTTACCGCAGTTGGAGAAAAGGTGTACAAAAACAAATCAGAGCATAACTGAAACTGCAGTTGGCGAAGGATTACTGTATATATTTTTAGACGTGCCTCAAATCGTTTACTTTTTCGACCCAAACATTTCACGGTTCCTCGGGATAGGGTCTTAATAGAGGTGGTCATAATATAGGGGTTTTGCTGTAAATACATTTCAAATTTCTTCTCAGAAACCTGTACAATGACAGTAAGAGTACCACAGGGATCTATTCTAGGACCATTGTTGTTCATAATATATATCAACGACTATCCTAAATGCATGAAATCTGGCGAACCAGTAATGTTTGCACATGATATAATATTAGCCACTAGCAGAAATAAACTGTCTCTTGAAGAGAAAATACAACAAATACTAACAGACATGTCAAGCTGGTTTCTCAGAAACTACTTAATACACTATCAAACTTGTTTATTAATTTGTAATGATTTATAATGTAAGCTATGCACTCTTACCTTGTATGACTTATATTATTTCAGTCGAATTAAATGATTATTTTATAATTCTATTACTATGCATACAATTAATATACATATATAATCTAACAAATCCCAATCCAAATTGACTTGGATGTATGAAGGATGCTAAAATAAACATCACGACACAAACTGAGTTTGCATTTCCAGTCACGAAAAAAGGACATTTTACACTGTCATTAATGAATTGCTATAAATTCATTAAATGAGGTGATATATTCTTGTAAACAAATACTCTAGATGTGACATACAGGAAATGAGAAAAAGGAGAGTAAACCATGAAACCAAACCATGGTGTTGCACATAGGCCTAACATACAGTATGATACGTTCCATCTTTTCTTTTCCTAGAAAATGAGACATAGGACAGTAAAAGACGGCGTTATATTTTTTGCTGTAGATGGCATGCATCAGTATCAACATTAGGTGGCACAGCTGCGATGAGCGGGGCTTTGAATGTGCCGTGCTCTGCATGCGTACCTCAGAAGACAGGTATAGGGCAAAAACAAGAGAGGCAGCACTCTAGAATAGCTAACCGGTCAAAACCTTGTTTGTACACTCTGTGATAAATATTAATGAATTTCTGCTGGGTTTAGTTTATTTCTACTGTGTGATGCACTGTGTGAGGGTAGTCTCTCCAAAACCAATAGTTTTTATTTATTTTCTTAAATTTTACAGTTTGCATTTGTGTTCTAATAGATTTTTGCAGCGATTTTTTTATTTTTTACGGTTGCCGAAAATCTGTCCTAATGAACAAGATGTTTGTACAAACTGGGTGCCACACGAATGAGGTTCGAGTGCATTCACACAACTATACTATTTACCTTAAAGAAATAACTAAAGTAATTCGAGGCGAAAGGCTTATTGAAGACACAACTTACCAGAATTAGCAATGGGCACACAGCCCAGATGCGTACACACACCCAACACCACCAGCCACTCTGGGTTCTTCACTCGCTCGCTGTCGTGCTGTGGATCGCGCAGGATATTCACGTCCACGCTCTCCTCGCCCTTAATCTCCTCCCCAGTGCTGCCAACAACATCACAGCCATCACATGACTCTCCATGCAGAGGCAAACCTATGAAACACTGTCTCCTAAGCAAAGTAACTTCCTTACACTTCCAAGTAAGTCTTAACTTGGAAGTAAACCCCAAGTCGCCAGGACGACTAACATTTTCAGGCTGGTGACATTAGAAAACGTTTGCCACTGGAGTTTTTCATTAATCACATTTTTTTTATATTATTTTGACAACTACCCAACTATACACCAAGTAATAACTGCAAACTAGAGATATACAGAAGAACCTTACTGAAACTACTACCCATTGATCCCACAAATAGGAATGCTGTGACACGTCAATAACAATAATAATTTTGGGAAATTTTGAGGGAATTCCAACACTCAAGACCTCAACACTACATAATTTGCAATTTTTTGAATGAAGCCCATGTCCAATTATCTTTAGTATGAAAATTTAAAGCATTCTTTATTAACTATAAATTAATTTTAATAAGTAAACATTAGAAAGAGAAGAAGAAGAAAACCATTTACTTGCGCCCCCGTCTCTAAAAATGTTAAAAACGAGTGGTGTTGAGGATTCACTGGTCTCCCACATATCACGTGATTTTTACATGGAATATTAATTTAATTCAATGGACAGATATCATAATAAAATAATGCCACAGAATGGTATCTGCAACCTCCCTTGTCGTCAAACAATTATAAAAACGGTAAGATTGGAGAAGGCATAGATTTTGGAGATTGAACATTTTAAAAAAACCAGATAGTATTTGAACAAAACACTAATTTATATTGACGCGTGACTGCCTGGGGAGACGGACGTCACGGGAAAGAAGGGGGGGGGGGGGGGGGGGGGGGCTACTATGGAGGCATCATTACAAAAAGCAATAGTTAAATTGCTTACCATAAACCATTATTTTTGTACTTTAATGAACATTCTAGCAGAAATAGCCGTAACTGTTAGATTTCAGTGTTAATGGTTTTATTTTTTTTTTCAACACAAATTATCATATTCACTCGTGTATAGTGCACTCCTTTTTCTCAAAATAAGGTAAAAACATTCTGGAGTGCACGCTATACACGGGGGGAAAAAAAAAAAGTCGAAGGGGGAGTGTTAACCATAAATTGTCCGAGGACGTTGAGGGAAGTGACGGACTGTCTCTTATCTCATCTCTAGCTCTTACATCACTCCTCTCTCTCTCTCTCTCTGAGCAACCCTTCAGTTATGTGTAGTTCGCAACCCTGCTGCTCCTCTCCAAATGGCATCATGTCATCCCACAAACCAAAGCTGCCACGTGTTAACGCCCCCCTCCCCCTGTAATAACGTGCAGATGTTGCCGGTCGATAATTCTGCCATCCCTCTGCTTCCTTGGCAGAGGCTGGCTAACCTATGAGGGGGGGGGGGGGGGGGGAGAAGGGCCGGGGCAAGGAGACTGTTTTATTTAGAGAAGGGTAGTGTGACAATCTAACACGACAAAAAAAAAAAAAAAAAAAATACAACCAGTCATGACTGAAAGGAGAAAAAGAAAACACTAAGCCAGAAGTGTTGAGATTAGAAGCGAGAGAGTAGCAATTTTTTTTTTCTTTTCAATTTTGGCTTTTTGGATTATGTTATTTAATTACAGTATTTTCCAACAATATCACAATCAGTACACATTAATGAAAAAAAGAATAATTTGTTCCATACTTACTAACACGGCGCAACAAATGGTATAACTGCATTAAAAAAATTTCCCTCTGGAACTTGTAAAAATTTTGGTGCGCCTCTATACACGAGTAAATGCGGTACGTGCATTATATAGTTCTGGATTTATAATACGTGTGGTTTTAATTATCTTGATAAACCTTCTCGCAAATGCACATTTACAACATAAATCACTTCTTGTCTAGGTACAAGACACTTATTGAAAAGCAATCATAATTAACATTTTTTTTAAGCGGCAATTATTTAAAAGGATCCAATTTTAAAATACAGAATAATTCTGGTAAATTCACAATCAATTTTTCTGGATACTCTAAAGAAGTTTTAAAACAAATTATCATTTACACAGAAAATATTTAACGCAAAGGAATTATGAGATGCATTTATAAACTAGAACAAGCAGTATCTACGCAATATCAATATCTATGTTATTTAAGTCTCCTCAGACCGGTTTAGGTCTGCGTTAGTATTAATTTACTGCACAAATTACACTAACCTTTGCCCTTTCTCTTTAAATAAAATGTCCAAATCATAGACATTTTACTATCTTTTACACCAGCTGCAGTATCATCCATAATTCACAAGACAAAATATTTAATGAAGACTGTCTGTTTAATGTATCAACTTGGATATCGCACTTCGTTTCACGCACAACTATCAACATAAACAAACATGCGGCACTGCGGGCAATAGATTACTGCACTCATTCTTGTTGCGAGTGTTCAATTAGCACTATTGTTACTAGCACTTGGAGGCAACATGTTGTCAAACTATTGTATCTTATTTTGAAGTGCATGTTTTACTACTTGTGTAATCTTACGAATGTGTGTACATTTTTTACACAAGAAAAAAA
This sequence comes from Dryococelus australis, assembly GCA_029891345.1. Lineage (NCBI taxonomy): Eukaryota > Metazoa > Arthropoda > Insecta > Phasmatodea > Phasmatidae > Dryococelus > Dryococelus australis. The sequence goes on from CM056993.1 coordinate 7,876,876, forward strand.
TTAACGTATTTATGCGCATGTTGCATGTAGAACTATGATTTCAGACAATTTAAAATTATCTCAAAACTAAATTGAGAATTTTTTTCATCTAGAGTATTTATAGATATCAACATATTTGCACGCGTCTAGATTTTTCACAGTGCCGAAGTAAATTTGTGTATATAACACAAGAGGAGAAAGCTTATTTCGCAAGATATTGTGCATTTGTCTGCATTATGCATTTTAACTTGTATTTTGGTATTATTTTGTTTTAGCACTATCTACTACTAAATTATGCCTCTAGTAATTGTATTTCCCGCTATTTCACAAGTAAACAATTATCTGTTCTACAGAAAAATGAATTTTTACACTGGGTGGACTATGCAAGGAGCTAAAAGGAAATATAAGTTGGGCTTTCAAAAGTGTTACATTGATAAGTATTATCCATGAGCAGGGTTTAGAGAATATTAGATTGAGGATGCAAACGCACCGGTGTCTGATAAAAAGGGGCTTCCCCCGCCACTTGAAAGTCACGCTCTTTCCTTCCGGGATCTCGCCCAGCTTTATCTCAATCTTGGCTAGAGCAAGTACATCAGCACTGGCACTCATCGTCATCACAAACTGCGTAACGACTGACTTCGCTGCATACGCACTGGCGATCGCTCCACCTGGAACAATCCAGCACAATCACATCTGACCTCGTACAGTATTCAGCGCAAACCTACTTAGCAACACACCATCAAAATACTAACAGGCTTTGAACAAGGCCTACAGTAAGAGAGGGGTAATCCAAATCTTTATTTACATGACATTCGCCTCAAAAATTATTTTCTGCACCTCAGTTTAAAAAGCACAATGTTTTAACATATAAAAAAGAACAGAATGACAAATACTCACAGTATAGTATTTGTGAACGGCCACACACATTTTTTTTTTTTAAATTTACATCTTAACATGTTATTTTTCATCAGAGTGCCTAGGATAATCACTAAAATGTGAATACTCTAACTTCTGTCAGTTACTGACAATATTTGGCAGCACAACCAGAATGTTAGGTATCCTTTAACTTGTAATTATGATGGGAAAAGGCTGCTTTGTTACTGAGTACATGACAGAATGCACTAAGTACTTACAGCGCAGTACTAATACGGTAGTTGAAGGTTGAGGGGGAAGTGAAGAGCAGGGAGAAGAGAAGGTTGGGTAGAGAAGGGGGAGGAGGAAAGAAGGGTGGGTGAAAGGGGGAAGAGAAGAGGGAATAGAATAGTTGGGGGAAGAGAAGGAGGTAGAGAAAGGGTTTTGTCGAGGGGGCAGGGGATCACACACACATTTCCCACACGGATGTGCTGTTGCAACATTTCACTGGCTAGGGCAGTGCATCAGGTAACGAGTAGTAGCGCACTGGACTGTCTGCAATGGAATTCTACCTCAACCTAAGACGTCCTAATAGTATTTCTGGTCTAATTGGCATGACTCACACTAAACAACAGTTTCAAGTTCAAAGAGAAGCACTACCTCAAAGTTGAAGGCACACCAATAGGCACCTACATGGCCCCCTCGTTTACCACAAAAAACTATTCATGGGTAAACTGGAGCAAAACATCAGTCGCCAGCCAACTCGGCCACTCTGCTGGATGTGTTTTATAGACTCATTCATGATTTGGGATTCAACTTAGGACAATCTCATCCACTTTCACAACAACCTGTTTTAGTTCAGCTCTGAACGTACTCTAATCACACGCCATATTTCTGCATATGGAACTAGCCCATCAACAATGGCGAAACTGAAACAGCTGTTCACATTAAATCCACCAACCACTTTCCATACCTACATTTCAACAACTACCATCCATTCCAAGTCATCTCTACCGTAGTATTGTCACCACAGCTAACACAGTTTCTACACTCAAACTGACTTAAACAAGCCGTGTGATATAATAGCTAAAGCATTCTTTGATAGTGGCTACCCCAGAACCCTGGTTCACTAACAAATTCTGCATGCTTCTACAACCACAAATCTTCAAAGATCAGTACCAGTAATTGACATATCCTTCTAGTTGTCCCGTACCAAAAGCACATGGACAAACTCAGAACCATTTTCTACAGTGGACACAAAATTCTGGTCTCATCACCACTCACTCAAAACTTGTTCCCCAAACCACCCAGAATGGTTTACAAACAACCCCCCAACCTTTAAAACAAACTGGTGCACCCTGAATTGCCACAAAATGCCGGTTCATAATATCACCACTCCCAGGGGTTTCATCCTTGCATTAGCCCACATTGTAGCTCTTGTGGTATACACCAATCTTCTACCTCCGACAAGCTTGCCAATCAGACTTATCCAGTCCAGGCAGCTACAACTGCGCAACAAAAAAACCTCATCTGCAGTATGTTCACTGCAATACAGCAGTACATTGGTCTTACTACCAACACAAACCATAGCTGGGGCAAATATAAACTTGCAGGACATGCTGCCGTCTCACAACCAAAACTTGATTCCTGTTACACAACCAAATTGGCGAGAGTGCTACCATCTTATAATAATAGCACAGAACTGTAGCACTGGGAACTGGCCAACCAATATATCACTGAATCCAGACAGACACCTGGTTTGAACAAAATCCCTCTGCCACATTTCAAATTTTCCATCTCACCCTAGTTTGCCATTTGCCAACTACAGCTCAACAGACTGAAATGTGTCACCACTTGCTGTGTGAAGGTGACCTAGACTGCGAAACATTACCGCCCTGCGAGTACTTGTGCATTCTGCCCACATTTTATACCAGGCGTGGGTCTCACAGCCATTGAACACATATTCATGCTAGATACATAATGACAAAACATATTGTGATATATATATATGTTCAGGTGCTATTATCTTTTGGAAGTTCCATTTTGTCACGAAGAGTTAATTTTTGTTGTCCGGATGGGATACATTTTCATTTTTTTACTATCTCAGTTGAGAGAAGGCTTTATTGTATATCTTTCCTGGGGAATATTCCATTTTAACTGGCGTTTGCAATAGAAGGTTCTAGAGATGCTGTGTACAGAGTTGTCTTTAGCAATTTTTTTTACTGCTGAGCTGAGGTTAGCTTCAGGATCTCACTTTTTCTGCGAAATAATGGTTTACGGAAGGAAAATGCATTTTTCTTTCACCACTGCATTTTCTGAAGTGTTTAAACATTTTTGAGGGGTTTTGTACAGAATGTTTTACTATGCAAATCCCGGGGCTGTCGCACAGATTTTTGTTATGCTTGAGCAGTGTAATGTTAAGGCTGCTGCTAGGGGTAAGGTGAAAGCAGTAGATAGTGTATGATGCTCAAAGGAAAGGGAGTGAGGCGGCAACAAATTTTTGCAGACCGGCTGTTACAAGAGGAGTGTCGCACTCTCTTATTGGCCGAAGTACGTGTGGCGTGACGAATGATGTCAGAGTAAGGTCAGACACGGTATAGCTATTGTTGTTGGGCCGACGGTCAAGGAGGATGTGTCAAAGACGCGGCTGGGAGGAGACCACCCAGAACATTCTACATGATACGATCGGGACGTCCATTCTTTCCTGAGGTCAGGAAGAATGGCCCAATGAATCTTATAAATAGCCTTTTTTTGAGGTAGTGATAGGAAGTAGTCTGGGGTGAGATGCCAAGAGAGAAACTAGAACTCTGAACAGTGCAAGACGTTAATACTGAGATAAGTAGATAAGATTAGGAACTGCTAGAAGTAAGTTGAGTCATTTTAGATTATGAATTTTCAGTCGTTAATAAGTTGAGAAGTTCCCAGAAGTAAGTCAGTCGATTGAAGTAAATATGAACACAGTTTTTTAGAGTTCATTTTATTCATGGATTAGGCCGTAAAGGTTGGTACTCGACTCAGACATCAACGTGTTTTGGCAACCTTCCACTAGCGAATGCAGTTTGTTTATTAGGTTTTAACTCATGTAACTTAACATTTAGTATTAAAATTCTTTTGTTTTTCAGATATTTTTAGGCTAGTCATTAATTATTTTCTTCTCTTCTTTTTAGTGTAAAGTAAATATGGATTAATTTTTAAGAGAATTTGTTTTATTTATACTTAGTTTTAAAGAGAATTGTTAATTTTTACATCATCAAGGTCTGCATTGGTATTTAAACTGATTTAACCTCTGCCACAGATAGTCCTTCAAAATAAACCCACTTTTGGGGTAGTTTTTCTCAGTTGTTTATTAGTGTTCTGAAATTTTGACACCCCTCTCAGTTCATTTAATGAGATCTCTGTCTCACCACTACAGTCTGCTTTGATTGTTCTATAAGATTAAAGTGAATTAAACTTCAAATTTATTTGTTGCCACTTTTCAATGACGATTGGTGCGTCCAGCTTTCTTAATTTACGGTAAGCAGCCGGCTACAATCACCAACCTCACGCAATAGTTGCAAATGCTGTATTTGTCAAGAACATAACCACAAAACACAGAATATGTGTACTTGGCATTCTTAACCAGTTTTGCGACGTAAGCAGCCAGCTAAAATAACCAACCTCGTCCTATAGTTGCAAATGCAGTATTTGCCAAGAAAGTAATCACAAAAAACAGAAGCATAAAGACAGCAGTGTTTATAAATACTGTGCACATGTTCAGTGCGTAAATTACATTCATCTGCTTTATATATATGTACTATTTACTTTTGCCATATCACAAAATTGTTTGGTTATAGATGTTTGTTTATAAATAAAATGCAAATAGTTATAATTCTGCCACTGAACGAGCACCACAGCCACAGCGATTCAGCTAACATATCGAAATTTAATCTTTCTATCAATTTATGAATTGTGTCAAGCTGCCAACGAAATATTGCTATACGATGTGGGAGCGATAGATTAATATAGAGTTGGGGTTTACGTGAATGAAAATGTACGACAATGAATATTATAGTGATAAAATATTTTTTACAAATTAATTTTAACTACCTGAAAATCAGATACCAGTATTAAACACATTTCATTTTACGAATTTCACCAGGTATGGCTCATATAGAGTTAACTATGTAGCAACATCAAAGCAAGCCATATCAGTTTCCGTTTAATTTCTAATCACCTATTACTAAACAATAAAAAATTTAAGAAAATTAAGAAAATAGTTTTTCAGTTGCAAAATAAAATTTGTTGTTTGTGAAATTGGATTGATGAAATGGGAGGGCCATGGAAGATTGTAACCGATACTGATTTTGGATGATCTGCCGATGTATCAGTATCGGTCTGTCCCTACTTTAAAAATTTTATTCCTTAACCTCAACCTAGAATTGTACAGGAAAAACCTCCTGATTACATCCTGTATGCATTGTCACCCGCACATTCCAAAGAAATGCTGCCAAATCAAGGAAGTTCAGTAAAGATTCTCTCCAATGGGTAGTTAATTTTATGTAATTAATAGTTCTATTCCTTCTTAAACCAAAACACGAATAGTTAGATTCTAGTTGCTCGTACTTCAATTCATTTCTATTAGAGTTACCTCTGATCAACACAACCATCATAAACCCTACACGATTTATAATTTCCACGGGACTGTAACTGTGATGCACAAAAAATATGTAAACATACCTCCTGCTATGAGGTAAGAGAACGCTCTACGTTCATCTGCACTCTCACGGTTTCTAACTGTTGGATCTCCAACTTCTTTCCTCCTGTAGTCAGAGAAGTCGGGGACTTGGATGTCTGTGTGTGCCAGCCTCACCTGTGTCGATGCTGCAACGAAGATTAACATTAGTAACATTTGGAACACCTTAGACTAGTGAATAAAAATAACCCAGCTGATCACATCAATGCATACATCCTCTGCTAGGCCGCAGTGGCACGGCACCTAGAGCACTTACCACCTTCCAAGGCGAACTGGGTTTGATTACTGCTGGAGTCGCTCCTGGACGATGCCACTGGTCCAGGGTTTTCTCAGAGATCTCCAGTTTCCCCTGTCCTCTCATTCAGATGCTGCTCCATACTTACCTCACATCAACTCTTGGCTCTAAAAACCTGAATCCCAAAACTTGCCACACATACAAAATATGTTTTAGGCTACTTTCTGAAGGAAAGAAAGGCTTATGAGATCACTTTCCTGTCTGTGTATGTGTGTGCGCAAGTGTATGCGTATGTCTGTACGTGTGTCCTTTCAATTTTCCAACATGCGAACAGAATTTCACCAAACTCAGTACACACAGAGTACTAAGTATAGTTTACGACCATGCTGGGCACTTACTTTCAAAATGGCAAGCTACTTTTTAACATTTAAGATGTCAAACCTCTGAAACCATTCAACAGAATTAAACAAAATTATGTACGCAGACAGCGCAAGGTGTAAGCAATGAATTGAGAGGTGAATATTGTTGTTGGTTACCATTTGGGAATATAGTATTACATGAAAAAATTAAGCTTTTAAGTTAGCTATATCTCTGTAAGTGGTATAATTCCACTCTACTAATTACACAGAACACGAATTTACTAGGGGCATCAAAATTTGACCAATAGATACCCCCAAAAACAATAGTGTGGAGGAGTATGGAGATCCCGGAAATTATGGGGTAAAATGGGTGAAAAATATGTAAATAATACAATATTTATTCATGGAATACATTAAATTGAAAAAAAAAGAAAAAGAAAAAAACTTGAAGCATACAACTATATTACCGATACAAGCTACAAATACGATAGTGGGGAGGGTGATGAAGACCAGGGAAATTGTGGGGTAAAAAACATACAAAATATGTCAATTTTCATTATAAACTTCCCCCCCCCCCCCCAACTCAAATTCCCTTCCGTTCATAGCCCTCACCACTATCTTATTTCTAAATTGTATTGGTAACACTGTCAATATAGGTAAACTTCAGTTCAATCTTTTTGCAACTAAATATATTTTCATGATACAATATTACAGTAATATTACAAATTGTACAAAAATATGTTAAATTGCAAAACACACCCACATTATTTCTCAGTGCAAATAGGCTACACATGACAATCATTTATGTGTAAACTCCAAGCTTCGCTAATGCGTGATGCTTCGCGTCATCATCAAAAAGAAATTCCAGGCGCACCTTGAATCACTGTGTTGAGGAATTACTCCACTGCTGGGGCTGGGACTCTGGCTCAGTGCATCATGTTTGCCAACGCTTGCACAGTATTTTTGCAATCTAACACATTTTCATCAATAAATATTACATCATGTACATATGTTTCACTCGTTTTACCTCACAATTTCCCTGATACTTATAACCCTCAACACTATAGTTTTTGGGGATTCTATTGGTCAAATGCTGAGTGAAAATATACCACTTTCCGTGATTTTGTTTAACTTCCGAAAAAGCCCCTTTCCTTACGAATTACCAATATTACTAAAACAAGTTACAAATTCAATAGTGGAGAGGGCTATGAAATGGAAGGGCATAGTGGGGTAACATTTTATAACGAAAATGTACATATTATACACTTGTGCCCTGCAATTTCTCTGATCTTCATCGCTATACCCACTATTGTCTGTGGCGCCCAAGATGGACACCATAGTGTCGTTCCATATTTAAGGTTGTTTTGACTTGTAATTAGTTCTAGCAATATGTTTAAATATCGGTAGAGTAGTAGTTTGTGGTATAATTAGAGTTAAGATTAGTGTTTTATGTGGTAATTAGATATAAGGAGGGAGTAATGTCCGATTGTGTGCACGAGGCCGAGGTCTTTGTTATTGTACGAGGGTAAAGGATGTATGGTGTAAGTTAGGCTAGTTAAGAAAGTGTGTGTATACGTAGGTATTTGGTGTATTTTATAAGGGAGAGTAATTATAATTTAAAGTTAGTTAAATTATTTTTTAAAAAGAGAGGGTAAAACAAATGGTAGGGAGGTGTAAATGTAGGAGATATGGTAAGGTGTGGAGAAGGTTAGATATTGGTGTGCAGTGTAGCGGCTGGTACCATGTTGGCTGTATAGGGATCAGGGAGGAGGAACTGGGATCACTAGAGGAACATGAGTGGAAGTGTGAGGAATGTGCTGAGGGAAAGCTGAGTAGAGAGGAAGAGTTAGGCAGAATGCAAGTAGGGCTGCAGAAGGAACTGCAGGAGAAAAGGCAGAGGAGGTAGAGGTGGTAAGATTAAGGATAGATGAGTTGGAGGCAGTAGAAAGAGATAAAACAGTAGGAGACATAAGACAGCAAATAAGGTTACAGGAGTAAGAAATAGTAGCAAGGGATAAGGTGATAATAGTAGGCAGGAAGCAATCAGGAATAGAGGAACGGGAAACAGAAAGCAGAGAACAGGCAATGGTGGAAGGCAGGAAGCCGTATGCTGAGGCTTGCAAGTGTGGGATTAGCAAAGACCATCAAGCAGGACAAAGTGGACAGTTCAGGGCCAGAGGGGAGAGAGGAGGGCTGGCCAAAGGGAGGGAAACAAGGGTGCTGCAGGAGGCCGGAGACAAGGGTAGGCAGGTGGGTGGAAGAGCTACAAAGCAGGAACAGGCAGTGGTAGAAGGCAGGAAGCCGTATGCTGAGGCTTGCGAGTGTGGGATTGGCAAAGACCATCAAGCAGGACAAAGTGGACAGTTCAGTTTTCTAGGCAGCTCTATTGTAAAAGGGGTGGAGCTGAGGAATATCAGGAAGGAAATTACATATAAAGCAGCGTTTAAGGGGGCAAATACCAGGGATTTGGAGGAAAGGGTTAGTGGTATGAGAGGTAACAGGGTGGCAAAGGTCGTTCTCATTAATGTAGGGGGAAATGACCTGGCTCATAGGGAGGTGGGGCAGGAGGTAGGGTGGGACCTCAGGGGATTGCTGAGGAAAGTGCGGGAGAAGTTACCTGGAGCTAGGGCAGTAGTCAGTGGCGTGCTGGTTAGGAAAGAAGTATCGTATAGGAAGGCAGTGGCTGCCAGTGAGGTATATGAGAGGGTGTGTAGGGATTTGGGGGTTACATTTATAGATAGTAGGAAATGGGTAGGCTGGGAAAGTGTAGGAAGGGACCAGGTTCACCTGACAGAACAGGGAAAGAGGATTCTAGGTGACCTGCTAGGTAGAGAAGTAGCTGGCTCCATGGAGAGGGTCAGGGCAGAGCAGCAGTTGTTGAAATAGCAATCAGTTACAAGCAAGGAAACGGAAGTAGAGAGAAATGGAGAGGATAGCATTGATGAGGCTGCAGGGGTGGAGATAGGAGGTAAGCAATGTAGGATGGTAAAGCAGAGTACTAGTATAAAGATAATGGTGGTGAACTGTAGGAGTGTGTACAACATGCTGGAGGGCTTCTGGGAGAGGTTGAAGGATATGGGGTGGATATAGTGGTAGCTGTGGAGACTTGGTTGCCTGAGGAAGTACTGGACATAGAATGTAGGCAGGATGAGTTCATCTTCAGAAGAGACAGGGATGGGAGAGGAGGAGGAATAATGATGTGTGCTGGCAGCATACAGACCACCAGGACAGGAATGGCAGGCAATTGAGATGATCAAGGAGAGGGTCGATAGACTAAAGGACAGGCAGTGGGTTGTTGTAGCTGGGAATTTTAATATGCCAGGGGTGAAATGGGTAGAGGGTGCAGAAGGAATGGATAGCACGATGCAGAGAATGGCAGCACAGTTAGTCAACAGAGGATTAGTCCAGGTAGTAGAAACACCTACGAGATGGAATGAGGAGGGTGTTGGTTCAGTACCGGATGTGGTGTTGGTCAGACCTAGGAGTGCTGTAGTTGGTGCAATAGTATTGGATGGTATAAGCGACCATCATATCCCGGTTGTGGAAATTGGGATTGGCAGGATGAGGGAAGTGCAAATGGCAGAAATGTTGGTGTGGCAGTATAGGAGAGGAGACAAGAAGGGGGCAGAAATATTCCTGAGAGACAGGTTTAAAAACTGGTCTATGGAGGAGGGTGTAGAGGGGTTGTGGAAGGAGTTTAGAGGATTAATGAAGGTTATGTTGGAGAAATTTGTGCCAATGAAAAGGTTACAGGCTCCATATTATGGACAGGAGATTTTGAAAATGAAGAAGTGCAGAAAATGACATGCCAAGTGGAGAAATGAAGGGATGATAAGATCTAAAGAAATGATGAAACAAATGGGTAGGGAGCTTGAAAGGAAGATCAAACACGCAAAGAATGTATTTCTGGGGAACATGGTGGAAGAAGGAAAAGGCAAGGAATGGGGGAAATTGTTTAGGTATGATAGGAGGTTAAGGGGAGGAGAGGAAAGGATGGTAGGCATACGACAAATGACCAAGAAAAATCTGAGATGCTGCAAGGACAGAACTTGTCAGTGTTTGAGGCAAAGGAGGGTTGGAATAGGGCAGCAAACAGTGTTCGGGGGGTATTAAGTGAGTTGTTGTTGAGGGGGTGGGAGATAGAAAAGATAATTAGGGGTTTGGAGAACAGTAAGGCAGGGAGACCAGATGGGATAGTAAACGCAGCACTAAAGTTTGGTGGCAGGGAGTTGGTGAAATATTTAGAAGTGCTGTTTAAAAAGTCCTTAGGAGAGGGTAAGTTACCACAAGATTGGAAGGATGCTATGGTGGTACCTATACACTAGCAGGGAGAGGATAGGGGGAGGCCTGGCAGCTACAGACCGGTGAGTCTCACATCAAGTACAAGAAAAGTAATGGAGAGGCTGGTGGTGCAGTATATGGTGAGGGTTATGAACAATAGGAATTGGTTGGCGGAGTCCCAGCATGGTTTAAGGAGGGGATATTCATGTGAGACTCAGCTCGCTGGATTATTAGAGGATCTGGTGCAAGTAGTTGATGAGGGGAAGCGGTGGATGCCTGTTTCATAGATTTTGAGAAGGCATTTGATAAGGTGCCCCGTGGGACATTGATGAGGAAAGTGGAGGCGCTGATACCAGACAGAAGGGTAGTGGAATGGATAGGGGACTTCCTCAGGGGGTGAAGGCAGAGCATGAAAGTGGGGGAACCAATATCGGAGGAAGAGGAGGTTACATCAGGGGTACCACAGGGAAGCATGCTGGGTCCTTTGTTACTTAACATAATGGTAAATGACATGAGTTTGGGGATTAGTGGAAAAATCAGATTGTTTGCAGACGATTGTGTTGTATATGCTGAGGTGGGAGAGGGGGATGGAAATTTGCAGGCGGACATTGATAAGATATGGTTGTGGACCAGGAAAAATAAAATGAAGATAAATGTAAGAAAAACTAAGATACTGAGGTTCACAAGGAAGAAGATACGCAGGGACATGTACAGATGGGAGGGACAAGAGATAGAAGAAGCAGCAGAATATAAGTGCCTAGGGATTGTACTGCAGGGAGACCTCGGGCGGAAAAACAGGTAGAGAGGGTGGTTGCAAAGGGAAGAAGGGCTCTGGGTATACTGGGAAGGGTGCTGAATGGAGTCAGCTGTGAGGTGAAGGAGAAGGCGTATGGCACAATGGTACGGCCAACGTTAGAATATGCTGCAGCAGTATGGGACCCGTATGTGGAGGTGGAGATGTGAGAACTGGAAAAGGTGCAGAGAAAGGCAGCAAGATGGGTGAAGGGTAGGTCGAGAAGGCAGGGGCAGGATGATGAGGAAGAAGGGAACTATAGGCCATCAGTGATGATGAAAGAAATGGGGTGGAGCTCATTGAAGGACAGGAGGAAAGTTGAACGGCTAGTCAGGATGTACAGGGTGGTGAATGAAGAGGGAGGATGGGGAGGGCTACACTGCAAGGGGAAGAGGAAACAACAGTGAGAAGCTTCTGAGGGTGTGGAGGAGAACGGAGTGGGGTAGGCAGTCCATGCTTATGAGGTCTGTGAGGGAGAGAAATGTGTTGAGGGAGGCATTGGTTCTGTGAGAGGGGTTGGTTAGTTCAGGAAGGGAGTGAGAAAGGAGTCGGTTGGGTGAAGGAGAGGCGAGAGAGTTCGCCACCGGGCGGTAGCCTAATTGCGTGTGTATGAATGTATATGAGCCGGGCCATGCAATTTTAATGTTTAGTGTATTTGTATATACCATGGATACCACTGTGAAAGATTTAATTTAGTTAATACTCACAGAATCACTCGCCAATCATATGGCGTACATTATTATGCACGGAACCACACCAATATATTTGACGACACTACAGACACATATATTACAGTAATTTAAATTTTGCCTTGCTATAATAGCATAGAAACATTTGTAATTTCACAGAAATACTAGCTTTAACACTTCAAACAATATGAATTGCAATAAAACAAGAGTTTAAGAACTTGTAAATATGAAACCTTGAACCAGACACATTTACAAAACTTAACTAATGCACTGCAATTTCCCACAATCGAACTGAAAACCAACATGGATGTGCAGTGTATAGAAAAAATTACATGGCATTACACCTGTGTTGTTTACCTGTATAACCTCAGCGCTGTGCTATAAATATGCTTCGTACATGATGTTTTACGCATTTAATATTCATTGCAAATGGTATTCTTACATGTACAACAATTCAGCAACCCGATATAAATATATTCTACATAAATTATACATATTTTATAACATAAAGTAATCTTGATAACCCTTCTAATACATTTTAACAGAAAACTACTTGAAACCCCTCCAAAACTACTAGTAATTATGATTATTAATCATCATATCTAACATATCCAGGTAATATTTTTCCATTTTCAAAAAAGCTCCTATTGTAAATTACCAAAATCGCTGCCATATAGTTTTTTTTGGCATAGTATACTGTATCTTCGAAACTATTTAATCAATTCCAACTTAACTTCGTATGTTGGAAGTATTATAACAAACATCATGTACACGGAGCCTCTTTTGTCTGCCATTTCGGGAGGCAGCACTACAGGAAAAAATGAAGCTTTTACATTATATCTTTAAAACTACTCAACCAATTTTCATCGAATTTGGCACGTAAGTAATACTATGGTAGGCCAGGTAACTATAATAAATGTACTTTATTAGGCACTTATTTTCAAAACGGCATTCATACAAATATTTTAGGTTTATTTGGCATAACTACAGTACAAATTGACCAAATTTAAAAAAAATTTGTATGCTGACAATATTTATTACAAGCATCACATAAGCTACACAAAACCACTTTTGACCGCCATTTTTTAAGATAGCACTATATGAATTAATAGTTTTTGTGTAATATTTAGGGAAAGAATTGACAGATTCCTACCAAATATGGCAAACAAGAAATAATATGGTAGATAATATTAACAGACATGTTTTAGGTTTACGTCAAACACTTATTTTCAAAATGATGGCCATATAAACATCTCATGTTACACTAGAGTGGATGGGCCCTAGTGTACTTCCTGATGTGGTATTGTGCTATACCTAGAGCCCATCCACTCTAGTGTACTACCCGATACCAACGTCTATAAATTCTAAAAGTGTCCCTGCCCGAAAACCCCCATATTCCCGTGGATGCCCCGTTCATAGATACAGGATTGGACGACTTCATCGACACAATCTTGGCAATGTCATAATGTGTAACAATGTAGTATCAGGTTTCACAATAAGCCCATTTTATCTAATGACTACTAAATGATGAACACTAGACAATGGGAAAACTTATTGCTACTGAAGTTTTACATCAAAATAAAGTCCAAATTAAATTGTCTAAACGCATGGGCCTCAATTTTATAAATGTGACCACATTTCTACCCAATCTAACTTTCTTAGATATTTTACTTTCCACTTGTTACAGCTTATGCGTTAAGATGTGCTGGTGTTCGATTTGTTTCTTGGCCTGAACACCAGCCTACTAATTGCCCTTCTGTATACAGACCCATCATTTGTATGGGTTGACATTCTTTGCAGGTCGAGTGGCAACAAAACAATGTATGGTTATTACTGGCTTATAAAAGGTTTGTTCGGGCGATCTGAGCTTTCTACTAATTCTGCTCTTTTCTCGCTCCTTTTCATTTTGAGCATTAGTTTGACTGGAAGTGTTATTTTTGATGGCTGCTACGGCGTCAGCAGCACTGCTCCTTTTCTCACAGAGCATGAACTTCCTGCTCTTGCTGTAGAGGAAGAGCAGAGTAGCAGTGAGATATAGAGCAAGGAAAAAAGGCGCCATATTTGTGTGTTTGTAGTCTGGACTACAAGATAATGCTAGTTTTGCTTCAAAATATTTTCTGTCACGTTTATTTATTTGCGAATATGTTTGGTCATCCTCCGAGAACAGCATGTAAATGTAATTGTAGATAATGATGAAAATATTACGTTCATCCTTGAAGCCAAGTGTTATGACAGTCGCAGTGATTTTTAAATACTTGTCATAACCAATCACAGGCCACTTGATCAAACGTGCTAAGCAATAAAAGACTCTGAATTACCCCTAATAACCAATAACATTGGCAATAACTTAGTTTTTGTTTTATCAGGCATTGCAAGGTCAGGGTTATGTCGAAATTACGACTGCCATTGCATAGCCCATTTTACAGTATTTGATGCTAGTAGGGTTACCAGGCATCCTCTTTTAACCGGGCACGCCCTTTTCTTTTGCTGCCTCGGAACTGTCCGTCGCCCTACGATGCCATACTGAATCAAGTTTAAAATTACAGATTGACGACGATGTGATCAGCTGATTAGTAGTAAACAGTTCCGTGGCTTTTAGCGTTCGGTTGGTAGCAGAAATGAGCAGAGACTTTTTACTCTTTCCTATCAGAAATTCTCAACTTTCCCTCGAGAGTAAAAAGCTCAGGTCGCCCGAACAAACCTAAAGTGTCTACTACGAGCGAGCGGTCAGTTATAAGCCAACACCAGCATGCACTGCAAAACAAGTATTGGCCCCACCATCTCACCATTCCTTGCCTGCTCTTCAATCAGCTGATTTATTCATTTTCTTTCACCCCGGTTCTCAGCATTCCACAACCCTTACATAACTTTCCCCTCGCACTCCAATCCTTAAATAACTCTGATCACACCACATCCCAACTCCTTGGACATACCAACAAAAATGGTTCGCTCACAGTACAATGTTTTTAAACAAATAAGTACTTAATACAATATCAATTACTTACCTGCAATTCCAGATACAACTTTGGTTTGACCTTTTGGTAAAGCCGAATAGAAACCCTGTACGGTGCATTTCTTGGTAGGTGGTTGAATCTTAAGAGATGATTTAATAACGGCGGGTTTTGTAACAGGCTTGATTTGTGAAGGTACAGCTTGCGTTGCTTGCTTTAGATATGGCGATAAATTGCCAGATTTTGATACTACATTCATCATGATTGAGAGGTGTTATTTCCACCTGGACTCACAAAATGGCGCCTCTCAAACGGACTAAAAAATAGACATTCGAAATTTTCTTCTCGCCGTACTAGCGGCCTCTAGCATCGAACGGAAAACTAAAATAGTCTTGACGTATGTTTAATTTGCATTTTGCTCACCAGGGGTAGCACGTAGGTTTTGGCGTGCAAATGTTTGCCATTTCCTTCGTAAGTATTAATGACTTTTTTTTCGTATTTCTTAAGTATTGATCGAAAAGTTGTATTTGTAAGTTGTTATCTATATTTTTAAATAATTCAAATTGTATTTTTACGTCGGTTTAAGGTGCTGATAAATTAAAATGGTTAGAACAGGTGCATCAACTTTCATAACAGATGCACAACTGTTTCTGGCAGTAGACTACACCAACATTTCTTTTTATGCACGGGTTAGCGAAATTAAGTTATTTATAAATACAAAACGGACCTATCTCAGGTATTATCCTAACATTGTAAGGCTACCTTATGAATCTGTGATTACTTTAGGTACCGTTAAAGTGCAATTTAATTCGCGAGTTTAGTGGTTTGTTGTGCCGTTTGTGGATTTGCAAGAATCACTATGCAGTGGACATAGGTTGTTTCAGTCGCGTTGCATGTTCTATGTCAAGATGGTTGCATGTGTGAATGATTTGGTGCAAGGATTACCTTGAACAAAGTTTTTGTTTATTATTTGGTGGTTTTGTTGCGAAATGAAATTACACTTGTCATTGCTGCTGTTACGTGCTGTGTGAAAAGTATGTGTCGATATATTCGAATGTTTGTTTCAGTTTTATAATTGCCTGAAATGTAATTGCATTCGCTGCACTGGCTAATTTTAGGCGTTTGATTTGCAATACGACGAAGATGGGTTCCGCTATTATTAAGAAGAGGTAAACGTTTTGCTTTCCATTTAGTTATGCCGTGTGTGTTTATAGTCAACGGTAGATTAGGTCAGGCTTGCATGTGGTAACTGTTTTGTAAATATTAATTTTGCTTCTCGTATTTTTGTTGTCACGTATATAGCGACCCGGTTTCCAACGACCTGGCCATAAAGTAAAACCTTAGTTGAAAACATATGTTTGAAATACGCCGTATCTACTTTATATTAATTTCTGAACGGCCTGTGACAGTCGTAATATACTGTAAGTATACGTGTAGTCAACCTGTTTGCCCGTGGCGTATAGACAATCACGCCCCTACGTTTTTACATTATGTAAATGGTACAAGCCTATTTGTCATTGCTCTTGACCTATATATGCTTCATCTAAACTGTTAGATGAAGGTTGACATTGTTTGGGCAAAACTCTGTGTGGTAGTATTGGTTTCCTTTATTGTTAGTAGGTATAATGCTCTAATTAATTTGTTTGTGATGCATTGGCAGTACTCGCATGTTGTGCCAAGTAGGAAATAATGTAGTAATTATCAAGTTTTTGGCTGGAATATATACCTGACTTTTGTATGTGAATAGCCTATGTGTACTTAATTTATAAATAAAGGGTTGCCTTTGCAATAAAAAACCGTATTTTGACAACTGTGATTAAACAGCATAAATTCCCTTTCTACTCAGTTGTGATAATTGTAATTTAGCTGTACGTGCAACTTTCTACGTTGGGATTTGCTTAGATAATTTTGGATTTTTTGCCACTTCATATCATGTTCACTTGCTTTGGAATGTTTATTACTCAGGCTGTTTCCGGATTGTCAGTATATACGTGTAAGTACGTACATTTGCATACTAGCAGTGATGTGTACTTGTTAAAACTATTCCGACATGTCATAGCCTATTCATTTTAAGACTGTTTGCACATTCTGGCGGAAATTTCAGAAACTGTGACAACAGAAAAATATAGTGAATGATGTTAAATATACGTTACAACTTCTATGGTTATGCACTAACATGATGCAAATAACCTTATAAACATGTGTTATTTATTTTTGTGTCATGGTTTTGTACCTTGACATCTTACCAGTTTACGCGTGGAAACATGGCTTTAGCCGGGAATGAGGAATTAATAGGAGCATTAGTGGGCGCGTATTATTTACAGGAAGGAAATGAAAGGTGGTGCAGAAATATAGTTGTACACTGGTTGCTTGACAGAGCAGCAAGACAACAGGTGTGTGTTGTTTTGAACGATAACGAATACACACAAATATGCCAATATAATGTCTGTTTTTGGTCGTTGTACACTCTGAGTACATTTTGTAGGTACAGAAACTGCAGGGATATAAAAATTCTTGCACCTCGGTATCCTGAGGTTATGCTTATCTGTTCAGCTTCTCTCGATTTCACAAGTATCCATACCACACCAATAGCCTTGGGATATTGCTTTATCACGTCGTTGGAAGATTGTAAACAAATTAGGGCAGTTGTTATGGGATTTGTTGCATTTATGTATCGTCTGTAAAGGGGCATTACACAGAAACTGGCGTTCTTTCCTCCTCCCTCGATACGCACGGTATCATGTGGTTGAAATATACACGTTGATAATAAAAGAGAGAGAAATACAATTAAACTAGGTTTGTAATATCTTGGAATAGCACGCTGCAGACGTTTATATTACGCTCACAATTTTATTCATAATTGGAAGCACATTTCCCAAACTGATAATTATTTACACCTGCAACAGAACAACATTTTTTAAATACATATTAACTTTTAAAACTTGCTAGCTTTATAACCTTAAACGTGCACTTTAATTTTCACATCTGAAGCTGAAATACAATGATACAACTGTTGTAAATACGTAAGTATACTCAGCAAGTATACAGTTCAAATACTTGCCAACCATAGAGCCTATGTGTACTATGCTGGGAATGTAAGCAGTGGTAGAATACACATTGTGATGTCACTTCCGGGGACAAGTACTCACAAGTATGCATTTCTTGAGAATCTGGAAACAGTCTCAGTATGGATCTGTATGTTATATTTATTGTGGATTGATTGAAGTTACGTTCCAAGTGTAATCTGCAGTATTAATTTTGTAAACCATCATTGCTGCAACTTAAATTTTCCAGGTCTTTAGCCATCTGTATTACAAGAAATTCTTTTAACATCTGTTGGCATGGTGTATACTTTATATAATATTTTTGCAGATGTGTGCAACATATACTTATAGTGTACACTGCTGATAAAATAGGATGAATATCAAATGTGGTTGTGTGTACCTATGTAATTGACATGTCAGATGGGATATTGGCATATTACACATAATGTGAACATAATTTTAGTTTATCTGTGTATTTTTACACCTTTTACTTATTTATTTTTATATTAAATTTCATTTTGAATGACTGCATACTAATTTGCATGTTTGCTTACGCCATAAGCCTTGACAGCTATGGAATGGTCTTGTCTTGCGTGAATTTCTGAAATGTGAAATCTAGAATTGAATATAAACTAGGTCTACTTAATAAATTTTAATGGATTTGTTTTATTGACTAGGCTTATATTTGAATCGTAATTCTTAAGAATAGTTTTTTGGGAGAGAAAAAAATCTCTGAGAGTGGTAGAATTCCACTCTACTAATTACACAGAACACAAATTTACTAGGGGCATCAATATTTGATCAATAGAAACCCCAAAAAAGATAATTGTGAGGGCTAAGGAGGTCAAGGAAATTTGGGTGGTAAAATGGGTGAGAAAATTTGTAAATGTAATATTTATTCATGAAAATACATAAAAATGCAAAACAAAACTGAACCAAACTTTAACTAAATAGACAATATTTCCAATACTAGCTTCAAATACGATAGTGGGGATGGCTATGAAGACCAGAGAAATTGTGGGGTAAAAAAATAATGCAATAACTTATGTACATTTTCATTATAAACTTTTACCCCTCAATTTACCTCCAGATCATAGTCCTCCCCACTATAGTAGTTCGAAATTGTATTGGTAACACTGTCAATTTAAGTCATGTTCAGTTCAATCTTTTTGCAATTAAACATTTTTTCATGATACAATATTACAGCTACATTACAAATAGTACAAAAATATGTTAAATTGCAAAACACACAAACATTATTTCTCAGTGCAAATAGACTACACATGACACTCATTTATGGGGAAACTCCAAGCTTCGCCGATGCGTTACGCTTCGAGTCACCACCTAAAAAAAATCAGGCATGCCTTGAATCACTGGTTTGGGGATTTACTCCCCTTCTGGTGCTGGGACTCTGGCTCGGTGCGTAATGTTTGGCCACGCTTGTACAGTTTTTTGCAATTTAACATATATTCATCAATAAATATTATATTATGTACGTGTATTTCACTCGTTTTACCCCATAGGTTCCCTGATCATCGCAGTCCTCCCTGCTATCGTTTTTGGGGTTTCTATTGGTAAAATGTTGATGTCCCTAGTAAATTTGTGTATTGTGTAATTAGTAAAGTGAAAATATACCACTTTCCGAGATTATTTTATTTTTGAAGAAGGCCCCTATCCTTAAGAATTACCTAAATAATTACGTTACTTTCCCAATACATAGCATTACATTGCATACACAACACAATGTGTACCCTATTCGACGACTTTCCAGACACACTCGTATTTTCACACGATTATTTGATCTAACACGTCTACCTGCATGAATTGCAATAACAACTTTATTTCTCGCACTGTTCGAAACGCCATAGGACCATTATCATCTGCCATTAGTTCTGATAATTCCCACAATGCATTCTTACGTCAAAGAAGCTTCTGCTCTTCAACTATTGGTCACCGAATACAGTGGTGACGCACATAGTGTGTAAAAACCATGTCGGAAACTATTGTGCATATTGAACTATATGCATTTCTTTCATACTACTAGTTATCCATTACGTCGTACACTCCTCTTGTGAAAACAGACGAGGTAAGCCCACCAAACTTACTTAATTTTCGGTCACTGTTTGATGTGGGGTTTACCTGTATAACCTCAGCGCCGCCGCATAAATATACCCCGTAAATTATATTTTACACATTAAATATTCGTTTCACATGGTATTTTTACATGTAAAACAATTCAGCGACCCAATATTAAATATATTCAATGTAAATTATACACGTTTTATAGCATAAAAACAGTAATCTTGATAACCCTCTTCATATCACTTTTTATTTTATTTTTTACAGAAAAGTACTTGAAGCCTTTTAAAATTCCTAGTAATTATGATAACTAATAATAATATCTAACATATCCAAGTATTATTTTTCCGATTTTCGAAAACGCCCCTATTATTAAAAATTACCGAATATTTTTTTTAAGGTGTGCAAGTTTTATAGTTGTAAAGTTCCGAATGTTATTTTAAGACAATTATTTTGATATATGTACAGATTTTGTGGTTTGGTGCCCTTAATTTGTGCAGCAATTTGGTAGTTTTAAAATTGAAAACTACTGACCATCAACTTTTTAAGTATTTATATTAAGTTACCGGCATTCAGGTATCTCATCAGTAATCTGTACTGTATTAAGTAGTTTAAAGTTATGTTCTTGACTTGTTCTTTCAGGAATTAACGTAGGTACTATGAAACGTTTCCATAGACTCTTTATGATTCCCTCCTGACTATTTACGATTTTTAATTACAGATATCCAATTGTTTCTGTTACAGTACTTTGATAATGCTTAGGTAACTGCTACAGTTCACTGTTTCTTGAGTGGATCAGAGTTACCCCAGCATGTTAACAATAATGTCTAAATGTTAAGAATACCGGTTTTCCTGAAGGAAAAAAAGTCATGGAAAGTGGTATAATTCCACTCTCCTAATTACACAGAACACTAATTTACTAGTTGCATCAAAATATTATCAAGACAAACCACAAAAAGAATAGTAGGGTTTGCTATGAAGATCAGAGAAATAGCAGGTTAAAACGTGCAAAAAAATATCTACATTATCGTAATATTTTATCACCAAAATGTGTTACATTACAAAAGAAACCGAACAATACTTCTATCCACGTAGTTACCAATGCACATACAAACACCCTATTTTTGTTTTTATTGTAAACTCCAAGCTTCATGGATGCAAGAGAGCTTCACACTCCATACCTACAAAAAATAGCCGGTGTACCTTCAGTCACTGTTTTGGGGATCTACTCCCCCGCTGGCGCTGGGACTGTGATTCACTGCATAATGTTTGGTTATACGCTTGAACTGTGTTTCAGTGCTAGGAGGCTACGTTTGAACATCATTTATACATGATCACAGCGACAACTACAACCTCTCGTGAAGTTAGGTTTAATCTGGTTAGGTCTTCCGCATTTGAAGATACTACCAGCAAAATTACGCTAGTCCTTCCATTAAGCAGGGATCACACGGTGCAAGACGAGTACCAATCTTGTGCGAGATGCCGACCTTGCACGAGAATTTCTCGCACAAGTTCTTGTGCAAGGCTCATCTTGCACAAAATGATGAGATAGAGCAGGTCCTATTTTTCTCGTGCAAGGCGATGCAAGTTGCGATCCTATTGGTCCTTGTATGCTGGTCATGTGACCTGTTGTAAACTCAACCATAGAATAAAAGGAAAATCATAATCTGAGGTGTGCGAAGAGGAATGCAGGGAAATAAAACATTGCGGAAAATAACTTTAAAGCGTGGAATGAAGTTTAGATAGTTCACTGAGAATAAAATAACAGTTATATATTGGAGGGATAGCTTTGAAACAAATACCTTGTTGAGGTAAGCAACTTCATATTTTGTAATATGATACCTTGGCTGATTGGTACTCACCAGGTCTATCAAGTAATTTTGATGCGAGACAGTAGTCATCTTATTTATCTGCATGTGAACTCATTTCGCATGCAATTTAGTTGGCATTCTCGTACAAAATCTTGCATTGTGTCATCCCTGCTTTAACACACTCATGCACAATACTACACAGCTCAATTCACTACAATATAATCTCCCTGAAACTCCAAATGTATTATGTTATTCAGCCAGTCAAGTTGCATTTATATGTCGTAGATGATTAAGCAGGACTATTCAATTTTTTGAAACTCCATAGACACTCAATTACCGCACAGATATTATATTTTAACATTTTCGTGGACATAATAGCACAGGAACACTTTCACACTATTATTTGATTTAACACTTCAAACAGAATGGATTGCATTAAAATACATAACACCACTCGCAGTGAAAATCAAACATTAGACTGAGATGGTGCAATATTCTACAGTACAACTGTGACTTAATACAATTTCATTGCAGATTTGTTTCCTGTCTCTGTGGATCATTGGTCACCATATGTATTGTAATGTATCATTGTAATACACATCAACTGTTTATATAAACACCATTTAACGTCTGTTTGTATGATGTACTATATATATATATATATATATATCTATATTATTTAGTAATACGTTACGTAGTACAATCCTCTGCTCTTTCTAAGCCCGTGACAAGGTCAGATGCCAACAGGCTGGTGTTTAGCAGAAAGAAGGTGGGGGGGGGGGAGTAACACCAAGCTTCCTGGAATGTAATAGGAGGGGGAGAATTGGCGGAGGGGCGTAGGTCAGGCGGCCTGCAGTAATACATAAACAAATGTCATGTCAGTCCGTCTCGTGCCGCACTGCACATAGTCTTCCATCACTCGCTAATTTTGTAGTTTATTTCTAACCGATCTTGTATTACATGTGCTTTGTAAAATCTTAACTATTACTTGTGTAATGTTGTTATTTCACAACACACTGGTATTATTTTTTGGGCTCCTCGGAAAGTCGGAAATTTAAAATGTCAATCGGCTTCTTACATAATCAACTCAAATGTCTGTTAAATAATGGTGGCCGCTAGGTCTTATTCTCTACACAAATTCCCCCGCACCATGCGCAAGATATCATCATCCTCATCTTGCAGTTGGATATTTATATTGGCACATTCTGGGACTGCTAAATTTACAAATACACCCCTGGTAACAAGCCATTTTAGCAGTGTGTTTACTACAAACACACACGTACACCACTACATAAACTCATATGCATTATACACGTGCAAAGTAATTATCTATTTATTCCTCGTATCTAGTCCCAGTTCCTCTCTACAGTAACGTGTGAACAATGCTCTTTCTTTTGGTGTGTATGGGGTGTTGTCTGGTTTAATGTCAATTAAGTCGGAAATTCAAATCAAAACCATGTTATAACTATATTTGTGAACAGTATTATGATTTATTTTTCTTGGTCCATTTAAGTGTAAGAATTAACAAATTTTTCAAATATTGACTCTTCTAATAATTTCAGAGTCTTGACTGGAGCAATGGGTGAATAGTGATGAGACGCATGGCGATGTTAATTGTACATACGGTGGAAGAATACACAACGTGCGTACAAGTAGACCTTAAGTAGGACTTTAAAAAGTGCTCAGTTGCTAGGAACTTCATTGTAACAGCAGTTTGGCATGATACTCACAGCAGTATGGAATATCTTGTGTTTTAGCTAATACATTCCAATCGACACTTGGAATGGAATCACAGCAGCAGTTTTGTCTTAAGTGGAACAGTTTTGGCAGCAACTTGGCGACCGCATTTGGAAACTTGTTCAAATCAGAAAGCCTTACAGATGTTATACTATTTTGTGAAGGTAAGGCAAAACATTCGTCTCTGTATATTTCATTACAGTAAAACATTGTTTCTTATATGATATTAAGTTACTACATGGTGTTAATATTATGTATGCCATTAATGTTAATTTGAGATATTCACGTCCATTATTTGTTGTAAGTTTGCCTGAAATGAATATTTCTTGAATTTTGCGTGTGATGATAATTTGTGGTCATGTTCTTAAACCAAGTAATTAAAATAATTTTTTTATTGAAAACAAACATACTATTTTATACAGTTCTGTGCTTATTTTCCATACACTTGAACAGTTAAATAACATTTACTCGTGTTTCATCCTTGTGTGCTGTAGAACATTTTCTTTTAGGAATCAAGCTATTCTATTCCTGCTTGGATTCTCAAGGTACAAAGATAGAGAGAAAGTGTGTGTGTATTTTATTACTTGTGTAAGTTTTGTTTTCCTGTTTTGTTGGTACTCTTTGACATGCATTGATTGACCTAAAACATTTTTCTTCTGTAGCCAAAATCATCTGAATTTGAATGTTTAACTGCAGTTTTTGTTTTGTTTTGGAACTGTTGGCAAGCCTGCAGATGTTTGATGTAGTGGTTTTGTTTGCATTTTTCCCCAGGAGTCACATTTAAGGCCCACAGGCTAATACTTGCAGCATGTAGCAAACACTTTCAAGATCTTTTCGAGAGAGCCCCACTATATCCAAGTGTCCTTGTGATCCTAGATGGGACCTCCTCATCAAATATGTCTGCTCTCTTGGAGTTTATGTACACAGGGGAAGTGCACGTGTCACAAGAAAGTCTGTCAAGTTTCCTCAAAGCGGCGGAGTGCTTGCAGGTATGTTGGCCTTGCTGGAGAGAGAATGCAATACTTAGTAATACACAGAATTGCGCAAGATGTTAGGGTCTGATTTTATGCATTGCTTTTTTTTTTCTTTCTAAATATTGCACGTGGTAACAGATAAGAGAGTGAGCCTTGCCTTTGTAAATACCCTATTGGTAAAATGTGTGATGTCGGTTGTACTTATTAGCCATTAACTAAACGTGTAATATGTGGTATATTTAGTGCTATGGTTTTGGTATATCTGGGCATTGAGCAGAAATATTTCCATGGTGTGCTATGTCATAGACGCAGGTTAATAAAAAATGTTGGAAAAGTACACTACAGTGGCGACGACAATGGGGCATCATTACATATTTCAATTTTAATTTGTAGCCATGGGGGGTTTTAAAGTTGAATATTTCTTACCTTGAACGGCTGGAACAAATCTTCATTGCAAATGGTGTTTCCAGCAAGGAAGAAAACAACAAAAAATGACGGGTGATCCTGATTTCGGCAATAGGCAAGGAAACGTATGAAGTTTTAAGAAATTTGTCAGAACCTAATCTGCATGAGCGCAGCAACAGTGAAGTCAGGTTATTGGGTGCTCATTTTTCTCCAAAACCTTGGCATTTCATAATGCCATAACTTTCATAGGAGGATGCAACAGTCACAAAACTGTCACTGATTTTGTGGTAGGCTTATGTAAATTGACACTGTTTTGTAATTTCAGTACCTTCCTTGATTCAGCACTTTGAGTCCAGTTTGTGGTAGGCTTGACAAATGACATATTGTATTTGGAGTTGGACAATCTGATATTTGACAAGGCAGTAGTTGTATCTGCAGTAGACAGTACATTGGCTCGTGTATCAGAATCCAAGGTGCCTGTGCATTTACACTCAGAACATGAAGTAGTAAATGTGAACGTTCATCCTTGGCAGAATGAATCAAAGACCCCCCCCCCACAAGAGAAGTGTTTGTGTTGTAGCAGTGTTAATCACACCTTCAGGGAATGTGCCCTAACCTCGATCAGCAAGCACACAGAGATGCCGAGTTACGTAATGTTTTGTGTGCTGAGAATACCGAGTACTCGCAAGAGGCCACGCTGTATGAGGTGTTTGCATTACTCTACCAACTGAAAATGCCAGGAGCATGTCCCAACCCTTGGATTTTGTCAGTAACTATGGCAAGTGTTACTCTTGACACGGAAATCAACAGTGGCTGCTCTCTCAGCAATTTCTGAAGAAACGTACAAAAAGTGTTTCCTTTCTTATCTTTCCCCTACCTTTGTTTACTTGAAGTGCAATAACAATAATGTTATGACTCTGTTTGGTACAGTCAATGTACCAGTGACAGTTAAAGGTCCAGAGGAAGTGGTAATGTTTGTAGTACCAAATGGAGGTCCCTTTCTTATGGGAAGGGACTGGGATGAAGCACTTCGTTTGCTGTGGTCCCTTTAATCATATAGCACTGAATAAAGTAGCAGTGCTTGATTGTTTGCGACAAAAATATCAGACTTGGTTTGCAATGGGCCTGGGAACGAGGCAAGGTTTCAATACATTTGAAGGAAGGTGCCATTGCAGTGTTTGTGCTGCACTGTGGCTTGCCTTTGTGTTAAAAAGCAAGGTAGATGTAGAGTTAGATATTCCGGTGCGATGGGGTGTCCTCCATCCAGTAGATTTTAGTAACTGGGCCACTCCAATTATCCGTGTTGCAAAGAGAGATGGTACAGCTAGAATATTTGCTGACTTCAAGATAACTTTAAACCCCAGACTAGTCGTGGACCATTACCTGTTGCCTCGTGTTGATGAATTATTCTCAAAGCTGCAAAGGGGCAGGGATGTTAAGAGTTTTCCACCATTGACCTATTAAATGGTTTCCAATAATTACAGTCAGATGTTGAGTCCCAGAAGCTGTGCACTGTTAATACTCACAATGGCCTCTTCTTATGCTCGCGTCTTCCTTTTGGCATAACATCATGTCCAGCTGTATTTCAGAGAACTATGGACCAAGTCCTACAGGGATTGGATGTTGTAGTTTTTTGTGATAACTGGCAAGTCAGAGCAGCAGCACAAGCTCCTTCAATACCTAAGTAACTATGGCTTTAAAGTTAACGAAGGTAAGTGCAAATTTTTCCAGACGTCTGTGCAGTTTTTAGGCCTCGTGGTTGATAGTGATGGTTTGCTTACGTGCATTGAGAAGGTCAGAGCAGTGTTCGATGCCCTAACCCCAATGGATGTGAAGTAAGTGACAGCTTGGTTAGGGTTGGAAAATTACTATGCATGCTTCCTGCCCCACCTTTCCACATGTCTAGTGTCTTTACATGAGCTTTCACACAAGGGTCATCATTGGTCTACTGCGTGTAGTGATGCTTTTGTGAAATTGAAGCATGTGATCGCATCTTCACGAGTGATCGCACATTATGACCCAAAATTGCCTATCAAACTGGCATGTGATGCCTCTCCCTATGGGGTTGGGGCTGTTCAGTTATGCGTTTCCTGGAGGCATCAAGAAATTCGTTAAGTTTTGCTTGCGCACATTGAAGTGAAATAGGGAGGCACTAGCCATTGTGTTCGGTGTCAAAATAAATTTTGCCGAACACCAGCCCTTGACACACATTTTTGGATACCTTTGTGGCATTCCCCAGTTAGCAGCAAATGGATTACTATGGGATGAGTAGTGATAATGCTGATGGGCTATCAAGGTTACCTCTTCACAGCCTCAAACATCTGAGCAGTTTTCATACCTTGATGTTGGGGTGTCTGGAGTTTTTGCCATTCACCCAAAAAGACATAAGGATCAGTTCGGAGCGTGACCGATACTCTCAAGCCCTTTTATGACAGAACGGGCTGACAATTGAGCAAGTTTATGTGTTGTGGGTCATAGGGTAATTGTGCCTTCTGCTTTGAGAGATATCGTGCAGGAACTGCATTCTGTACATTTTGGCATCAGTAAAATGAAGGCCCTTGCCCACTCGTATGTTTGGTGGTCAAAAATTGATGCTGATTTGGAAGGTATGGTGGCATCTTCTAAAGTTTGTTCAGAGTTCACAAACTCCAGACAAGTCGGTTCTATTACCATGGAAATGGCCCGACAGGCCTTGGCAATAGGTGCACTTGGACATACTGTAGCCGAGGGATGTCCTGGCATGTCTGAGCGCGGGAAGCGGGGTAAGGCAAGCCAGGGGGGATGACATGCGCACGCAGATCTGGCCGTGCTATTGGCTATTCCACTAACATCAGTTGCAGCGGGCTCAGTTGTGTGTAAGGCAATGGAGGGCGCAGGACGTTTGCAGAGGCACGGAAAAGTTATCTCCAGTGTCACAAAAGTACGCTTGCCCACAGTCACAATATCCATGAACGACCACATATCATAAAAATGATACAACTGAAATACTACGTAGTTTGTCACAGTCTGTGCAATGCCACGTTAATTCATTTATGTGTACATTTGTTTTAACAAAGTATATCTAAACAGTAACTTCAGGCCAGCACATTTGATTTGAAACTGTAGAAACGTTGTATAGCTTTGTGCTCAAAGTCGTGATATTGGGTGTTTTTATTTATAGCGGACCGTCGCGCAGTATAAAGAAAGCCTACACACACATGTTATAAAATAATAAATATTAAACAATGCTGCCACTATGACATATTACACTATATAGTGTAATGTCCATCAACTTTACATATTCCACCCAATTACACTGCGTGTAAGAATTCTTGCTGTGTAACTGTAGTTTATGTGAAATTTGGTCTGCATACGCCTGTGTGTTCAAATTATAAAGCCCAGGCAAATCATAGTAAATCATTAAGAGTTTATGTATTATTTCTAGAATTCCGATTCACGTGCAAAAGAAATGCCACCTGTAAAGATGTTTTCTCAAATAATGCTGGCTTCTGCAGCATGGTGTAATCGCTGCAAAAATATTTATGTAGCCTTTATGATAAAATAATTGTTTCTACTACCTTAACAGTCCGTAATATATTTTCATATATGATGTATGCCATAAATGTTATTCCAAACGCAACGTTTATTAAGAGAAAATAAGTTCTCAATTATGAAACAAAACATGTGCATATATGTAGTTGTATTTGAAATGCATTAAAAACTGAAACATTAACAGGTTAAAATTATATGCCTGCCAAATTACTAGACAAACATTTTCGAAACTAATGCTGTCATTGTGTAGATTTGTTTGTTGGGGTTGAAGTTATGTTCACACGTATTTACTCAAGAAGGCGCAGGTTCGATTTCACGTTGTAGCCTATTTGTTCTAGATATAATATAAAAGATAATCTTTGTATTGTTGTTATGGTACAAATAAAGATATTTCCGATATATTATATTTTTACATTTGCTATTTACCATTGTAATTGAAATACAAGCGTAAATGTAATAAATATATATATATCTGAGTGTGTGTGTAGATCTTGCAAGTCCAAATAGTTGGTTAATGTACTTATTAAAAGTAAAAGCAAGTATTCAGTTGGTTACTAGTATCCAAAGTTTTACTTGTGATGCTGTCGTGTGTGACACGAGACGAACGGTGACACAATTAACTTACTGTAGGTGGGTGCCAGCAGTGTTTCCCAGTCACCGCACTGTTGAGACTCAGGGTTCTCAGGGATGCCGTGGGTTCTGTGTGTCCGTCTCACCCAAGCGTACTTACGAAACACTTTGCAGTACTGAACATCATTACTAAACTTTTATCACTAAAAACAATGGCAGGAAGTTGCTGTTACTACAAAAAAAAGTACTTGATACACTTTTATAGTTGTTTTTATTTTTACCACTCATACAAAAGTCATGCCAGGATTTTTAGGTTTATGAATTACACTCGGACGAGTCTAGCTAACTCCGTTTGGTTGAGCCCCAGCCCACAATTAATCTAGCGCACTCCTAGATGGATGACTTCTCTGTGGTGTTAGAAAACACAATCTTCACAAGAAAAGGGGTCAACAGCCACTAGGGTGGACTGACAATTATTCCTCAAGACAGGGCGCAGAGAATAATAAAAAGAATGAGCAAACACGTGTGACTATTTGGGATCACTAGCTGTAACTCGTCGGGCACATCTTCCAGCATGTGATTAGTGTAGTGGCGGCCTATACACAGCCAGCTAGGACGGAAATAATGTCACCGTACAAATTTCACAGGATGATACAACTACAACTGGAACAAGATGGGGCACGACATGGACGGTCACAATAAACATGCAAGCGCGTGAAAGCAAGATTAGATGGCGCGGATTCCGCTGGGTAAATATTGCAGCGGCGCACGTGGTGCAGGTGAAATTTCAGTATTTCTTCGCAAAAATGCCAAATTGTGGTCAAACAAATTAATATTTCTGTTGAGGAAATTATTCTTTTGCAAATTGAATTTGTTTTAGACTTGTGACATTCCGGGATGGCAAGAAAATCAAACATTGAAATGACCACGTGGTCAGACATACAAAGCATCATCTACATGAAAATTACACTGAACCCTGAATGAAAAATACATAAAACTCTTAAACAAAATACGCCGCACATGATATTACACAAATCCTTAAAGCGCATGGATGGCGCAGATATTGACTTGGCAGCTTGGAACCACGTGGTCGCAAATTATGGGGCCGTAAAACAATCAAACATGAAAAATACCCTCAAATCCATACATAGAATTAAAGCCCTTGATTTTGCATGTATCAATTATACAGAAATTACACTGAAACGCCTTTAACATAGGCGGATGGCATCTGATTCAAAGTTGTGCGGGCCGCGTTGCCTCTCAGACATATTTTCACTCTTCTCCATGTTTACATTTTAAAAACCCACAAGGGCACAAATTACTAGGTTAAACTGTAGCATAATGCTGGGGAAAATATCTGGCCAAACATATGCAAGCAAAGGTTAACCGGTATACTAAGAATGAACTATGATAATCTAAATTAGTGCAAAAAGTTGAGTACGTGACAGCATCTTACCTCGCCAGACCTCCGACAACAACTGCGCCGAGGCAAGCGTCTCGCGGACCTACAATGGCTGCCTATGGGGTTCACATAAACTGAAGTGCTGTGCATGCTGAGTAAGACTTTTATTTTTGAAAATACTGGCACAAAAATAATTAAACTATTGTTTTACATTTTACTTTTTGATTGTGGAAATTTTGTATTCTTTTAATGCCCTTTATTACTGCGATCACGTCGGAATAATTCTGTCCTCAGTCTACGTGCAGCGCACCATTTGAATTCATAACCAAACATTTTGCAATATTTCAAACATATGTTTTTAAACACTTAAAGCACGTTGACCCTGAAAGGAAAAAATGAAACATTTTACACTGCAAATTATTATTCCGTTATGAGAAAGTTCTAATTGGAGCCTCTTCGCGCATGTTTATGCCCACGTGTCACATGAGTGGTGAGAGTCATCATGCGCTTAACACTGCTGGCTGTTAGCCAGCGCGTCACTTGTTAATAGTACAAGACGAATTGAAAATATATTTCCAAATGTACAGCACACGCGTATTTAATTCCGTGACAACTGTGTTCTCGCAGTTTAGGTATTGGAAGTGATGTTTCCAATAAAAGGGTGACCCATACGGACTAGCATAAATCAGACCCATGCCCTACCCGGGATTCGAAACCGGAACTTCTCACGCTCAACACTCAACCGAGTGCGTCGCAGAGGGCAGCCAATAGGTCAACTACAACATTGTCAGTTGTAATATGAACTTATTTCAAGTGAACCCCAAACTACTTATTTCGTTGGAGATAATTTGTAAGTTACAATTTACGTAATACATTCAGTGATTGTTCCACATTTTATGATTTTCTGCAGTGTAGGTTGGGATTAGCCTGCCTATATTTGCGCTAAATTAAATGCGGGTATTGAGGGAAGAGTTTTGTACGTTAATTATAAAACATATATAGTTTAGCTTGAACTTCATAGATCACGTTATTCATTGGAATATAAATATAAATACAAATTGTTTTTATCTTTTGTCAGTTCTATTTTGTGTTTTTCTATAGCACTGATTATTGTAAATATTCGTGTGTCATTTGTGACATTATTATAATTAAATATGTTTTATATTTATTATTCATTACTACACATTTATTCGTAGCCCCAAAACTTAAGGTTGTATTGCGATTGATTCGACAAGAGAGTAATATGAGACACAATTCACGAATTCTATGCCATCAAAAAGATTGTGCAAACAACTATGAATATGCTAGGACATTACAGTCAGCATTGGTTAGATAGATGATGGTTCTGTACAAACTTATGTGTTATTATTTACATGACTTTTGTATTTTTGTTAGAAGTAACACATGTTTACGTTGGCTTGACATTATGCTGTCTCAAACCGTTCAATGTTTGTATATTGTGTAAAAATATATTGTCTTCTAAGTAATCCATCCTCCTTGAGATATTTATTTCCTATGCTGTGCCGTAAATTGTCACATCCAATATTTATATCCCCCCACATTATTTTTCACGGTGCAAGCATTTGTAATACATTTATTTTGGCTTAATGTTATACAAATGGGGAGACAAAACACCTCATCTGCTGAAGCATCACGCCACATAATATATTCCACCTCTATTGTTGTTTGTTTTATCTAACGTGATTTTAATTTGATACTGGTGGATATTTAAACCGAACATTGCACATGACTGTAACAAAATGATCGAGCACGCAACAACTGCCAGAAGGAAGGACACT
Organism: Dryococelus australis; assembly: GCA_029891345.1. Lineage (NCBI taxonomy): Eukaryota > Metazoa > Arthropoda > Insecta > Phasmatodea > Phasmatidae > Dryococelus > Dryococelus australis. The sequence continues at coordinate 7,909,099 of CM056993.1, forward strand.
GCTATCTCTTGTCGCCGGTCAGACTTCTCCGTGTCCAGTTTACGAGGGGACTCAGATGCCAACACTCCTCCCGGCTACTGTAGCTGGCCCCTTCTTGGGCTAATATTTCCTTATTCTTGTTTATACATTTTCTAAATGAACAGAGGTAGGCAAATTGTCCATTATCATTTCAGGTGAAATTTTGCCAACATTGCGTAAATGGGTGTAAATTTAGTGTCCGACAATGGGACACGATTCTTGTCAGAACAGTTTTCAGTTTTCTGCAGGCAAATGGCATCACACGCACTTTTTTCACCTCCGTATCACCCTTCCACTAATGGCCAATCAGGGAACATGGTGAAAACTTTGAAAGTCAAATTAGGAGCACTGGTGAATTCTCACGTCCCTCATAAGGTTGCCCTCCCTAGATTCCTTTTAGCCTATCACATTACTCCTCGCTGAGCCATAAAAACTTCCAGCAGTTTAATGTTTGGAAGGTTTATCCATAGTCGACTGTCTTTGCTTACTCCCTCTGTGGCTGCGAAAGTAACATCTCAACAGTGGCATTCTGTTTGGGGTTCATTTCGGTACCGTTGTGTGACCTTCAGTGTAAGGGATCCTGTTGCTTTTAAAGTTTACTCCCATGGCAATGAACAGTGGGAAGGGGAGTTTGGGCCCTCTTCGTATAACATACATGTCCCAGGAGGAACATATTGCAGTCATCTGGACCAGCTATGACCACTTTGGCAACAACCCATAGAGATAATGCAGGGTGGAGAGAAAGATGATGAGTTTGGCAGACATTGTGGATGGTGACAGGAGAGTGGAAGCAGACAGTATGAGAATTAACAACAGAGTGGAAACACATACCAACTGTGGTGTTAGAAACCATGAGTATTGTGATGCTGTTAGCCCCTTCCCCATGGACAAACGAGTAGAAGAGGGGACCAGTTTCGAGAATGATGTTGCAGAGGAAAGCTGTAAGGTTGAAAGTGGCAAATGTTTCGAAAGTAAGGACATTATTAGCCTCATCAGAGGTGGAATAGGGTTAAAAAGAGATTGTTTGATCTGTAATTTGTCTGTGTGGCTGTTACTGTTGTTTATATTGTAGTTCTGAGGCAGTCAATGAGACTTCATTCTGTAGTTTGTTCAGAAAGTGCTTGTGTAACTTATGAATAATTCTACATCTTCGTTTGTTTATTGTAATTGAGAAACTGCTGCTTGAAATGTTTTGCTACATACTTCTAGTAAAGATATCCTAAGTTTGTATCTTATGTGGGTGAGGAGTTGTGGTATATTTAGGTTTTGATAGCACTGGGCAGTCAGCAGGCGTGTTTACATGGTTTACTGCATCGTAGCAGCAGGTAAATAAATAATGTTGGAAAAGTACACTATGTGATGCTCTGCTAAAATTCTGCTTACAAGATATTCCTCCGCCTTATGCAAACAAAGCTTAACCATGTCTTAGAAATAGTTGTTCCGATACGATACCCCGATACCTTTTTGTTGGCTGCTCCAGCTCACCATTAGTGTGCAGTAATATGAGAAATATAAAAATTAAAAAGCAAGCTATTTTTCCAATATTATCGCTGCCAAGAGCACAGCGAGAGGAAAATTATGCATATGCGACCATGATATACTTATTTTGGCGTGTATACACAGCACCGTAAGTTTTTTATGAAAAATTAGGGATAATTAATATTTCGAGTTGACACATGTCCAGTTAGATTAACAGTCACGATGGTCGAGGATTCTGTCCACTAGACCAAAACAGGGGGGGTTGAGTTTAGATTGGCAGCGATAGGTGAGGGATGTTGGTTAGTACTCACTCACTCTTGCTTCTTGGGTGTCGTGGTTGTGGTGGGTTTTGTCCAGACATTGCGAGCTTGGCCCACGCTGAAACTGCGGTTCCACAGGTGAGATTCGTTGGTTCCAAAGTGGATGTTATCCCAGCTGGATCTAACTTCCATACCAGTTAACAGTCCTCTTACCACGGGATGGCGCGATGTGTGAATGCGTATACACGGAGATATGAATAATACCGCAGCCAATACTGACTCGTGCCTGAGTTAGGCTACGCGGTCCCGTTCTGCCTGCCTGTCCGGTGTGGGTTGAGGAAGTCCACTCAACTGTCTGGTGGTGAGGAGTGCTGAGTGTCTCTCCCTATGTTTACTGCTGTGCCTATAGTCGTAAGGCATGGAGTCTGCTTACAGTATGCTAGGTACACCTTGACGTGAATAAACTAAACATAGTTTATAGTGTCAGTCCAGTTTTGGCTTGCTGTCCAGGCTCTGTAAAGTGTCCACTGATCCCCCACGCTACGCGGGCTGATCAGAGACAGGGAGCTGTGTGGGTCACGAATGCCGCCACTGGATGTACGTCCGCACAGGAATGGATGGCAGGTCTCAAGCCACGGTATATCCTGGCACTGGCAGCAACGCTGTGGGTTAAGGCAATAACTTGAGACTGTTGCCCCACTCTGGTTGAAGGTGTTACTAGTGGTTGTGGCTCCTCTGTTCCTCTCCACCGGCACTGGAAGCAATGATGTGTTAGTTTGGAAAGCAACAGATGGCCAATTAATGGGTGTGTGAAAATATGAAGGACCCCTGAAGGGTGCCCATTTTTGAATTTAATTTGGTAGTTATAAATTCCCCGTTCCGTGCCAAAGGTGTATGTAGCAACCTTTATCTAGCTGGCAGACAGACAAATACTCTTAAGAAATAAAAGCTGAAAAGTAGTAAACAACAGTATGTTTATTGTAGTCTCAATAAACATTTGACTCGTGCGAGCTCCTACCATGCAATTGAGTGCTGAAGGTTACTATGCTGGGAAAGAATTTGCTCAACGAGAAAATATATAACACTTCTAAACTGTCTAATAAAGATGTCTTGAGACAAAGTGAATTTTACGTGTTGGTAAGCATGTTCACTGGTTGTTGGGTTGACTGGTCGTCGGCGGTGAAGTAGCGATAGGGGGTGTACTCAAAGCTTCGAAGATCTCTGGTGGTACCAGCACTGATAGCAGTGCTGTGGGATGCCGCAAGAGATGGGACAAGAATGACTCTCGAGCTCGGCAGCGTCCTGACTTACATAGTGGAAGCTTGTAGGCTGCCAGCACGGGGTGCAGGGGAGGCGTGACGTCCTGCGCTGGTTGGCGTGGGAAAACTCTGGTCAGCGTTTCTGCTTCGTGCCTCGTCGGTGGCGTTCGGCTTTGCCCGAGGTTTGGGCATCTTGTTGTGGGCTCTCAGTGTGGGAGGGGGGTGGCGGCGTGCCCTGCAGGGTTGCGTATCCTCCAGATGAGAAGGATTTGTTTATAAGTTCCTGCTGCCTGTAGGGTAGGCAACATGTTATGTCAGTAGTGGTGGAAGAGGTACTCTTGCCGATAGTCGTAATTGTATGAGCATCACACGTCAAGTATATGCCACACTAAATTTTTGTATTCCTGTAAATATTGTTAAATTATGATTCCGTACAAACATAATAAATTCCGATTTAATTTCTCCCCTACAAAATATTTGTGATGGAAAATTAGTATTGTGTTGCAATATTACAAATATACGTTGCACGATTATTATTCCACAGATGGTAACATAACTTGAGATAGCAAAACCACTGCAACATGTTACACAAAATGGCATCTATCAATGTACACTTGTGGTGCTTCAGCAGGTGTGCGAACTACATAAATCTTTTTCCTGTTAGCAACTAAATTCATAAAATGGCGTCTTATCAATATGCGTTTGTGATGCTAGGGCGAGCATGCGAACTACGTAAGAAGTATTTCACTTGTACAGCAGCGAAATTATTTTTGCGTGTATGGCTTCTATGGCTGTGCTCCAACTTGTTTACATTTTATGCGTACATGATTGTTATTTTATTTATGAATGTGAATGAACAAACTATTGAAAGAGTGATCAATACTGTAAAGTGTACAGCCACACCGTATCATTTTTGTGTCTGAAGAAAGTAATAACCCGATTTCATTGTCTATAGCCGATAATAATGTATTGGCCCAATACCTTACCCAATACAGATATACATCAAAATAGGTCAAGTATCGGCCGAGATGATACTAGGTATCAGTATCGGAACAACTCTACTTAGAAAATCACACCAGAGGGACAGTGCACAGTATTTGTGCGCACTCAATGTAATAATAATTTGCATAAGAACTATATCTTTCTAGGCATTGACGTGTGACGTCTAGTGTGGTAAGGACTTGGGTGCAGATACGAGAGTCTTTCATTTGGATGCTGAGTCTGGCTCATCCTGGGTGGGGGGATGTAGTACTGGCTGGGAACTGTGGCTCGCCCGTTACACAGGACTGGACTGGTAGCTTTGTGGCAGAGCACAAAGTCTGGTACTGGCAGTGTAATCTTACGCTTGAGGTTGCCTGCCTTGATTGCTATGTGTAGGGTTACTTGATGGGCCCACAATGGGCACGTGAGCCGTGGATAGCAACTGTGTATTGTCGAACTGAAAGGCGAGGTGCAGGTCTCGGTACCGCTGGAACAAGATGGGTGATGGCCTCCGTACGTGGGTGCTCTGGCTGATTAAGGTGAGCGACAAGCCACGGGTGGGTTTCAGAACTCACACATACGGGCTCAGTGGACAGATGCTTCAGTACTTCAGTCTCAAATGGGTCTTACAGGTGTCGTAATGCCTGGGCTCATTCTTTAGGGTTGAGTTTAGCTAATGAAGTGAGCAAGTCAGTGGTTAGCTCCTGCAGGAGCCCATAGGCCAATGAATTGTTTTTACCTTCTCCTTCTGTCCACGGCACTTGCACTTGGAGTAGGTCATGGGAATGATATACACCCTTTACGTCGGTAAGGCTAAGCAGCCATCCTTGTGTTGATTGCAGCGTGTAGGAGCACATGTGGCCGTTGACTGGGCGGACACTATTCCAACACCTGGCACGGTAGCGCAGTGTGTGTTTCAAGTTGGGCCTTGCTGTCGAGGGTCACTGCGTGGGTGTGGCCTCGGCCAAGTCTTCCTAGTTCAGGGAAAATTTTCCTTTTCTTGGCACTAAGGTGCAGTGGAAAAGGTGACCACCCCACCAACAAGGTGGCTTGAGAGCAGAACACATATGTGTAGGCTCTACCATTCTCACTACAGCATAGCTAGAAATGTTGGCAGTGATAAATGTGTGTGGGTGGCAACAATGTGTTTTTGGTTCGAACGAGTCCACGGGGCTCACCTGTGTCTACCTTAAGTCCATGAAGTCTACTGGGATTTTGCAAGTTTACGGGAAATGTGGTACTCAGGATTGTATCAAAAACACACATTTTATTTCCTTGTAAGGGATGATGTACTACCTCCTAACGTCAGCAAGAGCTAGTGCTGGGGTGGGGAAGCTAGCTACGTACAACTGCCGGTAGTGGTGACTGGTACTGACAAACAATAAGGAAGGGTAGGCGAGTGCCGTGAAAATGACTTGACCTAGCTATCGCTGAATCTTATTGTTGCCTAGAAGGGGCCATGGTGTCTAGCATGTAGATGACTGACGGCGTAAGCAGGGACAGTGCTAGGGTGAACTAAGCAAGGATGTGTTTGTGAAAGTCCCAAGCGGGGCTTAAGGAACTTGCGAGTATCCTTCTGGCACGGAAGCGCAGTGAAGGATGGAAGGTTAGGAGCGAGGAAATAGCTAAGATCTCTAGCAGCTAGCGCGGTGAATGTAACAAGCTATACGAAAGCGAAGGCTTAAGGAGCAAGCTGGTAAGTGTCTGAGCAACGGGTGCTGGACGACTGAATACTGGTCTGGAGCCACAGACTTTTCTATCATTGCTGAAGCTCAGAGCAGGGGTGTGCTCAGGCCCTTGTGAGGGCCCTTATACCGCCCAGGTGGTTGCAGCTTTCGTATCTCTGCGGGTTAGAGGAAATTTCCCTCTCCAGACTGCAGAGAACACACAGCCCACAGGTCACGACGCCCTGCACGTCCTGGCGCAACTCAGACAGCCCGCCAGTCAGACCAGCAAAGCCGTGGTCTGGTCTGGAGTAGAGCTGTGTCGCTCCTTATATACTAGCCTTGACCGCTGCTCGGCGCCGGCGTCTCGTGGGCGAGGGGTGGGCACAGCAGGGGGTGGTGGAAAGCATGGCTCTCTGGCGTGACGTCACCGGCTGGTTGGAAAGTGAGAAAAGAACAAATGAAGAATCCCGCTAGTAATGATGTCTAGCAGCGGATAAAAAAACTTTTTTCGTATATGCATAGTTATGGTGAATAAAACAATCTGTGCTGTCTAGTACGTTCATTCTAAAGTGTAAACCGAACAATGTCACGTGACGAGATAATGGCAATTCTGACTTCCAGACTCAAAAAGCAAAGACCAAGCGAAGGGATGAGCTGGGGTCGTTTATTCACCATTGTTGCAAAAAAAGCATTGTGCATCAGCATTACCAACACACCTATATTCTCCCTGTTTTTATTCATATTACAGACTACTCTCAATGTATCGTTATCATATTTATCAATAAATGCATCCACCAACAATTTTTTGTGGTCCCGGCGAAATCCCTTTGTAAATAATGTTAACATAAACCACTTGTATAATTTATCTCATGGAGTATATTTCAGGTCCCTTCGCCTAATATTTCCCGCATCTATCGTTTTTAAGCTTGTTTAGGTAAATGTCTAGTAACTCAATGTGAAATACCTCACACGCGCCATCATTAATAACTGCTCTGCGGCGCGCTGTCTAATATTTTGTCGTCGGTTGACACTGCGACCGTGCGGTGTGGTGCGAGACTGGCTTGCTGCTTCCCCTACACGCCTCCGAGAGGGTAAGTGTTTACCCATAACAATGAGCATCCTCTCTATCACTCTTCTTTCGGTTGGTGTTTTATTGTATTTGGTGTGAAATTAACATAACTCAACTAGCAGTATCTTCACAAATAAAATTATTTGCCCAGAAGCATATACTTAAACTCCCCTTGTCACCAAAAATTGTTTGAACGTAGAGCGACTTTTATTACAAGTGTAAAATTCATTTTCAGTTTCTTCTGCAGGGAAATCGGAAGATGTAAATTAATTTACCTTAATAGACACGCATCTTTTGAGTAAACTGATAAAATGTAAGGACCTATTTGACTGCCGTCTAATAATGAGTTGATAAGCAATTAGACAGGTGCAGTGTAACTTACGACAAGGAAAATCAGAGGACGTAGTTTTGAATGATTGACATTGTAGAAATCAATTCTGATCACCTTATTTATTTTTGTCTCAAAATTACAAGTTTTCTTTGCAGTAAAATGTTATTGATTACTTTAAAAGACAGACATTTGTCACGCATGCAGGTGTTGGCATTCTGCCACAAGTAATGGCTTGGAGCAGTAATCCTCCCTTTGCCAACCCTCCCTCCAACCTCAGCTGCCATGTACTCACTGCCCGATTGATAATTTCTCCATGCCCTCTTAGCTGAATGAATGTGTGCAGCACATTCAAAATTTGACTTGCATTCTATCTCATATTATTTTTATTTTTAGAGGATTTGAAAGTTTTAGATCAGCTTGCATTTGGTGTCGGATTACAATATTTTAAGACTAAATTTTTTTTCATATGAGTTTAGGTAAAATGTTATGTAGTGTATTATTTACAGTAATATTTTTTCTAGAATTCCCATTTTCATTGTGTTTATTAGCTAAACAGTATTCACAGATAATGTACAGAGCTCTTATACTATACTCAATATAAAATTTTATAAGGTTAGAAGTTGTAGTTTATTGATGTGCATGTCAGAAACAGCATCTACTGAAATCTTGCATGTATGGGCATTTTTAGCAGTTCCTTGACTAACCCATAGATTGAGAGTCGACTGTAATTATAAATGAAATATTTCATTTTATTGGTGGACTTAAAGTAAAAGTTCAGTTTAATTAAAAATAATGTACTTTATATAGGAATAAACCAAAGATGTATGGTGATTTTTCAAAGGATTTATTCAATAAATGTGAAGAAACCGCGATTAGACTATAGTTGTCTCTATTTTTTTTATATAGCATAGTAGATGTAATGGTTGTATTTTGTTTTACTACTTTTGTATGTAGTAGGTGTGTTGGGAATGCTGTTCTATTGTGGATTATTTTGTTGCAGGTGAAGGGACTTTCAATAGAGCACGAGAAGCTGGCGGTGGTTCAAAGCTCAGGCACAGATTCAGTCAGCCATGATGCCCAGCTTGACTCTCCGACAGGTCGAAAACAGGCCAAGATCACCAGCAGTGGCAATGGCATCAAAAAGGAGGTGCCAGATGGCGGTGGCTCCTCGTCGTCGTCGTCCGTCCCAGAGTCAATGTTGCACCCGTCCACCTCTGGCTCAACCTACACTCCTGTCATCTCCCCCTATATGCATCCCCCGCATTACCGTCCGGCCTACGAGCAGCGCATACCTGCATCTGCGCCACATTACGACACTGCCCCACGTAAGCGTCACCATCGCAGCCTCTCGGAGGCAGTGCAAGACGCAGGTATGCGTGCCTCGGTGTTGAGGGATGGCAGTAAGACACTGCCACCCTCTGAGCCAGAGAAACTGTCACTGATGGCCCTCTCGTACCGTCCCCTGCACCCCGAAGCAGAGTCCCAGCCGGATGACAAGGTGTATGGAGCCCACTTGAGCCGTTATGATGGGGGGCAGGATTCTGCTGCTGCCAGTGCTGCCACATCTGTGACTTATGACAGAACTGCTGCTGTGGATGCTGAGAACAACACCAAGGTGTCTCTAGAGAGTCACCATTCTTCGGCAGACCCAGGAAACAGTTGTCCAGAAGGTACGTTCATTTTCACTTGTTATACGTAAAATTTATTTTTTTCTACATAAGTATTTGATATTTGAATAATTCCATATGAAATTAACCAACCTACATTTTTAGAAAGTTACATTTAGTGTGAAAGTTCAATAAAAATTTGTGACATTTGAGATGTTTACATAGTGGAGGCAAGAAACCAAATAAATATTTTGGGCTTCTTGTTTAAAAGAGGCAGGAGACATCTAGGGTTCGGTTGGCATGGGGATCTTGTGGCTCTCCAAACGTATTGTCCGTTTTGCGTGAATGGGATAAATTTGAAAAGTAGCACGGCCACAATGTATCCTTCCACCACAGCTGTTTGTCATTGAAAAATCAGACATTTGTATACAAATGTTTGAGTCCAATGCACACTTGCATTTTCCTCTTTCCTCGTATTTCCAGTCATGGTGGGCACTGAAAGACTGGTGTCAGCTAACTAGCAGCCAGAAATTAATGTACTGTATTATAGCCAGGTTGGTATTCCAACCTGTTTTATTTATGTAATTTCCAGGTTAACTTTTTTGAGTTCTGTATATTTTATTTCAAGGGAAAATAGGAAACTAAGGTGTTGGGGGTAGAGGGCTTTAGTTTTACATCTTTCACGAGATGACATTGTTGTGATGTTCTTAAGATTGTGTGGCATTTCGAGTTACATATTGTTGTGATGGAGCAGTGGAAAATTTTACTGGTATGGAAATAAAATTCAGATTATTATAAATTCGAAAATTTTAACTTAATTGAAAAAATAAAATGTGCTACATATATATCGTGTTCGTACAGATGCAGCAATACACACACACTTTGATAGAAGTTAATCTTAAACATCCTTTGAATTTACGATGTAGGCTGACGCGTGTCCGATTAAATTAAGGCTGGATCACTATCGTGGGCTTTGGTTGCACTTTGGCCGGTTAGCTATCGTAACTGGACACGTGGTCTTACGTGAGGGAACAAAGTTCTCGACGTTGCAATTGACGATTCCCTTAGATTGCTCAGTCGTATGGCTGTTGGTGTGACTAGTTACCGTAAACGACCGGCGGGAGGTGCTAGCGGTAGCAGGCTTACTAACGTCGTGAGTACGAGGACTAGCTGGGTATAGTTGGTGGAGCCGATCGTTCTCTGCCCGGTCTGCAGCGAGGGCCCGAGGTGTAGTAACTCAGAACTACCATTCCACCTGGTAGCTGCTCAGCTCCAGAAATTGGAGTTCGAGATGCCAAGGCGTTCCTCGGTCCGTTTGATTAACCCACACACAACTGGATGGCAGGCAGGATGCGTGCAAAGAGGTGATGACGAGAAAGTAGCTGGATCCCCTGCTGTAGACGTAGGTCGTTCTAATGATCTGAGCAAAGCGACGCAATCTCTTCAGCTCGTCAACTAGCTGTAAGGGGAGCGGAACCAGCCGGCTGCTTGGCAGCAAGGCACACAACTCTTTGCGCCTCTCTCCTTGCACCATGTCTCATCTTAAATGGCATAGAGCGGGTTAGCTTCTGAGAACTATGAATCAAGCACCACTGACGCGAGTAGCCCTAGAATAGTGTTGCCCAGTAGTGGTTTGGTAGCATAAGCCCAGTGCCTCAGAAGGCCCCCAACCTTAGCGGGCGAACCAGAAGCGTTGAAGCAGTGTGGGCTTCCAAAACTATTACTGGATGTGCGATCCCAACCAAAGGCCAGGCCGTAGCACCTAAGCAAATTACCCCGCCAGCACTCAGGGGCTCCGGTAGGGATATAACTCAGGTGTACTCTCTCTCCCTGGGTGGAAAGTGTTGCTAGGGGTCGGTCCACCAGTACCTGTATACTTGGCAGGAATAAAATAGATGGCCGTCTAATACATGTGTATTGCAACTGGAGCTGCCTGAGGGGGGTTTCTGCTTCATGCCTCGTCAGTGGTGCTCTGCCTTGCCCGATGTCTGAGCAGTTTGTTGGCCATCAGCACAGTATTGTGGGTGGGGAGGGTGCGTGCCTGCCGTGTTGCGTATCCTCCAGGTGGCAGGATTCGCTCATAAGTTCCTGCTGCATGTAAGGTAAGCAGCATGTCACGTCTGCAGTGGTGGAAGAGGTACTCTTGGCGATGAGTCGTAATCGTATTTGATTAGTTGTATGAGCTGCATGTGTCAGTCAGCCCCCCACCCCCCCCTCATTATCTTCCTTCTCAGTTGTGATGAAGAGTCATTGTGGTAAAGTTGGCGGAGAAACAAATAGGCCTCCCTCTCTTGAAGGTCTAGAAGGTCTGGTAGGTGTCGGTAGACGTGATGAGGTAGATAGTACGGAAAAAAAAATTTGCTGACAGGTAGGTGGGACCCTTAAATTTGGGTGCTTGACCGCTGTAGCGGTGCGTGTTCTGTGCGCTCTGGTCATCCGGCCGGCGAAGAGAAACATGTAGAGTGGCTGTGGCTGGCTATCTTGAATCTTTCTCTCTCTTTTGGGCGACGTCCTTCTCTGCCCCTCGCCCTGGTTATCGGGCTTTGCTGATACAGCGAGAGTGTGTGTTCCCCCTGTGTTGCAAAGGTTACGAGGTTAGGAAGCCGCGTATTACAGGTGTCCCACCGGCCTACATTTCATGTGTGTGCCATTGACAGAAACCATCACAGTGCTAGTGGATATTACAAGGGAATCGTACATAAAAACCTAAAAGAAAAAATATGTAAAATAATGGCACGTCAAAATGAGAGGTTTAAAGTAGGAATAATTATATTGTGTACAACCTTATTCGCGGAAGGCAGGGAAATCACACTACTATCCTGGATCTTGCTTCAGTAAGTTAAGAAAGAAAAGGGAAAATCTTTCCAGGGAACCTTTGTGTCTGTCAGCAAGCAAAATAGTTACGTGTGACACTTTGCGAAGTGGCCAACCACAGGCCCTTCAATACCTGGGTTGACCGGCTAAACGAATACAAAGCGAGTACAATACATGCATGGCTATCGTGGCAAATTGTGGTCACGTTGGTCATTTATTACAATTTACATACACACTCAAAATGGAAATTAAAATCTCTTGCACCAAATTTGGGGATCTTTAACGCTCAAGAGTCTTTGGTTATACTGAGTAGGTGCACAAGATATTGCAAACAAAGGCACATACAAATATGAGCATACGTATAAAAATACTCTCCTACAAAACAGCATTCTTTCTTGTAAGCAATCTTCACGTATACCTTTTCAAAACGTATGAAAATATTTAACTGTACCTACACACCAAATCAGATTTAATGCTGAAAAGCATAGAAAAAACTAACCTAGCTATCCCTTGCAGGAATCCATCTTATATCATAGGTCTAACAGCTAGCATGTACACTGTGTACTTCGTTGGAATGTTCGAGGAAAGTTCCTAAGGGATGTTCACTTTTGTAAGTGCTGAAAACACATTCTTACATGACTGCATTCTTCATGCAAGAAATCTTAACATAAACACTTTCTAAACGTATGGTGATATTTATAAGTTTACCTACAGAAGTCAGATTTATGGATGATCACTAAAAAAATATAAAAAAACTAAAATGTCATTGTAATGTCGATGTGTCTGTCTTCAACTTAATCACTGGCACTGTGGTAAGCATCTTTACGCGATTCTCTTATGGTAGCCATTACTGTCACTGTGGTGAGTGTCCATGCGTAATGCTACCTACTTAAGTGGGCTGTCGCCCACTGAAACACTTGAACTGTGAGGTGTAAAATGTCTGTCAAAAGTTACTGACATATAGCTTTTTACTGCTGTATAAACAAATAATTGATTAGCACATAGTCGAGTCACTAATTGCTGGTTCATTTACCTCGTTGGTTTTTTATACTTGAAACTGTAGTGGATACTTTTGAATTTTTTATTTAACCTAAATGTGATTGTTCTGCTTACATCACTGTCTTATGTTGCGGCTTAATTAAATGGGGTGCATGTGGCCTGCCTATAACGTGTCCTTTTGCCACGTGCATGTAGTAGCGGTTTACGGCTACTGCACTGTCTTTAATATTCGAGCACTACCTGGCGATCTTTGGTTTCACCGTGCAGAGGGTACGGCCACATGTACCTGGTTGTGGGTCTCCATGGCGATTCCCGGTACAGGCCAGGTGTATGGGCGGTCTTGGCGTTACGCTGGGGCATCAGGCGTGGAGCAGCTGGGAGCATCGTGGCGTCTGCTTCTGCTGCAACAACTTGGGAGAGCACTCGTTCAAGGGATGTTGAGGCAGTGCGGGGGAGTGATAAGCCCTCCCCCCCCCCCCTCTACATGGGTTCCTACCCATAGGACAGGATATTCTCTGATGGGGCAGTGCAGGGGAGAAAGGTCTCCACCCTGACTGCGCGCGGCACAGCTCGTCGTGGTACCAGGTCATAGGCGGTCTTGGTAGCCAGATCCTGGGGCGAGGCAGGGGAAGGGAGATTCACATCGACCTCCACTGCAGTGCATGATGTTTGTAGTGGGTGGCATTGATGTTCTCGATGAAAGCGGCCTCTTGCGTAGCAAGATGGCGGGGCGGAGCACTTCCGATGTGCAGCTCTACGTCCTGGTCTGCGGGTATTCCTGTGTCGCAGGACCTGGGCACGGAGAATGTCTGTTGCAGCTCGACGCCCCGGGTAACAGTGTTTCCTGTGTAACAGGAGGTTGGGACGGAGCACTCTTGTCCGAGCTCGACGTCCCGGCTGGCTGGTCTTCCTGCATGGCATGGTCTTGAGGAGAAGCACTTTCGGCATGGCAGCTCGACGTACCGGTGAGCCGGACTTCCTGCATTGCAGGTGGTCGGTGCGTAGCACTCTCGTCTGAGCTCAACATCCCAGGTTCCGGTAGTCTATTGGCATCCTGTACTTCTTCGTCGAAGGATGACCTCGCTGAAGTTGGGATGGCCTTGACTGCCAGCTCTGTAGTTGTACCAGGTGGAAAGGTAAGCTCCCAAGTGATTCCTACCCCTCTTACCGAAGATGCTTCTGATTGCTCACTGATGCAGCTTGATTGGTGGTGTGTTTGACGGGGTTCTCTGTCACAGGGACTCCGCCAGGATAATTCGGAACAGCTAGATTTGGTTTTGGCTGCTATCTTCTCTGCGTGACGTCGAGGGCATTGCTCTGACGGATAATGCACCTAGGCATTGTTCTACATCAGGCTGACATGGCGCGATATAACTAGGCACCTTGTCAATCATGATGTGTGTTGGTTCGGGTCTTGTCGATGGTCCTGGCTCTGTATCGAGTACTACCCTTTTGGGCTGAGGTTCGTCCTCATCCTCTGATTGGCCAGGTGTGTCTCCTTCGGCTTCTTCGTCGCCCTGGGTATGGTCGTATCTGACCTCTGGTGGCCTTACGAATCCATCTGCATATATCCTCTGCCCAGTAGAAGTCTCGCTTGCCTACTATGCGTACGGTCCATCCCATTGTCAACAAGGCCAGCGCTGAATTGGTTGCTGGCTTTGCTGATGGGGTGACTTCGCAGGACAGCTTCCCCTAAGTTAAACTCTCTTACCACTGTTTTCGGTTGGGGGTATTTCTTAGAAATTTAGGCAGTCTGGACTTTCTGTGCTTGCATGGTGCGAGCCAGGGTTGCTAGCCGGATGTCCTCAGGTTGAGGCATATCAGCGGGCTCGCTTTCGGCTGCCAGTCACCGGGTCGGCGTAATGTCTGTCCTAGGAGTAGAACGTTCGGACTGCTGTTTACGGCCTCATTGGTGCGACGTTGAAGGGCAAACAGTATGGTAGGGATGTGCTCATCCCAATGCTTGTGATCATTACCCACACTGACACGGAGGCACTTCTTGATCTCCTGGTTCCTCCGTTCAGTAGGGTTGGCTTGGGGATGGAAGGGAAGGGTCTCTACCCCCCACTCTTGACAGGCGATTTGCCATTAACGGCTCGTAAAATTTGTGCCATTGTCTGTCAGTATGGCTTTCGGATAATCCCATTGTGTGAAAATTTCCTTCTCCATTTTCTGCACGATTGGGGTGGTTTCTTGGCTGGATAGAGGAAATGCCTCTACCCATCTTGAAAATTGATCTTTGGCCATGAGCAGGTAGCAGTTTCGTTACATACTACGTGGATACAGGCCCATCAGATCGGTGACGATGTGGGTCTAGGTCGTCTTGTGTCAACGAGGAAGAACCGGGTAGACTTTCCCCTGGTAGCGCATGACGCAGTTGCTGACTTAATGCCGGAAATTGCGGCTTATCGCATCCCAATTGTAACTGGTTTTAATATCCAGCAGGGTATCCCTAGTACCCAGGTGACCAGCTTGGGGATGTTCATGATGGTGCCTGCATATATCAGCACGTAGTTGCAGCCGAACCCAGATCTTCCATGGTGAATTGGGCTACCTGTCCATACGAGGTCATCCCGTAGTGCAAACCATTGGGGCTGTTCCAGACTTGCCAACTTTTACGATTTTTCCTTCAAATGTACGGAAATCATACCCTTTTTACAATTTTACGAAAAGGCCTTCATATTTTCCAAATTCCGATACTTGAAAAAATTGTAGAGTTTATAGGGGTGGGACATTTTATGCTTCGATACCTCTATATCGGGACGTATAGAAAGTATTGAGTATCACTGCATGCATATTGATACATGTTTGATGCTTGAAATGTTATATTATCGACACGTGAATGCCTTGGTCTGCCCTGCCATTTTCCCAATTGTCACTAAGCAATTGTGTTTTCGTTCTGCAGTTGAGTTTACTTGTTTCGGAAAGCCTGTGAAATGTCGTATTTATTTAATGATTCAGCTAAATAATTTGTATCCATGGCAGAGAAACGTGTTGTAAGAATAGTAACAGAACATGTATTCAGGAGTTATAAATAGGAATTACAAACAATAAGTCAGTGTGTATTGTAAATAATGTATTTTAAAACGGTTATTAAAATGTTTGAAATGTACATGGCGTAGAAAACCGTTATTTCAGATCTGTTTTGCAGTGTAAAAATAACACGTTTATTTTATGCAAAACTAACTTCGCCAAAAATATGTACGTCTCAAACGTGTTTAATTATCAAATTGGTACTAACTACATAAATATCACGTTTTCTTTCAGTGGTTAAAACGTGACAGGTTGTATAATAATTTGAGGCCATGGCCATTTTGGCAGATTTTGTTAAAATGATTATGTCACCCGACTTTGTATACAAAAATTGTGACATATTTCGTATTGTGTATCTAGCGGATGTTAGCAAAAATACAAAATGATAAAATTAGTGCCATGTTTGTTTTTACTTTATAACATACAAATGCATAAATAAAATTATTTTTAAACAAATAATTGTACATAAAATATGCTAGGCATGTTTTAAAAAGCAAGTAAGTGTTGTGCTATGTTTATATATTGTGCAACTAAATTTTTTAAAAGTCGTTATTGCATAATTTATTTTCTTATTTATTAACATATTCCTAGTATTCCAATGATAATTGCATTGCAGTGAGTGCAAAACAAGCGACTGTCGACAATGTCACAATTATTGATACCTATCAAACCACAGACTTACAAAATAACACGCCAATTTTCGACTCTTCCATTAAAGTAATGTGTAATATAAATGATAGTGTCGTAAGAAGAGGTGCAAAATAACGCCATCTCATGAAAGATGTTAAACTAAAGTCGTTGCCAACTCCATCCAATCCGCTGTCAATAAAATAAACGGAGCCCCAGCATTATGACTTAGCCATAACAAGAAACAGGGTAGGTTAGAATGGTAACCTACATTGATCACAGCATTTATTTAAACTCATTTTTTTCTTCATAGACAGAGCAGCTGTTTAACAAGGATACATTGCTACATTTCTAGAACTATCAAGATTTTTAGTGATCTTATGTTTGGTATTCTGAATGCAAGTACATATTTAGATTTTTTACTTGCTATTTGTGTTTACAACTGGTGTGTACACTCTGTGAAAATGACAAACACAAAACAACAGACAGATTAATAAACTTATCCTACTTCAGGTAGCAGTATAATTGCTATTGTTTTTCATCCGGTGATAAACAATTCCCACATTTCCTTTATCTGACTTAATCCAGAAAAAAGGGAATGCTTGTTTTTCTAAATAAAATTTGTAAGCTTTCTTAGTTCAAAAATTGACATGTGAGTATATGCACATTTTTGATATACAAGTTTTAAATGACATTTTTTAAGTTAAAACATTGCAGAATAGGGATTTTGTATGTTACAAAGTGAATTTGTAATACTTTTATGGTATACGTATTAATACTATAAATGTGAAAATGAATACGGCATGGAAGTTATCTTAATGTACATTTCACTCGAGGCAAGGAATAAGTATATTTTTGCTTTGCATGTCATACTAAGCACACATTTAGATGTTAAGTTATCTCTAGGGCAAATCATAGTTTCTGGTCTGAAGCACTGAAAAAATGTTAGATTATTTTAAATTTTCATTGTGAAATTATGGACATTTTATTACCTGAAATTAAGTGTGAACGTTAAGAAAATTATTGTGTGTGAACTTGCAGTGGGCAGTTTACCCGTGTTTCAATAGTTTTTATCCATTTTACTGATTGGAAACATGAAAAGTTTGTAAGTCTGCTGTTCCCGTAGTTGGAGTCGGATGTCAGGGTCCTCCTGCTAAAGTTATTTGTAGTTGGAGTCAGATTTATTCTTCCGGACTTCTTCTGACCTTAGGGGGGGAGACATTTTCTCCTCTTCTTCTTCCTCAGCTTTCTCCTCCAATGTCTGAGCACGAGTCAGGGCATCTGGCAGATCGTTCATCTTGCCTGGGCAATGCTGGCGAACTCTGTAAGGAACATGTCCCACCGGCCGAGCTTGGCCTCTGTATTCCGGGACTCGTGTAGCTAGCCATTATAGGGCTTTGGAGTCGGTGTGTAGGATGAAGTGTTCCCCTTCGAGATATCACCTGTATTTTTTCACGGCCCAGATAACGGCCAGACACTCCTGCTCATTGATAGGTTAGCACTGCTTGGTCTCGTTTAAGCGAGTGGCTGCATATGCTATAACATTGGGTTGTCCTTCTTTGTCTTTCTGGTATAGTACTGCGCCCAAGCCGTTCTTACACACATCCGTTTGTAGTATTAATGGCTTGTCTCCTTGCAGTCGATGGAGCTGGTGGATATTCTTGAAGCTGTTCTTAAAGTCTGAAAATGCTCGTCATTGATCCAGGCCCCATCGTCTCGAGGAGTGGATGTAGCGGTGCCATATGTTCCACAATATTTGGAACAAAGTCTCGTAGTCAATTGCGTAGACCCAGATACTGACGTAGCTGACGCTTAATTGAAGGTTCTTCCGCTTCTTCAATTGCTCGTATCGAACTGTGTTGTGGGAAGTTTCCTTCAGCTGACATGACGTGTCCCTGACGACTTGCCGATGAAGCTCTTTGACAGCTTGCAAGTCATTTTGTGGAATTTGAGTCTTTCCAGTACTCGTTGCAGATGGCCTAGATGTTTCTCCCAGCTGTTGGAATATATTATTACATCATTGAGATAGGTGAAACAGAACTCACAGATGTAACCTGTTAGTACTTCCGCAGACATTAACCATTGCAATGTTGTGGGGGTGTTTTTCAAGCCAAGGGGCATGACTTGAATTTGAAGGGTTTCGCCCTCAGGTGTTATGAAGTCCGTATATTTGCGACTGTCCGGGTGGACCGCAATCTGCCAGTATCCAGACTCCATGTCGACAGTACTGAATATTTTGGCCTTTCCAATATTTCATAATGTATGAGACAAATATATAGCTGGAGGAGCGATTGTGTGGGTGACTTTATTTAGCGATTTGTAATTTACACAAAATCTTATTTTCCTGTCTTTTTTTGGTACAAGGACCACGTGTGAGTCATATGGGGAATTTGATGATTCCACAATCCCCTGGTCCTTCATGTCGTTGACCTGCTCCATGATGAGGTCACAGCGACGGGTTGACACTCAGTAGGGGCGGTTGTAGACTGGAACGTCAGTTGTAAGCCATGGAACGTGTTTGTCGTAGCAGTCCTCGTCCGGATGGTCAGGCGTGCTCATCCAGGACTGCTTTTAGTTGGTAGAACTCTGGTTCTTCGTGCTCGTGGTTAATGCTCATTGGGTCGATGGACATTGGCTGGATGTCATCTGGGTTTTGATCCCCGTTTGCAGTGATCCGGTTGCTTTCTCCCAGATAGGCTCTTCGTTGCCAGTGATCTAGAATGCATTTATGGCTGATAAACCACGGACATCCCAGTATTACTAATTCAGATTAGGTTGGTGATACAATAAATTCAGTCAGTGTAGTAATACTTTAAATTTTTTTATTCATTGTAATTCGTCCAGTTACGTTTAGAGTGGGTTGAGGCTGCGCCATTTGTACTATTTCGGTTTGCAATCGTAGTTCTGCGATCTGGTTTGGTGTTAGCAAATTCGTCCTAATAAAATTTCCAGTGGCTGCTGAGTCAAGCAAGGGGAGTACCCTGTCATTATTTATTTCCACCTGTATGTGGCGGGCTATAGAGATTGGTACTTCCTCACTTAATCCCTGGAGGATGGGCCCTTGTACACCGGGGGTGTTAACCCGCTTCATTCCCCGGTGTTGGCGTTTCCCGGCTTGGTTCTGGGAGTTGGTTTTCCAGCTGGATGTGCTGGGATATTTGACTGTGTTTTGTCAATTCAGTTTGGTGATACGACAGTCCCTTCTGGTTTCCGGGGACAATCCTTGTTCCAATGGTTCTCCGGACAGAACCAACATTTGGGCACGAATGCTACGCGAGGGGTTGAGGTTGGCACTCCTTTAAGGTACACAACCGGTGGTGTTCATGCCTCAGGGATCTTGGCTGATACTGGTTTTTCGAGATGCAGCAGCTGCAAAGTTTTGCTCAGCTTCTCGGGCTCGATCAACTAATTGTCCTAGGTGGTGGGTCTAGCCATCAGGAGCATGTTCCTGAGATTCGGCAGTATCATTTTACTGATGGAACGAATGGCGGTAGCTTTGTCTACTCCGGGGAACACACACTTCAGGACATTTATTCCTTCCTTCGTATGAATATTTCTGCTTCTTCATCGAGTACCTGGGTCTGGCTATTAAACTGCGTCGTTAGTCTAGCCAACACGTCCTTGCCAGTGAATTCCGTCGTTATCCGATTACTGAACTGCTTCCAGTCCGCTAAGAATTCATTTTTTCGCACCAGGTGAGAGCCATTGTTTTGATAGATTGGTTTCTTTGAAATCTTCTTCGTATTCCTGCGTCTTCTGTACTGTTTCCTGGATGGCCAGGGGCTGTTCCGGGTTGTATCCATTTCCGGGATGGCTTGGATCTGCGGGAGTGAGAGATGTGTTTCCTTCGGCATCTCTTGCACTAGTTGGCCATCCTGGGATGGAGACGCATTCATCTGGCCACCCTATGCATAAGTGGTGATAGGGCTCACTGCACGTTGTGCATCGGATTCAGTTTATGCCTCTGCCGAGACACATAATCTCATTGCAGAAACTCATGGGTTGGTGACGGCAAGTGTTACAGTGGTACTGTAATCCGTCTATCCCGGACCTCTTCAGGCCAGCCTACACAGGCATAATGTTTCATGCAATAGTTTCATTTTATTCTTAGTGTGCCATGGCCTGGACAGTCGGCATGGCTACACTGTAAATCGGATGAGTCGTGCATGTAATTAAGGTTTTCGCCAGTGGCTGTATTGACGTAAACATCTGATATGGTAGCGGTTAATGGCACCACGGGGTGTTTGAGGACTTCCCGAAGTCCACTTGACTCATCGTTACGACTCTTAGTTCTCAGGGTATGGTTGGTCTAGTTCGTGCAGTTTACTGCGCACAGCTATATGAGTGATGCCACACGTTGGCCGCCAGAAAATCTCTTGACGTGTGTTCAATTAGACTGACTTAGCACGTTGGTCAATGATTTCGTCCTCTAGACCAAAAGCGGGATAGTTTGGTTTAAATAGTTGGAGAGAGGTGTTGGTTAGAACTTACTCACTCCTGCCTCTGGGTGCTGTACTCTGGTAGGCTTCACCTGGACGCAGCGAATTCGGTCTGCCGGAGCTGATGTTCCATAGGTGTGCTTCGTTAGACCAGAAGATGAGGTTATCACAGCCTAGGCACACTTTAGTACCGGTCATGAGTCCTTTTACAACAGGATGACACGTAGGATGTACGCGGACACATGGTGAGAAGTAAATTACTAGAACTGGAGCAGACGCGACTGCTTGACGTCTAAGTTCAGAGGTATGGTCCTGTTCCACCTGCCTCGTACGTAGGATGTGGTAATGCGATCCACAGCTTGAGAGCAGAGTGAGCCAGGTATTGTTCCCTGCATTTTCTACCACTCTTCTCGTGAAGAATAGGGCAACCCGTTCTATAGCCTACACGATGCACTCTCGACAGGAAGGTTGACAGTGTAACCTAATATTGACTTGCCGGCATGAGCTCGATAAGAGACCCCACTAATCCCCCACAGTCTGCGGACTGATCAGGGATGTGGAGCCGTGGGGGCCACCAAGCTTCTTACTGATTGTGCGTTCGCAATAGGATGTGCAGCAAAACCTCGGACTGTGGTCATCGCGCACTGACTTAGTACGAATGATGAGAAGCAACCTGAGTCTGTCGTGCCTCCCGGTGTGAAGGTATTTCTAGTGGCTGTGGCGTCTCTCTTTCTTCCCCACGAGCACTGACTTAATGCTAATGTGTTACTGGGAAGAAATAGGTCTCCATCTAATATGTGTGTCTTCTGACGTGCAGGTACCTGGGAGGAATCCACAGTCATTCTAACTCGGTTTAAATAGTATTCCTGGTTCCTGTGGGCAGTGCATGACATATTCTGTCTTCAACTGTTAATACAAATAATTACCCTGGAAATGAAAGACAGAAAGGTAGAGAACAATGAGTGTATATTGAAGGTTCAATAAATACTTGACATGTGCTATCTACTACCAAGCTGTGGAGAGCTGAAGGTAACTGCGGTTCCAGGTGTAGGCAACCTGGTTCTAAGTGAAAAAGGAAAGAACTGGTGCTAGACGAACACAAATTAATTAAAAGTCAAACTGCTAAGTAAAAGGTGTCTAGAGTAGACAAAGTGAAGTTAAATGCGTTTGATCATGTTTTTGGTCATCGAGACGTAGTAAGTTACTGCAGGGGTGTACTTGAAGTTTCCAAAATCTCCAGAGGTCGCAGCACTGAGGTAGTGCTGGATATAGCAAGAGAAAATGCGAAAGAATGACTCCCCAGGCTGGCAGCGTCCGGACTTAGGACTTATATATTAAAACTTTTAGGCTGCTGGTGCGGGGGAGGCGTGACGTCCTGCCCTGGCTGGGTTGGGAAAACTCTGGCCAGCGTTGTGCGGGGGGGTTGCTGGTTTGCGTATCCTCCAGGTGAGAAGAGTTCGCTCATAAGCTCCTGCTGCCTGTAGGGTAGGCAACATGTCATGTCTGCAGTGGTGGAAGAGGTACCCCTGGCGATGAGTCGTAATTGTATTAGATTAGTTGTATATATTTCACGCGTCAATATAACACAGCATAATGACACATAAACACCTGTAATAATCTCCGTGGGTATTATATTCATAAGGACACTTGTTAAAACTCATAGGCATATTTATACAGGAATACATCGTATTCTATGTTCTAAATCTATTATGTACAATCGGTGAAGTTTCTGTCTTCATGTAAACACTGTCACTGGGGTAAGCGTCTATCAGTGATACGGCACTTGTGGAGTGTGTCTCTAAGTAATACATTCTGTTTATGTGGGCTGTCAGCTACCATTTCATGGTCGCTGGTGAGGTGTAAATGTCTGTTTTCACTGGTTGAATTACTACAGCGTAATTACTGCTGTTTGTTTGAGGTCAAATTTAGCACTCAGTCGAGTGGCTGAATAATATTTAACACATTTCTCACCAGTTCCTTTACTTCACACCGCTTGATGACAGCTGGGTTAGGCTAACTTTACCGAATGCATTTTTTAAACTAGCCAAAATGTGAGTGTCTTTGCTTAAATCTCACTATCTTTGACTGGGTGGCTAGTTTAAATGTGTCTAGTTACAGGTCTGTAACGAGTCCTGTTTCACTATTGTTAAGTAGTGGTTTGCAACTACTTTACTGGGAGCTTTATTGTGGAGCACTGCACATACTTGTGTTCGGCGGGTTTGATTTTGGCCGTTCTTCCTCTCGGCCTGAGTGCAGCGTATGCCGGATGTGGCCACTTAAACCTGGACGTGGGCCTCCACTGCGATTCCTGGTATCAGCCAGGCATCGAATCTGTCTTGGTGGCGTGCTGGGGCATCAGGCATCGTAGTTCAGCACGTCGTGTGGTAGCATCTGCTTCTGCAGCAACTGATGGGGATGTCACAGGAATAAGGGACGTTGCGGCAGTGTGTTGGGGTGATACTGGGGAAGGTCCTGCAGCCCGACGGCACGGGTTCCTATTCATACGGCAGGATGTTTCTGTGATGTGGCAGTGCGAAGGAGTGGTGGTCAACCGCCCTCCAACTCTACTGCTTATGCACCTCGCCCAAGGTCCAGGTAGTTGGAGACATCGACAGTTGCTACGTCCGGGTCCTTTGGTGAGGCAGATGCTCCAGGTGTGGGGTAGTAGGAGGTATTGACAGTTAGGATATGCTTATCCCGATGGTGGTGATCATTCTTCACACTGAGTCGGAGGCACTTCTTTGTCTCTTGGTTCCTCCGCTCAGTGGGATTTGCCTGGGGGTGGTATGATGGGGTAGTCCATGTCTCTAACCCCCATCTTTGACAAGCCCGACTGCCATTGGCACCTCGTAAACTGAGTGCTATTGTCAGTCAGCATGGCCTTCGGGTATCCCCATCGTGTTAATATTTTGGTTTCCATTTTTCGTATGTTCGGGGTGGTTTTCATGCTGGGTAGGGAAAAGGTTTCTACCCGCCTGGAAAATTGGTCTGTAACTACTAGTAAGTAGCAGTTCTCCTTCATATTCCGGGGATATAGTCCCATTAGATCAGCTGCTACGCGAGTCCACGCAGTCTTGGGTCTCCTCGGTCGTACTGTCGGTGGAGGAACTGGGTACGCTTTGCTGCTGCAGCACGTGACGCATTTGCTTGCGTACTGTCGGACGTCGTTGGTTATTCCGTCGCAGTTATAACGAATCCCGATGTCCAGCAGGGTCTCTGTAGTACCCGTGTGTCCAGCTTGAGGATGGTCATGGTGGTGTCTGCATATATTGGTGCGTAGTTGTTGCGGGACCCATATCTTCCACCAGGCAGTGGGTTGTCCACTACACGTCCATGTGACATTATCTCTTAACTCAAACCTTTGCGATTGCTCTCGTAGAAGCCGGTGATTTGGCTTATCGTGATCTGGTGACGTATTATTTGTAGCTGGAGGAGGCTGATTTGTTCATCCAGACTTTGTTTTATCTGGGGGGGGGGGCCATCTTTTCCCCTTCTTCCTCCTTGGCTTTCTCGTCCTCCTCCAGTGACGGGAAGCGATACAACGCGTCTGTTAGGTCGTTTGTTTTGTCCAGCAATGTTGTACCTCAAAGTCGAAATTGGTAAGGAACATATCCCATCGTCCGAGTTTGGCTTTGGCATTCTTTGACTCGTGTAGCCACTGAAGGGCTTTGAAGTCTGTACGTAGGATGAAGTGTGGTATAGTACGGCTCCTAGACCATTCTGACACGCGTCTGTTTGCAGAATCAGAGGATGGTCTCCGTGAGGTCGGTGGAGTTGTTGTATAGTTCCGAAGCTGTTCTTCAGATTTTTGAATGCCTGTTGTTTCAGTCCCCATCGCCAACAGGTCACTTTCTGAAGGAGTGGATGAAGTGGTGCCATGTGGTTTGCGATGTTTGGTACAAAGTCTCTTAGCCAGTTACACAAACCCAGGTACCATCGTAGCTGTTTTTTGTTACTGGGTTCTTCTGCCTCTTTGATCGCTCGTATTGAGCTTTGTTGTCGGAAATTTCCCTCTGGGATGACTTACTGAAATAGCTCTTCAATAGCTTGCAGGTCATTCTGTGGAGTTCCAGTCTTTCGAGAACTCGCTGTAAGTGTCGGAGGTAGCCTTCCCGGGTATTGGAATAAATTATCACATCATCGAGATATACAAAGCAGAACTCTCTATGTATTCCGTCAATACTTCTGCGGACATTAGGCATTGGAATATGGCAGGGGCATTTTTCAACTCTGAAGGCATTACCCTGAATTGTAGGGTTTCGCCCTCAGATGTCGTGAATGCCGTGTACTTCCAGCTGTCTGGATGTACCGCTATTTGCCAGTACCCGGACTCCTTATCCAAGGTACTAAAATTTGCCTCATCAATGTCTCACAGTGTATGTTTGGATCTACAATTCCCTGGTTTTCCATGTCATTTACTCGTTCCATTGTCAGGTCGTACTGCGCGCTGATACCCGGTACAGACGGTTGTACATTGTACACAATGGGCTTCTATTGTCGTCCAGATCGTGTGTTGAATCGAACGAGTCTGACGTAATGACCCCCCATGGCTAAATGTGCTTGCATGTTCATCCAATACCTGTTTCAGGTGGTTAAATACAGTTACCCCTAGTTCATGGTTTATTCAAGCTAGATCTATGGACATTGGTACGATGTCTTCAGGGTTGTGGTCCCAGTTTACGGGTATTCTGTCTCTTATCACCCAAGTACACGCGGTATTGCCCATGGTCAATAATACACTGCTGTTCTCTCAGCAATGGACAGCCAAGTATCACTGCTTCAGAAAGTACGGTGACACCACTAATTCAGTTTGCGCAGAGATACGGTGTAGGTTTATCGTTAGGGTGATTCGACCGTCAACTTATAGGGTAGCATTTTGTGGCTAGGGATAAAGTTTCCTGTTGCATCTGAGTCAAGCAATGTGAGTTCTCTGCTTACGTTTATTTCTATCGCAATATGTGGTGCTATGGAGAGTAACAGTTCTTTGTTTAAGTCTTGAAGGCTGGGCCCTTGTAGTCCAGTTGTGACGGCTTGCTTCGCACCCTGGAGGCATTGTTTCCCATCTTCGTACCGAGGGCAGGTTTCTCCGTTGTATTAAACTGATTCTGTGTTTCTGTTCGACCAAATTTATTTGCTGGGATCGCCTATCCACCAGGTTTGCGTGGGCAGTCCTTGTTCCAGTGGCTCCCGGGGCAGAACTAGCACTTGGGCCCAAACGCTATGCATGGCGTGGGGGCTGGCACATTCTTAGGTGTCTCTACAGGTAGAGCTCATGACTCAGGGGTTTTTACTGGTTGCGGTTTCTGGAATGTCACTTGCGCCCCAAAGTTCTGTTCTGCCCCTCGTGCACGATCTACCAGTTCGTCAATGGTGGTCGGTTTAGCTGTGAGGAGGACGTTCCTCGAGCTAGTTAAAAGCATTTGACGGATTGATCGGTCGGACGTCGCTTCGTCAACCCCGGAAAATACTCACTGAAACATTTGTTCCTTTCTACAAATGAAAATTTCCGCATTGTCTTCGGGTACCTGGGTCTGGGTGTAACTGTGTGGTAAATCTCAACACCACCTCACCAGTAAATTCCGTAGCCAGTCGGTTGCTGAACTATTTCCACTCTGTGAGGAATTCATCATAGCGTTCCCACCACTTATGCAAGACCCTTCAAGTGTAGCTGGGCCAAGATATACATAGGTGATGGTAGGGTTCGCTACTCGTCGTGCAGTGTATTTTGTTAATGCCTCGGCCGGGGCACATAACCTTGTTACAGAATGTGGTTGGTTGTGGCAGGTATGCTAGACCTTCTGTGTTATGGGCTTCGTCTGGCCAGCCTAAACATATGTGGTGGAACACATTGCCGCAGTAGTTGCATTCTACAAGGAGTGAGCCAGTACCGGAACAGTCGGCATGGCTACACTTCTTTATTGTTATGTTATTGAACGTGTCGTGGTTTACACCCTCGAGGGTGTTAATCTCTGAGTCAGGCATGATTATGGCTATGGGCACCACGGGGTGTTTATCGGACTCCCCGAAGTCCGCTTCGTTTTCTCGGCTTGACAATTAGGTCTCTGGGTCGAATTGGTCTGGTTCGGCTTTAGTTGCGAACAATTAATCACTCTGACACACCACATTGAGCGCCAGAAAATCACGTGACGTATGCCCGGGTTAATGAACGTAATGCACGGTCGTCATCGCTTTGACTATGCTAGACAAGCACGCAGTGATGGGGATTTTCTAATCCAATTAGCGTTTACAACTAGAGATCTTAATTGGATACGTTGGTTTGTGGGCTGGTACGAAGTTGTCGATAACTACCTTCTCCACTGCAGGTTTACGTGTAGGTAGTTGGTGGGAGGTGTTGGGTTTAGTTGGCTTACACGTTTGTGCTTCAACTGGTTGTCTTACTGCTGCTGATCATTGGGTGGTTCAGGTAATGTCATCTGCTGACTGTTGGGTGATAATCTTGATTGGTACGGATATGTGGCGTAAAGGCAATATATTGAAACATGGGAGAAGTCGGTTTCTCCAAAAGTCTTACTAAAGCAACGCTGTCCCATTCTGCCTGTCTGTCCTTAGTCAGAAGAGCCCAACACAGACTGCTGCTTGGCAGCGGGGTGAGCTGCCCTTTTCTTTCTTCTGCTAACCCGTGCTTTACCTTGAAAGGCATAGAGTTTTGTCTGCTGCTGAACGATAAGAGTCATGCACCACGGACGCTAAATAATTCCTAGATTACTGTATGTCCAGTAGCAGCTGCCGGCATGAGCTCGGTGTTCCAGGACACCCCCACCACCATTGGTGGGCAGATCAGAAGCGTTGAGCCATATGGGCCGCCTTCCTGCTACTACTGGGTGGTGTATTGCAACTAAGGCCAGACCATATCACTCGTGCAATTACCCCTGCCAGCACCTAGGAGCTCCGGTAAGGATACAACCCAAACACACACACACACTCTCTCTCGTTGGAGGAGTTTCTAGTTGTTGTGGCTCTTCTGTTCTATCCCCGGTGGCTGTCGGATGGTGTAAGTATGGGTCTGGTGGATTCCAGAAGGGAATCCCCAGTCGTAGTCTTCTTCGTAATGAAACATCCGGTCTCTGTCGGCAGTGTATAATGCGTATCGTTCCTAGCAGGCGTAGTAAATAATACTCGTGGCTAAAAGAACAAAGCTGTGTTTGTTGTGGTATCTCCTACCAAGCAGACGGTTTGCTGGAGGTAACCTACGCTGACCAGCTGTAGGTGACTTGGTTCTATGCTAAATGGGAAGTAGAATTTGTTGACTGCTAATAGAAATACTGAGCGTTTTTAACTAATTACAGGATGTCTTAATGGTAGCAGCCGCTGGGGGCTGCTGAATGTTGGCGACAATGGGAGCAGCCTCTGGTAGGCTGCTGAAGACTTGAGATCGTCGGAGGCCCTAGCAAAATAAGTGGTGGAGTGAGCTCGAGGAACTCCAAGAAATAACTCGCGAGCCCTGCCATACACAGACTTATATAGTCCAAAGGATAGGTGCGGTGGTGGGCCGTGGGAGGGGCGTGTTACATTCCTCTGGTGCGAAGCCGAAGTGGGGGTAGCAACTCTCTAGTCATCTCTCTGCTTCATGAATGTTCGGTGGCGCTCAGTGCAGGGTAGGGGAGGCGGACGTGTCGGCTGGATTGCTCAACCTTCTTATACACATTTTCGGGCGCCCTCCAGGATTGTGGCGGCCCGCAATGTCTGTGCACAGGTTGGCGTGGTTTGACTCTCAGATGTAGTAGATATACTGGTGTGGCTTTAGATGAGCCGCAATCGTTTATAGTAGTACAATAAAGTGGCACGCGTCATCCCAAAATCGGTATCGGTTACTATCAGCCAAGGTCCAACCAATTTATTTCATCAATCCAAGTGATTTGATCATCATTAAAATTACCGCACTTAGTTGTCTTGCGGGACATGTTTTCACAAACAAATAATATAATTTTTGCAACCAAAAAACTATTTTATTAATTTTATTTTTATCTTTCAGTAACAGGTGATTCAAAATTAAACGGAAACTGGTATGGCTGACTTTGGTGTTGCTACATAGTTGATTCTATATAAGCCATACCTGGTGAAATTCGTAAAATGAAATGTAGTTAACACTGGTATCTGCTTTTCAGGTAGTTAAAATCTATTTGTAAAAAAAAAAAAAAAATTACTGCTATAGCATTCATGGTCATACATTTTCCTTCATGTAATCATCAACTATACGTTAATCTTTCGCTCCCACATTGTATATCGATATTTCATTGGCAGCATGACACAATTAATAAATTGGTTGGTAGGATATATGAGTTGATGTATGAGCTGAATCACTATGGCTGTGGTGCTCATTCAGCGGCAGAGTTATAACTACGTGTATTGTATTTATAAACGAACATCTCTAACCTAAAATGTTTGTGATATGACGAAAGTAAATAGTACGTATACAGAATTTGCAACTATTGGAAGATGTTGGAGATTGTAACCGGCTGCTTGCGTCGCAAAACCGCTTAATAATGCCAAAAAATAGTTACTGTTTTTAATTGTACCCCGAAGTTTGATTAAGGGAAGTTTTTTTCTAAACTGACCAAAGTGCTAAACTGCAATGTGAACACACAAAGTTGATTTTGGGGTTATGTTAAAGTTACCCAGACATGATATAAAAAAATTACTAATGAAATTATTTGTATCTGCACTATTGGCAGGATTGGCCATGTATCAGTATCGGTAATATCGGCAGGATTGTGTTTTGGACTCTTCTCTAGATATAACTTAGCTTAACAAATTGCATCCATAAGAACAGGCAGAAGTAGAGTTGGGAAAATAAAACATGTGAATCTTGTCAAGTAGTTTAGTTCCCAACAAGGAAGAAGCAGGCGAAAACACAGCGAAACATCTGATCTTGTGCCGGCAAACAGAGAGTCTCGGCAGAAGGTTAATCTCAACTCGGCTGGGCGTGTTTACGAAAATGAACAGTACGTGGAAATGCATGCACCAATATACGTGAAACTCCTGCAACTCGGGAACCTTCAATATAAAAGAAGAAAAAAGTACCGAAAATAGTAAGTGAACGCTGACTAAATGAAGAAACACCACAAACTACCACACTACGTAATGAAATAGTAAGAAACTAAAAAAAGGACCACTTAAGTGCCAGAGAAAGCCATCACTGCAACCGTACACCGCAAACACATGTCGGCAGCAAGCCAAGGACAAAAGAGTGTTAAGAACGCTCCGTGAAGGATGGAGAAGGTGGGAACAGAAGACCAACGGATAGTTCCAGACTCACTAAGATCTCGTGTGCAATCCACAAGAGTCGAAAAGTGCTGAGGAGTATCACGGCAGTGACAACAATCACGTGAATAAAAGCCATTTTTTTGGTAGAATCACGTGCCAAGTGGTGATGCCTGTCGGTCTGGATGGATATCAATCAAATATCTAGGAGCTCCTGGGTTTCCATTTGAAGAGATAGCCAGTTTCTCCTCTGAAGGGGTTCAGTACTGCTGGGGCGCAGGAGCTTTGCCGGTAAACAGAACTGGCAGTGTGGCTACTCGGCAGGGCACGGAATCTTAGCTAATTAATCCAAGTCTACCTTTGGCAGGTATGGCAGATGGAAAGCTACTTGGACGATATTTCAACAAGGCATGAGCGTTCTGTGGTGTAGTAGGGTGTGTTGTTGGTGGAGCTGTGATCTATATACTGAAGGTGGTAGTTCAGGCTTCTTCAAATACTGTACTATGCATTCAGAGTAAGCAGCCGGTCCAGTGCGTACAGGTGGAGAGAACAGATGACTGAGCATTGGAACTTCTCTTGACTCTTGCAGTCGGCGTAAAGCTTGTGCCTGTTCTCTGGGAGGAAGGCTAGCTAACTGTTCAACTACAGAGGGTTGATATTCATGCACTATGCCCAATGCAGAGTGTGCCTCTCCTTCAATCCTCTCCTTTAAGAAAAAGGTATCAGGATATTGTAAATTACCCCACCAAGCTGCTTTGCATGTGCAGGTACTCGCTTGTTTGAAATTACATCTTTCACTGCTAGGGTTCATGGCCTGGTAACCGTCTGCCACTTTGGGGGTTACAGGTCCCCAACAGAGTCCGCTCCGGGGAGAATTAATCGGCAAACGTAACTTGCTGCTTCACAGAGAGTGTACCTTTTGACGGCTCTTCCGTTCCCCACAATCCAGGATTGTTGGAAAGGGTTGGCCGGTACTAGTGTGTGTTATGTGAACCAAAATAGCTGTGTTGAACGTTAAGTAAACTTCACCTGCAAGTAGGTGGCAAGAGTAACTACAAGGAAATGGGCACAAAGTAAAAGGTTACACATATTTTATTTTCTGGAAAGTAAAAATGTGGTGATAGCGCTTTAGCTCCGTGTCAGCGTCATGAGCATCAACCCTCGAAACCTATCTTTAGATTGGGCGGCAGAGGCGTCCGACTTAAAAGGGGTGCGTAGAAATAACTGGTTAACTTCATGCTTTGTTGTGCACATGTTGTGGAAACGACATCAGTGTATCGCTGGCACTTCGCTTGGGAAACTAAGCATGAGAGTGACAAAATGGTAGTATTTACAAAGACGGACAGTATCCTCTGCAATCAGGAGTGAAGGCAGGAGGGTTGTAAGTTTGTGGGGAACGTAGCGGATGACGTAATCGTAGCCTACCGCAAGCTCTGCTGATGTGTACCATAGACAGGGGTTTTGTTCCAAGTAGCGCATCCTATAATGCCTGTAACATTACAGAACTAGCATGTCAACTGGTGTGAGTCTGAGCAACACATGCTAGGTGCAACTGCGATAAAGCTAAGCTTAAGGCGAGGTTCAATTCTGAGCAGCGAGTGCTGGAAAAAACTTACAATCTAATTAGAGCCGAACAACGCGTGCTGGATCTAAAAACTGGCTAAGAGACACAGAGCAACTCACCTTTTATACTCATCGTGGGCCTGTGCCCATCACTCATTGGCTGATACACTAGGACGAGGGGTGGTCGCTGAGCGGGGCATGCTAATGCATGACTTGCCTCTGTCTCTTCACCAGCCGGCTGGAGGGAGATTCAAAACAAAAGACAAACTATATTACTACTAGTGCAATCGGGTGGGGAGTAAATGAACTCGCTTGTCCTAGCATAATACAGTGGACCAGTGAATAATAAAAGCTGCAAGGCAGACAGTACAATCTCACTTTTTAATGTAATAATTTTAAGCTTCAAACTTTGTGCAAAATACCTGAGGAATGGCGCTGAAGTAGTTCGAACTAATATCTCAAAAAATGTCATGTGTCAGTGGCATGGTAACAGAGAGGAGGTGGCTACGGACGACAACTGAAAGAACTTGCAACATAGCATTGCGCATCCGGTTAAACAAGAATCAATCGCAAGGAACACGGGCCTGTAGGCTTCCAACAAGGTTATTGTAGCTTTCAAAGTACAAATCCAAAATTGAATTGAAATCAAAACTTACAAGAAAATTATGCAAATAATAAAATTTTAATGAATAATGATTAAATAAATTGTAATTATTAAATAATGTAGCCAGATACACTAAACCTTAAAAGGAGTATAAAGGTATTAATTACAGCGATAATAAAACAATTAATGTAATGAGGCATATAATAATAAAACTTGTAACAATAGTAAATGACTTAAATGAAGAAAATTGTGTCTCAAAACAGTTTAAAAATAGTTCACTAACAGTGATACAATAATAAAATAGTTGTCACATATTTTAAAACAGCCCGAAGTTGTGTCCTCATCGGAGACACAGGGGTGGAAAAAAAATTCAAAATACCAGGCTGGCGTATGACACATTTCCCCATTGTTAGTAGCGGACGACCTCAACTCCATCCCGAGATTAGCATTGTAGGGTAGAATTTTATTTTACAGTTTAACTTTCCGCATGAGCTGGGATTGTACTGTCTGCCTTAGGTTTTATTATTCACCGGCCCACCGTAGCTGTGCTAGGAGATCATATATGCACAACTTAATAGCGTTAGTAGTATAATAGTCTGTCTCTTGTTTCCGCTACCCTTCGCCCTCATGACAGCCAATACGCGGCAGGTCACCGCCCACGAGAAGTATATTAAGGAGGAAGGTCCTCCACCCCTTAGAGTTTTTCTCATCAGTCTTCCAACGGCCTCTGCTCGGAACGCTTGTATGCTACTCCAAAGCCTAGCAACCTCTGCTCAGGCAAACTACCCCGCTACTCCTAGCTTCTCCTAGCAGTTTCTGCTCAGGAATAGTTAGGCCCTTGTAGGATAGTGGTTCTGACCACTTGGTAACGTGTTAGCCAGGTGCTCTTTTCTACGAAAATCCCTGCTAAACTTACCTCCTGCTCAATACGGAAGTATTACAGTACGGAATCCTATGTTCAGTCCTTAGGACTGAATCCTGTCTGTCCTGCTTAGTCTCCCAGCATCTGTATCCAGCACAATGCACCGCCACATTAGGGAACTATGGCTCAACTACATCAGGAACAAACTCACTAGCCACGCAGTGCACCTCAACAATAACCCTGCTACACTAATTGTCTCTACCGGCCTGATTGACGTAACACAGCTTCTAGGCTGCCACATAAACTGCAATCCCCAAAGCGAGTACATCACGTTTATCTTCCTCTTAAGGAAATAAACACGAACTTGATTTAATCCTTGGGACTTTACATTCTTGTAGCTTATTACCTAGATCACAGTTGACGAACCGCGGGGAAGGGAACGCAGGATACACGGGGAAGTTTCTCAAGTGATTACACCAACTTTTTACATAGGTACCCGTTGCCACCCACGTGATTGGCAACGGACATGTGAGGCGCAAATTCCAGCGCGCACTGCAGAAGTGGACCGCCAGGTGTTGGAATAGGATGACCACTTTGTTGGATTTGGATGGCACGTGGCCCGACACGTAAATGGGTACACGAGTGACCTGTGTTCTGCTCTTCTATGGGGAGGGTGTGTGCTATTCTGTATGACGGACTCCAAACGGAGGGGCCTTAAGGAAAGGATCAGGAGGACATTACTTGCTTCTGGGAGATAACGTGAGTTTTCTTCGGCCTTCGTTGTGTTGATCAGCAAACTCAACCCACATGAGCAGGCCCAGAGTATCCACAGGTTGCCATGATTGGATGCGGCTCGCCGGCGGTCTTGTGGGGTTGCTGGTAGAGGGAGCTGGGAGGTGAGGTCTCTCCAGTTGGCGGGTGGCTTGAGCTCGTTCCTGTGGGGATTGACTGCTGAGGGCATTTGACACAAGGTTGCAGTTCGGTCAGCTAGGCTAGGCAGTAGCTGCCGTCTTAGCTCTCCACTTTGCACAACTCCTATGGGTGAAGGGCATTGAGGAAGTAACTCAGGTTTACCATGCTAAGGAAGAGAAGGCAAAGGAAATCCCTAGCTTAGTGTGCAGCCAGTCGTGGCTAGGCCACCCAGACACAGTCCTATACTGCAACCAGCAAAAATAACAATGCAGGGGATGGAGCATTGGGATGATCAGGATGTCTAGTCACGTCGTGGTGTGGGGTCCAGAAGTCAGACTGCCAGAACCAGTCTTATCACTCCAACCTGCAGAAATAACGGTCTGGATGGAGTGAATTGGCTTGGCTGGATGACTAGCTACCTTGTGGATAGAGTGTCTTGTGGTTATGGCTCTACTGCACATGCTCAACAGGTACCTTGGTATACCTGGTCCACAGTACGGGTGGCCATGTAATGTGTGTGTTTTGAGACGTGCGTGTGCCCGGTTCGGGGAGCCGGTAGTCCTACATTAAGTTAGGCAAAGAGGCTTTCAATGACGCTGTCTCCTGTTTTTCCGTAGTAGGTGAATGTTTATTCAAGATTGAAGTAACAGTCGCCCTAGAAAAAAGTACGCTGAGATTATGTAAGATCATGTTTTTATTCCCATGAGGGATAGGCATGGTGGCCTGTACAAACTCCTATCTAATTAACTATAAAAGAAGTAAATTACGGTGATACCAGTTGAAGGGGACCTGGGAATAAACTATACAAGAACAGATAGGCTAGGTAGCTATAATATAACTTGTCCTAACTAACTCTAATGCTGTTGTCCATAAGGGACTCGGATGTCACTACCAGAGTGGTAGTGAGTGTTAAGGGGGAGAAGACTTCTTTGGAGGTCACTGGGCGAAGGTCTGGAAGAGGTCTTGAAGGTAACGGTGGTCCTTCGTGAGGAAGATGGTATGAGCAGAGAGCTCCAGCACACAAGGTGGTAGAGAGAGTTGCTGAGTAATAACCGGCATTTTGGGTGCTGTGTGCTCACCCATATAGACGGCTGGCTGTGGGCCCTTCGAGCTGGAGCTCCTCCCTTAGAGACAAAGGCAGTTATTTCTTGGGGGAGTCTGGAAGTGTGATTTTCCTCGTATGCAGGTTGTATACGAGGGGAACACTGGGCTGCTTGGCTGACTTCTATCACACACTGGGTGTGGTGTGACTTCTGACGTAAAGGTGAAGACAGTCTTGACTGCAGTGTCTGGGTGCTCCTTGTCTAAGGGCATGCTGGTAGGCTCTGGTAGAAAGTCGTCCAGTGTACAAACCATGATTGGGGTAGCGTGAAGATGAGGCGAAGTCGTATTTAATAACTATGTCAGTACACGTTATGCATCAATGTTTATGTGCCTTTTTTGTTAATATATTATGGTGCAGTATTTTTTGTTACCAGTGTGTGTAAGAATGCACGTTATAGTTATAATTTGAAATTTTAAAACTCTATCACTTATGGCTATGCAACAAATGTTTTCCACCCTGCTTGTATACAGCCAGCGCATGACTGTCATCACACAACTGAGCTGCCTGTACTAGACACCCCTCAAGACAGGACTAGGGAGCTCGCGTGCTTAGATAACTGTTGGCCAATGTATATCATTTTAAACTAGGTGTGTGTGTTTCCTTGGCACTGTTTTGCAAAAGTTAATAGAGTGTACTGCATAACTGAAACAAAATATAAGAAATGACCCATAATGTGCAATTTCCTTTAGCTTAATGAATTTGCAGTGTATTATGGTGTGTATCATTATTAATTAGGTACATGGAATTTGAACATATTTTTTTAAGAATACTTACTGAACATAAATAGTACTTTTAATTTCAGTTTCTTCATCGAGTGTTCGCTCCTCATTTAAAACAGTTCAGACAATATATATATATATATATATATTGGTTGGTTGGTTGGTACATAAAATGAACCTATGTTAAAGTTCCTAGATGAAAATCCTGCTGAATTAAATATCTAAATAACATACTGGGAAATTAATTTTCATTTATTATTATTTTGTGTGAGATAACCATTATACAGTATAAAGTGAAATATATAAAGTGTAATGAATTTACAGATATACAACATAATTAGTGATTTTATTTTCATAAGTATCTCTGTGCTGTTGTTTGCAGATTTACGGGTGAACATGGAACTCTCTACACGACAAGATGAAATGCACACGAACGTTGCTGTACCATACTCAGAAAAAAGTCCCGAGAAAATGCCTGAAATTATCCCGACCAATGCTTGGAATTGTAGAGGATCAAGTGTTAAAGTGTCGCCTCTTAAAGGAGGTGGAGTCCAGACACAGGATGGTAAGTATCTTATTAGACTGTAAGCTTTCTCTGCTGTGAGGGCGTGTGAACCACCTTGTTTATATGGTCAGACCACGATTTGAGGACTGGTATTTCACACTGCTAAAATGTTAGCACTTGCAATGAAAATTTATTAACAATAGCTTTGCTCCCTTTGTTGTCTTGTAGTACTTTGATGTTTTCTCAATTTTATTTCATGTAACATTAGGTAGCCATCTGTGATGCATTGGTATTCAGTTTCCTATACCTCTTTCTTCCTTCTTCATTTCCCGTATTCTTCCACTTTCTCCGTTCTTCCATCTTTTTCAACATGTTTTCCGTTATCCATTCTTTCCTGACACTTTTTGACTCTCTAATTCCTACAACTTCTTTGGTAGATGTCATGAGTCCTTCCCTCATTTTTATCCATTTTTCATTTATACATTCTTCATCTCTGCCTCTTTGGCATTTTTCCATAAACCTGTCTTCCAGATCCAAAGCCTTACTTGCCTCCGTGAGTGTGTCTAAGTTTAATCTTTCTCTTGCTTTACCTCTCTCCACTTTCTTCAACTTTACTTATATTTCTCCCACTACGAGATTGTGATCTGAATTTATGTCTGCTCCTGGGTTAGCTTTGGCATTCTTAAGGCAGTTCCTATACCTTTCTTTGTACCAGGATGTACCTTTCTCTATTCAAACTAATACCTGGTACCTTTCTCTATTCAAACTAGAGACCCATGTATAACGTCTCCTTTTGTGATTTTCAAATAGGATGTTGCCCACCACTAGTGAGTTTTCTTTGCAAAAGTTAATTAGTCTTTCACCCCTCACATTTCTTACCCCTAATCCAATTTTTCCTACTATATATTCTTCTCCTTCACCCACCACTGCATTCCAGTCCCCCATAATAATGATATAGGCATTTTTATTCTCTTTCTTAATAAGTTCTTCAATCTTTACATAGTATTCTTCCACCTCTTCATCTCTATGCTGGCTAGTTGGCATATATACCTGTGTTATCACGTCTTTCGAACTACCTTTATCAATCTTCCATCAGTATATTGCACCTTCATTACCTTATTTTTCAATTTTTGCCCTATCAGTATTCCCACACAAGGTTATTGCAAATTATCCAGTAAATAAAGAGTGTTCCTGTTCTGTACTATTCTTTTATCTAATAGAAGAAATGATTTCAGGGGAGATTCCACCAATTGAGAGGATATGTTGGTCGGAATAATTTCAATATGAAAATTCACTTCAGAAGCATATCTATAGACGGACAATCTTTGGTGTATGGTTGATGGTTCAGTGAAAGTATCTAATACCAAAGACGAAGATAGCAAGGCAAAATCCAAGCTTATTCTTCTGATTGATCCAGTATATGATGTTCATATTGAGAAAACCTGTACAGAAAATGAGGATGGTGGATTGTCTAGAATAGTTGAGTTTCTGAGAGAACTGGTAATTACTTGACTGGAGGAGTGTAACTCGGTGGATGAATATGTAAGCACAATCATATCAAATTCTAGTAGTTTTAGAGACGTCTGATTTGAAATATCTGACGAGTGGGTTGGAACTTTACTGTTAGCTGGGCGTCCAGAACAGTATTTTCCCACGATCACGAGCCTAGAACGTTTGGGCATTACAATCACATATGACAGTGTAAATTAGAGTTGAGCCGATACCCAACATTAAATATCGGCCTGTATTACGATATCGGAACCCATCTGAACCAATTTTCTTTTTAACTGATATTGAGACCGATATTTTCGTTTATGCTTAACCTAACACCAGAGTATAATAGGGTGGCGATTTTTGAGTAAGAAAGGCTCAACTGCTGCTGTTTTGAGGCAGCAGTTCCCGTTTTTATTCTAAAAACTAAACTAACACAGTCATTCAACAGTAGAAGGGCCTTGCAGGCATCACACTGCAGCTCCACCTTGTCATTTCAGTATTTAAAATCTTTTAAAAACAATATGAAATCTGACATTCATTACCTACCTGGTAACTGGCAGTACTTCAATTTTACTCTGAGTAAAATAAGGGAGTGCTGAATTTTAAAACTATACATATTAATAATTTTTAATTTTCTGAATATAAACAAAGTTAAACTATGCTGAAAAGTGTGATACACAACCTTGTAAATTTAATATTTATTTGATATGTTTAAAACATAAATTGTTTCAGTTGCCCTGACGCAAGATAAAAAATAAATTTCTGAAGTATTTCTTGAGTGCTGCTTTTATTTTCCAATTTTGAAGAATTTGAGATAAATTTATCTATGGCTTTGTATGTTTTCTTAAAGCATCAAATAGTACATAGCGTGTCACTGACTTGACGCGTGCCGCTTATATGAATGTACCGAACGTGACTGCGACTCATCCTAACGTGTTACATCTACCAGGAACCACAACCATAGATGGCTACAGGATTATTCCCCGTGGAAGGGACAATTACAGACATGTGGTATTTTCCTGATCTACCAGACCCAATTTCCTCATACTACTTGTAGTATAGTATAGTATACGTATCCCGAGGAAGGGTCAAACCCACCACGTTATTCACGAGTGTGCACAGGATCGCTCCAACCCTTGTGAGCGGTTTTAGCACGTGAACCAAGTATGGTATCCAAGCTGTCACAGAACACGTCGGCCTCCCCGACGCACCCGGCAGACAGTGTCTCGCCACAGCCAAGAGGCAGCCTGAGGAAGGCTGAGCACCTGAGGCCCTATAGCTGAGTGCAAGGGTAGTTCTCCCACCCCACTCGCACCAAGGCAGACGTCACAGAGCGACATCACGCCTCACACTCCATCCCAGGCATGGGCCGGCCAAGTGTACAATAAAAGGAAGTGCGTGGCCAAAAACGTGATTTGTATTCTCCAGTAGCTCGCCTCAACATTTCTGTGCTGGGGCTCTCTACTGACCATAGGCCCTCATGGTTCTTTCCAAGAGCTTCCAATTCTTCATTGACCAGAGACTTCTATCACGTCGTCCAGAAGCTCCCGAAGACTTCAAGCACCAGAAGCGTGCTGTTAGTGGCTCCTGTTATTAGGTCTCTTCTAGACACCCCAGGTTAGTGTAACTGTGTTAGAGTTGTTTTCATATCCGTCAAGTTCATTCTATACTTGGTTAGTCTAGGAGCAAGTCACCTCCCTGCTCTCACTCTGTTTGGCAGTAGGTACGAGTCACCAGTATTTATTATTTATAATAAACACCATTTTTAATCCTATCCTGAGAGTAAGTTTGTTTAGAGGTAAATCTTGTCCAATACTAAGACCTCTACTTCTAGGTGGAGCCTGCAAGTGACCAGGTGTAATAACAGTACGAATCATAGTGTAGGACTACAGATCCCCATCAAGTATCTGTACGTCACTTTCAATGGCCACCCGTTCTGTGCACCCAAGTGTACAGAAAGGTGGAGCCCCAACCACTAGGAACACCTCCATCAGGAGCTGGACATCCACCTCAGGTTGTATCGCTGGCGGGAGCACCGAAGATGCGGGCAGGGGTATTTGCCTAGCACTGGACTGCCAGACTGTTGCTAGAACTCACCGTGACAGTAGTCGGAAGACTGCCCACACGACCTACTGCTCTAGGTTTTTGCGTAAAGGCGCGAATCCGTAGGAGCGCAAGGTTCGTGCCGTCAAACTGCTTTGGCTTTAACCTTAATAGGGAGACCATCAATTGCATGCACTGACGGAAAGTAAGTTAAGTGTCAGTATCACCTCTATGCCATTTGGGATAAGGCACAGTACTCAAAGGGAGGGAAAGGAGGAGGAATTTGTAACAGCTAAACGAGTGGGCACAAACCAACCATCCGCACTTAGTGGAGACACCCCATGGGAACATGCTCAGTCTGCCCGTCAGACAGCATCCCAGTTTATTTCCCCTCGCACACCAGACATTGCACAGAGCCACATCCTGCAGTACATACTTTGGTCACCAGGAGTGACACTAGGTTGGGCATAGCTAGAGACCCTGATAAATGGTAAATAAAAACTACCAATATTGGTGCAAAAAACTGGTTAAAGCAGTGTAAAAAATCGATGTAAACTGGTTGAAGCAATGTTAAAAAATTCAAAATTATTAATAAAGCTGTAAAAAAAATTTGTTGCACTTAACACATAGTACATATGTGAAACTAAGCAAATAAATGCAGTAAAGTAGAAACCGTATGAAAGTTGACGCTCGCTTGCCCTTCTCACCTTGGTACACGATATAGGATGTTCTAGATGGAATGTTTACTGGGGTGCAAAATTACAAGAAAATGCCAGACTGGGTCTGGGGTTACCCATGTTGGGGAAAGCTTATGCTTTGAGTTTCTTTGTTCTAGTGGCTAAAGATGAAGAGGAGTTAAACTCCAGGGTAAATGTGACTTGGTAAATCTCCTGGTAGGAGACTTTGGTTCTGTTTGCCTCCAGGGATGCCAAATAGCATGAAGCCAGTTTCACAGGGAGCATACGTGGAACTAGGCAGGGACCTTAAGTTACTGAGGGGCCCGGCATTTGTAGAGAGTTGTCTAGTAGGCTGACGTGCAGGTACAAAATGAGTTACAGAAATAACCCTTTGATGTTTCGGTACCTGGTTTTGAAGAAGGTGGATGATCTTCCCAGCTGCCATGCTCACTCTACGAATGGACAGTGGTGCAGCTGCGTGCTTGGCGAGGCAAAGAGAGATGGGGTTCATTTGTGGTTTTGGAGTTCTGGTGAATATAATCGATGCCAAGGCCAGTAAAGTCCTAGAATAGCCTCTCCTCCCTGTCGTATGGCCTCGATAGCTGGATATTCTTTGGGGATAAGTTGTGTTGCCGGGCCAAACAGAGGTACCGTGTTTTGAATCGGTTGAGGGGTGTCACCATTATCTGTGGTGGTTTTCACTGGCATTAAAGTAAGTAGCTCTCCAACAGCAGCCCGCATGGCCTTCCTACGTTGCTTACTTAATTTCCGTTATGAGATAACAACAAAAACATCTTGCTATTCTACACACTTTACTACCTACACATATAAAAAAAGTTGTTAATATTAATATATTTCGAAAGTTATAAACTACGATGTACAAGAATCTGCAATTATATCAAGTTGTTTTTCCTTACTTGTTTATAGAATCTAACCTTTATCTCTTATTTACTAGTTTATAGAATCTAACCTTAATCTTTTTTATTGCATGTGAAATATTTATTGTTAACTGAAAATTGCATTTAGCTACACTAATATTCATGTCAGTTCATGGCATGTATTCTGAACCAAAGTAGGCCTACATTGTTAGACATATGTTTGTGGTGAACATTTTTTATAGATTTCCTCAATTTTTTTGACTGATTTCGGTGAATTTTTCATCAATTTTTAATTCATTTTGTCAAAAATTTTGCTTAAATTTGGCCGAGGAAAAAAATGGTTTGGTATAGTAGAACAAAAAGAAAATTGTATATATTTTGACAAAATATGCAAGCACTCATACATATTTCATATTGCAACAAACTTTGGCTACACAAAATTAAAGCAGTATACACTTAATTGGAAGATGCACTGTCAATTACTACCATATTACTTGGCTTTTGGTTTGTTCTGTTGTCAGTCATATTCCCAGACATTGAAAAACTCATTTCAATGTTTACATTACTGACAGGAATCCATACTGATTTCAGTGTAGGCATGTAAAATCCATACGATTTCCAACATTAATGAAATTGTTTATTGTGTAATTCTTGCATCAGTACGAATAATAGCATCACATTTATCACGCTTTGTTCTTTCAGTGACATTTCAACTTTTGAATTATAATAATTTGAATGTTATTTCCGTATGAGCAGTTCTAATTGCTACTGTATCATAAGAATTGCGCAAAACAACCTTTTATCGCAAAAGATGTAACAAACTAAAGTTCCACACCCCACCAATAAAATAAACAGAACCTTAACTAATACATTACGTAGTGAAAACGAGTTTAATAAAATGGCGCCAGCTACAAGTCATCGTCACATTACCTGGATAATTTTAAAAACATATTTACATGAACAAACGTAACGAAAAAAAATTCACAATTCCATAGATATACAAATCTTTGGAGCATACTGTGTGCCTCTGCCACACAAACGTGCGGTAAGCAATTAGTGGCGACGGAAAATTTTGTTACCATTTTAAAATAAGTATTCGGAAATTCTTCCGTTTTATCACATTTAGGACGAAAAGTGAAGAAGGGTGAAATGCAAACAAAATTAGTTTATTTTAGAAAGTCGCTGCGATCAGTTTTTTCCAAAACATAGCGATTGCAGTGTATATTCGATACATCGTGACTCCGTCGGGTGACACACGAGATGAACGATGACACAAATACTTACTGGTAATATGGGCCCCAGCGGTGCTTCCCAATCACCACACTATTGAGACTCAGGGTTCTCAGGGATGTTGTGAGTTCTGTGTGTCCGTCTCAACCGTGCATACTTATAAACACTTTGGCAATACTAAACTTTTAATAAAATCACTGAAATAAACAATAAATAAAACATATGTGGCTAGGACACTATCACTACTGAATAAAAATATTGAGTTCACTGTAGCCTTGTTTTTATTGATATTGTTTATACACATCAACAGGCCAATGAAATGATTATCTCAGTCATGAATAGCCAATTCCGCTTGGGTGCTCCCCAACCCGTAATTAATCTAGTGCACGCCTAGGTGGATGATCTCACCGAGGTGTGTGAAAGCACAGCCTTCACAAGGGAAGAGGGCCGACAGCCGCTAGGCTAGGGTGGACTGACGGTTTTTCCCTGAAGACAGGACATGGTGAGTTACAAATGAATACCCTTAATACACATTAACACGAGTGATTACTCGGCATCACTAACACAAACTTGATGGGGCTAGCCCTCGAGCACGTGGTTAGTGTTCTGACGGCCTATACACAGGGCCAGCTAGGATGGGAATAATTGCACTGTACACAAATTACACAATTACATAAACCCTTGAATGATACATGAAACAAGATGGGACACTAGATGAGTATTCATAATACAAACACACATGTGTGAAAACAAGTTTAGATGGTGCAGATGCCGCTGTATGAAGTTCGTAGCGGACCATGCGTTGCAGGTGAAATTGCAATATTTCTGCGTGGAAATGGCAAACTAGATTCAAATAAAGTATTATTCTTGTTGAGCAGGTGGTTCTCTTTACGATTAGCGTTATTACAGGCTTGTAACATGCCTGATGGGGATGAATTCAACATTACTGTGACCGCGTGGTCAAGTACAAAAAGCATCAATTTACGTGAAAAATACATTGAGCCCTAAATAAAACCCTGAAATAAATGATTGCACATACAATGTTTTAAAAATAAGCTCTTAAAACCCAATGATGGCGTTACAATGGTTTGGCTTCAGTCGGCCACATGGTTATATGTGATGTTGACATAAAATATTCAAACACGAAAATTACCCGTAAATACATACATAAAAATAAAGCTCTTAAAATTGTGTGTAGCAATTATGCAGAAGTTACACTGAAATGCCATAAACATAGGCAGATGGCATCTGATTCAAAATGCGTGGGTCGTGTGACCTCTCCGACATCTTTCGCCTCCTTCTAGATTAAGTTAAAAAATGCCACAAGTGCATAAGAATTAGTAAAGCAGAAGCATAATGCTGGGGAAATTGCCTGGCAAAATGTACGCAAGCAATGATTAACCGGTAAACTTCATTGAGTATGGAAACCTACATCAGTGAACAAAAGTTGTAGTACGCACGTGACAGTGTCTTACCTCGCCAGCTCTCCTCGACAGACTCTCCAGATACAAGCATCGCACAGACCTATCATGGCCGCCTACGGGGTTCACATAAGCGGAAGTGCTATGCACGCAGAGTGAAATGTCTCTTTGTGATGGCGTTCATGCCAGGATATTAAGTGTTCTTAATCTCTGCACCGCAGGCACTTTGAGTATTCATAACCAAACAATTAAAATTAATGCAAGCACTTTAAAACATTTTAAGACATATTAAACACTGTAAATACAATGTAACACATTTTACCCTGAAATGAACACTTATAGGAAAGTTTAAAATTATCGGCCTCCTTGCGCGTGTGCGGGACACGTGAGCGCCGTCATGGGCTCTAGTGCTGCTGGCTGTCTGCAGGCGTCAATCGATTGTGTTTACTTCCTGATCCCGACTACATATTGAAACAATTTATTGAATTAGCGCCGTAAACTTAAGGATTACAACAGCAAAATGAGAATGAAGGGTTTATTATATGATAATGCCCCCGCTTTCCAAAATCACAGGCATTAAAACCAGATGGTATTTACATTAACCGAACAGGGAAGTCAAGGTATTCTCGTTCTAAGTCTCGTTCTGAAAAATTGTCTCTTTTTCTGTTGAGTTTTGTCTTGAATTTGAAAAAGTAATCTTGTGCAACTTTTAAAATTGATTGAAAATGTGATATTTTGTGTGAAATTCCATGCAAAAGTAGAATTTTGGGCAATTTCGTG
Organism: Dryococelus australis; assembly: GCA_029891345.1. Lineage (NCBI taxonomy): Eukaryota > Metazoa > Arthropoda > Insecta > Phasmatodea > Phasmatidae > Dryococelus > Dryococelus australis. The sequence goes on from CM056993.1 coordinate 7,953,697, forward strand.
TTACACAAGAAAAATGACCAATTTTGTGATATTTCGTGAAGTTAAATCTGTAAGTGACACCACCAAAATAACCCCAATTGTTGAGAAATAGGCCCTACTTGCATATATAAAAATTTCATGAAAAAGCCATTTCCGAAATGAAGGGGTCCCTATGCTTAGCCAATTCATTCTTCGGAAGCAGTGCAGTCGCCTGATCCAGTGGTTGTCACTACGTAATTGATTGGCAATGCATGGCAAACTTAGGAGTCCCGTTGCGCATGTTTCTCCAGGTGGGGCCGGCGCCGTAGTCGATTCATTGATAAAGGGAGCAGTGCTGGAGGCGGGTGAGTATGTTGATACCTGCATCCTGTTGGGATTGGCGACCTTGTCAGGGCAAGTGAGGCAGCCGACTTGAAGTGAGAGGGAAGACTGTGCTAGCAAGACGGAACAGAAACGGACCTGTTGTGAATGGCCTTGGAGGGCTGGAGGGTGGTTGATAGGAATGTTCAGGAGGGAGGAAGAGAAGAAAGCAAGAAGCTTGTCGGTTGTTGGTTGGAGTAACACCAGCGGATAATAGGGTGGCAACTTTAGAATAAGACATTGACGGCGCTTGACTGGACCATTGGGGGAGAAGGGTACTGGATAGGTACTATGAGATTTTCCGGGTGGGACGCCAGCTCAGGGAGAGCACGATGGTGTAGGGGTCGCGTAGCCGGCGGGCTGCGGCTAATCCCCCAATGTCCTCCGCCTCCAGAAGTACTATTGCTGTTGACCTTGCTGCTCTAAATCCTGTAAAATGCCTGGTTTAGTGGGGCTGTAGGCCTCCCCACGACAATAATAAATACATGCTTCGCTGCATCTTGCAGGTTAGAGGGTTGAGAAGCAACCAGAGTTGAATAAGAATGCAGCTTTTAACACACGTTGATTTATTTACCTTAAATGCCTTTACTGGGCAGTGAAGTTTACAATTCGCCGTTCAAGTGGGCAACCACTGATACAGAACAAAAAATCATGTGGCCTGCGTGAAATTACAAGTGCGTAATTACTCTCTGGCCATGAACAAGCGGACCAGAGATGTGGAGTGGTTCTCGCTCCGGGCTAGAAAAACAAAGGTTCCAGTACTTAACGCTAATTAATCAGAATTACATGATGAATGGTGAATCAAACGATGAAGGCCTGGAGCAGTGCGGCAATGCAACCATCTCACTACAAAGTTTGGACATTACTCAAATGGCCGTTGGGGCGGATCCCGTTTATTAGCTGGTACTTCCTCGTTGGAACACGTGACCGCAATCTGCATACTACATAATACTAATAATGAACTGAAATGATTCGTTGCCATGCAAGTGAAATGAACACACTGAATATTGCTTTGTAAAAAAACAAAAGCCCATCAATAAAAATATGTATAAAATATTATGTTTGTGGCATGCAGTGTTGCCACACAAAATTTGATCTCTTATTGGCGAGCATCTCTGAAGTGAGCCAGGAACTAGCAGAACAAACATTTAACCTTGACAAAACTCTGTGGCATATAATAAAACACTTCAAAGAATTATAAGAATTAAAATACAAATAGAGTTAGGAAAATAATTGCCACGTGGTTTACACCATTACCTTTCTTTGGCGTCTCTACATATCTGTGGTATCACTTGGAAAGATTCGGGACCCCCCATCTTTCCCAACTACACACAAGGTCACATGATGAAAATGTAGCCACTCTGTTGCTTTATTCTATGGCGCTAACCTGAGACTTGGTTTCCGTGCATCACGGCAAATGTAAACATAAACACATTCACGTGGGTGCTCTGTATGGCTTCAACACACCACGTGAACACACACAGACACTTTTAATAATAAATACATAAAACAAACACTGTACTTACGTGTGAGGAATAGGAACACAATGATAAATAAACCAACACATGTGTATAATGTGTACCCAACATAACCCTTAATTGCACATCAAACTCTGATTGAGAATAATAATAAAATAATATTTACGCTGTTTGACTGCATTAGTGCACACTGTGCACTAAACAGAATGACTTTACTGAGCAATGCAAACATAAAACACAACACTTAATGGCACTTTCAAAAAGGTAAACAAAAACATGTATTCTTCCTAAGCCTTCATAGCGTAAATATAACCCTAACATCTCACACGTGCACGCGGTGTTTGAAGCACTTTGATCACTTGGGGGGGGGGGGGGGGGCTAACTTTGTAGAACGCGTGGCAAACGGGCTTGAGGCTCGTGGATGACGTCATGTTCAAAGTTGCAGTTCGTATTCCAATAACAAACTGAAATCCTGTCACTCACGGAAGTAGAAGGGGTAGCAGGAGAAGCTACCCTACTGCGAAATAATCTTCTACGGGTATAGGAAAGAGTGAGCTGCTATTCTAACCTCACTGCCGCCTGCTGTGACAGGCACTGATAATCATCAGGAGCCTGTGTTGCAGGTTGCCAAATTACCAGCTTTGCAGTTGCATTCACATTGTCCTTTCAGTATTTAAAATCTTTTAAAAGCAGTATGAAATCTGAAATTAACTTACCTGACAAATGGCAGTGCTTCAATTTCACCCTCAGTAAAATAAGCGTGTGCTGAATGTAAAACACTATACATATTAATAATTTTCTGAATATAAACAAAGAAGGGATGTGCGAGCACTGAAATTTTGTTTTAGTCAAGCTCGAGCAGAGTATCAAAAAGATCTTTGATCTTTCGAGTTAAACTACGGCGAGTTTCTACAATTATTAATAAAACTGTCAATATAAAACTACTAGCAACATACTTCACACAAATGTACATGAAACAAATACTGCATTTTCTTATTAATTAAGAGTATTTAACAATAGAGTTTAATGAATTACCTGAACCATATTATAAAGTGCCCATTAAATTATTCCCATATCAAATTTTTAAGTTTAATATTGTACAGTAATAACATCTACATGTAAGCTCACTGTCTAATAATAAATCCCACGAAGAAAAAAATATTACAATGGGGGAAATGAATCATTCAATTCAAACAGTATTGTAGTATTATTCTAGTGAACAATAAAGTATGTTTCTTTTTCTTCCTACTTTGCATAGGCCTATTGACTTCTCGTAAAATGCTATACACAACTAAGGTTACTTGTTTACTTCTACTACTTTTGGAAATTATATTTTGAAACAAATACTCATTTCTCTGTGCTCCTTTAATTCTATTGGCTGAAGGTTTTACGTACACGACACAAAATAAAAATGCGTTATTGGCTTCACGTCTACACGTTGAAGATGTTCCTACTCAACACAAAATGAAATTGCGCCATTTCCTACATATCTTCATGCCGAAGATGTTCCTACATGACACGTTACACAATGACTTGGAACCGTTTCGCTATGCACACGTTTTTCATCTAAAGCGACTGCTAGCACTATGTTTGATGTGGCGAGCCATTTTGGGTTGACTGCTGCTTTCATGTCTCATCTTTGACGTCCGAAATTGCAATTTTTTATGTTACGTTTTCCGTAAGTACAAAGACCATCCGAAAGTATTTTTAATTCATAAAAGATCAATCTTTTATTTACGTTGAAAACGAATGCAGTGAAAGACAGTTGTGAAGAATTTGGTGCATTTACGGAAGTTTTTCTCGTTTATCGCTAAATCATAATTTAGCTTTTTATAGTGAATTGTGCAACTTTTCACATTTTATACTGATTATTTCCCATTTGCAAATTTTCCGGGACTCTGCAAATAGGTAATGCTCACATTTTCTTTCACATGCGCGTAAAAGGTGGCATGAAGCTGTGTTGCGAATGTTTCTGAGTGCGCACGGAGCTATAATAATTTATAGTCCATTCCCCATTGGAAGCAACTTTCTCGGAGCCCGGCTAAATATCTACTTACAGGCCCGGTTCGTTCGTATATTTCGCTACACGTAAAAATAAACATTGAAATTAAATGTGACTTCTACTTTTATACCTGTCAAATATGTTGTTTACTGTTTACAGCTTTTCAAAGAATTCTGTCCTATTCCAAAAGCCATTCCGTATACATATTCACAGTTTATCCCTCTAACATTATTTAGGTCAGTTTTATGACGTTTTAAAAATACCCGAATTGAAAACAGTTCTTACGGTTATTTTACATTAAAATATTGGTTTTCCACGATGTAGCTCAATACATGTAATGCGTGTTAGTATTTTGCCGCAACTGTGTTTAACACTGTTACAACTGCGAGGTAAAGGTCTGTACTAATTGTAATTATAATTTTGTTATTGATATGTGTTGGGTTATTTCTCTAAAAGGACGGCCTCAGTTGGAATAAATATTAAAATGAAGGGACAACCAGTGAAAAAGGCCAGTTAAATTCAAGCAACTCGTGTTGCTCATTTTTGTCATACAAACTCTAAAAGATAGCGGTGAACATGCACACAAATGAGCCTACGATAACTTTTATTCCGCTCATATTTCTATGTATTGCTACTTACTATTTATTAGGTTTATTGAAATTTTTCGGGCTGGGCTTAGTATTTTTCTTCTGGGATTGTGGCAAATTACGTTACATGAATGTGTTTCAAACCCCTTAGGGCAAAGGTACGATGTTGTGATAAATAAATAGACGTGGATGTAAATAAGTAACTTCTTCATAAAAATAAAAGCAATTCACATTTAAAACATATAAATAGTGCTAATCAAATATTTGAAATCACGCACACACACAGGGCCAGTATATCGACCACGATGCACAAAGGCACGCCATTTCACAGACGCAATGATCAAAACTCACGTCACAGTATATTTATTACTGCCGTGAAAACACAGATTTATCACAACATCGTAACTTATCTCGGTAGGTTTAAAAAAATGTCTGCAAACGTGATTTATTAATTTGAAGTATTTTTATGAGTTAGAATAATTTACGTTTGGTTTGATAAAAAGCAACACGCCATGTCATGGTTCGCCACCTCTGCCAACTACACTTTGTTTCTGCCCCGCCATCATATCTAAATATATAAAAATACATAATGACACATTCAAAAATCATTATATTTTCTGTAATAAGTATGAAATATGCAACAGTTAAAAACATATATAATTTCCTTGTGCTAGCAAAGTGAAATTTCCCCGAGTGTGAAAGAGACGAAGAAATAGAAAGAGGGTGACAAGCCTCGCCGGCAGACAGTTTTTCAATTGCTTTCTCGCTCGATAAAACAGTACCGTACCATTAATGCCTACTCGCAATATTTTCCGCTGTTATTTTAAACTGTAAAAATGTGATATGTTGCCATCGAGGCTACTTAAATATTTTGATAGGCACCGTTTAATTTACAGATAGTATACTAAAAAAAAACGAGGTTAGGTAATATTTTAACTGTGAACTATTTCTTACTGCATTCACTGTTGTTAATTCATATTTAAAAAAGAAATAAATATTGCAAGTTATAGAAGAGATTAAGGTATATGTTAATTTATTCAATAATACAGTACTCTTAAGTTAACCATAGTGTTATATATTTGTGGAATACAGGTTATTGAAAAAACAGGTGACATGTTATGCCTTGATAGTTTTTTCAAAGGTTGATTTTCATAAGTCGCTTCCAATCGGGAATGGACCATAGTATATGCACCAATGGAAAATTTTCAAACTTTGCCTGCCATCTGGCCAGCAGTTGTTTATTTTATCAAGATATAAAATGAGGCTTTCTTTCTTGTATTCTTCAGGACAAAATTCCAGTATATACTTTTCAGCCCAAAAAAATACTAGAGTTTTTCGAGCTTAAGAAAATGAGTCGAGTAATTACAAAGCTTGAGATCATAATAGAAATTTCAAGTACTCGCACATCCCTAAAACAAAGTTGAATTATGCTGAAAAATTTGGCACACAACCTCGTTGATTTAATATTTTTTATAAATTGTTTTTTTGTTTTTTGACGTGCCTCGGGAGATTTATGTGCCACAGTGATTGCAAATCGCATATTTCACATCTTTGTTGATGTCAACCTTGAAATGATTCCACACCTCTGACATGTTTAAAATTTATCACGGCTCCAACTAAAGTTATTCCATGCGAAAATAAAAGTAAATACAAACGTTTGTGATTGCAATAATACTTGGGCTGTATCTTAAGCCTAGCACAGTGTTGCCAAGATGAAAATTTATTTTAGGTTGTGTATTATTGTTGATACAGCGAAACAACATTCAGCAAGTCGTACGGAAAAAATATTTTTTGTGTAGCAAGTGATAAATAATGTCGCTCTGTATGATGCCCGTTTTTTTTAACTTAAATTACAAAACAGATTGCCACGCCATAAAATCTGTTTTAAAAGTTTCAAATATTGTCAAAAACCAATTTATGACAGCATATCTTGTATCACTTTTCATATTGAATCCTGTGGCTGTGTGGGATAAATCAAGGCCAACAGTGCATTTTTTTTTTTTTTTTACTTAGTTTACATTCCCACATAGCACCAAACTACTTGTTGCAAAGTGTTAACGACTCCGTCACAGACGTGGGTACATTTTAATTAAATATTGATACACAAGGATGCAAAAAATTTTTTTTTTTTTTTTTCACGGTAGTGTGGCTAACGTGTATTGCATAAAGCCTAACCACACCATTTACATTTTCGGCTACATACAACAGGAAAACGGGATAATTTATACATGTTGGATTAATTTATCATTAGGGCTGTAACAGTACATTATGATGGTACTGCTAGCGAAGATTTAGACCTTATTTGGTGCCGAAAATGAGTAATGACAACACTAACACAAATGTGAAACTACCTAGTAGACAAGATAAGGTTTGACTGGTACATAAAACCGAGGGTATAATCACGTCCGTTCCGATTTGGTTCCTTCGAGAATCTGCGGTTCCGAGGAACCGATCATCCCGTCACTAATATAAACCCCTAACTCACTATGCAGGGGCACACATCTTAAAACAGTAGAGACTCTCTCTCTTTCCATAAAACAAGTACACCACAGCTGCTCTTTAGCTGCACATAATCTCCTACATAAACATTGCATGAAAATAAAATGTCTCCGTCCTACATTTCCGACCTAAACTTCTAAAATACAAGGGGGGGCATTCCACCACAAGGCACTTTAAAACTGGGGCAACCTTGAAGCACAAAATTTTCACTAGAAATCATTGCAATTATGGTAGAGCAGTAACACTTATCACTTTCTCTAAGCAAGAGGTAGTATGCAAACTTGTAGACAGGGAACACTGACAAGTTTATGAAGAATTAAATTAATAAATGGTAAGAAAAATAGCTAATTTCAAATAAGAAAAACAATTAGACTCGAGTATTTCTGATTTACCAAAAACACCGGATTCATAAAAGGGAAAAAAGGGGGGGGGGGGGGCATTAATCGTTTAGTAATAAAATATGAAATTTTCATAAATGTTACAATTTAATAAAGTCTAATAAATAAATTTATAAAAATACGAGTATCACCAAAAATACATCTTTGTGTTATGAGACTTCACAATTTAATTGAAACAAAATCAATTAAATTTATATAAAAAATTAATGAGTATAGTTTTCAAAGTGAAAATAATGCAAAAATAATACGTTATTAAGATTTTGACTTCTATGGAATACAAAATAATTAGTAAGAGTCTGCCTTATTTATCAAAAACATCACAAATTCGTTATTACTTTTTCCCAAATCAATAACTTTTAAATCAACAAACGTTAAAAACTTTTGATTTCTTCGTAACCTTTATATTAATCAACCAAATAAAACAACAAACCATTCTTTCCTCGTCTAGTAATCGCACAAAACTAAAATCGTGAACGGATTTCAACTCGTTTCACTAGCTTTGCCATTTACATTCATGATACTGGGACAGAAATCTAGCAGCGGAAGGAAGGCGTCTGTTTACTCAAATAAGAAAGGTCTCGAAACTGTTTTACTCTCATTTCGTCAATTAGGGCCCTGAACTACAGACTCAACAGAAATAACTTTACTTGATACCACCTACTGGAGCCCCTACAGTAAAACTACAACTACATAACCAAGCTTACTTACGTGTTTGCTGGCCTACATGTGGTCTGGTCCACCAAGCTCCTCCAACCTGTCTGCTACGACTTCTTCTGCGCCTTACGGACCCATGCACGGCCTGCGCATTGACTTTCTACTCGGCTTCCCTTGCTCTAGTACTCCACTACTCTTCTCTTTACTCTTGTATGTCGACTCTCCTATACTTTAAAACATTACCCTCTATAGCTGGCTGCCAAACAACAAAGCCGCGCCTGGTGTCATAGCTTGCATCACCCGGCCTTCAGCCCATCACTGCTATCCTCGAACACGTGTGGCGGTCGCAAACACATTCTCGGCACCAGGCCACTTCCCTTGTCCCCTGGGCTGCCTAAACTTTGTTCGCTGCGCGCAGCATGAAAACTAGTCTCTTCCCCTGCTACGGCACACAAACGCACAGCTGTTGACTCTATACGTCAACATCATCTTATATTTCCAGGAACTTATGGAACATGTGCACCCCAAAACAGTTCGTAATAATTGATAACAGCACGTTACCGTTGCAACGGCGGAAACAAGAAGGGGAACACAGCTGCCCGATACCAAGAGTGCTGAGGCTGACTTCAGCTCAACACTAATGGCAAATCATTCCTGTAGCAGCTCTGGAGCCATTGATTGCGAGGCTGTGGAGTATCCCCGAGATGACAAAGTAAAAGACCTAACAGTTTTACATCCCAAAACCTTTTTTTAAAATAAAACCCATCCTGAACCAGATAAAATTATAAGACCTGCCCTTCTACACAAAATATATAGAATTAAACAAATTATAAATGACTTCCAATAAAAACAGATTAAGGACCTTGTCTAAAATACTAATAAACAGAATTTAAAAAAAAAAACTGTATTTCAAATTAAGATCCAAACAAACCATGAGTACTGTATTAAGGGTAAAAGTACTCAACTGCAAGAACATCAGAACAGAAGCAAAAGAACTTTCCTAAAACTATAACCAAAACCCCAGATTTTAATTAAAACTATTAAATCATTACCAAAACACTAAAAAATAAGGACTCGCATCTGAACAAATAAAAAGGACAAACCTAACCCCAAAATGACAACCAACTGAACCATGCCTAAGATCGATCTGAACAAAAAAAGAAAATAATCCTACCCGAAACAACATAATTCATAATTCCTAGAATCCTACAAAAATTACTCAAATTACCTAATGCATGATAAAAAAATAATACTCCAAACGTGCAAAAATGACTTTGTAACAATATTACTTGGTCAAAACAAAATAAAACGGTGCCAGCTATAAGTCGTCCTCACATAGCCTGGATATTTTTATAAACATATTTACATAAAAAACCGTTACCGAAACAAAACCATTTCGTAATACCATAGATATACGAATCTATGGAGCATACTGTGTGCCTTTGCTGCATAAACATGGGGCACAATAGTGGATGAAAATTACCATTTTTAATAAATATTTGAATTCTGTTATCAAGTTGTAATACTACAAAATTACTTTAATTATTCGACAAAGTGAAACAAAGGTAATAGCAAAAATGAAAAAGGTCGATTAAAAAAAGAGATATTTTAAAGTCACAGGAATATTTAATTGTGATATCCCGCAGGAATAGATTGTCGTTGGCGTTATCGCTTCGGCGCTGTTTATTAGATACATAGATTGTTTCGACTTCCCAATCCCGACTACATATTGAAACAATTTATCGAATTAGAGCCGTAAACATAAGGATTCATAACAGAAAAATGAGAGTGAAGTGTTTATTACTTAATGACCCCATTTTCAAAAACTACGTTTTAAGTCTCGTTCTGTAAAATTACCTGGTTTTCTGTGGAGCTGTATCTTGAATTTGAAAAAGTAATGTTGCTCAAATCTTAAAAATAATGATTGAAAATGTGATGTTTTGTGTGAAATTTCGTGAAACACCAGAATTTCTGGCAATTTTGTGTCTAACAAGAAAAATGAGAAATTTGGTGATATTTCACTAAGCAAAAACTGTAAGACACCACCAAAATAACCCCAATTGTTGAGAAATAGGCCCCACTTGCTTAGTCTATATAAAAATTTTGTGAAAAAACCATTTTTCAAATGAAGGGGTCCCTACTCATAAGGGAGCATTCAAAGTTCGGAGTGAGTTCTGCAGCTGCGTTTTTTCAGCGCTTGATCAAGGAAATATTGTGAGGAATTTAAGCAGTTATTTCTTATTTTGATGATATCCCAATCACAACCAGCAATGAGGATAAGTTAAATGGCCTGCTTCGTGTTCTAAAACTGCTCTCAGATGCCGAGTTGCTTCTCAAGCGCGTGTTCAACACTAAATTTGTGACTTTTCTGGGTTATGTGATTGGCAGTGATGGTATACATTCTAGTGAAGATAGTGAAGGCTATCCAGGATGCACCAGCGACAGCAAATAAAGAGCAACTTCAACCATACCTTGGGAATACTACATTTCTAACATCCTTTCATTCCAATTCAGTTTACATTCGTAGAACCTCTTCATCAGTTACTTTACATGAATGATAAGTGGGTATAGACAAATTAGAATTTAAAAGCATTCCAAGGTAGCAGAAATGTGTTGGCTCATTACAATGCCTCGGCGTAAGATGTGTCCCCCGAGTCTGCTTACGGAATTAGCAATGGAGATGCGAGTGTTATTCTACCCTAGAACTTTATCCAAAGCCGATTGAGCGTATACAGAAATCAATAGGGAAATGCTTAACATTGTTGTGTGATGCCTGATTGAACGTTCACATCAGATAGTAGGTGGTTTAGTAGTGTGCACCTCTGGTGGGTTTTGCGGGTTTGTTACTTAATCTATACCAGGTACTGGTGTACGTTCAGTGTAGAGAACAGGTCTGGTAGCTTTGCAGCATGGCACAGAATCTGGTTCGGGCAGTGTAAGCTTAACTTTCAGATTATTTGCTTTTGGAGGGATACCTGGGCAATTCATAACCTTAGTTGGAGGCTTGGCTTGGGTTGACTCTACAGAGTGTGCATGAGCCACTGATAGATTAGTGATCCGAGTTCTGACGTGTGATCGTGCTTGTGAGGGCTGATCCGGCTGAATGAGGAATTCTGTGATCCAGTAATGAATCTCTTCTCTCAGATGTGTCGTTGCCTTGAAGAGGTCTTAGGGGATCTCTGGAGTATTCAGAATCAGTGTGCGGTGCAGTGCTTGGGCTTGATCCTTAGGTGTAAGCTTGCTCAGTGACGCGTCAATTAGTTGCATGTGCTAAGGTTAGACACCAAGTTAAAGAGATATAAGATTAAATGAGTGACTGTAGAATTTCCAAGAAGTAGTTCGTTCTAGAAATATGTGTTCAAAATCACAGTCAGTCCTTTGTCTTTACTACTCCTGATCTGCCAGTGATCATGTTGGATAGAGAGATTATTAGGTAAACTCAATTGTGTTTATTAAATATGAATTTGAATGGCAAGATTTCATTTTGCAGGAGTAAAATTTATTTGTGTCCGTGCCACCTAATGGGGTTTGTGTGTCCAACTGTTTTGGGTAGTGGGCTTATACTGATTATAGGTGCTTGTGTTGGCAGGTAAAAAACTGCAATGTCCGTTCTGCGAACGACTTTATGGGTACGAAACTAACCTGCGAGCCCACATCAGGCAGCGGCACCAAGGGATCCGCGTGCCATGCCCCTTTTGCAGCCGGACGTTCACGCGTAACAACACAGTGCGTCGCCACATTGCACGGGAACATAAGGAGGAGTACAGCATGAAAGCATTTCAGCAACCCCAGGTCCACAACCACAATCACCAGTAAACCAGTCATTCACCACTCGGCATTCAGCATTCAGGATAGTAACAGAAATACCTCAAACGATCTTATACTATACAGTAATAGTAATAGACAATATGAATATTATACACAAATGTACAAGAGATATATTATTATGTATGTCGACATTTTAATATTTCCTTTAGTCAGTTTTTGTTTATGTTTTTATTTCAGGCTTTTTGTGTTTCATGTTTGTCCGTGCATCAGTCATCACTTCTAGCTCTCTCGTAGCTTAAGATTAAGGTTGCTTAGAGTTCTAGTTTGATATTGTGTTTTTAATTCAGACGACTTAGTCGACCAGCAAAATCGTTCACGAGAAGATGCCTCGGGTAGATCTGTTTTCATTGCAACTGGTGGTGAATTCCAGTTCCCAGGTTGGATGTCGACTTGAAACTGGCCTGGAAGAATTGCGGAGAAAAAAATTTATAATGAGTAAAAGTAGTTGTTGTGTGGATGCGACATATTTTTTTGGTTTACTGAAGTGTTTGTGCTGGAATTGCTTGGAACATTACTGTTACTGTCTGTACTTAGCATTGCGTAAAATTTGTCACCAGTTGTATGTGATTTGTGTGTTTGATGGATCAATTGTTCATTGATGTTTTAAATGTTCTGCGTGGTGTTCAATTTAAAAATGCATGCAGTATACCACAAGGGAATGTTAGTGTCGAGCAGTATGTGCATACGACACATTTCACTGTTTTGTCCCTGGCATGCATTCGACATTAAGATGGGCAGGCCACAAGAAAATAGTTACTTTTACCTTCCCGCTAGAAAGCTAGTCAAGACATCGTCTCAGGTATCAGATTAAGTTAACTGACATATGTACACTCTTATTCTCCGTGCCAAACTGTTCACTACAGTATACATTATACAGTTCCATAGTCCATTATATCACTGTTAACCCGGCATATTTTACATGTGCCGGGACTTGTCGCATTCTGTTATGCTGTTGTTTTCTACATTCAAATGTTTTATATTTGCTATCTGATCCTAGTCAGTGTAAACTACGCCCTCCTGCCCGTACCAGTTAGTATAGCTATATATTCATATACACATATATATTTGTCAATAGTTCAATCATATAGTCACATTATTTATTAATTACAGTATTTGTAAATCAGCAGTGTGATCCAGATCTGATAGACATTACATGTTTTTTTATACTCTGGGTAACTACAAGATGCAAACACTTATTTATACATAATCTGCTTAAAAACTGCATTTCTTTGGCATATTTTGTACCGTTTTAATGTTTTTGTCCAAACTGTAGAAATGCCATGTCTTATGTTGAGTTTAGTTTGTTTATAATGCTAGGAGACTTTTTTTCCTATGCAAATCTCAGGTAGTTTGAACATTGTAAGTTATCATGAAACTTAGGTTAGAACAAGTGTTTTGTTTTCAAGTAACTTTTTATTACTATACTTTAAATTTTAATATTGTTTTTATTTCTCATCACATTTTGTTGCTTGATGGAATATTTTGTTATTGTTGAGGACTTAGCGAAGGAGTTAATGATCTAGCGTGTTCAACTTGCACGCAGTATTTGCAGTTAAAGGTTGTTCTGTGCTTACCACAGGATTGTAATGGATGTTCGTGGCAAATATTTTAATGTGTTTTTGTGTTGTTTAATTAGATTTTATATCAGCTGCAAGTTTCCTTTGCAATGAGGACCTTGCACTCAGAAGTTGTTTTAAGCGTCGTGGAGGCCAACGCTCTGTTGACCGGAGAAAGTACCTTCGCACGTTGCATGTGCGCATTTGTAGATATGTTCTCTGCATGTGGGGGTTGGAAATTGGTGTATGGTTTCTTTTGCACTTCTTAGTGTTATCAGGTTTTCGTTATAGATAGATGCAGTTTATGTTAATGTGTTTTAATTTTTTTTTTTTTTGGGCAGACGGTTAGTTTTAACACATAGTTTGTAAGGTCGTAGTTGTATTTAGCACAACATTGATCATGTAATTTATTTATGTACTAACATTTTGTGAACATTGTTTTGTGTTGGACATTCACCATAGATGTTAATGTTTTTTTGTTTTTTTTTTTCTACGCACATTGTGCTGGACTACTAAACGGGTACAATAGATTCATATTATTATTTTCTGCACTTGCATCGGCTTGTGCTACCTATGTACTATACATTGTTAACAGAAGTACAAATGACCCCTGTCATTGCAATTTGTGTAGACTGTTGTGCAGTATCGATAGGCTATTGTCGAATTGTGGTTCAGCATTTGGCGTGCTTCGACACCTGCTGTTTGGAAGAGGAACTCAGCTATAACCTGTGTGTGATTTGTTGCTTGCGTTGCTGCTGTCATCGTCAGTGTTGTACTGAAATTGTTTTTGCGCTGGGTTTGCGCAGGCTTCCACTTGAACAAAGAGGGAGTTTCCGACATTTCTTTTCATGGCCTGGAAAATTTTAATGTAGGGCTGGTAATTTTGAAAGCAAAAATTTGGCTTAGTGGTGATGAGTAAGGAATTAAATGTTTTCTGTTGTCCTCCATTGATGAAAACATTTTGTAAGATATATAAGCAATGTTACCAGGGGAAAAATGAATTGTGTACTGCAGGCATAAAGCGAACACCAAAAATACTTCAAAGGTTTAATTTTCATAGCATAAAATAACAGTTAATTTTATTAAGAGCGTGTGTACTATACAGTACTGCTTAAATTACTTTGCGTGTGGATTGTATATTGTTTGTGTAAGTAATGTCTTCGCGTTGTTTTGACCTGCATTCAAAATAATTTGGTTTATGTTGAAAGTAAACTGTCCAAAGAATGCGGTTAGTGGTACTTTTGCATGTTTAGTTAAATAAAATGTTTTCATAGTTGCCGGTTCTCGCGTAATGTTTATGTGGTCACGGTGTGCAGTGCATATTATGACCAAATCTGGTGTTGGTATTCGCCATGGTGCTAATAACTGATTGTATAGAAATTTTGTTATGGTAACCTCGATTCCTTTTGTTGCTTCATGATAAATGTCTTACTGAAGATGAAGCAGTGTGGTCAGAACAGTTAACAGCAAGTACTTGCTACACAAGTAAGTAGGAAAATGTTGTAGTTGGGGATGAAGGTTGGCACAGCGAACAAGAAGAATGATATGAAGACCGGCATGCGGAGAAAATCCCTTATACTGTTAATGGTAACCGGTGTACGAAATTGTCGTGCTCCTACATTCAGTAGTGTTTTGTTGCGTGTGGTATTGTTAAATTTTTGTTTCTGTGGTAGCGCCAAACAAACACAGCTGAGGTCAGATTGGTATTTTGCAGTTTGGCATTTACTGATCTAATGCTTTTTTTAGTATGTTAATGTTTTTAGATTCACAGTTTATTGACTTGCAAAACAGCATCTGGTTATTCAGAATGTTCGTGCCTAGTAAAGTATGTAATTTCTTTTGCTGACATAAGCTGCAAGTCAGCAAGAGTAATCGTGTTGCAGTATGCCTAGGAACTTTGTGGGCTTATTACAATTTCTTTTTTATTTCCTACGTCTCATTTTTAACGCATTACAACAGCGGTAACAATAGTACAAAGAACAAAATGGGAATGGAAAATGATATCCTGGATAATGGTATCCTACACTTACCTACAAGTTTGCTGGTTTTTCTAATTTAGGATCATACGTACTTGGCACTAGGTAGATAATTAGTTAAACTAAATGTAATGACTTCTTTGTTTCCGTGAACTTTGAGGTTTGATCAGTATTTTATTTATAGAACACACTAAAAAATAAATGTTTTTAATACTGCATGTACCATTTTTCAATTTTAAATGCAAATTATGATGTGTACAAATAAAATTTGTAGGAAATTTTTTATCTTGTATAGTTTGTCTCGTGTAAGGTTTCCAGATTTTGACGGATTGTATGAAAGTAGTACCTTGTAAACAAACAGAATACGTATCCTTCTGCCGCCATGTGCTGCTTTCCATGTGACTGGTCAAAACATTTGAACATCATGTGAATTTATTTTTGCTTGACATTTCAAACATGCCTACTATAGGCCTAATTGAGGAAAATATGTGATACACAAATCTTTTTTTTTTTTTTCTGATGGTAATGTCTACATTGTGTTATCAAAATACTATTAATAAAATATATTCATATTCTTGCAATTAATTAAACAGATATTATTAATTACTATAAAATCAATAATTACAAACATAAAAAATATTTATTTTTAATCAATAAATTTCATTGTACTTGCAAGTTTGCAACTCTCACAACAGGAAAATTTTTGAGGCAAGATAGAAAGACATTGATGTTGGTTACTATTAACACTAATCAAAATTAAATCACACATATTAAACAATTAAGCGGAAAATACAAAAACTTACCTGGCTCAAAGTATGTTAAGAATTGCCTTCTTTGTATGCCTCTTGAAAAATGTAACGAATTCATTAAAAAAAGAATGTGACTCTCACATAGTTAACTGATGTGAGCATCATAAAACTAATCATGAATTCACAACTGAGCAGTGAAATGAACTACGAGAAAACAAAAGTCTGCTGGAGTTCTTTGTAAAGGCAATGTCACCATTAGGCCTACCTTAAAAAAATTACATTTAGGCAGTGAACAAACACAATAAGAGTTGGCCTGTCAAATCATACACAGAAATATTTAATTAGAACTGTAAAAGTCTTCTACAATCAATAATTACAGAACCTATTTGTAGTAATTACAATAAAATATGCATGTACAAAAAAACATTCCTCACAAATGGTGAATACTGGCAGGCCTGTGATCATTAAGTAATGAAAGCTAGTGACAATTTCATCAAACACAAGGCCGTATGTACTATTACAGTAACGTGGATATTTAATATACATGCCCGTCGTGCCCAAAAAAAAATTTCAGTACAATGTGTTGTCCTACACGATTAGTATTTATTACCATAGCTGAAAAATTTACCACAGAAGAAAATATACTTAACATAGTAGTCTTTCTGTACAAGCAAAACATTACGTATCTCAGTTTTAGTGTAATTAGGCCTAAATAATTAGTATTTAATTTCAACTGCATTCATGGTTTTGGTCTACACACGCAGGTGAGCAATGTAACCTCAATGTTTTGGTGAAGTCAATAAGTACAATTTGTTGTTTATTGACCAAACAAAGATAAATTCAACTGTAACACCAACATACTTTCTAAGAAATGAAATGAATGCTGAACATTTAAATGTTGTCTGCTAAAAACCTGTACACAAACTTAACATGCCTAAGATATTTACATTTCCCCATTAAAATACACCACACTCCAAATATTCTCATACATAATTTATCGCTATTTACTTTGCAACGGTTTTTGATGAAATTCCAACCAATCGGCCGGTTGTTTCTATTTTTTTTAATACCACTGGACGACTTTCGAGTTCTCCCATTAGTAACATGTCTTCGACTCCTTTGGAAACACGTACAATGTCTTGCTGTCGTCTGCGATTACATGAAGGATTTTTAATACCACTGGACGACTTTCGAGTTCTCCCATTAGTAACATGTCTTCGACTCCTTTGGAAACACATACAATGTCTTGCTGTCGTCGGCGATTACATGAAGGATTTTTAAGTGTCTGCATTTTAAACTATTCACACAACATTCATTACTTCAATGTAGAACTTCTAAACTGATACACAAAAATTGCATCTCGCAATAACAACATGGGTGTCAGTTGTTCGTTGGTGAAGATAAATGATAAACACCCCTCCTTTTCATTATTTCTGTTATACAATTTAACAGATTTGAAACTATAAACATTTTTAATAACTTCAAACAGAATACTACAATGTAATATTATTTACGTTTATTCTGAAAAGCTTACTTAATTTTTAATTGTACTGTGCATTATTTTCTTTTTCGCCGATGTAAGAAAGAATACGTGTTATTCAGGGATACCACCATTGCTTCACATGGTACTTTATTGCTTGGCCTGATAATTTATTAATTGTGGAAATATGTAACTACTGTGATCAGTGGCAATGTTCACGTGCGTAGTGATTTATTTGTGAACTAGTCAAACTATCAACTAAGTGATATCAGGTAACGTAGTCAAACCACATTTAGTTTATTTACTTAAAAAAATTTTCAATGTTAATGAAAAGCACATGTAAAAGAAAATTCAGGATAAAAGTGACCAAAATTGGTCTTCGACTAAATTGCTTTATTGTAACTTGGAAAATAGTATCTTATTAAACACTTATCAGGTCAGTGATTTTTTACTATTGTGTGTTTCCGCCAGTCCTAAATCTTTTTGCTCTTTTATCCCCACATGAATGTGTTGTGGAACTTACTGAATTACTGTATAGTATTTAGAATTGCCAAAGAATTAGTTTACCTAACTATCTGCTATTATTCAGTTTAATTTCCCTCTCCCCCGATAATGGGTAGTGTATGTAGAATGATTGAAATATGGTTCCTTGATGTTAATATATTTTTCCACTGGGATGGAACTTGGGCAAGCAAACGATAAGATTTTCAGACCTTAATTTAGTTGTATGGGGTTCCCAAAAAAAAAAAATTCTATTTCCACATACAGTAATAAGCTTGCATTTTTCCTGGCTGTAAATGTTATTAGGTTGCAAGTGACAATTAGAATGCTGGTCAAAGTTGTGCAATGTGTGGTAAAGAACGTTTGGCTAGTTGCTTGGTGTTGCCTCATCATACATCATTGTACTGTTTGTGAAGAATTTTGTTATTCAATTGTGACATGTTAGTAAGTTACTGTGTCTTTACTAATTTTATTTCTCCCGTTTACAATAATTTCTTACAGTGACATTTATATACAAGTTTGTGGGAATGGAATGGATTTGGAGAAATAAATGCTGGTGAAGACAGCAGACGTGAATGAGGAACAAGTAATTGCAGATACATTTTCCACAGTGGTGCTGTTAGGTCCGAGTGCAACATTTTGTCTGGTGTTGACAGGTTATTATTCTCCTATTCCAGGCTTCATAAGCTGTTGCAGTCAGACTGTTTAGTGTCTCCTTTATTGCCAGTATCGTAACTGTGTGTGTGTGTGTGTGTGTGTGTGTGTATTGTGTTGGTGTACCAAATTCTTTGACATGGGTCTTGCAATGCAGTATTACAACAGCATTGTCCAATAGCTAAAAGCTTTCCTTATGGGTATTGGCTGGTATCTTTATGTCCGTTTTGCAATAGATGTTAGTTGTAGATGATGCAGACATATGAAAGATTCCACAAACACTTGCTCCATATTTTACCTCATTAATTTTTTTTAATTTATAGTTGAACCAGCTAAGCAGGTGCAAAAGTGCAGTTACCTACCTCACACATGCACACTATTGCACTTTTGTGTTTGTTTTGTGCTGGATTCTGTGTGAAATTTTTTATTACTCTGACAAAGAAATTTTACATCACAGTGCGTGTATATATGAAGACATGTTGAATGTATTTTTATATTTTGTGTTTAAGTAAGTCGCATGTTCCCTGTACCATCAGAGTTGACGATACAACTCGTCTTACCATAGTACAAATCATAACTGCCTTAATTTGTAAGTATAGTCAACCGAACCTTCATGTATGATGTTGTTCACGAATCTCCTCTTTATTTGTACCTAGCAGTCATAATGTTGCATTAGTTACTAGCTGTGTTATCTACTCAGGTAATTTCTCACCACACACAAAGTACAATAGTAATAAGTTTTATTATATATACCGAACTACCTCATGTTTCAGAATGCTATAGTATTACGCTGAAGGTGGGCCGTACCTCATGCAATAACAAGATGCCAGACGATGCAGGGGTTCTAGAGTTTGTGGAATGTTTTTCATAACTGCTGATGGTGTACTGTGTTCCTCTTCTGTGGGTCGTTAATCAGCCGCCGTCGACACATTTCCATTTCGCTCTAACAATAGATGTATGGTATAACAAAGTACAAATTTTTTTTTTAATCAAATCGTTTTTATGCTCTTAACGTTAGTCTTTACCACAAAGATAATTCTTTAAGAGTCTACTTGTGCAATATTTGCACCGCAATGGTGGCTTGGTGGCGACCACAATTCGATTGCTGCCACATTGTGAACACACAGGTTTATTAATGTGTTGCTTGCTTATCTTCCCCACCCCCAGTGTCTGTTAGCAGCCAAACAAAGAATTTGACAAGCTGAAGGGAAAAAAACTTTCATGAAAAGTGAAAATAAAAATTGTGTATAATATACAGGTGTCAAATTTTTCTGAACAAGTACAAGAATTTTCTGTACAAATTAAGAATACCTAGTTGCTTAAAATGTGTGTGTGTGTGTGTGTTTGTGTGCATGCGTGAATGTATTTTTGCTGCGAGAGCATGATTTGCATCCATAATTTCTGTGGTTTGTGGGCTGCTGTGCCAGGATGTGCAGTTGTATACAGTTGAGTTTGATGAAATGTGTACTAACTATTGGACCTGTCTTGTATGTGTCTTAGTATATTGGTTTAATTGTGACAGTGTACCATTTTTGGTGGCATTGTGTATATTGCAAACCATTCCTACTGTTCATAACATTGCATTTATGCATAATTGTTGGTGGTCAGGTCCTGACAGAGCGTCCTAACTTTCCTCCTCACTGTCTTTTCCCCCCATCTTGTCCTCTCTCTCTCTCTGTCTGTGGGGGTGGTTGGTCACCGGTGTTGCTCTTTGTCTTTGCTGTTGATTGTGCGAGGGTGGCTCGGTGTTGCATAATGTTTGCTGTGGTTGAGAAGTGCATGTTGATGTTTGTATATACGTATATCTCTGTCTCTCTCTCTATCTTTCTGACTTGCTGTTTATTTATGTGCAAGCTCTCTTGTAATCACTTTTCAGCAATGAAGTACATGTGCCCATCCCTGAGTGATTGAAACTCGAGTCATGTTTAATCATCGGTGTAAATGAGAAAGTTTTTATATTGCTACGTTTAGTTATAATTATGTATATAAATGTGTTCTTTTATTGTTTAAAAGATTTATGTCTTATATTTTATGGGCTATTATTTTTTAGGAGACATAATTGATTCTGTGAATAATATTAATACTAAAGAAGTTAGAAATGTTTTCACGTATAGCCACAGAAAAGTTTTTCACAAAACAATGAAATGTGCATGGCAAAATGTGAGGATTTTTTTCCCAGTACAGCTTTGCATGCTGGAGAAATATTTTTGCAGCTACAAATGTTTTTGCATGCATGGGGTATACACGGTGGCCAGTGTTTTAGGGATGCTGAAAATTTGCAAGAATGTCGTTTTATGCTTCAAGTTTGCGATGCACGACTCATTGTGGTCATGTCGATGTCAAGATACTTGTACTTAGAGATGTTGGAAAAAAGATTTAAAATTGTGGCAAAAAAAGTCCAGTGTTGGAAAATGCGACACGCACTTCACTAGTACAATATTTCAGGTTATGCATTACAAAGCTTTGACTCTTGTTGGCAGTGCCCGCCTGTGTTGAGGTGTGGGATGTGATGTTAGTGTGTCACAGTGTGATGTAAGTATTGTTATTTGTGCAGTTTCTTGCTAGGCTCAATTTGAACATAATACCACAATTGGATATGGTGTGAGTTTCAGCGCTTTTTCTCCATGGCAATAGTGGTTCCCAGCCAGTTTTGCAACAGAGGATGTAAATAATGTTGGCAACTTTATGCATTGTTTTCTGTATTAAAGACAACAATTTGTCATAAGTGTTGTCGGAAAGAATTTGATGGCTTTCAGGAACATGACTGCCTGTGGCGTCGTTGGTTTGTTCCCCAGAACCGGATTATTATTGTAAATCAATACACGTAGTTTGAATTGAGATATGTATTTGATATTTTGTGTTGTTAAACCAAGGTGCTGTTAAGTTTGTGACATTCAGCGATAAGTTTCAACATTCATTTATACTGTGACCTTCAGTTGCTGTAGTAGCTATATAAAATATCTACAGCACCGCTAAGCCTTTTGCACTATCCACATGTCTCTTACCTACCCCCCCCCCCACAGGCAGTTTTGAAGTTATCATAATACATATTTGTACAAATCATTTTTATTACATGGGACGTGGTAAATGTGATATAGTACAAATGATTTCTGCCAGTACTTTTCTTGTATCTCTAATCTTCAGAAATGTATTACTAGGTTATTAGTAGTAAGTAAACAACACGACCTTAATATATTGTGTACTTTTTGTTTCTGGAAGTTGTGTCTAGATAAGTTTTTGGGAAGAGGCGAGCATTTGACACTACTCAAACCTACCCTTACTGGAATATAATATAAGCAGTCTTGATCTGGACTCACATGTGTGCAGAATATTTTGTATAAAGGTAATACCTTAATGACTTTGTCCACAGAGGTTGCCTTTCTCAAGTATGTATGTGCTCTTACAGTAATAGTACATTCTTGTGAGACGTGACTTTAAGAAGGAAGTTGTGTGCTGCTGATCGGAGCAGTGACACATCTGTAATCCAACACGAATGGTAGTCAGACGTCACTGAAAAAGTACATGTGATGTGGCAGCGAAAGAAATAGTCTGCAAGGGGCCATGACAGCATCTGGTCAGACCTGTAACTAGCGACACTAGAGATTGTCACAATTTTCGATCTCTTACTTCCTAGTTCACCAATGCAGTCAATATTTTGACCCTGCGGTGCGCGTATCTCAACACCAGGTACGAATACTTTCGGACCTGAATAAACGCACTTAATTTTGTTAATTAACACCTCGAATAGACTTCTGCCAGGCTTTTACTAACTATGCCTACTGGCGAGTGAATTGTGTTTGGAATATTTGGATGGGCTTACAGTATTCCTGTGCGAGGGGAGGACTGCTAGGCAATGATCATGAAGCAGCAGGTGAAGTAATTGTATTTTTATTGGTGTAAAAGTAGCATTTAGTAGCTGGGAGAAAAAGGGGGGGGGGGGGGGGTAATTTTAGTTCACCTAAAGTGGTTTCCATTTACAGTAACTAAGAGTCTGCGAGGAAAAATGTTCTAGAAAATGTATCCCCAGTATTTTGCCACATTATTTTCATTCCTCTTACGCACAGCAAACAAAGGTGGTGTTTGTAAATATTAATGTGTTTTTAAAAAAAATATAAATAGTGATGTGTTGCTTGTGTTATTTTAGTGTGAAATGTTTGAATAAGCCATTGACAAAATGTTTTGTTTAGCAAGTTAGACAGCTGGAGGTGAATAAAGAATTGATATTGCCAGGAGGAAAGGATGCCGTACAACATACATTTAGTGTAATAAAATTATAGTTGTTCATCTGTGTTTCTGAGCATGTATAAGAAACTGTTCAAATTTATATTGACGTAACAAAAATCCTCGGTGTTTTCAACCATAGTTCAAAGTTTAAAAAAAAAAATCACGTTTTGGAATGTTAGTTATAAATTTGGTTTTAATTTTTTGTGTGTTGTGTATTGTATGATGTCTCTATGCCATGTATTTCCATTGGCATGTTCATACAGGAAGGTTTATTGGTCTAAAAGTAAATTTCATGATAAATTTTGGTTTTAGAGATTTTCAAAAATTAGTATAATTGTAGTACTATTCAAGTATATTTGTGATAGATTTATTTGTATTCTTTATTCACATGGTAGAAAACAGTGTAGTTTTCAAAAATTTGTATGTGTATAGGAATAACCCTTCCTGTATGATTTCACCAACCATTTTCATTTGAAGTATCATCTGTATGCTATAAATTAAGAAAACAGTTTTTATTAGTACATATGGTGTTGTAACTGTGAAAAACAGGTTTGGCTCGTATAAGAAATATAACTGGCTTATTTTGGCTGAAATATGTGTGATGTTTACACAAAAAGCAACAAATATAATTTGGGCTGGTTGTGATTTATAAGGGGGTCGGTGGTTTTGACTGGAGAAAGTGTCGTCATTTACACACCGAGATC
This sequence comes from Dryococelus australis, assembly GCA_029891345.1. NCBI lineage: Eukaryota > Metazoa > Arthropoda > Insecta > Phasmatodea > Phasmatidae > Dryococelus > Dryococelus australis. Next base: position 7,977,326 of record CM056993.1, read on the forward strand.
AAATGTGCATGGTGCAAGATGTGTATGTTGGCGACGAATTTGTGAAGGTGGTTGAAATGTCCATACTGGGGCTAGGAACATTGCAGTTCACCTTTTTCGTGGTATACTGAAAGATGCTTCAGTTTCAAGCATAGGGGAAGATGATTCCTTCCTCAGTGGAATAGAAAAACTTCTAAGCTTTATAATTATGCATACCTGTAGTTTAATTCGTCTGAACCATCAATTCCTTTCTTTTCAAATCTGTTGGTTAAAAGAAATTTATCCTTTTATCTGTGGAACTTGTAACTATAGTTTCAGATGCATAGTAAAAAAAGAAGCTTCTAAAATGGGAAAAAATTTTACTGTTTGTGAGAGTTGAACTTAGGTAAATTTTGTGCAAAAATAGTTATTTGGAATGAATCATATCTAGACATTAGATTCCGTATTAAATTCATTATTGTATATGGGCAATTTGAGAGAGTGGCAATCATCAGTCAGATAAGGAACTGCACCATTTCAGTGAAGCTGCTTAGTTACTCCTGTTGCAGCATCTGTTCTTTTTCGGTAAGGTTTCCCTCTCCAGATACCCATTGGCCTGTAATTCTAAATACATGGTGATGAGGTTGGATGGAAGTTATGAAGGAAGGTGGGTTGGAGATGTGCATATGGCACTAGTTACTTTGAGCCTGCCAAAGTATTCAAATGTCTCCATCTGTTTGGCTATTAAAAGGAAGATTTATGTGTAAACTTCAGAGCTAGTACGTATTATATAACTAGCTCATCAGCAATCGATTCAGTCAATTCCAAACTTAATCCGAACTTGAAAACCAAAAAGAGAAGCTAAAGTCAAACTTATAACTGCGATATCACAAAAATTTAATCGAAAACCAAATACCACACGTGTGCATAGTAACAAACTTGACAAAATAATTGTGGTACTATGGGCTGAAGAGGAAATGGTGTGCTGTTATTTAACAAGCCTTGTTTCTTTGCATGCGACGATAGACCTTTACTTAGATGATAGCTAGTGTGAGAGAGGAGTGGGTGTATAGCAAAGCTTTCCTTTGACATCTTGTGCCGGACACAGGGTAGGTAGGCAACCTGCAGGCACTGGCCCACCACTAACACATTTTTTTAATTGCTACATACCAATTAAGGCTAGCGACGCTACAGCCCACGTATTTTATCACTGTGGACTAGCTATTTTATTGTCAATACATTTTCATTGTTTATTACATTTTTTTCAGGAGATTTTCGTTTTTCTTTCAATTTTTTTATGGTTCCTGAGAATGGCCTCATAAAGTCTCTGCCCTCGTTAAATCGCACACTTGCTAAATCGGATCCCAACTGTAGTATTTGTTATAGTCTTCTAAATGTGGCTCTAATATATTGTAGTATTATCTCATGTTAGTGTTTGTCTCTGGTGTAAAACCATTTTTATTTTAATTAAATATTTAGTTAATAGTTTCACATCTTCCGAATAAAATAAGCATATATTTCACCTTTCATTGTTATCAAAAATGTCAAATAACATTGAGCAACGTAAAATGCTATCAGGCATTGCAAGTACATTTTTAATGATCTCGGGCATAAAACATGATTTTAAATGAAATATTAACTTGTAATTTATTAGCCTGGCATATTATAAATAAAATGATACCCAACCATATGTATTTGACCTCTACTTATAGTCAAAATAAGACACTCCTTTGTTGGCAAGTATTGCATAAGCGACCGAGTCCGAGCACACTGCAAATACCATGTGGGAGCTTACAGAAAAAATCAGGGACTGTGGTTTTGGATGATTAATTACTAAAGGTCATAAAGAAATAATTCTCAATGATGATGTTTATTCCCCTGTGTCTCGAAATAAGATTTTTTAATTAAATTTAAATAATTTCAAAAGTGTACATCTGCCATACAAAACGAAAGACTTGTATTCACAATCTCTGGCCTACTGTGTCCACAAGGTGCGAAGTGAAATTGGAACAGCTAAGCATGATGACTTTCCTCCCCTTAACGTCGTAGGCAAGTGGGAGATGGTCGCCTAGCAGCCAGCTTGGTGTCCTCATGTGACCAACTACATAGGTGGGCAGAGAATTGCTTCGGCTATCTCTGCACGTTATTCTTTAAAGTTTTTGCACTCTTCCCCAGAATATTGTCATAAAATTTTTTACTGTTGCAGAATGTGTGGTTTACTGCAGTTTATTGAGCTGAGTTTTATTTTCTATGAAATAATTTTCCACAAGTGGCATTTTGTGCTGAGTTAAGTTGCTCAAGAAAGGGTACCTGAATAATGGCGCAACTTGTGTATTAATGATGGGTAGTTGGCTGGAAGGTAAGGGGTATAATACCGTTTGTATGGTGCCAAAGGAACGCCGTGTGTTCTGTTATTTGTTGGCATTTATAATCATTCTCAGTTGCGTAAAGCTTTAAATCTTTGTTAAGCTTTTATCGTGTAGTCCATATTCATAATTTAATTTTTCATGGCTTCAGGAAACTTGATTAGTTACTCCAGTCCAGCTAAGTCTTATAAATTCAGCTGTGCACCTCACCTGTCACAGATGTTCGGTGCCGTTTGCATGCAGCAAAGTGTGCTGTTTTGCACTATAGGCCATTCACAATAAAGTGAGCACTTTTGAAACCCTAGTTACTTTTTTCTTTCAACCAATTTATTGCCTTCCACTAGTTGTTAATGTATCCCCGGTCACAGTGTATACATTCACCATACCCAAAGTCCAAGGCCACTATGAAATGTATTTATTGGTTATTATATCTGACAAAACAGCTTCAAAAAGTGCTCACTTTACCGTGAACAGTTTTTAAGCAGTTGACATCCATGCTACGACTCTTTCAAGTAAGTGAGAGGTCCAGGTACCACCCCACTGCAAGTTAAACGTGTTCAATTTGTGAATACAAAGAGTGGATGGAGATAATGTGAGGATAGAATGCAAGTTTCCCCCCCTCGTAAAAAAATAGCTAGTAATGTTTGCCTTTTGTTTCTTTCTCACCTTCCAGGTTGCATATATATATATCTCTCTCTCTCTCTCTCTCTCTCTCTCTCTCTCTCTCTCTCTCTCCATCATCATGCCAGTATACGTATTCTGCTATCAATTGTCCTGACTAATCAGATGTTGGCTTCCAAAAGTAGGAGAATGAATAAATTGTTACAGCTGCTGCAGGTATAGCTGTTACTCAAATGTGCAGTATACTTCGCTGTTTTATGTTGGCGTCATTCTGTAATCCTGATTTTAGCTTTACTTGTGTGCATGCAATAATTTTTTATTTAATCCTTTGAAAACATGTTTTACAAAAATTTGTTGTATTAGTTTTGTTCTGTGACCTCTTGATGCGAGATTGACAGGTGTTTGTAAATGACGATGCTACCAGAGCCTTCCCCAGGCTGATATGTTGCGCTGCTAAAGACGTAAAACGTAGAAAGTGGTGTAGGTCCATTTTGTGACACGTTGAGTCCTTAATCAGTATGGTAATGTGCAAGTCTGTGATACAGCATAATGCATGATGTGTAATTTGTAACATAATGACACAGAATTTGACCCAAGATTTCTTAAAAATCTTGCATTAGTTTTTTTTGTTTGTTACGTGCAATAAATAACTATTTCGATGGAATGTTTTTTCTAAAGTGATCCGCAGAAGTGGGCGGTGCCAGTTTTCTGGCAACGCTCTTGTTGCAAAGTGGTTAAGGAGCCGGTGCGACTGTCACTTCGACTGGCCACTCTAAAACTATGTTAGGTACGCCAGGCGAGATGTTTCCTTTGGCATGGTTGCTTGGCTTACGTTTGAATATTATCGTAGTCGGAGGCGTTGCTTGCCGCACGTGGGACGAGAAGTACATTTGAAATGGTCTGTTCATTACAGCTATGTCCGGAGTCACCCATGTTCTACAGCCAATTGTTACAGTTTGTACTATAATATTATAAATATGACGATAACGCTATAATAGATAGGACTCGGAGCCATGGTGCCTGAAGGGCGGTGTTTCGAATATGCACCGTTGCGCATATCCCCAGCACTGCATCTTCTGCATTTTGGTCAGTACTGACTGGTTTTTACTTTAATCACAATACACATGTACCTGAATAAGTAGAATAGTAATAGTTACTAAGGCGTGGTTGTAACGAGCCAGTTTTCTCATGTTTTCTCGTACCAGCTATAGATAACTATAACTTTCTGGAGAGTTCTCAGAGAAGCTCTGGAAAAATGTTTTTATTTAACAATTTAATCTCTCGCAGGGTCAAGCGTAGATTATAAATGATAGTTTAATAAGGCAAGTTGATTTTATCAAAATTACATCAATTGTTTTCCAATTGTCTTGGAGTTTTTTTATTGTAAGTGTTCACTGTTTGGACACAATAAAAATTTTTGTATGCTGATAATAGAAAAAAAATTTAATGAATTGTAAAGTTTATTTTATCTAAAGAAAAAAATCACTTGTGAGCATTAACTGTTTGTAGATTTCATTGTTATAATGTGATTTTTAAATGTTTGGTATCACATAATTGATTATATTTTGTTGTGCTCACAGTAATCATGCCTTAACGTTTGGTGGTATATAATTTGCACACACACGTAATATTTAACGTATTATATTACAACAAAAAAAAATGAGTGTTAAAAATTCAGTTTGAAAAATTCACACAGATTACTAATAAACTAAATTTGTTGCTATTTGTTGTCAGTTTTTTATTCCTCTCATTGCATGCCTTCCAAGTTTCACTGCACATTTGATTACTCTGATTTGATTGCTACAACATTTAAAGCACATGATACTGGTTACATGCACACAGTTTACATGTTTTTTTTTCTGTAAAAAAAAGTTTTTTTTTGTTTAAATATTTTTTTTGTAATGTATTCCTTCAGCTATTGATACATTGGCCAATGTAGCAGAAACTGAGCCCAAAGAATATGAACTGTTTTTTAGATTTTACATCACAGACGTTTTACATATATTGACTGACACTTTTTGTGTTAATTAATTTTAACCGATTTGAGCTCCATCCCCCAGGTATTTTGCATGGAGTTTGGAGCTTAAAATTATTACGTTAAAAGTGAGATTGTACTGTCTATCTTGCAGTCTTTATTAGGCACCTGTCCACCGTAATCATGCTAGGACAAGCAATTTCATTTACTCCCCGCTAGATTGCACTGATAATAATATTGCTTGTCTTTTGTTTTGCATCCCCCTCTAGCTTGCCGGTGAAGCCACAAAGGCAAGTCATGCTTTGAACCCCCCCCCCCCCCCGCATTCTAGTGTAGCTGTACCTGCTAATGAGAGATGGGCAATGACCCACGAGGAGCATGAAAGGAGACACAGCCCGTGTCTCGACAATGGCAGTTTTTGTTTAAAGCATGCGTTGCTATGAACTAATTCCCGCCTTAAGCCTAGCTTATTGTCATTGATTCCAGCATGCGTTGCTCAGGCAAGCATTGGTTGCCACGCTAGTTTTCTATTGTTGCTGTCGTTCCAGTACTTGTTGCTCAGTACATACCCCTTGCTGATGGTACACATCAGTAGAGCTTGCAGCAGGGTAGGATTACGTCCTTTAAGAGCTATCTGCTACGTACCCTACTAGCCTACACCACCCTACCTTCATTTGCGATTGCTGTGGACCTAATCCCAGTCTTCTTAAAGGCTATCATTTTGTCACTCCCATGCTTAGTTTCCCAAGTTAAATGCCAGCGATTCAGTGACATGATTTCTACATGATGTTGACACGTGCTGCATATACAACTAATCTAATACAATTATGACGTACCTTTTCCACCTCAGATGTGAGAAACACGCTGCTTACCCTACAGGCAGCAGGAACAGGCACTCATTCTTGTTCCATCTCTTCCGTTATCCCACAGCACTTCTGCCAGTGATGCGAAAGTCCGAGATCTTCGAAGCATTGAGTACGCCCCCCTGTGGCTACTTCACTGTCGACAACCTGTCAACCCAACACCCAGCAAACACGCTTACCAACAGTTTTAATTCACTTTGTCTCCTAAAGTCATCTTCTTTAGACAGTTTAGTAGTATTATATATTTTCTCGTTTAAGCTCTTTCTTTCCCACTCTCCATTAGAACCAGGTCGCCTACACCTGGCCAGTGTAGTAACCTTCAGCACTCAATTGCCTGGTAGGAGGTAGCACGCGTCACATGTTAATTGAGACTACAATATACATACTGTTGTTTCCTACTTCTCAGTTTTTCTTTATTAGAGTATGTCTTTTTACCTGCTGGATACAGGTTGCTACGTACGTGTTTGACGAGGACTGGGGAATTTATAACTACTGAATTAACTTCAGTCACGTGCGCCCTTTACGGGTCTGTCATATTTTCACACACCCATTAGAATTTGATGGCCATCTGTTGCTTCCCAAACTACCACAGCATTGCTTCCAGTGCCGGTGGGGAGGACCAGAGGAGTCACGACCACTAGCAACATCTTCACCAGATAGGGGCGACAGTCTCAAGTTATTGCCTTATCCCACAGCACTGCTACCAGTGCCGTGATATACCGTGGCTTGAGATCTGCCGTCCATTCCTGTGGATGCACGTCTAGTGGCGGCATTGGTGGCCCAAACAGCTCCACGTCTGATCATCCCACATAGCGTGGGGTATCAGTGGAGACTTTACAGAGCCTGGTCAGCAAACCAAAACTGGACTTGCACTACAACTTATGTTCAGTATTCGAGTCAAGGTGTACCCAGTAGTCTGTGAGTGGAGACGTGATGCTTTTCAGCCAAAGGCATGGCCGCAGGTGTAGGGAGCAACATGCAGCACTTTTTGCCGCCAAACAGTTGAGAGCGCTTCCTCAGCCTAAACTGGAAAGGCAGGCGGAATGGCGTGACAAACAAATTTCATCTGTGGAACCGCAGCCATGTTGTGTGCTAGGCTCGTTACAACTGGGCCAAGTACACCAACACGGCACCCAAGAGGTAGGAGTAAGTAAGTATTAGCCTCTTGTCTAGCTAACTCAATCACCCTGCTTTTGATCTAGCCGACAGAATCCTCGACTGTCGTGACTGTTAGTCTAGCCAGTCATGTGTCAACGTACACACCATTGCAAGAAGTTCACCTGGAATTTCTACACGCCTCTCCCGGTCAACCCAACGGATAGCTTTGAAGGGTTGATGCTCATGTGACATTGGCCCGTAGCTAGAATGCTATCCCCACATTTTTATTTTCTTGAAAATAAAACATGCGTGTTCTTTTACTGGGATCCACTTCCTTGTAGATGTAGTACCTTGTAGTTACCCTTGCCACATATCTGCAGGTATTCACGGGAAGCTTTGCTGAATGTACACACATTTCGGGTCATAGAACGTACACTAGTACTGACAATTCCTTTCCAACAAGCCTGGATTGTGGGGAAAGGACGAGCCGTCAAAAGTTACACTGTCTGTAAAACTGCATTTGGTGATTGTCTCCCTCAAGCGAACACTGTTGGGGACCTCCAATTCCCTAATTGGTAGGCGGTAACCAGACCACGCACCCTTGCGGTGAGAGAGAACTTCACACAAGCTAGTACCTGCACATGCAAAGCAGTTTAGTGGGGTAATTGCCAACGTCCTGATGCCTTTTGTCAGAAGGGGAGGTCTTGAGGAAAAAGGGGGAGAGGCGCACTGCATCGGGCTGAGCGTACAAATATCAGCCCTCTGTAGTCAAACAAATAGCTAGTCTTAGTCCAAGGGCAAGCTCTTCGTTGACTGCAAGAGCCAAGATATTCCAGTGCCCAGTCATTTGTTCTCGCTACCTGTACACACTGGACCAGCAACTTACCCCGACTACAAAGTATGGAATACTTGAGGTATCCGGTACTGCCACCCTCCGTTTACAGACCACAGGAAACACTACACTAGGCCCACAAACGTCTGCACCGTGAGTGTAACAGTGACAATGCAAACTTTTCAGAGCAATAATACAGTTAAAAAAAATTTCTTTGTGGTATCAACCGAATTCGTGCAATTTACAACAATTGAACTTCAACGACTGCCAATGCAAATGTTGCTACCAAAATTGCGATGTGAACTGGAACACGCAGTCAGCACTGGCACAAGTGTTAGCGGCTGCTGCACATCTGTCCAACGCAAGAAGCACGTTGTACTGGTGTAGCGCACCGCAACTTTCTGCCCTGCCCACTTCAGTGGTGGTAAACACAGCACCACGTGGCCAGCCAGCTCGGTCGATAACGCCTGTGTGTGTCTGAGGGCAACAGTGGCCACAGCCACGCTTCACACCATCACAGCTGACTAGGATGCCGGCGCAAACTGCGCGCCCACCTCGTCCCTGCAGATACTGCACTAGGACACGGTACCATTGGCACAGTGGGTGGCGTAACTGGCCCCGAGCTGTCCGCAAAACCACCAAGAAACCAGGGATGCCAAATAATCAGGTTAGAGAGAGTGGAACGATGCAAGAAATCCGAGTTTGGTCCGTGCGTACTAAGTGTTAACTTGTAAACAAACGCCATTCACCACGTCATGCACCAGTGTCGAGCATGGCCAGTAACACACAGGTAAAATTGACACTCTGCTCTTGCGCAAAGCGTACGCACATCATTATTGCACAGTCACAAATGCAAAAGGACACCAAAAAAAAACGACCGAAAGAGATGTAAACAATTACTTGTGCTAGCTTGTCGCATTGCTGCGGCTATTCCGGAACTAAGTGCACCACTTCTCAAATGTTTACATTGCTCATGCAGCTGCATGCGACCACTATGTCAGGATCTGCGTGTAAAAATCATGCAAAGGGTAAACATTTTTTTGTTTTGTTTGTATTGAAAGTGTAAATAGCGAATGTCCAAATGTAAACATCGACAGTGTATCCTGGCAAAGACGTTCATTTCAACAAACCACATTCACGCCAGTCTGGCAGTAAGCACATCGTGGCCATGTGTGTTCGCCGACATTCGGCACACACGTCATTCAGTCACACGGCATGATGCAGGTGGTGAGTAACGTCCCCCCATCCCCCTCACAACAGCAGGCAGCAGGGAACCGGAATACCCAGTAGATGTAGATGACCAGGCGCTCCACGACTGTGGAGGTGCTGATGAGCCGTCTGGTGAAGTCCCAGGAAGTGGAGTGGCACTTCCAGAAGGAGTATCAGCATGTGACGCAGAAGGTCCAGCATTACCCGACTCAGAAGCGTTGGCAAGGGTGAGCCCGATGGCCGTGTCGAGGTGTCTGACAGCGCAGCACTGCCAAGATCAACCGTTAGGGCTAACGGGCTGGGAGCAGCCCTGGTACTACCCCTGGAGGACATAAAAGCTGAGGAGCTATCTCCAGCCATGGAAACACCTGCTTCAGGCTTGCAAGTTGGCAGGAGTCCGGAGGTCAGAGAAAAAGATTGGCCTACCGAGAGGGCACTACCGGGTCGCCAATGATCTCAACACACGCTAAGCAGTGAGGCAATTGGAAAAGTAAGCATTGAAGGGGACATCGAGAGTAAGAGGTCCGCAAGCCCGCTATTTCCCAGACGTTCGAGGAGGTGAAAACATCTGCCACGGGACTGCACCACTTGTGGTAACACCACAGCATGCTGCACAATGTAAAACCGCCAGCAGCAGCAGAAGCATGGTGTGGGATTGCTGCAGCAGGGAGCAGAGAGGGTGCTCCTGCTGCGAGTGACTCGACAGCTGCTAAAGCTCTTGCAGGGAGGGAGGCATTTACTCCATCCACTCTCCCAAGCCGTCGCCGACATCCACTGCAGGGATCAACACCCTACTGGGTCCTTGTGGGCACCGGTAAGCAGTTCACCACATCTGGAAACCCAGTATATCCTCTTGGCGAGTGCAGCTGGTGGGGCCGAGTGCAAAAATTTTCTAAGATGCAGAGCAAACACGTGTGCCTGTGCGCAAGTGTATTATAATTAGACCCAGTGAAACTTGCTTAATTACAAGATGTTCATGGATGCTTTGTCATGAAATAGCATTGCATGAAGTCCTAAAGTATTTTAAGTGCCCCTGATGGTATCGGTGTACCTGTTTTATATTTACTGTACTTTCCATTCTTCACGTTGATGCTGGGGCTGTTTGCAGACTTACGGATTGATTGAGGTGATGGGCTGTTTGTAGATCATGTCCTTTACCAGGCGGGCGCCAGTGCTCCCCTCAGAGTAGAGCACGATGTAATACTATGGGTCGCGGGCCGTTCGCCTTAATGTGGCCTCCAGATGTGCAGGCGTCTCTGCAGATGTCTCGAAGAGCGGTGAAACTATATCCATCTTTGCCTAGTCTAGTAGAGACTATCTACGTGTTATAAAGAACAGTATGGCCTGAAATAGGCTTTATTAAGCAAAAATGTACACTACTATATAACACATGATACACAGCTGAGTCTAACAACAAACTAAACAACTCAACTCATAGATATCATCTTGGATAGGTTCATACATTAAAGAAATAAAACAGGTGTCAAAGATAACATAACATTACACCTAAGTGAAACAATCTTTTTCAGATAAGCAGGATGTTGGTGCACGCAAGAAACTACGGTCAAGTGGCACTTCAGCTTGATCCTTTGTTTCATCAGAAGGTTGATCAAATAGATGACCTTCTTGAACTTCTCCCCTAACACATGTTGATGGTCTTCTAGACTCAAACAAGACCTGCGACCATTCCACACTACGAGGACTTGGAGACTCAGGAGATGCTGTGTGCTGGCCATCAGTAGTTAGAATTTATTCCATCCTTCCCACAACTGGAGTAAGGTGCCTTGACGTCTCTCTTCCATCGGGGAATCTTACATAAAAATATTCTGGAATCCCTTCCAACAAAAATACCTCGTCAACCATGGGCTTATATTTCGAGTGCCGAAAATGACGCGTCAATAACACAGGGCCTGGTTGCATTAGCCACGAAGGAGTTGCCAAACTGTTAGTAGATCTACGAGAGAAACTAAACATTAATTCGTAGGGAATGGATTTTGTATACGTGCAAAGAAGTGAACGGATTGAATGAAGGGCTTAGTGAAGAATTTCTTCCCATTTACAAATGCTAAGTTGCGGCCTTCTCAGTGTTAATTCAACAGTTCTCCATACTGTTCCCATTGACCATTTCCTTGAGGGGACATAAGGAGTAATAATGCTGGTCGCAGCACCAATGGCAGAGATAAATGATTTGTTCTCTTGGGACATAAAATTAGAACATCTGTCTGTATGCTGACGTGTTTCTGACGTCCATGTATCCGTTGTGCCTGTTTGTTCCATCGCAGTCGCAACAACCACATAGGAAAACTCGACCGATCGACATTAGGTCGCGGTCTCGATCAGTGCAGGTCAACAACTTTTCTTGCAGCCTTGTAACTCGTAGCCGCGAGTCATGATATTTGACACTTCCCACAAGAGGTAACACTCGTGATGAATGGATATGTTACCTAAACGAGTGTGTTCCCTGAAGCCATGGCCGTTAGTCGCAACAGCCATTGGAGGGATCACTGGGGTAAGCGGTGCCGCTTATTCCCACGACTTTCCTACGTGCGGGATGTCGACGGGCCCCGTGGCTGAATCTGGAGTGCGGTGTGGTTCCGAGTGGTTTAAAAAGACAGGGAATCAAATTCCCGCAGGAAGTGTGAAGTGGCGAGTGGCTCCCTAGAAATATTAATTAATAGGAGCATTTTAAAGCATAATTCACTGTCATTACTTCATAACTCACTAGGGAACCTGCCCACTCCTCCATAGAGAGTCTATAACATTCCATAGGAAAAAGGGTGTAACTCCGCCCTTAGTTACGAAATCCGTGTGGCGTCACATCCTTACACATTCCTGATATTAATTACATACCCACACACAATCCGATTCTAAAATTCCGGGTTGCACACTCACCGTTGATTATATTATCAACAATCACAAACTTGGTTGGTACACTAGCATCATTGTTTACAGCACACTGAAGCACCGTAGTTCCATGTGTTTTAATTTCAAAGCCCCCAAATGCCTCCTTTACTCAGATCCACCGGCGGTCTTAAATTAACTAAGATGTTCACAGGTAAAACATTAACTTCGCCCCCAGTATCCAGTTTTATTATCACCCACTGTCCTTGACACAAAATATTTTCAACCAAAATTTTACTCTGATCACTTGCGCCCACCGACGCTATAACAAACATTACATCCCTCCCCCCACCCCCTCCCCCGTCAAAAACCACCCAAACTTTTCAAGGAAAATTTGTTCTTCTAACAACGTCACCTTTTGAACTCTTTTTAGGGTTATGTTACAAAGTTGTGCAAAATGATTCTACATACCACACTTGAATATTAAATGTAATTTCACTCAATATAATACTGGTTTTGCAGTGTTCATAGTAAATGTTTCTGAATTTGTAATTTTTATAGATTTATTATAAATAAATTGGGGAGGCAACCCACGTTGTCACTGATTACTTTGCGTTGCAGAGGTTCATAACTGATGGCGTCCAGTGCTGTAAGGTGTGGTTCATGGTTAGTGGTCAGGAGCCAGTATAAAATTTGGAAATTATAGGTTTGAGGAGTGGATTTGTTTGGGATTAGGGGAATTGAGTAAGGCACAACCAGACCTAGTGCTGCGAAGTGGTAGAGCAGGCTCTTCTCACTGGGTGTGTCGTCGCCAGCCAAAGGCAGCTATCATTCCAGGCTGCTACACTCCTTTGATGAATCTTGATGAACGGTACGACTGTTATGCGGTGTATTATTAAGGGCATTCAACCCCTATGTTACTTTACACACTGAAATACTTGCAAACAGATATGAAGGTTCAACATATGTGCAATTTGGCTGTAAAATATAAGGGCCCGTACCCTGTAATGCCTTGCGAATTACCTCAATAAAAACACTTGGTTAACGACGTAATATTTATTAAGTATTGATGAAACATGCCCCAGAGGCAACACTTTACAAATCCGGGCCAGTACCTGTCGACAGTAGTAACATTGTGCAAAAATGCTGCGAAGCCCGTGTATAACTTAAGGTGCTTAATTTAGCTTCCTCAGACGATGCAAGCACTGGGTTAGTGAGACGTGGTGTCCTGGACAGCTAACGAAAAAGGCTCTGAAGAAAATTAAACTATTGCAATGAAAAACCATTGGTACTTTCGGGGTATGCTGCCCAGGCGCTGGACCGAACGGTATACGACCAACTTATCTAAGCTCTCGGAGCTCCTGACGCATGCAGGAAAACGCCGTAGCTCACAGCACGCAATCCACCTCCGTTCGTTTGCTAAGCGCTGACTTACTTCCCGCTTGTTGCACGGGCTCGTCTCAGCTTACCCTCACGCCGAAATGGTACTACTTTCTGTCATGCCTTGCAGTACCTGCCCTTGCAACATGCTTAATAACTAAATAAACATCTAAAAAACACAAAACAAACTTGTAATACAAAATCCTTGTGAATGGAATGAATAAAGCACTGCGTGAATGACGAAATAAAGAATTATACATAACTCTTGCATTGTAGACAATTAACACTCAAATAACACAACTCAAATGATAAATAGTTTAATCAAAACAACAGAAATGTCTTTAGTTATGTCCTTAAAATCTTACATCAAAATAGTCGGCCTATTTCAACCTTCGCGGGATAACCATGGCAACCACCGGCTGCTCTGCACCAGCGTGCCTATTGCGCTGCATCTGTTTGCTCCGGTGACCGGGTACTCACTCTATACTGCATAGAGCGCAAAGCCCCACTGCAGTGGCATTGCAGGCTACAGCCGGACAAATAGTCTTAGGGTCACACATCACGTATTTTTAATGTGAAGGCTGTCATGGCCTGGAAAAGATGTTGGTAGTTGTTACATGGGCATTGAACAATTTGGAAGGAAGTTTTTCGGAAAATTTTACCTGGTAATCACCAGATGTCGCTGTGGTTGTGTTAATGATAATAATGATGTGTAAGAACCGAGATCTAATTGGTGCTTTCGGGGTGCTGCGGGCCGATCACCTGGCCAACTTTCCCGCAATGATCTTGCTGTTGTACACCTTGTACAGGGCTTTGTTTGTTTCCTAAACAAGGGGTTCTTCGGGCGGCCCAAGGCGGTCAAATCACAGCATGGTATTGTAAATTAGTTAAAAATACACTGATCGGTGCTATCAGACTCCCTACATGTGAATTGTTAAGGCCATCCATATGCTAAGGCCCATAAATGCTAGACACAAACACTTTAAATATGTTGCAGCACACATGAAAATAATTAATTATTCTTTTAAATTTCACATTACAATTTGTGTCCTTTTTAATTTGATTTCCTTTGAAGTGCTGTGTTGATATGTTTTATGTAGTAGATTATTAACGTGTAAATTAATGCAGAGAAATCCCGGTATATACAGGGCCATGCATAGGAAAACGGAAAGGCACCGAAGTGAGGTTAGGGTGCCTTATGTGATACACTAATTTGAAGTTTATATATTTTTTGTTCTGTCTTATCATCCAAGTTTGACATATCATGTAATGTTTTAATTGCTTAATGTTAATTTAGCTCCACATTCACCCACTCTATCACACTTTTTGTGTTTTCATGTAATTTTTGATCACATGTCACGGTGGCAGAATTGGAGCTGGGAAGGAAGCAGCCCGCCACCATGTTCAGTGTTAGCGCCATGGTTACCGAATGAGACGGACGCGTGTTGTGAGCTCTCCCCAGGAACATCAATGTTTTTTCCGGTTATGTAGATTTCAATAGGTTGTGATGTAAGTTCTGGTATCTCTTGTTTTTGTTTAGCCTGGGGACATGCCCTCTTGGTGCCCGGTACATATTTTACTTGGCCGGGTCATAATTTCCATTTAATTCTATGTAGGTATTTTTTTCTGCCTTTTGTAGTATTTGTGTGAACCCCACTTTAGCAGGACAATATTGTACGTGCTTCTGTTTGAAGGTTTAAAGGAATAAATATTCATGTCACGTGAATTTACGGACTGTATTTACTTCCTCGGTAACTTACTGGCCGCTTAACTCGTGCGTAGTATTTTTTTCATAACACGTAAGGCGGCCTATATTAACCCGGGAGTGAGTATGGGCGTATGGGAATATCCCTAATAATTCCCACTAGATGAGGCCTTGGATATAGTTAGTGGGATAATTTTTACAACTTCTACACCTTCAATACTGAGACTTCGGACATTAAAGAGAACGCCCCAACCGAACTTGGGGCGTGTGGTAGAATCTTTTGAATCCTTTTCAAATAACCTATTCTCCTCCTTGATGATCCAGCCTTACATCGAGAGATGTCACACTTTACTTTTCCCTCCAGGAGAATAACTGACATAGTCTGTGCACTTTTGCCAGTGGTGAAGGCTACACTGATTAAAAGGCTCTGGAGCTACATGAAAATTACGTGTGCTTTTAAACTGATAAACTCCCCAGGAAATGAAATTTCTGGCGTTGCGAGGGGGAGTGTCCAGGATGGCCGATAACAAAAGGTTCTAAAATATTACACTATTTTCTAAATGGTTACCAGTGATGATAAAATCTGAGGGCCGTCTGGGAGGGAAAAACGCGACCGCGATCTCACACCCAACCTGCTCCTGTAAGTTCGACGTCCTGAATCAGTTCATGCTTGGTGCGACCGCTGGAATGTGCGATCCCATATGCCGTGGAGTGATCTACTTGACCGCAAAAGTGCTGTTACATTATGAAAAATGACACTCAAAACACTGCGGAATTAAATGTAACAAACATAATTCTAGGCCTACCTCGCTAACATGATGGAATGAAGTGGGTATAACACTGATGTTAATGAAAATAAACATTTATAAATAACAACACTTACAAAAACAATAACAATTGAAAGCAAGACCTCTTCATGCACATATTTCTATTTACTGTACACATTTCCATATCCCGTGTCCGGAAAATTTCCTGAGAATGATTGGGGAAGAATTGGTATCTGTGAGAGGGGTTGGTAAATTCAGGAAGGGAGTGGAAAAGGAGTTGGTTGGGTGAAGGAGAGCTGAGAGAGCTCGCCACCGGGCGGTAGCCTAATTGCGAGAGTATGCATGTATGTATTACTTTAAATACTCACTTAGTTTGCAGTGTAGCCCTATCCATCCTCCCTCTTCATTCACCAACCTGTACATCCTGACTATACGTTCAACTTTCCTCCTGTCCTTCAATGAGCTCCACTCCATTTCTTTCATCAATACTGATGGCCTATAGTTCTCTTCTTCCTCACCATCTTGCCCCTGTCTTCTCCACCTACCCTTCACCCATCTTGCTGCCCTTCTCGGCACGTTTTCCAGTTCTCGCACCTCCACCTCCACATACAGGTCCCATACTGCTGCTGAATATTCTAACATTAGCCATACCATTGTGCCATACGCCTTCTCCTTCATCTCACAGCTGACTCCCTTCAGCACCCTTTCCCGCATACCTAGAGCCCTTCTTCGCTTTGCAATCACCTTCTCTACCTGTTTTTTCCACCTGAGGTCTCCCTGCAGTACAATCCCTAGATACTTATATTCTGCTGCTTCTTCTATCTTTTGTCCCTCCCATCTGTACATGTCCCTGCTTATCATCTTCTTCATTGTAAACCTCACTACCTTAGTTTTTCTTACATTTATCTTCATTTTATTTTCGCTGGTCCACAACCATATTCTGTCATTGTCCGCCTGCAATTTTCCCCCCCTCCCAATTCGTCATACACAACACAATCGTCTGCAAAAAATCTTATTTTCCCCCTAAACCCCATACCCATGCCATTTACTATTATCTTAAATAACAAAGGACCATGCACGCTTCCCTGTGGTACCCCTGACGTAACCTCCTCTTCCTCCGATATTGGCTCCCCCACTTTCATCCTCTGCCTTCGCCCCCTGAGGAAGTCCCCTATCCATTCCACTGCGCTTCTGTCTGGTATCAGCACTTCCACTTTCGTCATCAATATTTCATGGGGCAAAACCATACTGGGACTCCTCCAACCAATTTCTATTGTTCATAACCCTAACCACATTCTGCACCACCAGCCTCTCCATTACTTTTCCAATACTTGATGTATAGGTACGCACAACACTTTAATATTGAGATAGTTACTTTGCAAGCTAATAATAAAATAATATTTTTTATAGCAATACAAGGTTATTTATTTTATTAATTTTTGGAAGAAATATTTTATAGCTGTTTCTTAATATTTTTATTTTTATAGAATATAAATTATGCGTTTTAATTGTATAGTCTACTACATTTTTGATATTATACCGTGAGTGAGTATGTTGAGTGTTTACGTTTTGTCTTTTATAACGAAGAGGTTGTGTTGCCGATTGAAAATGTAGATCTTTGTTCGTAATTCTTGCAGGCTATTAGTTAATGTGATACAGTCCTAGGTGTAGCGTTTTAAATAAATTTGCTTTTGAATAATTCGGAATGGACTGTGTAGGTATGTAAAAATTTGGTTTATACTGTTGCTACTAATCTTGCAACGTAATGTAAGTTTTCCTCGTCGTGCACTAATGTTGTATACAACTTTCGCTCGTTATTTTTATATAATATAATAGTTGATTTTGAGTGTTTAAGGAGTGTAATAATGTTTTTGGTTTCGGTGCTTTGTATTTTGTGCATATCGGGTATTGTCTCTTGTGGTGTTGGCAAAAGGTGCTGTACATGACACTGCGAGTCCTAGGACAGGTGTAGATATTTGAAAATTTTTGTTTGGTGATTTTATACATTATGTGCTAATTTTGTGTTTGTGACCATACGAAAATTGTAACCAAAGTTCTCTTCCAAGATCATTTAACAAGATATCGATATAACATTAGAACTGAAAATTATAAATACACTAAGGCGCAAAAAAGTTTTAAATTTATTGCTACCAATTTATTAATAGCCTTCCGAGTTCATTCGAGATATGCCTGTAATGTTATAAAATAAAATTAAGTCGATCTTATTTGCTAATGCTTTTTACAGTTTCAATTTTTTTTTAAAAATATATTGTTAGTATATTTATATGGTTTGTTTTCTTGTAATTAATAACTTCATGTTTTGATAATTGCCAGTTAGAAAAATTTGATGTCTTGTTTTATTATATATACATACACTCGCAATTAGGCTACCGTCCGGTGGCGAGCTCTCTCACCTCTCCTTCACCCAACCAACTCCTTTCCCACTCCCTTCCTGAACTTACCAACCCCTCTCACAGATATCAATCCCTTACAGACCTCACAAGCGTGGACTGCCTTCCCCGCTCCGTTCTCCTCCACACCCTCTTCCTCTAAACACCCCCTTACTTAGCTTGCAGTGTAGCCCTCCCCATCCTCCCTCTTCATTCACCACCCTGCACATCCTGACTAGCCGTTCAACCCTCCACATACGGGTCCCATACTGCTGCAGCATATTCTAACATTGGCCGTACCATTGTGCCATACGACTTCTCCTTCATCTCACAGCTGACTCCCTTCAGCACCCTTCCCAGCATACCCAGAGCCCTTCTTCCCTTTGCAACCACCCTCTCTACCTGTTTTTTCCACCCGAGGTCTCCCTGCAGTACAATCCCTAGGCACTTATATTCTGCTGCTTCTTCTATCTCTTGTCCCTCCCATCTGTACATGTCCCTGCGTATCTTCTTCCTTGTGAACCTCACTACCTTAGTTTTTCTTACATTTATCTTCATTTTATTTTTCCTGGTCCACAACCATATCTTATCAATGTCCGCCTGCAAATTTCCATCCCCCTCACGCTTCCCTGTGGTACCCCTGACGTAACCTCCTCTTCCTCCGATATTGGTTCCCCCACTTTCATGCTCTGCCTTCGCCCCCTGAGGAAGTCCTCCATCCATTCCACTACCCTCCTGTCTGGTATCAGCGCCTCCACTTTCCTCATCAATGTCCCATGGGGCACCTTATCAAATGCCTTCTCAAAATCTATGAAACAGGCATCCACCGCTTCCCCTCATCAACTACTTGCACCAGATCCTCTAATAATCCAGCGAGCTGAGTCTCACATGAATATCCCCTCCTTAAACCATGCTGGGACTCCACCAACCAATTCCTATTGTTCATAACCCTCACCATATACTGCACCACCAGCCTCTCCATTACTTTTCTTGTACTTGATGTGAGACTCACCGGTCTGTAGCTGCCAGGCCTCCCCCTATCCTCTCCCTGCTAGTGTATAGGTACCACCATAGCATCCTTCCAATCTTGTGGTAACTTACCCTCTCCTAAGGACTTTTTAAACAGCACTTCTAAATATTTCGCCAACTCCCTGCCACCAAACTTTAGTGCTGCGTTTACTATCCCATCTGGTCTCCCTGGCTTACTGCTCTCCAAACCCCTAATTACCTTTTCTATCTCCCACTCCCTCATTTTAAACTCACTATACATCCTCCGAACACTGTTTGTCCCCCATTCCAACCCTCCTTTGCCTCAAACACTGACAAGTTCTGTCCTTGCAGCATCTCAGATTTTTCTTGGTCATTTGTCGCATGCCTACCATCCCTTCCTGTTAGCAGAGGGATCCCTTCCTCTCCTCCCCTTAACCACCTAACATACTTAAACAATATCCCCCATTCCTTGCATTTTCCTTCTTCCACCATGTTCCCCAGAAATACATTCTTTGCCTGTTTGATCTTCCTTTCAAGCTCCCTACCCATTTGTTTCATCATTTCTTTAGATCTTATCATCCCTTCATTTCTTCACTTGGCATGTCATTTTCTGCCCTTCTTTATTTTCAAAATCTCCTGTCCATAATATGGGGGATCTCCCCCAGTCCGTAACCTTTCATTGGCACAAATTTCTCCAACATAACCTCCATTAATCCTACACACTCCCTCCACACCCTCCTCCATAGACCATTTTTTAAACCTGTCTCTCAGGAATATTTCTGCCCTCTTCTTGTCTCCTCTCCCATCCCTGTCTCTTCTGAAGATGGTGAACTCATCCGGCCTACATTCTATGTCCAGTACTTCCTCAGGCAACCAAGTCTCCACAGCTACCACTATATCCACCCCATATCCTTCAACCTCTCCCAGAAGCCCTCCAGCATGTTGTACACACTCCTACAGTTCACCACCATTATCTTTATACTAGTACTCTGCTTTACCATCCTACATTGCTTACCTCCTATCTCCACCCCTGCGGCCTCATCAATGCTATCCTCTCCATTTCTCTCTACTTCCGTTTCCTTGCTTGTAACTGATTGCTATTTCAACAACTGCTGCTCTGCCCTGACCCTCTCCATGGAGCCAGCTACTTCTCTACCTAGCAGGTCACCTAGAATCCTCTTTCCCTGTTCTGTCAGGTGAACCTGGTCCCTCCCTACACTTTCCCAGCCTACCCATTTCCTACTATCTATAAATGTAGCCCCCAAATCCCTACACACCCTCTCATATACCTCACTCGCAGACACTGCCTTCCTATACGATACTTCTTTCCTAACCAGCACGCCACTGACTACTGCCCTAGCTCCAGGTAACTTCTCCCGCACTTTCCTCAGCAATCCCCTGAGGTCCCACCCTACCTCCTGCCCCACCTCCCTATGAGCCAGGTCATTTCCCCCTACATTAATGAGAACGACCTTTGCCACCCTGTTACCTCTCATACCACTAACCCTTTCCTCCAAATCCCTGGTATTTGCCCCCTTAAACGCTGCTTTATATGTAATTTCCTTCCTGATATTCCTCAGCTCCACCCCCTTTACAATAGAGCTGCCTAGAAAACCTACCTCTGGCTCCCTTCCTACAACCTGTTCCTGCTTTGTGGCTCTTCCACCCACCAGCCTACCCTTGTCTCCGGCCTCCTGCATCACCCTTGTTTCCCTCCCTTTGGCCAGCCCTCCTCTCTCCACTCTGGCCCTGAACTGTCCACTTTGTCCTGCTTGATGGTCTTTGCCAATCCCACACTTGCAAGCCTCAGCATACGGCTTCCTGCCTTCTACCACTGCCTGTTCCTGCTTTGTAGCTCTTCCACCCACCTGCCTACCCTTGTCTCCGGCCTCCTGCAGCACCCTTGTTTCCCTCCCTTTGGCCAGCCCTCCTCTCTCCCCTCTGGCCCTGAACTGTCCACTTTGTCCTGCTTGATGGTCTTTGCTAATCCCACACTTGCAAGCCTCAGCATACGGCTTCCTGCCTTCTACCACTGCCTGTTCCTGCTTTGTAGCTCTTCCACCCACCTGCCTACCCTTGTCTCCGGCCTCCTGCAGCACCCTTGTTTCCCTCCCTTTGGCCAGCCCTCCTCTCTCCCCTCTGGCCCTGAACTGTCCACTTTGTCCTGCTTGATGGTCTTTGCTAATCCCACACTTGCAAGCCTCAGCATACGGCTTCCTGCCTTCCACCATTGCCTGTTCCCTGCTTTCTGTTTCCTGTTCCTCTATTCCTGATTGCTTCCTGCCTACTATTATCACCTTATCCCTTGCTACTATTTCTTACTCCTGTAACCTTATTTGCTGTCTTATGTCTCCTACTGTTTTATCTCTTTCTACTGCCTCCAACTGATCTATCCTTAATCTTACCACCTCTACCTCCTCTGCCTTTTCTCCTGCAGTTCCTTCTGCAGCCCTACTTGCATTCTGCCTAACTCTTCCTCTCTACTCAGCTTTCCCTCAGCACATTCCTCACACTTCCACTCATGTTCCTCTAGTGATCCCAGTTCCTCCTCCCTGATCCCTATACAGCCAACATGGTTCCTGCCGTTACACTGCACCTTACCACAGCCCCTTCGTTACACCTCCCTACCATTTTTTTTATTGTATGACTTAACTAATTTAAAAGCTACCCTCTGTTATAACATAAACCAAAGAGTTATTTTTTAACTAGCCTAAGTTACACCATACACCACTTACCCTCTTTCAAGAACAAAGGCCTCGGCACGTGCGCACAATCTCACTCACTACTCCCTCCTTATAACTAATTACCGTCTACTGTATGGTCATTGAACTTATGGTTTTTTACTCTTCAAGGGCAATTGTCTAGAATATGGTATTTTCTGAATGACAGGTGCTGGAGCTATAAAATAAATTTTTATGAGTTGTGCATGACTTACTTTATTGATATCAATGGGGACTTGATGATACATTCACTAGAACATTGAAAATAATATATTTAAATATACAAGCGGTACGCTCAGTTTAGATCGGGTGACATGTTAGAAGTACCAATTTGGCCTTGTGCACCATGATGAGGTAGTAAAAGAATGGGAAGGTATAAATTTGTGCACGTGTACCATAATATAGTGTACCCTATCATGACAGAGCACTGAGCCGTTAGCTTAGGTGAGTTGCTCGTTAAATGTGAGATAGTGTGGGTCACCGTGAGAGAAGTGTTGCTGCGCTTGTGAGTTGTGGCGTTCACATTCGTCCGTGCGAAGACTCGTGATATGTGAATGGAGGGTGTTAATACGAGTACTTCATACGTGGACGTTTGCCAGTTTGTAGAACTATCTCTTTCTTTTGTAGTAGTAGTAGTTGTTCATGGTGTTTTGTTGAGTGAGGTAAAGTGCGGCAGTAATTGAATTGGCCGATGACAGTGAATTTTTTCAGCACGGCACGTGGTTTGTAAAAAGTAAATTAAGTATTGAACTTATTTGTAAAATTACTTACTTTTATTTAACTGTTCCTTATCCTCGCTTCTACTATATTAGTCGTATCTGCCATGTTATTAGACAGATCATCTTGGATTAGTCGTCCTTTTGTCGCGAAGTGATGGTTGACTGGTATATGCTTGAGACAGTGGTATTAAATGGTGGGGGGTTGGGGGGTGGGGGGGAGGGGAGCTCTTTCGTTGAGATAGATGAGGCAAAATTTGGGGAACATAAGTATAATAGGGGTACATCTTCCAGGGGAAGTGGGTTTTCGGCAGCATCAAGAGAAATAGGAATCATATTTTTCTTGTTCCTGTAGATTATCGTACTTATGAATGTGATCAAGCAATTGATAGCGCCTGGAACGCAAATTATATGCAACTGTTTGCACGCTTATAGTTGTCTTTCAGAGCACGACTATGAGCACCTTCGGGTGAATCATAGTGTGAATTTCATTGATCCCGATTCAGTAGCAAACATCCAAAGGTTAGAGCGTGTTGTGAAGGTACAATATTACAGATTTACTTTCAAGTTTGTTTGTTTGTTTATATTTTTTCTTTCTGTTGGTTTACATTGTGTAAGCATTATGTTTGTTGACCGTAATTTTCTTAATCGTATGTTTTTATCACGCTAAAAGCTTAAACAAAAACCCTCCAAGTATTTTAAGTAATTTAGTAAATTATTTTAGTAGGCCTGAAGTTAGGGATAGCAATAGCATTATGATTTAATATTTATAAAAATTGTGATAATGTCATTAATTTCGATTAGGCGAGACTGATTTGATTTTGCAACTGAACTGAAGAGAATAATAAGTGTTAAAAAAAAAGTTGCAGTGACGTGATCTCTTTGCTTTGGTATGATTTACCTGGTGAAAGTGGAAGTGTAGACGTAGGAGAAATGACTCATCATCTAGACATTTCCGACTGACATCAGGGACAAGGACTTCTGATGTTTGCTATAGCATTAGGGCATTAGCGTGTGAACCCCGTAGGGAGGGCTCTCCTTGGAACCATGGCCAAGGACGGACCATCATATTTTCTAGGTCACCAGTTTTGCTACAATTTAGCATGTCCACCCTCCTAAGTTAGGATAGACAGGCATGGGGAAAGTTTCTCAGAGTGCTGCACGACCTTGGGCTATTAAGGAAGAGGCCAGATGGCGATTAGTTTAGGTTTTTTAGTGCTCTGTAGAAGAGAGAGCCCTGCCGACGGACAATGGTGAGACAGACGCCATGCTTCTACAGGTTCGCTGCTCATCTAAATTTAGCTGGATCTGAATGTATTTTGATTTTTGGATAGTCTGCCTACTATTTTGAATGGCCTGCAAACTTTCTTGGGAAAATTTCAAATACTGTGAATATTTTTTTGCAATGGAGAGCATAAAATTCATTGGCTTAACTGTTAACGACTTTCAACAAAGGGCATGTTACTAAACTGTAGTGGCCCATTCAGATGCTAATGTTCCTACTGAATTTTAGTTAGCCTGACATTAAATAAGACGAGTTTTTCCTCATGTGTATAACTAATGAAATTGACTATCATAAACTGGATCACGTAATTGACATATTAATGGTGACGTATGAGGGTTGGCTGATTTTGGTAAATTTTGAAACAAACAACTGGAAATAAATAATTAATCTCTCTTTTGTTATGTGGGCCAGTGTCACCAAACAAAGAACCAGTGAGATTTTCTATTATTAATTCGCAGCTAATTGTGTTCTGAACTTAGAAATTCATTTAGGTACATTTTATCACTGCAGATCAAACATGATATTGAATAAAATTTCAGTGTGATCCATAATGTGTTTGTAGTTTTAGTAATTCTGTTTGCAGTTGTTTCTTGTTGTGGTATGTTTATTTTTCAGTTTCTTATTGCGTTGGTCTACTGGTCTCACATCCTATCATACAGAAGTATGATAGAAGTGTTATGTGTTTTGCGTATGTGTTTTCAGTAAATCAATCCATGCCTTCACACATCAAGTTTAACTGAGCCATAATTACTACCAGTCATAGGAAATTAAGTCTTTATTCATAGAAGATTTTTGGTTAGTAAAACAGGCATTTATCTGTGAGATTCGCATGGGTAATTGTAAAGCAAGGTAGAGTTCTTTCTTATTTCTTTCTCTTTTCTTTTGCTCGCTCTCTTGCAGTCTGCCTGGGGCCTGCCCAGCGATAAACGTCTCTCGTGTGGTCAGCATTGCAAATTTCTCACAAACCCATGACCTTACTGAAACAAAATATTTTTAATATAATTTTTTTTTTTTTTCAAATTCACTTAGAAAATTGTCTGCACTGCATGCAACAGCTATCGCAATGTAAAACAATACACACTATGCTTTTTTGTCTGCTCTCCGTACAGAAGAGATCTGGCATCAAATTTATTGTAAAACTACAGCATACAAAACTCTTATTTAGAATTTTCCCCACACACCGCAGGAATACGTCTAAAATGTGTGGCTGGATGTAAGGCACTGTGTTCCTCGGTATGGCAGGAGGACGTCGCACTTCATCGGAGTTCTTGTTTTGCTGGCGGTACCTCAACAAACGCGAGTGTATGCATAGCTTTTTGCTTGCCGCGGGTCAGTTGTGTGCACCGCCTACTTAGGTGAGTAAATACACATACATTGATACAGTGTTGTTGTGTGTGGTATTTGATAGGTTGAAAGCATTTTGTTTTATTTCACCGCCAGTGATGTATTTGATGTGATGCGGTATTAATGCTGTTCGAGCGTAGCCAAACATTATACACAGAGCCAGAGTCCTCGGCGCAGCGCCATCAGGGGAGTAAATCCCCAAATCAGTGATTCAACCTCGCCGATAGATTTCTTTGTGTGGGTTTTTTACAAAGAGCTTGTTTGTTTACTCCCCAGGATGCCACGGTTTGGAGGAACTAACCAGAGATATGCAAGATGCAGAAGCAACCATCACAAACAATTGAATGGCGTTTCGATGCTTGAGAGAGAGTTTCTTCCCACAATGTTCTGCATTGTCCCTTTATTGTAATTTTATAGACTTGGTTAAGCTTTGTTTGCATGAAGAGGAGGAATATCTTGGAAGTAGAAGTTAGTAGTGGTATTTATATGTAACCATAAATGGACTATATACTTCTGGAAGGAAAAAAAATACTTAATCAGCGAAGGATCTGTTAAAGAAAGAAATCATGTAAAATCTCTGTTGTTCATTATTTTTCTCGGTGCCATGCTAAGACAGATGAAGATAAATGTTGTTGCACCGGATTGGCCATTCAGTCAGCTAATCCAAAACAAATATTCAAGCATCTATCACATTTATTCATGTCGCCATACCAATATTTATCGTGGAACTGTGAGTAAGGCACAAAATATATAAACAATTCATAGCCCCTAAATTATCAACAATCGCTTAATATACATAGGGGTGTTTCGGATAGGTCTTTAGGTGCTCTACCTCCTGGCTTCGGCTTGACACTACTTCCTACCTCCACTTCTTATTATTTCACCTGAAAATAAGGTTTTCAGAGTAGAAATGCTTTGTTGGTAAGTTGGGCCATACAAGAAATGAATACAACCATTCATGCCATGACGCGTAATTTCTCCGTGCGTTAAGGTTGAAGTAAAGCAGAAGCATAGCAAGATATTTATTCATTTTATTTGCAAGTCTACCTTCGGTAATTAACCCCTTCCCTGTTTCGCCCGAGTTGTTTAGGGTATAAACCTTGTGCACAATGATGTATACCCGAGTATACTCGGGCAGCAACCTCACTTTACTGCACCTTGTTGTTTCAACCGAGTTTAGTCTCCTTTGACGTGTTTACTGTGGAAAATTGTAGATGGCGTCACAAGTCACTCAGAAAATAATATTTGAAGTGTAGATTATGCTTCTTAGGTTTACTACTACAGTGCGGTACTTGCTTTCTATACGAAAAAAAAGTGTGATTATTCGCTTGGCTTTTAAAATTAGATAGCCTGCAAATCCATACATAACACAAGATAGCAGCACTTCTTTTTTTACACATTATCGTACGCTCACATTTGAAGTTACTGTTCAGTCGGTTGGTACTCCGAGCGATGGAAAGTTATACACGTAATGAAATGGACTCTGATAGTGAAGTTTTTGATAGTGGCCCGGATAGTGGTGATGAGATTCCATCCGAAAGCAGCAGCTCAAGTTCCGAGGACGACACGGATCAGCAGATTGCATCGGCCCGGCAGTGAGTGGAGTAATGTAAGTGTTACGTCTCCACCACCAGCACCTCCACAATATAACTTGACTGGCACAAGTGGCATGCATTTCGACACAGATCACTAGCACAGCAAATACGAAAAGTGGAAAAACACAATCATAAATAAATTTTGTCTTCTTTGCTGTCGCCATTCTGCAGAGCATTGTATGGAAGCCTGATGTAGAACTATATTGGTCCTCAAATGCCCTTCTGACAACACACATCCATGTCTGAAGCTGCAAAAAATTTGGCCTGTGTTTTTGGATTTGAATGAAAAATTTAAAAAGTTGTCCACACCTGTAAGAGACATTGTTATCGACGAGTCTCTGTTACTGCTCGGAGGGATGCCATAGTGGAAGCAGTACAGTCCTTCTAAAAGGTCACGTTTCTGCATAAAAAATTTTTTGTTATGTGAGTCGAGCAGTGGTTATGTCTGGAACATGGTAATCTACACATGGAAAGACACACAACTTGATGCAGCATATCAGTATCTCCCGAAATCCTCCCAAGTTGTTATGATGTTGATAAAGCCATTACGTAATAAAGGTTATTGTGTAACACTGGACAATTTTTATTTATCTCCTGCACTTGCTGATTTACTGATTGCTAATCATACTGATACATACGGCACAGTGCGTCTTTCAAGGAGAGGCATGTCTGATTCACTTCGGATAAAGAAGTTGAAGAAATGCGAGATCGTAGCATACCAGAGAGGTAAAGTCACATCAGTGTTGTGGCAGGACAAGAAGAAGGCGTCTTTGCTCACACCTGTGCGTGGAGCACATACTGTCACAGTTCGGAAAGCTGGAAAAGAACGAGTGAAGAAGCCATAAGTTGTCGAGGTCCATAACAATACCATGTGAGGCGTTGATCGTGTTGATCAACAACTTGCAAATTACCCTGTCCCAGGAGAAAACAGGGGAAAGTTTATAATAAGAAATTGTTTCACAATTTTCTTGACGTTTGTATCTTCAATGCCTTTGTGCTTTACCAAAATTGTGGAGGGCAAAAGTCACACCTGAACTTCAGGTTAGCTCTCGTACAAGAAATACTTGACAAGTATCATGCAACTGACATTTCACCCAAGCGTGCTGGTCCGCCTGGACCATCACCTGACAGAAAGGCACTTCCCGGAAGCTATACCACGAACAGGAAAGAGAGAGAAGCCGACCAGGCAGTGTGGAATGTGTTCCCGTGTGAGGGATGCCAAAGGGAAACAAGGTACTCCTGTCCAGATTGTGATGTGCTCCTATGTGTTACTCTGTACTTCCGGGTTTACCTCGCAGCACCATTCATCTGAACACTTTTGTGATGTACTATTACATTTTCAGGTGCAAGAGGCAATTACTCCAGATAATAATATTGTTTACACAAAGTAACATGATTTCCATGTGATTTTTTCCAATTAAAATTTGACTCCGTATTTATTTGATGTGTTTTATAGTTACCAGATTTCAGTTTTCTTTTGTATTGTACTACTTTTCCATGTACAAGAGTCAATAATGCCATGTAATGATAATATGTAAAATAGCAACTCCATTATTTTTGCCTTGATTTATGTGTTTTGTAATATTTATTATTTTCAAGTTTTTTTTTGTATTGATTTCTTTTTCAAGTGCTAAAGGCAATAATATCAGTGATATTGATTTCATGTATTGCAATACACGTGAATAACTTTCTAAATTTAATTGGTACCATTATTTTATATATTCTGAAATGTTTGAGTATTTTGTATTGATTTACAGGAACAAAAAAAAAATTACAGTCTGCCAGAGTATACTCAGGTGAGAAAGTAAAACAAAACTTTATGTATCAACAAATGGCGTTACACAATATGTATGTCTTAGATTGCTGGCAGTCATAGTGGTTTTTGTGTGTGTGCGTGTATGTGTGTGTGTTTTTTTTTTAACATCGGTGAAATATTCAGATTTGGAATGGATTTACATTATGCCCGAGTATACTCTGGTAAAACTTTTCTTAAGAATTTCAAAATTCGTAACTTGTAAAATATGAATCCAAAAAATGTAATCCTACAAGATGTATCATCCCTCTACTTGGTAGACAATGTGCAAAGCATTAAAAAAATTCGTTATTTTTGGGATTTTTTTTGTGAAATTAATTATACAGTGAAGAGGTTAAATAGCAGTGTTATTTTCAGGACATTACCTCTATATAAAATTTATGTATATTTTAATTTGTTCATCTTACATGTTAAAATTATTTTATTTGCTACATGAGTACTACACTATATTTGTTTTATCCAGGAGATCTGCATCGCAAGTTTATTTCTCTTAGCAGTAAGTATTGCAGGTGGTGTTCAGAAGCTTTGGCCATGGAGATTTTGTTAATTGCATTAAAGCCTATGATGGTGACATTGGAAATTACGTATGGGATTTTACTGTTTTGCGAGACGTCATGATGAAGACCCCGACGAAATATTACTCTCTCCTTAGACTCAAACATGAGCAGACCATCGTAAGGCTAGGCTGCTGCAGTTGACAGTTCGTTTGATTGTCCACACATCCTATCTGTTAGGAATGGTGTTGAGAGGCACCATAAGTGATAACTTATACGGGGCAAAACCTGTGAAGAAGCCCATGATGCACTTTTAATAGAAATTTTAGTGCGTCAAGACATTGGCTGCCCACTCCACTGCTGCGACGACGAACAATCTACAGGAATGGTAATATCCAACGTAACTTTATTACAAGAGGAGAAGGCAAGATATTTTGGCAGAAATATTGAATCTAAAAACAAAATTCTGTAAATTAATGAATTTCATAATTAGAAGAATAAAACTAGACTTAACAAAATCAAATTAATTTAGCACATAAGGCTAATTCTCCAGAACTGTCCAGTGGCAGTTATATAGAGATCTTTTGTAATCTGCTAGGGGATTTGCAGTTTCAGTACGGATGTTCACTATTTCTTGGTCAGTATGTTTTGAGGTGATTATGGTCTCCGGTCAGAACGACTGTAAAAATTCATTTAATGTTTCAGACAGCAATATTTTCAGTACTTATGATTGGTCATCATTTGTACCATTTTGATTATCAGATTATTATCCTGGATGCCAATTTTTTCACGTAATAATTATTTCATTAATAAACCGTATATTTTCTCAATCTATGTTAGTGAGGTATGCTTTCGTGTAGTTTTGTAGTAAGACTAGTAAGCAGATATTTTCTTCAGTGTTTGTTTGCCAGTGTCTTGAATTACTCATACAAATTGTATGAATGTGTGGTGTATAGTCTTTTTAATTAGTAAGGAATTTTGATGTGTGCTGTAAGTTTCACTGTACACAATATTCTTCATACAGCGTTCCCAGCTAAACTAATCCACTTATCTGCCTTGCAAAACTGATTATTCTGTTGGTAATTGGCAAGATTAATGAATTACAAGCCATTTTTCTCACGTCAGTTTGTCTCAAAGGGATGCCGATCTGCATGGCTATTCCATTCCTCGATTGCATGACTCTTTCTTGAAAACTTTAAAAATGTTTCATTATTTTCTTACACTGAAAAGAGTATCATAATTTCTGCAGAGGGTTTACTACAAACATGCACGTACACTGCTACACAACAGTACTATTCCACTGAAATGCCGCAAGTTAGTATTTGCTGTGTTAGGCCTGATACATATTGCAGCTTCTGTCCGGAAAACAGCGAGAAGAAAGAACCAAGACATAGAGAAACTGTGAAAGTATACTTCTGAAATTTATTGCAACTGTGCCTAAATCAAGTAAAGTTTGCAGCATTCCAGCTAAATTGTTAGCCAATAATAAATTGTAAATTTTTTAGAAGAAAAAAAAAGTGAATGGAACAATTTCCTTCCAAAAATTGTTTGGTCATAAATTATTGTCTGAAGTAAATATGGCCATGCTGTAAGTAAAAGCAATGATCACGGCTTTTTATTAAGGAAGCTGTAGTCAGGATTGCCACAGGTCTGGAAAACAGGGAAATGTCAGGGAATTTCAAACAAAGTTAGCTAAATGTCAGGGAATTCTGTGATGTGCATGATATTCACAGTTTTGTCATCAATCGTGCACCTTGGCCAGAATCATATAAAATTGTTTTAGTGAATGTAGACCAAATGCTTAGGCATTTTTCTTTGCAATCTATGTAGTGAGCAATTTTCTAAGTTCTGAGAAGTATTGTGGTGTAAATGTGTTATAATGCAAAGGAACTATTCCTCATAGAAAAAAAAAATGTTAGAAAAAGTTAAGGGGGAAAAAAATTCTTTTTTGTCTGGAAATGTCAGGTAAAAAAGGTGGCAACCCTGTGTAGTACTGTGTGTAGCAAAAAATGAATCACAGTAAATCTTAATTAACTGTTACATTGGTAATATTGTAATCACACCAATGCCGTAGTTGCCAGCATTTGTGCACGCACACAAATTATTTGTAATCACATAGTAAGTCTTTAAATTAATTTGAACAGTAAATGATAAGGGAAAATGGAGTGGATATTTTATAAAACTCTTTAAAAAATGGTACAAATGTGTAGAGGCTACAGTCCACAATCCAGGTTCTATCTTCAGTGTTGCTCGCTCTCTTGGACAAACACTTCAATGCATGGTCCAAGAACTCCAAAACAGAAGCTCTTAGGGAGACAATGTGTATTGTGTACGTCTCTCAGTAATCTGACAGTTCTTCTGAACATTATGTTTTAGTTTAATAAGATGCAGGTCACTACCTTCGTGATTCTTTGTTTTTTGTATATTTTGGTTTTTACATGTCACTGTGATTAACAGATCACAAAATAGAGAGTATAGTATCTGTGTTACAGTTCAGTAGTTAAACCTACAATTAACCTTTGTATTAGTAAAATTATATGCTGACATTCTCAACTTTACAAAAAAATGTTTTAATTAAAATTGCCCCCCCCCCCCCCCCCCCCCCCAAGTAAGTGCATTTAACAAATTATTACATTTTCTCATTTTCTCAATCATACAATATTCACATTATTATTTTTTTATCTTCTCAAATATAAAATATTCATTATTATTTTTTTATCTTCGTATAATCATCATGACATTGTTCACATTCTAACACAATAAAATTTTTTCTTCTTAAAACCATTTCTTCATATTACAAAAAAAGTCTTGCAGCAATTTAATTATATAAAATCATTAAATAATTCATATAATTAAAAATCACATCCATACTGTATGTGGTGAGAATTGATTCTAAAAAAATTCTTATGGTTATAATTTACATCAGCCTGACACCGTCGTGTGAGACACGAGACAAACTATGATACAAATACTTACTGATAATATGGGCACCAGCGGTGCTTCCCAGTCTCCGCACTATTGAGACTCAGGGATGCTGTGTGTCCCTTATGAACACGTTGGCAATAGTAAACTTTTACTAAACATCACTTTGAAAATAATCACTTGATAAAACACTACTGTGGCTAGGACACTGCCACTACTGAACAAAAGAGGTAAGTTCACTGTAGACTTGCTTTTATTGTTACTATGCGTACACATCAACGTGCCAATGAAATTATGATTATCTCGGTCATGGCTAGCTAATTCCGCTGGGGTGCTCCCCAGCCTGCAATTAATCTAGCGCACGCATAGATGGATGATCTCGCAGAGGTGTGTGAAAGCACAGCCTTCACAAGGGAAGAGAGCTGACAGCCGCTAGGGTGGACTGGGTTTATCTCTGAAGACAGGACACGGTGAGTTACAAATGAATACCCTTAATACACATTAACACATGTGATTACTCGGCATCACTAACACAAACTTGTAGGAGCTCGCCCTCCACCACGTGGTTAGTGTGGTGATGGCCTATACACAGAGCCGGCTAGGACGGGAATAATTGCACTGTACAAAATTACACAAATATCAGTGAACAAGATGAGGTATGATATGAGTAGTCACAATAAACATGCACATGCGTGAAAGCAAGCTTAGATGGCGCGGATGCCGCTATTGTTTTTTTGAAATGGGTACTGTTCTTTGAACACAGCAGCCAAAGAACATTTGCTGTCTGTCATTGCAGTTCATTCCATAGGAAGCCTTTCTCGAGAGCCAGCATCATCTTGTCTTTTATCATAACTTATATATCACATTAATCAATTCACGTAGCTCATTCAGGGTTTGAATTTATTGTAAAATATTCTTTATTTGTGTTTGGAATTGCGAACAAAACTTATGTTATAGTTATTCATTATCATGTCCATGATCACATTATCTGTACATTGCAAAGCCTAATGTATTTGTTAAACTTCTCACCAAGGTCATTTTATGTTTTTTTTTTATGGTTGATTGCGTTTCAGTGTGTTTGTAATTAACTGCCTGTAATTGATTTGTCTCAATTGTACAAAATTATGCAGTGTCATATTTTAGCTTCAGAAGGAAAATGTTATTTTTAAATAGTGTTTCTGAGTAATTACTTACTTACTTTCTTTCGGATGAGGGTTATTATGAAGTGTGAGCTGGTAACATAGACCATATTAAGGGTCCGGGCTACCGCAGTTAGTTTGCATATTTGAGGCCTCGAAACACATGAGGTTAAAGGTGGACTTGCTCTCACAACTTGCCTCCTTTATGCACAAGGCTCTCGACTAGCGTGTAGTCTTTCCATCGACGACTTGCCTGAACCTGACTTGAAGAAGTGACCCTCTGCCTTTATGGTAAGCTAATAAAGAGAAAAACTATAATGCATGTCTAAAGACACCACAAAAAAATTTTGTACAGAATATTTCACAAGAGAAACCAATTTTGAAAATGCCCATTTTAGCCATGTTCATGCTCCAAAAAAAATCTTTGGAGTTGAAATGAGAACTCGGAAACGTATCTTTGGAACTGAAACAGTGCTTAATTGCTGTCCGTTTGTAGACATCACTACAAAATATTGGACTGTTTTTGAATTGTGTGTGTTGTTGCAAACTTCTGCAAAGCTTTTCAGGCGCCATTCTGTCAGAACCTTTAGTGTTCTGTGTGTGATTGTGACGTAGTTGCATGTGCAGGTTCGGAGCCAAATGAAGGGAAGGAGAACTGTAACAGCGAGAAGCAACAAGTGGTGGCGGAGAACCACGCAGAAGTGAAGGAGGGTGTTCTGGCCACTCCTCGCGAGTGTGTGGACTTCAAAGTGGTGTACAACAAGACCAAGTACGATGTGAACTTTGCCCTGGATGACACTGTAGGTCAGCTGAAGCAGCACCTACAGGATGTCCTCGGTGAGTTTGGTGACCGACAAGTGTGCAGGCTCGTAGAAACTGTTAATAATATGGTATTATTTTTACTAAACCATATTAAGAAGATGGCTTTTCAATAGTTTTCCAGGGTGTAATGATTCATACAATAGTAATTTTGTATGTTAGGGAATATTTATATTCTTTCTATGTTGTTGTGAAAGAAAGTAATTTATTCAGTATTTGGAATGTTTTGATAGTATGGAGTAATACGTGTATATTTGATGTGTTTTTGCATGTAGTTTTATGTTGCAATGGGGTGCAAGTAGGTAGAATGAGGAGGCAGAAGTGCCAACGTGTCAAGACCCACGCTCGTGGTGCAAGGGTTCCAGAGTCACAGTAGCATTTGTTTGCTATATTTAGCCGCAACAGCATCACACGATGCAATGAAGCGTGCTGGACATACTTAGGGTAGACTTGGCTATCACCAGTAGACAGTTGCACAAAATGTAGCTTGCGAGAAGTGATATTGCTTGCACCGGCTGCACCTATGGCCTATCTTTCCTTTTAACTTGTGTTTAGGCAAAACTTTAAACTACTAAATTCTTTCCACTAGTGTGAGGGGTCGTTAAGGGCGCCAGAAGAGATTCAGATATCTCTCCCATATTTGTAAATTTCTTCGCATTTTACGTGTTTGCTATCAGACGTTAATTGATGTTGTGATTGTATTCTCGATTCTCGTCCTGCTTGTTTGTTGTTGTGGGAGTGTGTCATGCAGCTGTTGTATTTTATGACTGGAACTACATATCTTTATATATTAAATCCTTTGTGCGTGACTAAACCGCATCATCACTGACAAACCGCTGGACCAATTGAGACCATATTCACGCCATATGTTATTGAGGTGGCGAGTAAGGTTTTTAGTTATGTTTTATTCCGATAGGCGGCACTGGAGTCTAACTTATATATTTATGAGTCAATTTTGCTCATACTTGAAGGGAATGTTTGTTGATCTAAAAGAAATTGTTTTATTATGCTTTGCATTCGGTAGGTTAGGTTCCAATAGGTGGCGCTGGAGTCTAATTTATATTCTTATGGGCCAATTTTGCTCATACTTGCAGGAAATGTTTGTTGATCTAAAAGAGAAAAATGCCAGTGATACCACAGTCAAACATCGGTCGACGTACCCGACGTAATAGAGAGGACGCATTGAGAAGGCAAAATAGAATGTGAAAGAGGCGGATCAGCAGTTTGTTAACAAAAATCTCAGTTGAACAGTACTTTGAGCTTGTTTAATAATTTCTTATTACAATTGCCTTTATTGCCTTTATCGACAAACTTGAGTCTCTTGTTCTGAACTGAGCTAAACAAGCTGATGTTTCGAGTGATGCCAACCGGCATGACTTGTCACGTTACAGGCTTAATATGTTTACATAATTTCTTATTACAATTGCCTTTATTGCCTTTATCGACAAACTTGAGTCTCTTGTTCTGAACTGAGCTAAACAAGCTGATGTTTCGAGTGATGCCAACCGGCATGACTTGTCATGTTACAGGCTTAATATGTTTACATAATTTTGCACGTAGTCTGTAAACATCAAGGTAATTTGACCCCATTATGGTGACTTCCAGTTAGATATTGTCTATAAAAGTTTTTTCTTTGTGCTTATACACGTACCGCAGTAAATAAATGCTCTTGCAATATGATTTTTTCCCAGGAAATGTAAGAAAACTATTATCTGCAGCCACAACTTTTTACTTTCGTGCTATGAAATATAATATCTGTTTAAACAGACCTAATTTGCAAGAATTTCAGATACTCAGAAATGCATATCGCTACCTTGGCAAGGTCCATCACATTGTTTACGTATGGCCAGACATGACTTGAGGTATTTAAGATATTTTAACTTGGGATTTCCTTAATGAAGTTTTCCTGATTAATAAGCCTGAAACTTCATCAGAGTGTTTTCCTGTAATTTGGTAGTCTAGTTGGTGTCTCTGAAATCAATGGGGATCACAGAGGTCGTTCTTTGCATTTTTGTACCGTCTTTTTTTTTTCAGGAGTTATTTTTCTATATACTATTTCTGGCATTTGTAATATTGCGGTTTTCCAGGTGTTATATTTAACTTTGGTTCTAGAATTTGACACCGTCGGGTGAGACACCAGATGAAGGATGACACAAATTACGTACTGAAGCGGGCACCACACTGTTGAGACTCAGTGTTCTCAGGGATGCTGTGGGTTCTGTGTGTCCATCTCACCTGAGCGTACTTACGAGACACTTTGCAATACCAAACATGTACTAAACATTTTATCACTGAAAATACATGTGGCTAGGACACTGTCACTACAAATAAAAGATTGAAACACTGTGAGACTGACTTTTTATTTTATCACTCAAACAAATAACGTGCCAAGAAATTTAATGGTGATAATCTTGGACGTGTCTAGCCAACTCTGTTTTGGTGCTCCCCTAGCCCGCAATTACTGTAGCGCACTTCCTAGATGGATGATTTCACCGTTGTGTTTGAAAACACAATCTTTGCAAGGGAAGGGGGTCATCACAGCCGCTAGGGTGGACTCACGATTTTCCCTGAAGATAGGACATGGAGAATTACAAGATGAATCAATACATGAACACGTGTGATTACATGGCATCACTAGCACGGACTCGTCGGGGCTCTCCCTCCACCACGTGGTTAGTGTTATGAGGGCCTATACTCATAGCCGGCTAGGACGGAAATAATATCACTGTACAAAATTACACAAATATCAATGAAACAAGATGTATGATATGAGTAGTCACAATAAACATGCACATGCGTGAAAGCAAGCTAGATGGCGCAGATGCAGCTGGATAAATTTTGTAGCGGACCACCTGGTGCAGGTGAAATTGCATATATTTCTCAGTAAAAACGGCGAATTATATCAGACAAATTGGTATTTCATTTGGGAAATTTATTCCCCTTACAATTGAAACATGTACAGGCTTGTAGCA
Organism: Dryococelus australis; assembly: GCA_029891345.1. Classification (NCBI taxonomy): domain Eukaryota; kingdom Metazoa; phylum Arthropoda; class Insecta; order Phasmatodea; family Phasmatidae; genus Dryococelus; species Dryococelus australis. The sequence goes on from CM056993.1 coordinate 8,014,140, forward strand.
TGCTTGATGGCAGAAAAAGCAAACATGGAAACAACAGTGTGGTCATACATAAAAAGCATCAATTTGCGTGAAAATTACATAGAACCCTGAATAAAAATACATAGAACCCAGAATTAAATTATGGCACACATGATTTTACCCAAATAAGTCCTGAAAACGCATTAATGGCGTAGATACGTACTTAGTGATATCTGACCACGTGGTCATATGTGATGTGGCCTGATTCAAGTTGCATTGGCCATGTGGACTCTCCGACATCTTTCTCCTTTTCTCCTCATTTAAGTTTCAAGAAGCAGCAAGGACACAAATTATTTAGTTAAGTGGAAGCATAATGCTGGGGAAATGTCTGGCTAACGTACGCAAAGCAAAGGTTGACCAGTATACTAAAATGAAACTATTGTAATCTACATCAGTGCTCAAAAGTTGTACTTTTTGCGTGACAGCATCTTACCTCACCAGTTCTCCTCGACGAACTGCCCAGAGGCAAGCGTCTCGCGGACCTACCATGGCCGCCTACGAGGTTCACATGAGTGGAAGTGCTATGCACGCCGAGTAAAATATTTTGTATTGAAAAATAAAAGGCACTTTAGAAATTAAGATATGAATTGACATTGTACATTTTAATTTGTAATTTCTTGTCTTCTTTTAATGTCTTTTGTTACAGCATTGTGGCCGGAGTAGAACTGTTCTTAATCTCCACGCAGCGCACATTTTGAATTTATAACTTAGTATGGTGCAACACTTTATGAACATACAAATTTTAAACATAAACACTATTAACCTAGAATAAAAGAAAACATATTTAACTCTTGAAAAATACAATATTCCCGTTATGGGAAAGTCCAGTTTAAGTCGTCTTTGCACACGTGCTTCCCACGTGTCCCACGTGGTGGTGAGTGCCATCATGGTCTTATCACTCGCTGGCTGTTAGCCGGCATCAAATTATATTTTTCTCTGATTACAGAGTATTAGCTTATGTTGACAATGCATGTAATATCTTTTCCAAATTAATCTTTATTATTTGATTTTAACAAAGAGTGCAGTATAATCTTAAGTTATTTACTAGTTGATTGACATAGAAATCATGCGTAAGTTGGATTGATTCCATTTGTTTTTAAAAGATACTCGGTATTCCAATTTTTATCGGTATTGTTCATTTATTCCCTTGAGGGCAGTAAGCAATGAATGTTATAAAATAAAGTGAACAAAGGAAAATTATCCTGGTTGGCTCTCGTCTCACCATTGCTGGTTGGAGGAGATATGTGGCATGGTTAGATGACAGCCAATCAAGGAGCATGTTACAAAAGAGGTGATACTGAAGTTTCAAGTTGAACGTTTTTCATTAGCAGAACTTATACCACAGACGAGAATTGATGTGTTGGTGTTATAGACAAAAAAAATTATATAATTATTGAAAAAATATATTAGTATTTATTATAATTGCTGCAACAAGATTTGAAGTTCATCGTTTATAATGAAAATATATTAATATTTATTTAATTACTCTTTTTTTTTGTGAGAAGTTATATTAGTTAATAATTTACCTAATATCTTGGAGTAGAAGAATGAGACAATAAAAATGAAAATAGAATCTCGGCTTTCTATTCATACTGGTCACCCTGACATGTGGCTGAAGAAAGAACTTCTATATCTACTATCGGAAGTTGCGGACTTCAGCAAAGGGGAGGACCACGCCTGTGGAATATCTTTTGTTACACATCTAGACTACAGGCGAGCTGAGATGCGGTGCCCTGAGGGACACCAATTACTATCAATATAACATTTAAAATACGTCTGCAGATGCTGCAAGCAGTATTACACGTTGAGGGACATCGTGGGATCAAACGTACGGTGAACTGCAAGTGATGAAGGAAGAAATTTTTTTCATTTACTATGTGAAAGAAAGAAATTCTTAGGTACCTATTATTGGAAAATGGTGTTTTAGGCCTATATAGGGCTAAAATAATATGAAGACCGAAAAGATATTTTAAGATTCATTTAGCTTGCTGTATAACGTGTACAAAAAAATGGTGTTAATTTTTGTCAACATATCTAATATGGAGGAAACTTTTGGGTTGTTAATAAAAAAAAATAGAAGCCATAACATAGAACGAAATGCAAGCTGTTACAATAGAACGAAATAAAAGTTCAATAATTTAGAAAATAAATTAGAAATTAGTAAACAAAATAATACGGAATGGCAACAAAAGTTAAAGGAAGTAATAGATGAAAAACATAACGGGGTTGAAAGAAATGAACTGTAGAGAGGAGGAAAGTATAAGCATGTATAAACAGGGTTGTGTAGTACGAAAGGATCAGGGTATTTTGGATACAAATGAGAATCTTGATTTTGAATGGTCAAAGCAAAAATTCTTTGTAAAGAAAGGGGACCAATACGATATGCCTTGGGGACATTATGAAGTGTCAGCTGGTAACATAGACCATATTCCGTGAATGTGATTTTGCATTTCATAGGATTAGCTCAAAGCTGTATACCTGGGCCACACATCACCTAAGGAGGCTGTTTAACTTCGTCAACTCGTACTGGCGTAAGTGTGAGCTTGGTAGGTTAACGAGCAATGGCTTGGAAGTTGTGTCGGTCGGTTGGTTGGTTGGGTTCTGCTCTGGTGCGCTCTGGAACTAGCATGACCTTCGCTGGAGGAAGTAGCAGCTCAGTCAGGCAGTACAACCTTCGTGGGGGGATGTTGGCGTGACTGCTTCTTGGAGATTCATGATGAACAAAGCTAGGATCATGTGTCTGTAGTCACTTCTGACATTGCGTTGTTGTACTTCGTAGGCACGTGTCCTGCCTCTTCAGTACTTTGTGGGATAATTAACCCGCCCATAGGGTTGGGCAATGTTGATTGTAGTGTGTGCATCAAGGAAGTCACGTGTCATCTGTTAAAGAAAATTACATTCAATTTTACTACAGCCTTACTCTTGTTACCTGCTCTCTGATTGGCTGTCGGCTTACCACGCCACATCTCTCCTCCAACCAACAATGGCAATACAAGAGCCAACTAGGATAATTTTCTTTTGTTCACTTGTTTTATAACATTAAATTATTTCTACCCTCTAGGGAATAAATTAAAAATAACAATAAAATTTGGAATACTGAATATCCTCTAAAAACAAATGAAATCTAACTAACACATCATCTCTGGGTCACTAAACTAGTAAAATTACCAAAGATTATACTGCACTTTGTTGAAATTATATAATAAAATTTAATTTGGAAATTATATTAAATTTATTGTCATCCTAAGCAAATGTTCTGTAATCACAGACAAATATAATATCTAGAACCAAAGTTAAATGTATAACACCTGAGAAACTGCGATGTTACAATGTCTCCTCACAATTTCTTGTTAATGTTTATTTTGCTATTGTGCCTTGTTTTATTTTTAAGGATATTTTGTGTGCCTGCGTAACTTCACTTGTGGAATTGTAGTAAGTATTACATTAGTGTGGAACCTTGGTCTGATTTCCAGTATTACTGACTTTGCAGACTTACCTCCGTGCCATCTAGCAGGACAAATCTCTCACCACATAGCCAGCCTAACCACTACATATCACACTTTTATAGTTTCTTGTCTATTCTGTGTAAAGAGAGGAACCCGGTTCTGTAATAGAATATGCAGGGTTATCATAGGAGGCGCTTATGAAAAGTAACCTGGTAAAGTTAACTGGGTTAACTTGATCACGTGACCAGGCTTATACGATCACATGCAGTTAACCAGTTTGCTTTGAACATTTTAGCGTAAACTCTGGTTTTGAGACGGCAGGAACTCAAAGAATATTACTTGCAGTTATTAAATACTGTGCTAGATGACAATGAAGATGACGATTATGAAGAGTTTTTGTTAAATTATGTTGTGAACCAACGTAAAAAAACATTGCACTAAGCAGTAGGCCTACTACGATAATACAATACCTTTGTAATCAGTTTCAGTTAAGTATAAAATTTAATATCCGGGTTACAATGATTGGCTAAAACAGCTAAACGTTTATAATGGTACATATTTAGATAGTTTTTCAGATTTCAGTACTTATTTTTGTTTACTTTTTTGTTTTTGTGGCTGTAATGTTTACATATTTACACGCCATTTCACATGTGTCGTCTGCTGGACCAAGTTTACCCTGTTTTCGAGTAAGGTTAGCCCAGAGTTGATTGAGTCGAGGATCGAGTTAACCCGGGTGACTTTCCGAACGTGAGTTAACTTTAACGCGATCACTTTTCGAATGCACCGATTAAAGTCTTAACCTGATCGAGTTAACCAGGTGAACTTTCATTAATGCCTAGGGTAGTGTGATTTCTATAATGTAGGGGCCACGGTGGTGCAGTGCTCATACTACCAAGGTGAACTGGGCTTGATTCCCAGTGGGCCGCTCCCGGATTTTCACGCTTAGGAATCATGCCAGACGATGCAGCTGGTTGGTGGGTTTTCTCAGGGATTTCCCTTCCCCCTGCTCTTGCATTCCGGTGCTGCTCCATATGCACCTCGCGTTACCTTTATCGTTTCTCAAGACCTCTTATGTTAAGAGCCACCTTAATCTCTCCATTCAAATCTACAGTATAATCACTAATTTCCCAGGCAATACATATTACTAGGGAGTACTTTTAATGTGGTAGTTGTGAGGTGTGGTGCTTATTGTGGATGTGTGTGCTGGATGCGCAGGTGTGCCGAAAGCGATGCAGAAGGTGATGATCAGGGGCTTGGCCAAGGATGAGCGCACACTGCGAGAGATGGGCGTCGTGAAGGGAGCCAAGGTGATGGTGGTGGGTTCCAAGCTGGACGACGTGTTGGCCGTCTCCACGCCCAGCAAACAGGTACGTTGTATTTTTGCTCAATTGTGTTTAGGCTACCAGGGATCAGGTCGACAGTTCGCAGGCGTGACTTTAGGGATGGCCAAGACAACATCTGTATTCCTAATTCTCTCTCCTCCTTGCACATACACACTAGGAATTGTTGTTAATTTATACAGTACTTTATATATACATATTTTATTGATCTTCGTAGTGTTGTGTTTGAATTGTGTTTTGTTGTACAGGACATCCCAGATGAGAAAACATCATCATCTACAAAAGAGCCATTCTGTAAACAGAAAATGCACAGGAAAGTTTTAGACAAAGGTATACCTGATGATGTGATGCCTGGAATAAAGAATGCCAAGGTAAGTTTAATTTTCTGAACAGCATTTTTTTTCTGCTTCATTTCAAAGTAGTTGAATATTTGTATTCAGAATTAGAATTATATCCTTTACATTACAGTTTTCAGAACAGTTTGGGTTTAAACTTCTTTTGAAGTAAGAGAGCCATGAGCTGACTGAAGGATAGAAGTTTTCTTTGTCAAATCAGATTGACATGTGTTGTTATAATGTGTGTATTTCTTGAGGAATGTAGCAAACCTATCACAGGTGTTGTACTCGAGGAAGGCCCATGCGTAATACTACTTCTTGTAATGCTTGCTGTGTAACTGACTTGTCTTGTCCAGGACACGCTTCCGCCGGTGCCATTGTCAGGAATGCTGAACAAGCACGGCGGGAAGGTGCGGCTTACCTTCAAGATGGAGCAGGACCAGGTGTGGATTGGCACCAAGGACCGCACCGACAAGATCCCCATGACGTCCATCAAGGGTGTGGTCAGCGAGCCCATCGAGGGTCATGAGGAGTACCATGTGGTGGTAAGTGTCCCTTTGACCTATGCGAACTGCGCAGTTGTCAACACACTGCTTTGAGTGACTTCATGCCTGCACTTTATTTCCTACCTTAAGTTTCATGGTCTTTAATAAAAAGAACTATACTTTGAAACACACAAAAAATATGCGGAAATAAATACATTTCCGTTGCGAATCCTCATGTTTAGGATGCTAATTCGATAAACTGTTTCAGTATGTAGTCTGCATCGGACAGTCTACACAATCAATGTATTGAATTTACACCGCTGAAGCAATATCGTCAATGAGCATCTACTCCTACTGGATACCACTGTTTCGGAAATAAAGTGATCTTGGTGACTTTCTAAAGTAAACAAATTTTGTTTGCATTTCGTCCTTTTTCATTTTATTTTGTCGCATAATTAATGTAATTTTCTTGGTAGTATGCAAATGTGATAAATAGAAAAATTACTGCACACACATCTCAAAAATGGTAATAAAATTTCCCTTTGTCATTAGATGCTGGCCACATGTTTATTTGGCGAAGGCTCACAGTATGCTTCATAGATTCGTATATCTATGGTTTACCAATTTTTTTTTTGTTTCGTTTTATGTAAATATGTTTTTTAAAACTATCAAGATTATGTGAGGACAACTTTGACGCGTGCCCGGCTATTGACTGTGGGATTGATTAGACTGTACCTAGCTTCAGTGCGGTAGACTAAACCCCTCTCCACCGGGTGATAGTAGGGACTGGTTCGGATGAGCGGTGGAAAATGAATATATTGTACCACGTGGACAGACGAGACTGCCAGTGATGTCAGTGAGGCGACGCGGTCCAGTTCCGCCTGTCTTTCCTGCGTAGGAGGGGCTAACGTACTCCGCTGCTGGGCAGCTAGATGAGCAATCTTTTGTTCCCTACGTCTTCGACTATGCCTTATCTTGTAAGTCATACGAGTTTGGTTCACCGCTGAACAAGATACGTCGTGATTCCAGATGAGAAACTATTCCCCTATAATAGTGTGGGTCCAGTAGCTGATTTGTGGCACAAGCTCGTTAAGTGTCTCCACCGATCCCCCACATCTGCGGGCTGATCCGAGAAGTTGAGCTGTGTGGGCCATCAATAATACTACTGGATGTGATATCCAGCCAAGGCCAGGCCGCAATACCCAGGTCAATACCGCCCCCAGCACCTAGGTGCTCTGGTATGTGATATAACCTAGACTCGCTGTCTCTCCTTGGTGGAAGGTATTCCTAGTGGTCGTGGCTCCTCTGTTCCTTCCCTCCAGCATCTGGGTGCTTGGGGTCATAGGAAGCAACAGGCGGCTGTTTAATGGGTGTGTTACCAGACTGGAGATCCCCAGAAGGGAGGCCTCAGTCAAGTTAGTTCGGATTTACAAAAGTACCCGGTTTCTGTTGGTAGTGCACAGTGAAACTTGTTTCTGGCAGGTGAAGTAGATGTTGCTCAAGAAATAAAAGTGTTGGGTTAGAGAACAAAGCTGTATGTATTGAAGACTCAATAAACACAGTGGCTCGTGCTATCTCCTACCAAGCAGACAGAATACTGAAGGAAAACTACTTTAGCCAGGTGTAGGCGAACTGGTCCTAGGCTAGAGGGAAGTGAACTATAGTCCATTCCCCATTGGAAGCAACTTTCTCGGAGCCCTACTAAATATCTATTTGCAGGCCCGTTTCATATCCTTCCGCCCAATGTAAACAAACATTGACATGTGACTGCCATGTAGGGTCTGTCAAAATCAGTGTTTACGTGCTATTGTGTGTGTGTACATGTGTTCGTATACTTTCGCTACACTTAAGTATAAACATTGAAATGTGACTTCTACTTATATACCTGTCAAATGTGTTGTTTACAGTTTACAGCTTTTCAAAGAATTCTTTCGTAGGTCTATTTCAAAAACCAAGTTGTACGAATATTCTCAGTTTAGGCCTATAACATAAATTAGGTCAGCTTTATGACTTTTAAAAATGCCTGAATTGACAATAGTTCTTACGGTTATGTTACATTAACATATTTGTTTTCCATGACGTAGCATATTACACATAATGCACGTTAATATTTTGCTGCGACTGTGTTTAACACTGTTATAACTGCGGGGTAATGAACTATACTATTTAACTTTTTGTTATTGTTATGTGTTGAGTTATTTCTTTAAAAGGACTGCCTCAGTTCGAATAACAAAGCAATAACCAGTCCAACGAAAAAGAGACATTAAAATCAAGCACGCAACTCGCGTTGCTCATTTTTTGTCATACAAACTTAAAATATAGCGGTGAACATGCACGCAAATAAGCCTACGGTAACATTTATTCCGCTCACATTTATATTTATTGTTACTTACTGTGTATTAGGTTTATTGAAATTTATTGGGGCTGGGCTTGGTTATTTTGTTGATTGGTGGTAAATCACGTTACACGACTGTGTTTCAAACACCCACCAGGGCAAAGGTACAACATTGTAATGAATAAACAGACGTGGATATAAATTAATAACTTCGCCATAAAAACAGTTCACATTTACAACATATACATAGTTAATATAAGATATTTGAAATCACGCACACACACACACACAGGGCCAGCGTATCGACAACGATGCACAAAGGCACGCCATTTCACAGACGCAATAATTAACTAAACACACGTCACAGTATATTTATTAATGCTGTGGAAACACAGAATTATCACAACATCGTAACTTGCCTAGGTAGGTTTAATAAACACAACGTCTACAAATATGATGTGGTAATTTGAAGTATTTTTCAGAGTAAGTGTAACTTACACTTCATTTGGTAAAACAGCAACACACCATGTCACGGCTTGCCACGTCTGCCAACTTCACTTTGTTTCTGCCCCGCCATCGTATCTAAATATTTTGAAATAAGTATTCAAACATTAAAATCTCTTAATTTGTAAATTACAAACTCAAAAATCATTATTTTACTGTAATAACTATGAAATATGCTACAATTGAAAACATGTACAATTATTTTTGCATACTAGCGAAGTGAAACTTCCCGAGTGTGAAAGAGACAAAGACGGAGAGGGAGCTCCAAGCCTTGCTCAGCAGACAGTTGCATCGAAGTTGCTCTCGCTTGGTAACACAACACCGTACCATTACGGCCTACTCACAATATTTTTCACTGTTATTTTAAACTGTAAAAATGTGATATATTGCCAGGGCGGCTACCTAAATATTTAAATAGGCACCGTTTAATTTACAAATAGTATACTAAAAACCAGGTTAAAATAATATTTTAACTATGAACTATTTCTTACTGCCCATTACCAACACATCGCTGCTCTCGCTGTTGTTAATTCATTTTTAAAACGAAATAAATATTACAATTTATAGAAGATATTAAGGTAAAGTTTCATGTATTCAATAATACAGTACTCTAAATTTAACCACAGTGATATATATTTGTGGAATACAGGTTATTGAAAAAACAGGTTGACATGTTATGCCTGGAGTGTTTTTTCAAAGGTTGTTTTTCATAAGTCACTTCCAATCGGGATTGGTCTATAGAAAACTGGTTATTTAACTACTCAACTAAAGCTGTCTAATGCGGGTATCTGGAAAAGACAAAAGAAGTTAAAGTAGCACGGTATATTCGTGTTCGATGGGTGTCGAAGACTGTTATCGTCGCAGTGGGTAACCGCAATGGCTACAGAAGACTCGAAGTGTTAGGCCGCCCAGTAGATTATCTGCGGCCGAGAACTTATGTGCAAAGTTTTGTGTAGAACAACACTCATGTGGGTGGTTGAAGTAAGGGTATACTTCACGTAAAGAGCGATGAGTCCTAATCATAATTAATTAGTAGTATAAGCAGCATGCGTCATCTTGTATCTGGTGCCGTTTTATTTTTGTTAAGTATTGGTTAAGGTTCTGATTATTTTATTGGTGGGGCGGGGAACTTTAGTTTATCTTATTTAATGTCTTTGCTAGACAAGGTTGTTTTGCGCCTCTTCTTATGAGAAAGTAGCAATTAGAACTACTTATCGTTTTGATGGTGCAGTGATAAATTTTGCTCGTATGGAAATGACATTCAAATTACTGTAATTCAAAAGTAGTAACGTCATTGAAAGAACAAAATGCAATAAATGTGATGCTATTATTCACACCGATGCGAGAATTACTCAATAAACATTTCCAGTAAAGTTTAATTTTTTTTTTTTTACGCTAAAATCAGTGAAGGATTCCAATCAGTAATGTAGACACTGAAAAGAGTTTCTCAACGTTGTGCATATAATGAATGACAAAAGAACAAACCAAAAGCCAAGTAATATGATATACCGTATTTTATTGCATATATGTTGCACGTTTTATTTTAAAAATTTTATTGTAAACTTGGGGTGCGACCTATAAGTAAGAAGAATGATTTTAAGGTGCTGGAAAAATATCAGTAAGCTCCCGATTAACCGTGTTAACCGATACCAGAGAAAACACTAATAAGTGTTGTATTAAAAACCAGGATAATTGAATTTACACATTTTCACTATTAATGGTACAGTGATATGGGCTCCGAAAATCGTGATAAAACATAGTACTTATTATACATTTCAAAGCAAACACAAATCATGCACTGTATGTGCAGGATTTAAAGACACTATACTTTAACTGATATTTATGTTGCACCGAGTGTAGTTAATTCACGGAGTATACACAGCCTTTCGCCAATGCCAGGTGAGCAGGTTGGGCGGGTGACCGGGCGCGATAGATAATCAGTCTGTAGTTGTGTGTGTGTGTTGCTTTCTCAACGTGCGTCACTCAGACCCATTCTTTAAATGGCAGAGTTAGGTGAAAGTTTAGAATGCAGTGCAATAAAGACTAGACTCTAACAGAACTTTAAATGAGGCACTGGCATTTAAACAATACAGATAATCCCCATTAAAAAAATAACCCTTAGAATGCAATAGCTTACTAAAATTTTGCCGACTTACAAATACACACAAAAGTTTTAAATTTCTGAAATGTGTAGTTTTTTGTAAACATTTGAACACTCAATATGAAAAAATGTAAAAAAAAAGGTTGAACCATGCCTCTTCTTCATTTACTCTGAATTCTTGGCCGGTGGCTAGATTTCCATTCTTTTTAGCGAACAGAATCACTTTCAATTTGAAACATGCGGTGTAGGTACTTCACCTTTCTATCACGAAACTGTCGCACTTCTCCACTCGTACAACACCTTTACTAGTGTATCGCGTGCCTTTTTGTCTCAAAATAAAGGAAAAAATATCCTGGGGTGCGCACTAAAGGAAAGAAAAACTAAGAAGGGCGGGGTGGGGTGGTAGTCTTATGCTGTCGGAAATGTTTAGAGCCATCACAGCCATGGGGTGGGGGGGGGGGGGTGCGACACAGTTTATTTTAGAGAGAAGGATAGTGTAATATTCAAGTATGGCAAAATAAGACTAGCATGTCACCGCATAAAAGAAGCAATGGCTGGCCACCCACTGCAGTTATTAATGTTTATCTTTTAACGACCTGTCACTGCGTAAAGGCAAAAAGAAATGGAAGCCATCCATACGCCATCCTTGACGCAGGCTGTGTCGTACTGGGTGTACAAATACAAAGATGAGTGCGACCTATATTCAATAAGTATTATTTCTTTTTTATTTTTTAACATCCCTGGAAAATAAGGGTGCTTCCTATAGGCAATATAATATGGTAATTAATGACAGTTGTGTACATTTTCCGATTAAGTGTATACTATTTTATTTTTGTGCCATCACTAAAGTAACCAAAGTTTTTTGATATACTGCTTAGTTATTACTTGTATGGGTATCGGAAACTGTAAATTGTTTTACACTAATCTGACGTAAATTAATTTTTACCAAAAATGGATATCAGTGGTAGTGTTTTTGAAGATGAGGACCAAGCAAGTAGTTCATTCACAGCAGTGTAAACAAATACGACCACGGAACTTCAGGTAGTAATGCAAATATTATTTTCAAAACACCTACCTGGAAGTTTTACACTATTATGAACAAACAAAATGCTTAATGAAATTTTATACTTAAATTTCTGTTTTTAATTTTTACTGGAATGAAAACTTCTTGATAAGCAGCCTTGATATTGCAGCCTGTTTCTGAAACAATTATTTTATACCTTTATCAATATAAATTGCGTGAGAAAATGTTTTGTGTTCAAAATTCATCCTCTTATTTTTGTTTAATGGCCAACCGAAATTGCCCGAGCCCGAAAATATGAGGTAAGTACCCGCTCGAGCCAGCCCAAAATAAAATTTCTCTGTCCAACCACTCCTACCAGCCGCATCTACATCAAAGAACAGATTGTGGCCATACCATGTGCAGTGTTAGGTGGAGACTGGACCTAAGTTCATCTCTAGGCAAAGCCCCATACGCCTAGGTAAGTAGGGAATATTCTAACTGCAAGGGTTGGAGCGATGGGAGATGTTGGCATAATGGTTCGACCACTTGCCTCCTACCAGAATGAACTGTGTTTAATTTCAGGTAGGGTCACTCCTTGGTTTTTGCATGTGGGAATTGTGCCTGATAAGATCTCTGGTCGTGGGTTTTCTTGGGGATTTAAGATTCTCCCCATCCTTGCATTCCAGTGCTGCTCCATTTCCACCTCGCTTTACCCTCATCCATTCTCAAGATCCTGTTGTTACGAGCCACTCAAACCTCTGTACTCTTAACTTTGAGGCATGTGCATCATTGATTTTCTAGGATTGGGCAAACATGGCTGAGATTAAGGCTATGGTTACCTCCATAATAACTAGCTAACCTGAACTATGAGGAGAGAGGGGAAAATCAGCGTAAACACCAAAAAATCCTTCAACAGAAAAGAACTTTAAAATAGCATGCAATTTATGACGTATAAAAAAGAAGGTTTTTGCTATAGCAGTCAGGTCAACCCTAAATTTTTGCACATGGTAATTGTGCTGGAAGATGTCGCTGGCTAGTGGATTTTGTCGGGAATCTACAGTTACATTCCAACACTGCTCCGTATTCACCTCATCGGCTCTCAAGACTCCTTTGTTTATAGCTGTTGAAAACAGTTCACGTAATCACTAACTGTAACAAAGGATGGAAAAGGATAATTTTATTAAAAGGTTGTTTGAAAGACTAGAAATAAATATTGGTTGGGAGAGGTTCCTTGGGTTTGATCATGCTGGCAGGAATGATCACACTCCTGGTGCCCAAGGCCGTAAGTGTTAAAGGGGTGGTTGGTACCTGTTGCAGGGAATCCAGCTGGGGCCAACGGAGGCCTCGCGCTACTGGGTGTACTGGGTGCCTGCACAGTACGTAGATGCCATCAAGGATGCCATCCTCGGCAAGTGGCAATACTTCTGACTGAGCTTGCTGCAGCTCCCCGCATCGGAACACATTTCCAGCCAACACGAGCAATACATCCGTCTGTAAATTACATGTTTCTTCTTTTATGAGTTGGAAATATCAACGATCAGATGCTGTATCCTGAAGATATTTTTTGGTAAATGAGCAAATGTGTTTTGTATTGCCACGTTGGTATCAACACTACAGTATATGAAACTCCAGTGGATCACGCTCGAACTGGTGGGCAGTGGAAACTGATTTTTTTTCTATCCTTTCACGTTGGTCAAATCTGTTGCATGTGTTTTCAGAAACTAAATTCTTTCCGTATGTGTACTTGTGCTGTTGCTGTTATGGTGGCTTCCATAATTTGGTTTTGCTGTTGGAGAAAGGAGTGTTTCAGAAATGTGGTGCTTTAATATATCATTTATTGAAGTAGATTTTGTACAGTACTGCCTATCTTTCTTGTTCTGTTGTGTATATAATAAATTATTCACGTAAGTTTTTTTTAGTGTATATTTAATAAAAGTTTAGTTATTTTAATATTTGCAAATACTTTCTTGTGTTGTTTACTTTTGGATTTGTAAATACGTAATAAATTATTTTACAAATTAATCACGTCATATATTAGATCATATTTTACTTTAATAAATTGAGGCAAGTTTTTTTTGTTTGTTTTTGGATGTTAACTCTGTGTGTGTGTTTAAAATAGTGATGGGACGATTCGATTATCAATTCCTCGAGTCCACCTGAATCGCAGTATGCATTTCCTTTGCACCAAAGTGTATGTGACGTGCCGCAGGTCCCACAATGGTATTCTGTTCGGAGAGCCACGGAACTCCCAGAATAGCATTTTCCCAAATCTCAGGTTTTACTATGGCTGTCGTGGCTGTGTCAGTATCTCGTATGTGTACCGTTACGGTAGCTTGCCCTAGCATGGCACTGCACTGGTCATTAGTAGCAAGTCAAACTTCATGGTTGGTTGGCATGATATCCTGCTCGTGTACAAAGTTGTGCAATGCCGCAGTATTGATTAACATGTGAATTCACTGACCATTCACAGTGACGAGGATCCTGATGAATTGCGACGGACTACTACAATAAAGCCTCATTAATTCGAAGTTGATTAATTCGAAATCATGTATAATTCGAAGTGTGTATTCATCCTCAGACGGAAGAATATGATTTTATAGGGTTTTAAGTTTGGTTAATTCGAAATTCGCCTTTAGTGTAATTCGAAGTTGGATTTTATCCAAAAGTGAACGTGAAGTTTAGATTGATTAATTAAAGCTATAATAATTGCGATAATAAACATGCATTGCCTACTCTGTCGCGGGTATGCACACGTAAACCATAAACCAGCGATGGGTGGTGGCGCGGTAATCAGCTGATGCTGTCTCTGCCGCCGCCCGCCACAGTGATGGCATTAATCATGCCAGAGTTTTCACATCTGTTGACTGGTTTTCGTCGCTTTTTCCACCTGCTGAAGATGCAACAGCTAGTGCCATGCACTGCATGAAGTTAGGAAGATTAGGGCAAAGAATATTCCGGGCTGCCTGTTGTGACGGTGGGAGGAAGGAAGCTTTCTGCGGTGTGGGCGTGGCTTGATGATGGAGAGAGAAAAGGTGAGTAGCAGTGTGGGCATGGCTGGAGGAGGGAAGGAGGCAGGAAGCGGCATGGCCGGCGAGGCTAAGGGGAGGGATGACGGATAGCCGGTAGAGGTATAAGGAGAGGGGGAGCAAAGAAGAAGGGAGTGAGCAATATTTTCAGAGGCCAAACCCATCTTAGGGAAGGGCTGCTTGACACAAAAACCGCACAGCACTTTGCTCTAGTGCCAGGCACTTGACTCCAGCACCCGGCACAACATTAGCAGGAAGTGCATTCATAGTAGAGGGAGCGAGAGGATTCTGGCTACCACAGCTGCAGTTTTTAACCAAACTTTACCTTTTTTTTTTTGTTTATTGTATTTTGGCGTACCAATTATAGGCAACAATTACATATTTTACCCCAGGTGAACATATAATTAATGATCAAGATAAATGCAAGAAACATATTGTTTGGACTATGTGTTGTCTTTGTAAACCAAAAATTGTATTGTTCCCCAAAAATGGATTGTAACTTCGAGAGGGTTGTTATTCAAGTGGCCGTAGTTGTGTTTTCTTTCGAAAGGGGAAATGTGCATTTCTTTAATACACACAAGCAAACTTTTTTTAAAATTCGAAACTATGTAATTAGAAGGCGAAAAATTAGGTCCAGAGCACTTGGAATTAACAAGGTTTTACTGTACTAACCTGCTGTATAAGTGCCTGTTGAGGTACGTCGACAATATTACAATAATAAAGCAACACTATAATATAAAATTTGCCTTAGTAGCCTTACAGAGAGCAGTATCAATTCTAGAACAATGGTATACCAAATGGCGTATAAAAATAAACTGCGGCAAATCATAACGAATAATTACAAAAAAAGTTACTGAAACCACCTGCAGAACTAATAATATTTAGTCAAAAATTACTGCATGTTTAAAAGGCAAAATATGTATAATCCATTCCCCCGATTGGAAACAACTTATGAAAATCAACCTTTGAAAAAACACTCTAGGCATAACATAACTTGTTTTTTCAATAACCCTATCCCACAAATATGTAACACTGTGGTTAACTATAGAGTACTGTGTTATTGAATAAACGAAACTTTACCTTAATATCTTCTATAACTTGTAATATTTAGTTCTTTTGATGTATGAATTAACAACAGTGAGAGCAGCGACGTGTTGGCAACGACTGGTGAGAAATGGTTCACAGTAAAAATATAATTTTAACCTAATTTTCTAGATTCCTATTTGTAAATTAAACGGTGCGTATTGAAATATTTAGGTATCCTCGATGGCAACACGAAAATATTGTGGGTTGGCCGTAATGGCACGGCGTTGTTTTATCGAGCGAGAAAGCATCTGAAAAACTGTTTGCCGGGTGAGGCGTGTCACTTTCTCTCTTTTTCTTTGTCTCTTTCAAACTCTGGAAATTTCACTTCCCTAGTAAGTAACGTAATTACACATGTTTTCAATTGTAGCATATTTCATACTTATTACAGAAAATTAATGATTTTTGAATTTGTAATTTACAACTGAAAAGAGATTTTTTTATGTTTGATTACTTACTTTAATATATTTAGATATGATGGCAGGGCAGTTACCAAGTGAACTTGGCAGACATGGCGAGCCATGACATGGCGTGTTGCTTTTTGCCAAACGATACGTAAATTATTCTTATTCCGAAAAATACTTCAAATTACCACATTGTGTTTGTAGATGTTGTGTTTATTGAACCTACCTAGACAAGTTACGATGTTGTGATAAATCATTGTTTCCACGGCAGTAATAAATATACTGTGACATGTGTTCCGTTAATCATTGCTTCTGTGAAATGGCGTGCCTTTTTGAATCGTGGTCGATACGCTGGCCCTGTGTGTGCGTGATTTCAAATATTTGATTGCTATATTTATACGTTTTAACTGCGAACTGTTTTTATGACAAGGTTATTTATTTACATCCACGTCTGTTTATTTATCACAACATTGTACCTTTGCCCTAAGGAGTTTGAAACACAGTCCTGTAATGTAATTTGCCACAATCCCAGAAGAAAAATACTAAGCCCAGCCCGATAAATATCAATAAACCTAATAAACAGTAAGTATCAATGCATAGAAATATGAGTGGAATAAAAGTTATTGTAGGCTCATTAGTGTGCATGGTCACTGCAATCTTTCAAAGTTTGTATGACAAAAATGAGAAACACGAGTTGCTTGCTTGAATTCAATGTGCCTTCTTCGTTTGACTGGTTGTTCCTTCGTTTTAATATTTATTCCAACTGAGGCCGTCCTTTTAAAGAAATGACCCAACACATATCATTAACAACCATTTGCCTCGCAGTTGTAACAGTGTTAAACACAGTCGCGACAAAATACTAACGTGCATTACATGTATTGAGCTATGTTGTGGAAAAATAATATGTTAATGTAAAATATCTGTAAGAACTGTCGTCAAAAGCAGGCATTTTTAAAACGTCGTGAAGCTGACCTAAATAATGTTAAGAGGCCTAAACTGTGAATTTTCGTAGGGAATGGTTTTTGGAATATGACGGTATTCTTTGAAAAGCTGTAAACAGTAAAAAACACATTTGACAGGTATAAAAGTAGCAGTAAAATTCAGTATTCCTTTTTAGGTATAGCGAAAGTATACAAACATATGTACACACACAATGGAATGTAAACATTGATTTTGACATGCTGCATGGCACTCGCATGGCAATGTTTTGTTTACATTTGGCAGAACGATATGAAACGGGCCTGCAAGTAGATGTTTAGCAGGGCTCCGAGAAAGTATCTTTCAATAGGGAATGGGCTGTAGGTATCATTTTAGAACACAAATTAACTTTGCAGCCACACACAGATAATCCAAGATATGCAGCACTGGGAAAACTTAAACTTTTACATCCTCTTTTAAAAGCAGATAACTTCCCACCTAAGAAAAAACTCTTGATAATACTCCGAGCTACGCTATATGGACGTGCGGTGTGATGCCTCGGGATAAAAATTAAAGAAATTGCGAACTGTTTGAAACAAATACTGGAGAATAATAGCAAATCAAGACAGATTTACCACTAATCAAACTATATCCATGAGCTACTCTTAGCAAAATACACTATCTACCAAAAAGTAATTGGGCACCTGTCCACAATGTTTGCTCGGTGGTTGTCACCCCGTTAGAATCTCGTAGGGCCACCTCTTGCGGCTATAACAGCAGCCACCTTGTCTGGCATGCTTTCTACGAGTGTTTGCAGGACATTCACGAGGATTCGTCGCCATTCCTCTTGCAACCATTCCATGAGTTGAGCAATGGATTTTGGCCGCGCGTGACGAGCCCTCACCCGACGATCCAATTCGTCCCAAAGATGTTCTATAGGGTTGAGGTCGGGGCTCTGGGCGGGCCAGTCCAATCGGCGAACGTTGTCGGGGGACCACTGCATAGTAGTCCTTGAAACATGGCACCTAGCATTGTCATCCTGGAAGTAACACAGGTCCATTCCATAAAAATGCCACAGTGTTTGGAGCATTTTATTATCCAGAATGTTACAGTAGGCCTCTATGTTCATGCTACCATGGACAAATGCCAGCGGTCCTATGCCAAAGGCAGTGAAGCACAAATCAATTTACGTACTGAATTATCTATCTTCATGGGTGCGCAATTACTTTTTGGTAGATACTACATATTAAAGAAAGAATTATAAGTAAAAAAAAATTAATATGACAATCTGGAAGGACATTATAATATCAATATTAAATTCCTGGGTAATTATGTTCCTGCAGGCATAAGAAAATACAGAAAACCTACACTTCAATGATCACGACAAAAATGAGGAGGGCCTATCCGTTGGTTGGCCAGCGGAGCCCAGCCAATCAGAGCGCGGGCACTCCGCGAGGTTATAAGTATGACCATGCAACCAAAAACAGGCAGTCTGAGAGCAGTGAGCCAAGAGGCAACAGCTGCAGTGTGTGCACACAAGGTCCCAGGATTACTTCACATGGCCTAGTGGTTCTTTTCAGAGCTACTTGTGCATATGAAAAGTGTACTAGTGTGGTTAGTTCTTTTCAGAAATGCCACGCAGCCTGAAATCTACCCCCCCCCCCGCCTTATCCGCACCCCTCGTCCATGGAAATATGCAACAGTAGAGCGCATATGCCGTCCGCACCACACCTAAGCTGTGTACGATTTATTCGCGAGACTAACGAAGAGAGAGAGAGAGAGAGCACCTTAAATTCATACATACACAAACACAACAAAAAAGAGGCAGAGGTGCACTGTTCCAGGGGTTAATTGCATGGATTCTCGGGTAAGGATACCTGCCCCTGCACCACTCTGGAGTCAGGCCTAGTGGTACACACACTGGTTCAGGGAATAGGGATCATATGGGGTATCTTTGTAATAATTGTCGTCATCATAGTATATACCACTTAGTATCAAACATTGTACATACAGTGTAAATAGGTACGGTTTTCAGGGGACCATGAGAAAAATGCACTATGAGCAGGGAAACTCACAAATTGGGAAAATTAAGCAACTACACTTGAAATCATTTAATATACATTTGTTTCGAGATTTCAAATTACAAAATAATAGGTTCATGCATATGTATACAAAAGACCTAACCCTATGTGGATGTTAAAGCAAACTACACAAAATTTTCTAATGCACAACACCCTTCACGATAATGTCTCTCTTGGTTGCAAAATATTTACTAATTTAATCTCAGTTTTAAACAAAATTATTAAGTATAAGTTTTATCAAGGCTATATCTTAATCTGTCTGCTGCAGCAGGGTAGAAAATATACTTATTAAAAACATTGCACAATTTGTAAAGTTACGATCTTTATAGAAATATGCAAGTACAGTAAACCATCGTTTTACTGGACCTATATTCAGCTGACTTCGGTTTTAATGGACAAAATCTGAAGTGAAATTATTTTCACCACTGTGTATTTACTACATGCAGTGCGGGGCCTACATAGTTATTGTTCTTTAGTGTGTACGTGCATGTGAACAGAAAGACGCGTCGGGCCTGGACATACATGGTTATTGTTCTTTGGTGAATAGCTAACATGCGAGTTGACAGCTGTACAGGGCAAAAGGGGAGAGAGCTATTTTTAGAGGAACGTGTCTGCATGTGGTGTAGGGTGACTCCGTGAATGTTTTTTTTTTTTTTTGCGGGAATAGGTTTTGCCAAGGGGGGAAATAAAAGTGTCTTAATTTGACAGTTAAACAGAAACTAGAACTTAGTGAAAAACTAGAAGCATGCATTTCAGTGGCCAGGGTGTGTGTTGATTATGGTGTTAAAAATCAAACAGCGTCGGATATTCGTAAAGTAAGAGATAAACGTGATAAACACTTCAGAATTTTGTGTTGAAAAATGATGTCGAACCAAAAGGATAATACGATAGTGGCATTATTGGACCCAGGAAGCACATGAAACCTGCTTTTGTATCTTTGCATGACGAAGCAGTTTCTAAGAGGTATGTTCAACAACGTTCATGTGGTGTAAATGTTCGTTATGGGGAGATAAGAGCTGCTGCAGACAAACTAGCGCAACACATGAAAATGGCTGACTTTAAAGCTAGTGATGGATGACTTTGGCATTTCCATAATCTCCATGAAATAACAAACAAACGAACATAAGGAGAAGCACTAATTGCGCCGACAGAAGAAATGGAACCTTTTCAGAAAAAGCTAGAACAGCTGATTGACAGTGAAGGCCTATTGTTGTATCAGATTTACAATGCGGACGAGACAGGCCTGTATTGGAGGTTGCTACCCAGGCATTCTGACACGAGATGTCATCTCCTGGATGGAAAATAAGTAAAGAAAGGATTTCTGCTCTTGCCTGTTCAAATGCAGATGGGTTACCATTCGACTCTGGCCATGGCTGCAAAGTCGAGGCAACCATGAGAGTTGGAAGACTATGAATCAGTTTCCAGTTATTTATTACAGATTCAGGAAGGCCTGTGTACAATATTTTCGATTATTTCACACTGAATCATACATTTACCATGTTAATTACATCTCCAATGTCCTTTGTCCTTCTCGGCATGCTCGCAGGCATACCAACACTTATAACCTAAATATACCACACGCCTCTCCCACTTAAAAGTATAACAACTGTTGGAAAATTATAAAGAAAAGGTTTACTATCAGATTACTCCAACTTTATCCCCTAACTTGTATACATTACACATCAGTCACTTGCTTGGGTACTCTAATACGTTTAGGGTAGCGTGGGGCAAAGCCAGGCGACCGAGCACTTGGCTTCACACTGTTACTCAGGAACCCTTTGAAGTCAGCATCGGCAGAGTCACTGTTGCGACC
Source organism: Dryococelus australis (assembly GCA_029891345.1). Taxonomy (NCBI): domain Eukaryota; kingdom Metazoa; phylum Arthropoda; class Insecta; order Phasmatodea; family Phasmatidae; genus Dryococelus; species Dryococelus australis. Next base: position 8,035,032 of record CM056993.1, read on the forward strand.
TGCTTTGCCTGTGCTCATTGTGTTTACAATACCAACATCACTTTCACTGATACAATCCCCCGTAACATTACCAAACACGTGTTTCGTGTAATGTTGTCTTTCGGTTCTTCCACACTGTACGCTACCACTTGGTTCCCTGGACTTTGTAGGAGGCTGTGGAGAGGGCCACATCTGATCACATGATGATGACCTACACCACGTGTCCTTTTTACCTAACTTTTCTATGACAGTGCCCTTTTCCCACTCTTCCCCTGTACTGCACATGGTTGTTCACATCGAATGGTGCAGTACGGTGTGATGACTGCAAAACTGCAGTTGCAAACTGGCGACCGTCCATGTGTTTGAGATACAGACGGCACAAGTAAAAACAACCTATTGCGAATTGTACGACCAAACAAGAGATCACTGGGAGTTTCCCCAGTGACTGAATGAGGCGTTACATGATAGGTCAGGAGGAACCTGGGCAAAGCAAGTTTGTGAGGTACACGGGATTGAAGAAGAGATTTAATCTTACTTTTAAATGTCCTGGCCATATTTTTGTCAAGCCCGTTAGTAGAAAGGTGGTACAGGGGTGAAAATGTATGTCGGATGCCATTTTTTTTGCAAAAATTTGAAAAATCTTCAGATGCAAATTGTGTACTATTATCAGAGATCAGGTATTCTGGAAGACCATAAGTAGCGAATCAAACATGTAACCTATCCAAGACTGCCTCTGACGTAATATTAGGTAACTCAGATGCTTCTGGTCACTTAGAAACACTGACAACCGGTATCAGGAAATACTTGCCTTGGAATGGGCCTGCAATATCTATGTGCACTCACTGCCATGGTCTGTGAGGCCATGTCCATGGCAACAGAATAGACTTTTCTGGCATTGACATCCCATACAGTCAAGCATCGCAATGATCAACAACCCTTTGCAGATCTGTGTCCCATCTTTGGCCACCACACATACGAACACGCTAAAGCTTTCATTTTGCGAATTCCGAAGTGGCTTGTATGCAATTCCTGCAAGACTTTGTCTTGCAAAGTGGCTGGTGTGATAGCATGGTGTCCCCACAGCAAACCTTGCTCAATAGCAAGTTCATTATGCCTGAAATGTGCTTCCTCGACATCTTGTGGCCAGCTCTCACGAACACATTGGGTTACTTTACTGAGAAGTATATCCCTTTCTGTAGCAAGCCTAATGTCCCTCAGGGTTACTGATAAGAACTCCACATCCCCCACATGTAAATATGAAAACTGTTCTGCCGGTCCCTCTATGGGGAGTGGCAGCCGGGAGAGACCATCAGCATTCCCTTTGTGAGTACTTTTAACATACTGTACAACATAATCAAACCCTTGTAACACAACTGACCATCGTTGTAGCCTATTTGCAGCTAGCTGAGGAACACCAGTATGTTCGCCAAATATGTGAACAAGTGGTTGATGATCCTTCAGCAGCAGAAACTGTCTCGCATACAAATATTGAAAAGATTTCTTGACCCCAAAGATGATGGCCAAAGCCACTCATCAAACTGGGACTACTTCTTTTCAGCCACTGACAATGAACGTGATGCAAAGGCAATAGGTTTCTCTGATCCATCTGGGAACACATGACTAATGATGGCATCTACTCCATAGGGTGAAGTATCACTTACTAACTTAACAGGCAGAGCCGTATCATAATGTGTCACAGCCCTCCTAGAAGCCAGCAACTGCTTCAGTTCAACAAAAGCCTTGTCACAGTCCTTCGACCAGTGCCATGCACACCCCTTTTTTAGTAAACCATGTAAAGGAACCAGCACAGTTGACAAGCTGGGCAGAAACTTTGCATAATAGTTGACCAGTCGTAACCAAGCTCTCAGCTGTGTAACATCTGATGGCACTGGGGCTTCTACTATAGCCTGCACTTTGTCCACGCAAGCATGCAGACCTGTGCTGTCGACAGTATGTCCTAGAAATTGCACACTCCTTTGAAAAAACTTACATTTCTGCTTATTCACCATAAAGCCACAGTGACTGAGCCGCTTCAACAGCTGACTCACGTTCCAGTGTTACTCCTTGGATGCACCAGTTACAATAATGTCATCGTGACAGCACACTACTCCCGCGAGATCCTGTAGAACTTGTTCCATAGTCCATAATCTAAAATCAGCGCAGATGTGAACACTACCGTCATGTTTTGTTACTGGCATTATTGGGGTCATCCAGTCACTGAAATCCATAGGATACAAAATCCCTAGAGAGCGAGGAGTGATAAAATTTTGGAGCCACCCTTTACAGTAATAAAACAGTCATACCATAATTAGATGTGTTTTATTGAATTTAACTCTCCTGAGTTCATCGGGTACTATGTCCTAATAGCAGCCTTGAAATTTACAAGTGTATTTTAGTGCATGTTTTTCATTTACAGGGCCTGCCTCCCTTAAGCAGGGTAACTTCATTGGTAATATAGGCGTACGAAGTGGCCGGCAGCTTCCCCCACAGGCAATATTTTACCTTTACGTAATATAATGGACAAATTCACTCAGCTCTCCTGCATATTGACCACGTATCCAGAGTCGCCATAGGCAGTCGGCCCTGTGACCCCCGTCAACAATCGTTCTCTATACCGAATGTGGCGCCAGGCACATCATTAGTTCCTGTTCCCCACCTGCTCTCAGGCGGAACACGAACACACCACCGCCACCTCTGGAGGCGCAACGCATCAAGGGGATTTCCTAACTCGGGCGAATAAAACATCAGTCTACACCAGCAAGCCACATTCCTGCATCGGTTGGTTTGTCCAACACGGGCGAATCATAGAACAGTAGAACATCAGAGTGCAGGAGAGCATCAACAACACGTCGGTAGTCTGCTCAATGCAAAACGTGGACAACAGACTACGCGACAAAGGTAAAAGTGCGGCAGTGCTTCAGAGCGAACTGCTACATTCATTGGTGAGTAACCTGAGACCTTCAGACAACTCTCTATAACAATGCAATTAAGAAAGTATAGTCAACACTACAGCCAACATCGATAAAATCAAGGGTTCATGTTTTTATTTGTCAGACTAATAGTACAAATATTCATTGGTCAAGTTGTCAGATATGTTTACACTGTAGAGTGCATATGTGCTACGTCACCAGATGTACAGTGAATCGAGTTGGAAATATCGCACGTCAACTGAAGGCTAGTGAGGCCCTGCATCTTTCTAAACAATCCACTAATCTGGGTTGTTTACTTGCAACATCATCAGACTTTTAACTTTTGTAAACATATACTGTTTAGATGTGACATCACATAATGAAAAATGCTCAACTGTACATCAAAACAAATGCAAGTCGAACACACCCACACGACACTGCAAGTGTAAATTATATGTAAAAGTCTATCTGTATACAACACAGCATGGCAAATGTGCATAAGTAGGTGCGAGAGTGTTTTGTAAACAAATGCACGAGGTGTTATCAATGTGTACAGTAATTGACAACAGGTATCACGACAAGCAATGGTGGTATTCTCAAACAATATCGTTCAGCAATTAAGAAACAAAAGCAATCAAAATTGAATTAAAATTATTTCTGGAACTTTTCTGGGAAATTTTGAAGCATTTTTCAGCAATAAAATTTTCAAACTTTTTCAAAATAAACAATAAACTTTTTTAGTGTTTTCCCGTGGACAGTAACGAACTTAAAGTGCAACTGTCAATTAAATCAATTTTTAAAACTTTTCTGAAAATTTTCAAAAATAATAAAAAACTGTGAGAATTTTTGACAGACTTTCAAAAGTCAACAAAATTTGTGCAGCAATCATACGTCAAGAGCCCACAACTAATTTTCAAGAATATTTCCCAAGTACTTTTCTGTTTCAAAGCAAGCAGTATACTGGGACAACACATGCGCCATGCGCACTGCTGGAACACGTGTTCTCAGTGGGAAAAGAGGTGCCGCGTGAAATGGTAAATATCCCCCTCCCCCCGCGAGAAGCGACCGATGGCCAGCCTCGTAACAACACATTGTTAGATCTTGAAGCCCGCGCTCCACAGCATGCGGCAATACGAGATACTCTCCAGCAGCATTTGAATTGGTGTACAAGCACAGGGCAAGCAAGACAGTTATGTTTGACGTGTGTACAACCCACACTCAATACAAACCCCTTTGAAGAAATAGTATGTCCGTGCAGCCAAACACAGAATTTGAAAATTCACAAAGAAAGAATAATGGCGGCAAACAGAGCCCGAGTGGGCGAAACGTGGAGTCGTACCTCAGGTTGTACACCAGCAATTTTGTGTTCCGACTGTGGCAAGTACAACCCACGTGAAATGAGCAAGGTTTGCCAAGCCAATTTGTTTGTCAATGTCAACAATCACACTTAATCGATCTCAATTCCACAGTAAATGCAATTATGCATTGGCAGGATGGCAGGTGTGCGAAACAAATTAAGTGTGCAGGAAGGGTATAACATAAGCATACTTTGTGTACAGTGTGCACGTAGTTCTCATCCGGAATTTTTGAGCCAGACTCAAAAAGCCACCACGGATCAATAAGGTCTTATTCTCTGTGAAACGTGTGAACACATTCTTTTCCGCACTGGCGAAATTTCCAAAGCAGTCGAAATAGAACATATACAAGCACATGAGCAGTGTCAACAGGCTCACAAGAAACCGTGAGGTGTGAGGCGTGCGGATGCAAAACGCACTGGCGATGTCTGACTGGGTAAGACATGGCAAATCAAGCCACTGTGAGATTCCGCTGCGGACAATGCGCATTTCCATCGCCGCAATCAGAAGTCAAGTCAGTAGTAGGGGCGGAATAGTCTAGCGCACATCTCTGTGTGCTGGAACATTCGGAATGGGCCAGTGTGTACGAAAGACCACTGGCACATTCGATACCCCTACTCAGAAGAGCAGAAGAACCGCAGAAGCAGACGTCACATCCCATGCGTGTCACGTACCCACAGCAAAACGATCGTGATAATCCGGAATTATTTACAGCAATCACAAGAGTCGTAGAAGCCGGCGCAACTCCGACCTGATTTAAACGATTACCAATGTTTTCAGGCCTACCAAGTGAGGACCCTCAGGCTTTTCTAAACGACTGCACAGCACATTTAGTGAGATACAGAGTGTGCTAACAAGAGTGGCCAAATTGTATAGGGACATAATTGGTCTGCGAGGGATTAATTGGTGGAAAACAATCAGTCATTACGGTATTGAGTGGGTAGAATTTCGTAACAGCTTTCAAAGTCGATTTGCCAATACCTACTCCTCATTGCAAGCACAGAGCATGGCTGTGCTAGAAGTGAAAAAAGCGGGTGAATCCCTGACCGCGTTTTCAACGAGGAAGATAGAGCGAATCAAAAACTTTCATCCACACATGAGCGAGTGTAAGATCCTAGTTGTAGTTGCATCAACTATAAGTGGGGAAAACAGGCTTGCAATGACACCGTTAATTCACAGTAGCACAGAGTACTTCATGCGCTCCACCGCATTGCTGGACCATGCCAGCAGAGAACAAAACACCACGAATACAGAGGGTGATGGGTACCATTCGCGCCGGAGAAAAGACGCAGAGCAGTGGGAACGGACAGAGGAGCAACCCGTAGCGAACAAGGTAGTAGGAGTAGGTGCATTCTGGACAAGAACATACCCCGAACCCAGGATGGCAGCACGGAGATCAGCAATCATGGGCATGGTAGGAGGCCCATGTGAGCTGCCATTTGCGTGCCAATATTACAAGGGAGAATGCATTGACACAGTCGATGCTCAAAACGCAACCAACCACAGAACAACAACAAACCACCGATGGGAAACGGACCATTGGGATAGGCGAGCCAGACGCTCACTACCCCAGGGCATAGGGCCCCTGCGGTACAAAGCCTCAACAAGTAGGGTAGGCTGGAATAGGAAGTCAGCAACCAAGCATACAGCAGATCAGTAAAATACAAAACCGAATGATTATAATTGCAGTACATTTAAATCAGCAACCATGACATGCATTAATAGATACAGCAGCAAGTCATAATCTAGTGAACATCGGATTCGTGGACATAAGCGAGATTACATCGAGTACACATGTACTACACCTCGCAACAAAGAAGGACGTGGGGGAATCAGTGGGAGAGACACTGATTACCATCCGAATTAGAAATGTGGACACCATCATCACAACCCTCATGTCTGCAGACCTATGGGAAGATGCCATCTTGGGTATCCCCTGGCTCAGTGAACAAAAGGCCATTGTTGAGCCAACCATCCATAGGATCCATATCGGCCTGAAGGAAAGGCGAATGATGTATGACAACGAATCCCGACCCACTGGTAATGAGCCCAAAGTGCAACTAGATGAACTCTATCATATGATCCGTCTGGAATACAGGGAGATGGTGCAACGCATACCGGATGAACGACGCAAAGTATTTACAGCAGTAAACCCACTCCATCGAACAACCGTAGCCGAGCATTGTATTCCACTGGAACATGACCAGTAGATCTACTCTGGACCCAGAAGTTACAAGCCATATCAATGCACCATAATCAAAGAGCATATTGAAGTAATGCTAGCTGAGGTTGTGATTGAACCCACTCGCAGCCACTACAACAGCGCAATCACCTTGGTACCCAAGAAGGACGGGTATGGCGCTTTTGTGCAGATTTCAGAGCAATCAACCAAATCACAATGAGTGCCCCCCTCCTTCATAAGTGTCAAGGATGCATTGCATACCTTGGGCAAGGTTAAGGTCATAACATCATTGGACCTGCACAGCAGGTAATGGCAGGTGACAATAAAATCCGCAGACCTTCACAAAACGGAATTGACAGCCCCAGTTGGGAGAAGGTTCCACTTCTGTGCAGTGCCCTTCGGCTTGAAGTGCGCAACTGCAACTTTTCAAACGATGATGGTGCAGGGGCTCGATGAGTACATTGGAGATTTTGCCCTCGCATACCTGGATGACTTGGTCATCTGATCCGAAACCTGGAATGACCATATCCAACGCTTGTCACTAGTTTTGGAGATATTATCCATCAATAAGTTTTCGTGTGCGAATCGCAAGTGTCACATTGGCCACACATGCATAAAGTTCCTTGGGCACATGGTCGATGAACACGGAAACTGGCCAACAGAAGAGCATTTGTCCCTCATTAATGACTACGGGCGCCACACACGAGGCAACTAATGGGGAAATTATTCGGGTGAGAGAACTGTCTGCGGGAAAACATACAGGATTTTGCTACCATTACCGCACCACTCACTGACATATTGTCATCCAACATAAAGTATGTGCGGACAGCGAAACATGAAGCGAGTTTTCAGGAGATCAAGAGCAAGTCCAGGATGTGAAAGACATTGGCTCGACACGACCCAAGTCGCCATTTATATCTTCAAATAGACACAAGTGAGGAGGGCTTGGGAGCAGTTTTCTATCAGATTGGGAATAACCAGGAGAAGCACATCATTGAATACAGTAGTGCAAAGTTCGGGGCAACTGAGGGTAGGCACGACATGAACGAGCGAGAGTGTCTGGCCCTAGTGTGTGCCATGAAACGGTACAGGGCATGCATATAGTACCAACAGTTCACACTACAAACCGACAACTGCTGCTTACTCTGGCTTCACACCATGAAAGAGGCCAGGAGAAAATTAGCATGCTGGGCACTCCTCCTCCAAGCATACGATTTCGATGTGGAGCACGTACTGAGGGCTGAGAATCAGCTAGCAGACGAGCTCTCACGCACACCAGGGTAAATGGTAGCGGTGAACCAAGAGGAGTAGGATGACCAACTTCCCCCTATCACAGCCAACTACTGAACAACTGGCGAGGGCTGCTTGAGCTGTGCCGTCATCGAAGCTCCCGAGGAAGCCGAACTCGAGATCGACGACTTGCAGGACAGCATTTTAACTGCACAACTACAGTGTACAGACACCCAATGTTGTATCACCTCCATCATGCAGGGTGAACAGGAGCAGTGACAAATGAACAGCACGCATGTCAAGACACGATCGCATCACCCTGAAGCAACCTGGAAGCTGTACGTGCCCAAAAGTGCATGCGCACAGGAGCTACATCATGCTCATGATGCACGTTTTGCAGGCCACCCTGACATCTCACAAACCACAAGAAATGTGCAGAACCATTTCCATTGGGCTGGTGTTACCAGAGAAGTCTGGCAATACATGAGGGGTTGCATAAAGTGTTACATCTGCAACAGTAGGAGAGCAGATGGAGTAACACAACAACCACGGAAGCGACAGGAGCCATTAGAGTCCATTTCTCTGGACCTGATAGGGCCATATACGTGCACTCCTAGCAGCAAGCAGTTCATTCTTGTGGTAAGTGACTCGTTCTCAAGGTGGACGGAAGCATACCCAGTTTCCTAAGTGTATGTTCACGCAACATATCCCGTGTACTGAAGACCGAATTCTACCCCCGATGGGGCTACCCACACAACCTCTTATCCAGCAATGGTACCCAATTTACGAGGAAGTATTGGAGAGAATTGTGTACTGGGTGGGTAGTCCAGCATTATACGACGGCCGTGTACTACACACGGGTCAACCCAACTGACAAGTGGAATGAAAACCTCAAGACGCAGTTGCGCCTGCGGGTAGGAACAAATCACGCAAGTTGGGCTGAACATCTGCCCGCGACCTTGTTCACAATCAGATGGATGGTGAACCTAACCACAGGTCAATCACCACTCTACGACTCCTGTTACACCCTACGACGATTTGTGTTACAACCTACCACAAATCCTGTTACAATACCATAATGACTGATGGTTTTTTACCAATTAATCGCTTCGCCGACCAATTGTGTCCCTATACAATTTGGTCACTCTTGTTAGCACACTCTGTATCTCTCTAAATGTGTTGTGCAGTCGTTTAGAAAAGCCTGAGGGTCCTCACTTGGTAGGCCTGAAAACATTGGTAATCGTTTTAAATCAGGCCGGAGCTGCGCCGGCTTCTTTGACTCTTGTGATTGCTGTAAATAATTCAGAATTATCACGATCATTTTGCTGTGGGTACGTGACACGCATGGGTTGTGACGTCTGCTTCTGCGGTTCTTCTGCTCTTCTGGGTAGGGGTGTCGGGTACACACTGGCCCATTCCGAATGTTCCCGCACACAGAGATGTGCGCTAGACTATTCCGCCCCTACTACTGACTTGACTTCTGACCTACGACGACTCCTGTTACAACCTACGACGACTCCTGTGTTACAGCCTACGACGACTACTTGCCACTGCCATTGCATACCAGGCTTCACACTGCTGCTTTTGAATTAAATTGGTATAGGGCTATAGCAAATTATATTCACATGGTGTGTTTAATTTGTAGTAAATGTCCATTACTACAAAAAAGAAGAAATATGATTTTGACGTTTTCATAACCAGTTATTAGTTTCCATTTTGATTGAAACGTTACCGTAAATAAATACTTTGTTAAAAACGGATGTAATTGATTTTACACAATAATATGTCACTTGAAAATTTATTACCAAGATAACTTGAATGAGCCCGATCATAACCCAAGTAAATGCAATTACTGAAAATAATACAAGTTTTCTGAAGCTGCATTTATTTCGACAAAAGGGCGATACCAATAAACATACGTTCGTATGTACGTGAGTGTGTATTATTTATTTATTAGTTTTCATGTTCGATCAAGCTTTCATTAAAGACGTGATGATTTTCACCTTGCCCTTGATAAAATATAAACACAAGATTAACATTCAAGTAATTCTATGGCTGCACAATAAACAAGAATATTGAGTAAATAAAAATAATAACAAAACCAGGACAAATTTCCCGCCGTTCGAATTTTTTTTATGTTAGTTCCATCCGGGAACACTTGGTGCATGGTTTTATTGTCTATCAGGAAGTGATTCTTTAGAATTTTTAATTTTATCGCAATTTTTTATAATAGAGTTTGCACCTTTTGCCACTATAGTGCAGTAATATGAGAGCAATTTAACTTGTGCGTTGTATTTGCCTGGGCGCATAATTTCTCTGTATTTTGCATCGGCAAGCGTCTTTTCGCACCTCTGATTTTTATATTTAATTCCATTTTGTTGCAACGTTTGTGCAATTTTTGTGTTATACCCATAGTAACGTGTTTTTAATCATCCCTCTGTCTTGCTTATAATACCATGCTCCTTGTCAGCTGATTTCAATGAAAGCTTAAAAACTAAATCAAATATTTGGCCATCTAGGTATACATAGTTGGATAAAGTAAACAATGATGTAAATCGTATATTTTTCTATTGTTGGTACAACATGTGTAACATTTGGATTTATTCACGCGCGGTGCGTGCAGAAAGGGTAATGTGTTAAACCATTGCTCACAAAATGGGCAGTAATTTCAAGTTCTCTGATAGCCTGCACCCATCATCTGTTCTATATAATTTTCAGGAGTTTCAAAGTGGCGATGTTCTTTGTGATGTGATACTGTCGGTTGACGAAGAGGAAATACGGGCCCATAAAGTTGTTTTGGCAGCAGCATCGCCGTTTTTTAGGTGGGGTTAAATATTAGTCCTGTATCTCTCTCTCTCTTTTTTAATCTAGCGTATTACCTTTTTACAAGCAAATTATAATAGATTTAGAACCCGATATTGTATACTGTTCTTGTTTGTTTAATAAATGTCTTGTATATTTGCTTGTTTTATTGCGTCGGTAAGATATTTTTTCATTACATAGCTGTACAAAGATATTGTACAAGTCAAATTACAATATACAAAATGTATACACTGGTTATAGTAAACACACACAGTGATGTACTAAATTAAGCCGGTCCGGAGCTCCCTCTAACCCTGCATCCTCGACCTTCAGAAAACAAACACTTTTAACACACACATTTTTTTTTTTTTTTACTTTTACTCTGAATAGCACACTATTATCGCCAACTTAAAGAATAGTATAGAATTTTAGCTTTAACAGTCTAGGCTAATTGTTTGCAAGTGTTCCCTTGTACATTATAATTATTTGCATACATAAAAATATGCAACTAATTAACAATTCAGATATTTCTCACCAGATTATTATCACATTGTTCTGAGATTAATAAATGGGTTCTTTACTTTAGTTTTAAAGCATACTCGAAAGTGGATTTTCATTTTCCTCTTTTTGCCTTTTTTGTTTGGGCCAGCAGTGTTTCTGTATCTCTGCTGAACGACGTGGCGTTAACCAGGATATTACATGTGGTGTTGGATCCTACTCTGTTACCAAAAATAATAAAACTGATTGATTATTTCTTGCTCTCACAATGACACAACCAGTGATGCAGCTGAGCTCCGGTTGCTTGGAGCAGTACCGGAGCCTTGCACATGACTGCACATAGAGATATATGTCAAATATGTGTGTATGTATACACACAATGTATATACATGATGTATATTTTGATGCCGACTAACAGTCAGCGGCGCTAGAGGCCATGCCGGTGTCACATGGCCCAGTTGTGTGCAAAGAGGCCAATAATTTAGAACTTTTGAATATAAATGTTATTTTCAGTGTGAAAAGTGTTCTATAGTATTTGCAGTGTTTAGTATGTCTTAAAATGTGTTCAAGTGTTTGTTACTATTTTAGAATTTTTTGTTATAAAATTCGAAGTGCCTGCTGCACTGACATTAAGAACACTTAATACTGCTGCATGAACGCCGTCATAAAGAGGCACTAAAATAATATTGGAATTCATAAGAAATTTAAAACAGTTCTTAATTTAATTTGTACCATTTGGTTTTCACTAATAAAATATTTTACTCTGCGTGCATAGCACTTCCGCTTATGTGAACCCTGTAGGCGGCCATGGTAGGTCTGTGCGACGCTTGTCTCTGAACAGTCTGTCGAGGAGAGCTGGCGAGGTAAGACACTGTCACGTACGCACTAGAACTTTTGTTCACTGATTTAGGTTTCCATAGTTGATTTAGTTTGCCAGTCAGCCTTTGCTTGCGTATGTTTTTGCCAGACATTTTCCCCAGCATTATGTTTCCGCTTTATTAATTTCTTACGCCCTTGTGGCATTTTTAATTTAATCGAGGAGAAGGAGGAGAAAGATGTCGGAGAGGTCACACGACCTGCGCAACTTGAATTAAGCGCCATCCGCCTATGTTTATCGTGTTTCATTGTAACTTCTGCATTATTGCTACGCTCAATTTCAAGGGCTTTATTTTTATGTCTGTATTTGAGGGTAATTTTGATGCTTGAATATTTTACGGTGACATTGCGTATAACCGCATGGCCATCTGACGCCAAGTCTTTGTATACGCCATCATTGCATTTTGAGAGCATATTTATGTAACATTGTATGTGCAATATTTTATTAAGGGTTCTATGTTATATTTTGTTAGGGTTCTGTGTAATTTCACATAAATTGATGCTTTTTGTACTTGACCACGCGGTCACAGTAATGTTGAATTCATCCCCATCAGGCATGTTACAAGCCTGTAATAACGCTAATCGTAAAGAGAACCACCTGCTCAACAAGAATAATACTTTATTTGAATCTAGTTTGCCATTTCCACGCAGAAATATTGCAATTTTACCTGCACCGCGTGGTCCGCTACGAACTTCATCCAGCGGCATCTGCACCATCTAAACTTGTTTTCACACATGTGTGTTTGTATTATGAATACTCATCTAGTGTCCCATCTTGTTTCATGTATCTTTGAGGGGTAATGTAATTTTGTAATTAGTGTACGGTGCAATTATTCCCGTCTTAGCCGGCTCTGTGTATAGGCCGTCACCACACTACCCACGTGCTGAGGGCGAGCCCCGACGAGTTTGCGTTAGTGATGCAGAGTAATCACGTGTGTTAATGTATAAAGGGTTTCATTTGTAATTTACAGTGTCCTGTCTCCAGGGAAAAACCATCAGTCCACCCTAGCCTAGCGGCTGTCGGCCCTCTTCCCTTGTGAAGGCTGTGCTTTCACGCACCTCGGTGAGATCATCCATCTAGGCTTGCGCTAGGTTAATTACGGGCTGGGGATCACCCAAGTTTACTATTGCCTACGTGTTTGTAAGTACGCACGGGTGAGGACACACAGAACTCACAACATCCCTGAGAACCCTGAGTCTCAGTAGTGCGGTGATTGGGACGCACTGCTGGCGCCCAAATTACCAGTAAGTATTTGTGTCATTGTTCGTCTCGTGTCTCACCCGACGGCATAAATATATGTCAGATTGCATGTACACACATCTTATCTTTTCTTCATAATTTGACTAATCTTCTTTCAACATGCTGTGGGGCGTCGTCGTTTTACTGAAAAAAAAATAAAAAGGGAATAAGAAATGCATACAATGACTTGTTATACAGTAATATTTTAATTATTTTAGTTGAGATATTCATCTATGCTATAAAACACACATTCAATAAGAAATGCTTTCAGCTGTTTTTAAAGAGTTTTTAGTTAGAGAAGCAAATTTCTTGAAGGTGTTGTGGTTATTTATTGAAAAGTTGGCTACTAAAATAAGATGGCAATTTCTGGACTAGTTTTAAGTTAACTGAAGCCATGTGTGTTTTTTAATCCTATTGTCATGTTTATTAAAGGACTCATTTTTCTGAAAGGAATGGCTGTTTTTGGACATGACTATAAGTACTGAAAATGTACTCAGATGCAAATGTTAAAATGTCTGAACTCTTGAAAAGAGGTCTACATGAGTCTGACTTCTTTTGCTATTGATTATTCTTACAGCTCTCTTTCGCACGTGAAACACTTTTTCCTTCAGTGGAATTACCCCCAAAAATTATACCATAACACTAGATGGAATGAAAATATGCAAAATATACAATTTTTGTTGTATTTTGGTTTGAAACCTCTGCAACACCTCGCAGAGCAAAACAGGCTGAACTTAGTTGTTTTTCTAAGTTAGTTATTTTACAACTTAGTAACACAATTCTTCATTATTTATTTTTCATGCAAATTTCTATTTTCATCTGCAATAAAACAATTTTATTTGAAATTTTAATTTTGTCTTTTTTAATGCAATGAATGTGTGATTGTCAGTGTTCCCTATGTCATTACGTAAATTAAATGTTTTACTCAGAATGATTTGTCATACATTCCATTGTGTGGCTCAGAATCCATTTGTTTGTACTACTGACGTTAGCATAAAGGTTATTTGCTTACAATGCAAGTTATACAATACAAATTGAAAACTAAAACAAAAAGTTATCAAACAATGATCACACAGTCTAATAATAACTTATAATTCACTATCACAGACAGTGACTTACTAATTTATTTCACCTATAAAATATTTATTCATGAACGCAGTTAATGAAAACTGTGTAACTACCGTCATACTATCAAGGTGACTTTCAATTGTAACATAATGTAAGTGCGCACGCTTCCTACCAAGAGTTTACATGAGCTCCCAATTTCTACCAAGTTACTTTAACTTCTCGCTAGTCACAGTTGGTTTTAAGTCACTCTGTTCATGTATTACAAAAGTGGAATTATTAGTGTCGGTTAACGGGGCAAACACTCTATGAAAGCTGTGATGCTATCCCATGACCAAGGGCAGCCAAATTCAAGTTCAAAAGACAGTGCGGAATAATGAACGCACAGGTTGCGTGGGAAATGACTTTGCAGATGTTATCGTAATGTTTACTGTGCTATGACCTTAAATAACTTGGAACTAGAACGGTAGCAGGTCTTTAGAAAAGTTGGATGGATCTGTGAATGAACTATATATATACCTAGCAGTGTGTCGTTACCAGTTACACATTGTCGTAAGTCTGAAGGACCCATGTTAAGAATTCAAATAGTAATTTATATGACCCTAATCAGTTAGATCAGGCAGATAAAACTATAAAGGAAACTAAAGGGTGACTATGTGATAGGCATGCCATGGCCCAATAATTAAGATATTTTTCTCTATGTGGAATCATTTTAGAAGAAAGCAGGTGTTCTTGGCTGATGTACTCCTATTGCCATAACTTCATCAATGTTTATCATATACTTGGAAGCTAGCATGCAATTAGATTTAAGTCATAATATTACTTACCATAGGCTGCCTCAGTTAATCAGTGTGGTTTATGTACATTTTAAAAGAGGGTTTGGGTCTTGTATGATAGCTGTAAATTAATTTTGATAGAGTATTCGAATATGTATAATTTTTTTTAGGTTGATGTTTGTTTCGAACATGAAAGAGGCTATTCAAGAAAAAGTTTCTCTGCCTGACATGGAATTCAAGATTTTGCAATCAATTATAAAATATATTTATTCTTCGCAGATATTGGTGAGTTCAAGATTTTGAAATCTTTTGCAATAAACTTTTATTCTTTGCAAATATGTATATTAGTTCTTGGCAACTGAAATTATTTGATCAAATCAGATAATTAGATAAACAGATTTTTAGAATAGTGTTATTAGGCTGCCTAGAACAGTTCGAGATTCAGAATTTGACTTCATCAAATAAACAGTATTGTGTTATGCATTCGGAATGTACCGAATGTGTACCATGCACATGTGTGTGCTGGAAGTTTCATGTGACAGATAAGATGATGTGAGACATAGGAAGTCTGATTCGTGTGGGGAGTTTTTTCTACTTAAGAGGGAATAGTAGGTACATAAATAAACTACAAATACCTCACTGAAGCCCACAAGTTTTTGTAAGCCGATACAGAAAAACAAACGAAGGGTAATTCTAGGCAATGGTTCCTCTCAACTATGGGAGTAACCACTTTGCCATATTAGTGAAATGTATAACATCCTTGCGGTGCAATAGCAGATAAAAATATATGGCATTGGAATTACCTCGGCAGAAATGTATCTTACTGACAAAATATTTGCTCACCAAGTTATTTAAAACAGTGACAGCATATAGGACTGCACTTTATTACCTTTTCTCTATTGGCTTTCATAAAATTGTAAAATACACGTATCCGCTATCTCGTTAATATACAGAATGTCCTGTGACGAAACCGACAAACTTCACCAGTATGTTTTAGAAGTCATTAGCAACAAAAAATGTGGTATACATACATAGGCGATGAAGCTTTGTTTCAGAGTTACAGTAATGGAAATGCAATAAACACAATACTTTTAATTACTGAATATCCTATTGGCTTTAATTACATATCTGAAGTTTCATACAAGCTGTTCAAATTGAGCCTCACCTGACCATAAGCAGGCTGTGACACGTTGCACCTTGGCGTCCAATGGGGAGAGGTCAGGAGATTGCGGCAGACATTGGAATGGGCCACATCTTCCTATCCACCAGCATGGCTAATCTTTGTTCAAGAATTCAGTCGTAGCTCTGCTGAAGTGTGGATGTGCCCCATCCTGCTGCGACCATGTCATGTTGTAACGTTAATGGCACATCTTCCAATAAGAGTGGTAAGTCAGTGTCCAGAAAATGTCTGTAGTAATGAGCATTGAGATTGTTCTGTATGAAATGTGGTCCAATGAGATGATTGCTATGTAATGCGCACTACACATTCACTGAAAACTGTTCTTGGAAATTTGTATTTATTGCAGTTCCATCACTAACTCTGAAAAGCCTACATGTGTTTGTGACTTTATTTGTTGCTAATACCTCTGGGACATGCTGGCGAAGTTTGTCGGATTTGTTGTGTAACATCCTCCTCTCTCTCTCTCCTCTCCCTCTCCCTCCCCCCTCTCCCCTCTCCCCTCTCTCCCTCTCCCCTCTCCCCTCTCTCCCCATCTCCCCCTCTCCCCTCTCCCCCTCTCCCCTCTCCCCCTCTCTCCCCCTCCCCCTCTCTCCCCCTCTCCCCCTCTCTCCCCCTCTCTCCCCCTCTCTCCCCCTCTCTCCCCCTCTCTCTCCCCCCTCTCTCCCCTCTCCCCCTCTCCCCTCTCCCCCTTCTCCCCCCTCTCCCCTCCTCCCTCCCCCCTCTCCCCCTCTCCCCCTCTCCCCCTCCCTCCCCCTCTCCCCCTCCCCTCTCTCTCCCTCTCCTCCCTCTCTCCCCTCTCTCCCCCTCCCCCCCTCCTCCCCTTCCCTCTCCCTCCTCTCTCTCTCTCTCCCCTCCTCTCCCACAGTGTAATATTCTGGTTTAGGTAGTTATTTTGGTCTCTACAGTAATGTAAGACTATGACGTAGGATGAGGGCTAAATGTATGTACTGTGCGAGTTACCCAAGTATTGTAGTCGTAGGGAAATTACACCTGGGTTGGCTCTGTTTCTCCTGCTGTTGTTCAACCTGTATTTTAATGGCAAAACAGGTTATCCAACTGTCATCAAATGAAGAGAAGAAGTTGTTTGAAAAAATAATTCTATGTAAGAATAGCAGCACAGTCTAGTAATGAAGGGTAAGAAGTGTCCATCATTGGTTATGTATACATTTGTATGTAGCCTATTCAAGGTAAAGTGAGTAATTTTTTAAGCCATAATAGTCAATAAATATATTTTATTGTAGTTTTAGATGTTAACTTTCGGGTCTGGTGAAATATATACACAGTGTGTATTAATTACGGGGACACTCCTCAAGACTGGGTTGCTCACGTGCCTACACGCAAGGTGCTTAGCTGGCATGCAGATCTCAACAAGACTTTTAGTGGTGACTCTGCATTTTTATGGCTCGCTGACAGAGATAAAAGTATGATGAGTGTGGAAAGAGTGCTCTAAAGTTTCTGTGCAGGAATTTAACAGCTGAAATTGATTTAGTAAAAAAAGAAAAAGACTTCTAAAGTAGACACAGCAATATTTTTAAGTTGTATGTCAGATCTTTGAAAGAAAATTCGGATCGATCAACTTGCATGATGTTTCCTTGAAAATGTGCAAAATTGCAACAGTTGAAAAATTTTATTTTAAGCATGTCTTGGGTAAGTATGAAAATGGGAAAAAAAACTGGCTATCAACCTGGGTATCATGTTAGGCTCCTCATACATATGTGAAATGTCATTCTCTAAAACATACTTTGAAAACAAATATCTTCCGAGGTTAACAGATGCACTCATTGAAGACAATCGGTGCATTAGTTGTTCGCTGCAAGAACCAAACTTAAAAAAAATCAGGTTTAGGATCTGCATTAAAAATATCAACAAATTAGTTTTTAAGACTATTAACATATAATCTTATTTACTTTGAGTTATAAGTAACAAACCATTAAAAATGCTATGGAAAAGAGGAAGAATATTTAAATAAAGTAATGTTCGCAAATTATTTCAGGAAGGTTTGTTTTATTGTGCCACATTAATTTTTTAAAATAAAATTACTGTGGTGAATTTCAGATTTCCTGTACCCCCTCCTTTTATCTCTCTCTGGACCTGAAAAAGAATTTTGACAAGCATCTAGACCAAATTAGAAATTGCATTACAGGCACCTGGTTTATACTGACAATGTTGTCTGTCCTTGGAGAGCAAACTAATGTGGGACGTTGTGGCCAAATTTCCCGTTCTCTTATTTCTTATCCGTCATTTTTGTGACACGCCAGCTTTAATACTGTATTAATCCATTGTTTCTGCACTTGAGTTGTAATAATGAAAATATGCCAAAGTAAATATTCAGTTCTGCTGAACTTCAAAAGAATGCTCAAGTGCCAGTTGTCACCATCTTCAAACTCATATACTTGGCCATGCAATTTTTTTCCGTTCAATATAAGTACATAAGTTTTTCTTAAAATACTTATGCATTTGCTGTGTGTTATTAATTCTGTACTACATCTCAGAGCCCTCTTACACTGAAACAGCAACAGGTGACATTGAAAAATGTGCTCATACTTGAATATAGAACTAGAATAACAGTTTGAGTGTGGTACAGATTTACAGACGTGAAAACAAGTGAGATTCTTATATCCACCGGAGCATGAACACCAGTTCTGTTGGTTTCTGTATCCCACGTTCCGCCGTCGTATTGGCTCACAGTACATCATATTACTGGCTGACTGTCGGCCAATATGATCATGGTTGGTTACGTCCCAATGAAATACTCCTTCCTGTGAGACCTAGTATACAATCCATTGTGTTCATTTGAATAATTTACAATCTGACAGCAGTAAACGTAAACTAAATGTTATGTCGCCAGCACTCATAGTGGGGCCGCGGTGGTGTAGTGATCAGACTACTCGCATCCCACCTAGGTGAACCGGGTTCGATTCCTGGCAGGGTCACTTCTGGATTTTCGCCTGTAGGAATCATGTAGAATAATGCTGCTGATCAGTGGGTTTTCTCAGGTATCTCCTATGTCCCTCACCTTTGCATTCTGGCACTTGCTCTATTCTCGCCTCACTTCATCCTCATTGGCGCTCAAGACCTCAGTGTTAAGAGCTACTCAAATCTCTTCACACTGCAGCACTCAAAGTGTTGCTAGTTCTCAGTTAACTTTTACTTACTCATTTGAGACTCTAAATTGGTCAGTGTAATGGATGACTTGTATTGCCTGGCACGTGTATAGGATGCTGGGAAGTTGAGGATGGAGCATTTTGATTTGCTGGCAGGTTAACGAGGACAATGTGTACTCACTGATGGATGCCGCAGACTTCCTGCAGCTGCCAGGACTGCTGTTTGCCTGCCAGCGCTACCTGGCGTCCACCATGGGGCCCGCAAACTGCCTGTCGGTTTGTGCACATGCTCGTCTGCGCCACGCCCACGACCTGGCACGCCTTGCCTTTCAGCACGCACTCGACAACTTCGGCAAGGTGGCACAGGAAGAGGAGTTCCTTCACGCCCCGGTCAACCTGCTGCTGGACATGCTATCTGCTAGAACTATCCATGTCACTGACGAGGGGCACCTACTGCAGGTGGGTACCACGCGTTTTCAATGTGACCGATTTCTAGTGGGTGTATCTGCTGCTTGTCATGTCCTGTGTTGGGGCCGCAGTTGGCGTAGAGGCTAGAGCAGGGCTGCCACCAGCCCTGAAGCTGAAATCCTGGCTCCTGTGTATAAAAATCCTGGAATCATTGGGCCAATTCCTGTTAAATCCTTGGAGTTAAAAAATATTGCAAATTACAGAAAAAAAGTGGATATGAAAGACGTTTACATATTTAATGTAGTTGTGTTGGTTTGGAATGTACGAACCATGGTAATGCTTTTCTCCACTCACACTTAAGTTTATATTACTGTATTAACGATAATTTTTGTTTCCTCACCATTGTGATATCAATGCCAAATGCAAAACACAGTCACCAAATTCAGATTGCATGCGTAAAAATGGCAATTCGCGGCACAGGTTCTTTCAATAATGGCCTTGGCCTTTGCATGTGACCGATCATACAGCCAGGAACAGAAATATGTAGATAACTGTATACCAGTGCCAGTGAATAATTAAGCAAAATATTTTGGACATACGCTATTGAAGCAATGACTTATGTCCGAAACATTTCGCTTAGTTATTCACCTCTGTTGGAAGACTCTTTCAAAGAAATCCATCAGTGAAGCTGACACACATAGGTGTGGGTGCTAGTGTCGCTGTATGCAGAAAGAAAAGAAGAAAAAAAGGGTGGTGGTTGATTTTCCTAGTATTAAAAATCCGTAAAAAATAAGGTAAAAATCCATTAAAATGGCAGGCTAGAGTGATTGTCTCCAACCAAGGTGACCCTGGGTTCAATTTCTGGCTGGGTCACCCAGATTTTCATCTGTGGGAATCATTCTCCTGTTTCCTTTATTCTTGCATTCCAGCTCTACCATATCCATATCCATCTCACTTCACCCTTATTGGCTCTCAGGACCTCGTTAAAAATTGCCCAAACCACTCCACTCTCACTTTTTGTATTGTGCATCTTTTTTTTTCTTTCATACCAGTGATAAATTCTTGCTGAGACAGTGGTTTGAAATTGAGGGTTCTGGGTTCGATCTCAGGCTCTAACTGGTGGTAATTCTTTTTCTGGGAGTTCTTGTGTGGGGAGCGTGGCTGGCATTGCCATGGTGTGGTGGTTTTTATCGGGTGTTCTCGGTTCCGCCTCTGTTATAATTCTGCCCCTCTGTTCCACCCCCTTCTTGGCCATTCTTCTGGCTGGCCAGAAACAAGCATGTACCTGAACTAGGGCAGCTGGTTCCCCTCTGATCCATGGTGACCCTGCGGGAGGCTTGAGCACTGCGATGCCAAGTACTTAATATCCCAGTACAGGACATTATTAAAACATATTGTAAACCACTTTGATTAGTGGGGATTGTTTGGCAATTCATCTATTATGGACAGTCGCTCACATAGGAATACAAGAGAGCTCCAAGTCAGTACCCTAAATTACCTTAAAAAGCCTTTATTAATGCAAAGTTATAAAACAACTTACTAAAGATGGCATTAGTGATGATTTTTTCCAAGCTTCACTGCAGTGAAGTGAGCAGTGTGTTCATGCTGTATACCAGTAGGTAAAATTGTGTTGTAAGAATGAAAATTTTTAAAACCTAAAGGAATGTTAAATTAAATGTACTGTCAAGAAATTTGTAACACTGTTGATAACAATGTTTTGCTTCTGCGTGGATCTGTATTTGTATTGATTCCATGTCATACTTGTGTTTTTAGGAAAAATCCTAGAAAAAATATGTTATGTCAGTAACCAGCATAATTCTACCCAAAGTGAAAACACCTTCCTCTTTGTGAAATAAACAATCCATCCATAAGAACATTGGGGTTGGCCCCATGAAGCCGAACTGGGTTCGATTCCTGGAGGATAAGCTGGATATTTGGATATGGGAATGTGCTGGGCATAGCCGCTGGTCAGCGGGTTTTCTAGGTGATGTCCCACGTTCCTTGCCTTTGCATTCTACCCCTGCTCCATCTACCTCACTTCATCCTCATTGGCACCCAAACATCTTTACTCCACTCCAGGCCATCCACAACTGGTCCTGAACTATTTTGTGTGATGCCACCTTGTTTCACATAATCATCTGCTCTCAATCTGGTAACTGTTATGACAATTGGAATGTGCCGTAATGTTACGCTACACCAAACTGTTGCATGTACGTACTATATTTTTAATTACATAAAACTTGAATAAAATTGTACTCCTCAAAGTTTATTCATAGTGTTTTTAGAAGAAATAATTACATAATGTACTTCCACATTAGCATTATACTCACGTAGGTAAGATTTGGTGTAATATAACATATGTGTGTAGTTTTTTAATTTTACCCTGTCACCTGATCGTTGGTGGATACGACACATTATGGCAGTGTTAATTTTCCATGTAGTGATAGGATACACAGAAGGAAAAAAGAAGAAATAGTGCACACATTTATTCAGTTTATTCCATTAGAGTATTCAGTGGTTGTGGGAGGTACAAAAATCCATTTTTAAACAACCTGGTAGTATTATACAGAATTTATGATCCTGACAGTTTCAGTCTCTGTTGACAAATGAATGTATTGAGTTGAGGAATTTTGGAGATGCTTGACATTAAGGTCATTGGTGGCTGTGGTAGTGGAGTGTGATGAACTGCAACTTTAGTATATAGGTTTAAAAATCAAATGTTTGAGGAATATTGCTTCCAAAGTTGTGTACCGTCCTGTAAACTCTGAAGATGGAGCAGTAAAACAACGTATTTACTGGTGAAATGTAGCACCCCGAGAGCCTATCAGCCAACAGCGTTCACTATGTTTCCCGCATGCGAAATCCTGGCGTAGTTGTGGGTCCGAACAGTATAAATTTCGACCAGGGCAGCTACATGATATTCTCTGGTTGCAGGGAATATTACAGAAGTAACAGAATTGTTGTTTTGATCAGCGCAGTCAGTAAACAGTGCCAAGCACCCCCCTCAAGAAGTCGTCAAGTTGAGTGAAGCCAGCAGGCGAGTCACCGCTCCACCCCCGAGCGAGCAGGTAGTTGAAGGGCGCACCAAGGGATAGCGCCACCAGTCAACAATGGCCACTGGTCAGCTGCCCCTAGCTCCACGTACAGACAAGTGCGTGCAGTCACCCCCACTCCAAGCCTCGGCGAGGGCTTGACTGCGAGTATATGTATCTGTGCCCCAACTGAAATCGTCAGTTGGTCATCGGCTCTGGTTAGAGTTACATCAGCCTGGCAGTTCACTCCACCGGTTCATACGCTAGAGCTTCCTGCCCACCCTTTGTCACCCAGACAACCATCTGAAGTTCTCCAGCATCCAGACCTTCCAGAGGCTCTCCGCCAGCAGACCTTCACGAAGACCTAACCCTCCCAGTTGATTGCCCTTGGCAACGGCTACCCCACATCCCTCCAGGATGTGGGCCCCATAAACCCCTTCAGGACATGAAACAGCGTAGACAAAGAAAGTTACTTAGCTATCTTAGTTGAAACTGCCACCTTTTATCTTAGAACCAGGTCTCCTTCTCGTGGATAATTGTGTAGTTTATTACTTATGGTCAGCTCAAGGTAGTTGAGAGGTAGTACGGGCCACCGTGTTCTATGCTTCCCAAAATAAACACATTCCTAACCTACACTGATTTATTAATTCCTTCGGTGACCACGCCTACCCAGAGTGGAGCAGGAGACTGGGATTTATGCTTATTATTTTACCGCCTAGTGTAGGACTGTGGACTCACCTTCAGGGACTCGGTACGTCAGCTCACACACACATTCAACAGCCACCCGTTTGGTGCACCAGGTACATTGTATGGTAGAGCCCCATCCACTAGCCATACTTCCCTAGGAAGGATAGACCGCCAGACTAACTTGCATTCTGTCCATTGCATCACGTGAGTTGCCGGAGGGAGTGTTTGGTCAGCTTTGGGTTGAGTCTGTTCGCCGTAGGACCTATACCTGTCGTCATTGTTGGAACAACTCTGAGAAAACCTGCTCTCCAACCACTGTTTGTGTTGCCGGCTGGAGTAATGGTTAGGCTCTGTGTTGGCCCAGCTGCAGCGGCGGTAGAACACTTCAGCCAGGGAACAGTACGTCACCTGCTCCACTCTGCTAAGGCAAAGTTTGCTACCCTCATGCCTTACACCAAGAGGGGTGGGAAATACTTGCAGGAAAGGAAGGCAGCCACTACCTACAAAGCTACCTGGGGCTGCACCCAGTCTGATAAGTCACTCTGTCAAGATAACGCCCGGTAACGAGCTCAAGCCGCCTGTAAGTTGGTGGGACTGTACCCCCAGCTCCCTCCCCTTCTCTGTTCCCCAGAATGTACCAGGGACACTGCATCCAGTGGTTGCTGCCATTTGCCGAGTAGAGAATGTGCTATTGGGCGTAGCTTGCTCGTGGTTTAAGATCTGCCGCTACCCCAGCCTGGACCTGGCAAACATCAGCAGCTCTAGCCGCAGCAGCACCTGGAGGCCTTCCAGCTCCGCCTTCAGCCGCTCTTCCACCAGTCGACCAGCAGTGTGACCCAGCGTAGGTAGGGGTAAGCCAGCAACTACGTGTCACACCGCCCGGCAAACAGCCAATCCAGCCATAGACATTGTACCCAGCAGACAGGCAACCCGACCAACATTTTATACAGTAGAATTCCTGTCACCAAGTAGATTGAGATAGAGCCGCCTTATTCCCCTGTGTAACAAGTCACACAGATAAGAACCAACTTCTGCCCGTAATGCAACTCAAGCTGAGCCCGAGAGAATCACGCATCAATGCTTTCCAAACAGTGGTAAACTGAACTGGCTAGCTTGTGTCTACAGTAAGACAAAATAACATTCAAATATACACACACTTTAATTACCAGGTAACAATTTATATTTACAAAATAACAATTTTCAACAACATTTTGTATAAAAAAAAAAATAAAGAAACACAAACTAAAACATGTAAAAAAACAAAGAATTCAACCCTCCTCAACAGGATTGGTGCATAAATAGAAACATAAATAAAATAAAAGAAACATAATGTAATATGAGGAAATATAAAAAAATTCTCTCCATAACAGAAGGATTGGCATGGAATACCTGCCATCTGGTTACCCAGGTGGGGTTTTTGTCATAAAGGGATTAACAGTAGTTAGTATGATTATATAAAAGGTGTGGAGTGAGTGAAGAGATTTGTGCGGCTCTTTACATCGAGGTCTTGAGAGCCGATGATGGTGAAGTGAGGTGAGTATGGAGCAGCGCTGGAATGAAGAGGGGTTGTGGGGGGGATGGGAGATCCCCGAGAAAGCCAGTCAACCAGCAGCATCGTCGGCACGATTCCCACTTGGGAAAATCTGGAGTGAACCAGCCGGAGGTTGAACCCTGTTCGCCTTGTTGGTAGGCAACCAATCTAACCGCTTAGCCACCGTGGCCCCAATAAAAGGTGTGGATATTTAACATTAGTTAATATAATGAGATTAATAGATAATATCTCTACGCAAGTGTGATGAAACTGGTGGCTGAAAAAAAATATTTTTTGGGTACAAAATGTGTTTCAACTTATTAAAATTGAGTACTTCAAAGTATTTGTTGAAATAGTACATAATAGACAGGGTTTCCAGCCTTGTCAACCATGAAATAGCTATGGTGTGTGGTCAGAAATCCGGGAAGGCATGGCGAAGGAGCCAACTGGCATGGATGAAGGAGACAATTGGCATACTATGTTGCAGAGCGTGGTGCGCTGGGTGCGGCAGGATGAGGAAACGAGGACTCAGTACCTGGTACCCCTCCTTGCCCGCTTGCAACTGCAGCAGGTGCCCGTGGCAACACTGCAGAGCTGCAGGGCTGCCACCACCCTCTCAGGGCAGGCTGCGGACATACTGCGGGCCGCCGTCGACGAGGCCCTCTCCTGTGTCCTCGCCGACAAGTACGACCGTGAAGGCGATGCTCCTCGGCCATCCAGAAGGCTTCTCAAGCGACAGCGATACTTCTCAGATCAAGAGGTGCTTCCTTTGTCCAAAATTGTAGTTTAAATATTATTGGGAGATCACGGTGGTGTAGTGGCTAGACTACTCACCTTGTAACAGTTCTTTAAATTAGGATTCTGGAATTGTGTTCGCAGTTTTTATTAATTAATTGGTATTCTCACAACTAATATATAAATATTACTTGATTCACTCATTTCAATCTCGATGATGAAACTTTAAAACATCTTGCAGTAATGACATTATATTATATCATTTAAAACATCTAAAAGCAATTACGTTATACTATCTAATTTTTATGATTATTCACACATACACGTCTGTTCTCGGCGCGTTATTTATTCAAAATTATGCTATGTCTTTTTATAATTATTTGCACATACACGTCCATTCTAGGCAGTGATGGCATTATTTCTGCTAAAGGAAATTTTTTTTGCCTTACACTTCTTGTAACCTGTGTCCTGATTGGCTGTCGGCTGACCATGCCTTATTACTCATCCAATCTGCATTGGCGAGACGAGAGCCAATCAGGATACTTTTCTTTAGTTTCACGTGATTTACAAAATTAGGTACTTAACACATTCTAAGGGCTAAATGAACAATAACTTACAAATATTAATTTGAAAATTACAACATGCAATACTTATTACCCTCTAAAGTCTAATTAATAACAATAACCTCTAAATCTTAAACTAAAACTTATATTATAACTCTCCACCACAACCAAATAATCCGTAATCAAAAAGATAATATTAAAACCTGAAGAACTGCAATGTTACATAATCCTCCCTTGGTTTGGAAAAAAATTTGATGAATTTGGTCTTAACCGGAACAAACCTAAACGTTAATTTTTTCGAATTGATGCAACATTTTTTTCCACTTAATTTAAAGAAAATTCACAATCATTATCTATAGGTTACAACATTACAACAGAAGAAAACTAAACATTGGTTTACAACATTTTCCATATGACTCAATAAGTTACCTTCATTGTTTTCATCTCACACAGTCTCTGTAAACATAGATACTCATATTTCAACACAAGACACACAACTGATCTATTCGTAAAAAGTTAAATTTACAGGGACATCATCTGTTGGATAACTAATTGCACAACACATCCTATTCTTATTTTATATAACATACAAACATGGTCTCCATACATCTGTTCCTATATAGTTTTGGCCATTAATGTATTCAGTTTGTTTGCCGGTAACATCACTTTCCTTTAGTTACTTAGTGTGGGACATTAATACAATTAAGTCCCAGAAATTTGACAATTTAAGACATATATGATACTATAATTTTCCCTTTTACAAGTCATCATTTCCTCAAAACATTTTCCTTCTCTACAGCATATAATATAGTATTCTATGAGATTCTTGTTACTTTGAAAAATTTGGGTACATTTTATATTTAAGTTACCCCAACATATTACACTACATTATTACTGTCCAATCTCTTTCTTAGTCAGCAGGGCCGGATTTCCTTTGTAGCCGTCTATAGACTCATACAAATGTGCCACCCCTCCAGTGAAACAGTTTTATTTTTCCTACCTCATATTGATTTGTTATTTTAAGATCCACGGAGAGCATACAAGGTACGACATTTTAATTTGAACCAACGTGTAAATGTATTGTTAATAAATTACAACATGAAAAAATAATGACAACCAGAACTGCAAATATTATGAAAATGATTGCAATGGAAACACTGACATGGTATCATTCAATAGTAAGGACAACATTTAGAAATCTAATTGGCTTTCCATGAAAGAAATAAACTTTAACTTAAGCCTAGTAAGATAATTCATGTCTTATCCGAATCTCTTCTTTCTAGCCTTCCATTGGTCAAAGGAATTGATAATATCTTCGAAGTCCAACTCCTTCTGCATCTGTCCCTCGATATTCAGCAATACCACGGCCGATAACCTGTCTTCTCCCATGGTCGACCTCAGGTAGTTTTTCACACGCCGTAGAGTAAAGAAAGCGTTCGTCTGAACAGTTTGTTACTGGAGCACTGAGAATCATTCTGAGTGCTGTGTTTACATTAGGATGGACTTCAACAAACCGTTCTTGGTTTAAAAATGTACATAATTTTGTTAGGTTGACATTTCCCTCGTCAGGTGTTTGTGGCTTCACATGCACTCTAAGGTGCAGCGACTCTTCTACAATGGGTGCTTCAAGATTACTATTGTAGTAAGAGGCCAATTTACGTGCAGTTGAAGAAATCTGTTCTAAAAAGCCAAACCTCTCTTGAAGCTCATTGTAACATGCACTTCACACTTGCAGTTCTGATCTTAATGTATCCAGAACCATGTAATATGTACCAACATAATAATTATCAGACCCAGTCTTAAGAGTTATTTCTCCAGCCCTAGTCTCATCAAGCCCCAGAGTGCGCTTCCTTTTCCTTCCCTCGTCAAATTTGTATATTTATATTCTACTCAACGACTTCGCAAGGCATTCGTAGTGGTTTCAACATTTCTGTTTCTCTTAAATTTGTTACGAAGTCAGACAGCGAATTGTACATTTTCACAGCTTGTCCCAAATCTATGTTTACTGACTGCAGCTTGGCACTAACAGCATTAAACCTACGCAGGATTGCTGTCCAGAAGACTATCATAAATGCAGTTTCTAGTATATTTAATTTTTGGCTCGGTGAAGATGCCTCATTCCTCATTTGATGTTTTTCTGAACTGTAATTTTCTAAAGTCTTCAAGGTCTCAAATAGTCCACACCAATTGCTCTCTAGTGCATAGCATGCATCATTTTGAGTAGACCAATGAGTCTTCAACAGATTTTGTAGTGTCCGACCTCCTCCTTTGCAGTTTCGAGCTAGGAGAACCCAGTGGTATGTGGAAGCTGAGAACAAATTGTACAGTTCTTGTAGTAGTCCAAAAATTGATATTGCTTCAGTGCAAGATTCCACAGCACATGAACCCACAAGATTAAGAGAGTGTGCTGCACATGGCACATAGTCAGCAAAGGGACAAAGTTCCTTCACCCTTGCTTGTATGCCTGTATATGCTCCAGACATATTCGAGACATTGTCATATGACTGGCTCCTGCAGTTTTTTATGTTCAACTCGTATTTGCTCAAAACACAGTAAAAACAATATTGGCTATTTCTTCTGACTTATGTCCTTCATTTGATAAAAAACAAATGAACCGTTCAACTGGCTCCCCAACTCCATCCTTCTTAACATAACGTAAAATAAATGTTAGTTGATCAGTGTGTGAAATATCTGGAGTGGAATTGACACGTATACCAAAGTATTAAGCTTCTTTCACTTCCTTTACTATTTCATCCCTTACTTTTTCAGCCATCAATATAATCACTTCTTCATTAATGGTCTCGGAAAGATAAGATGTTTGTCCTGAACCTCTGTCACTATGTTTTCTTAGATGTTCTGCCATGAATGGATCAAACTCTGCAAGAAACTCTAGCGACCCTAGAAAATTACCATTGATTTTACTGTCTACGTGTTCATCAGTACCACGAAATGGTAACCCTCTAATAGCCAAATACTTTGCTGCTGCGATGATACGTTTGAAAACATTTTTCCAGTAGTTGCATTCTTGCTAGTTCTGTGCGATGAGCCTGTTATCAATTCGTGCTTTAATATTTCCTCTCAGTTTTAAGTGTTGCAAGAATGCTATTTTTATGCTGAGGTGAATTCTCATGGTCTTGGCAAGAATGCTATTTTTATGCTGAGGTGAATTCTCATGGTCTTGTACCCTTTTAGAAGCATTTTTCAGTCATTAAACCCTGAAGTAAACATACCATTTTCCCCGCCAAATAGCAAGCAAGTCCCACAAAAAACACATCCCTTTAATGGCGAGTATACTAGCCAATGTCTAACTTGTGTCTCCCCATCATGCAGTTTCCGAGAAAAAATATGCCATGAAACATGTCTTTCTTTATCAGGGTACGTACGTTTTGAAGCACTGAAGTCTGCGTCAAGGTTTTGTTCGATTCCGTGAACAGCCACAATAGTCTCGTAGCTCATTAATTTCCCACTGGTTCTATCAAATTTGTGCAGGTCGCTTCAGCATGGATATGTAGATGGATACTGCCACTGTTCAGTGAATTATTGGTACTTGATGTTGGAATTCACTGTTCTTGAGCAGAAAATAAATTTTTCTGGGAATGACGAGACACATGCATCGGTAGCCTCTAAGTCATTACTATCAAAGGAAGGATGATTTATAGAAGCACTGCCGCTATTGGTAGCATTATCACTTGCAGCCATGGCGTCTGCGACATCTTCGTCCTGTCGGTTATCACTGTTACATACAAAAAAAGAAGAAATCTTAGGGATCTGCTTTTAAGAGCACCACTCCTTTCTTCTATAAATTTTTTAAATTTTTTGTTTTGAGCACCACTGAGTACTCTTGGGTACTCATTTTGTTCGCAATTCACAGGCAACTAAATTCGCAACACTTAAACACGTGGATGCACACGTACTAATTTTACACTTATAAGCTCGGACATGTTCATAGCGTGACAGAACATAAACAAACAACATTGGTACGAAACACGAGTATGATGTAGCATGATGTGGCCCGTGCCGCGCTGCCTGCATCACATCAGCACGACAACTAGTGCCAACTGGCAACTATACCATTTCAGAAACAGAGAACAATGATATTAAATAATACAGCTCTTATCGCTGTTGTCAATCCTCTCAGTAAAAGGGCGGTGAAGGTTCAAATTCCCTGCCCCCCCCCCCTCCACGGAACAATATCTGTGATAAAACTGCGGTAGAAACGGACAAAACGGGAGTTTTGTGCAATTAAATACAAAGGATAATTTATCAAGCTAATTCCCGTGTGAACATAAAGGTTGAAAATGGAAACAATGTGTATCAAATATGCGCTGTGTGCAACTTATTAATTAGGCCTATCTATAGAGTATCGTGTAAGCGAAGATTATCAACACAGCATGTTCACGTCTGTGTCGCATTTCACGGTGATAGCGAAGTAACGCAGCTGTCTTCAGCATCGATGACAATTTAAGGCAGACATGTCTTTTTCCATGCCGCCCCTTGGAAAAGTGCCGCTCTAGGCCTGGGTCTAGTCAGCCTAATGGGAAATCCGGCCCTGTTAGTCAGACTCCGACACGTTCAATACAATCAATTTTTACTGTCTGAATCACAGGGTCAGTGGGCCGCTGCCTCACACAATTGATACAAGGCCTAGTTATCCTCTGCAACAACTTATCACCATACCTTCTTGCAACAAGAAACGTTTATTTTTTTCTTTCATTAAACTTATCTCAATACCAAAAAAAAAAAAAAAAAAAAAAAAAAAAACACAATTATATTTCAAAATTGCACTGTCGTAACATTTATGAATACTAATATTTTTTGCTTCACCTTTTCTTTGTTTTTTTATACCAACTTATGGGTGTTTCATTAATTACGTGTACAAAATTATTATTACAATGACGCATGCCACACTATTACGCAGCAGACAACTTTGCCCTATCAGTAAGCGCTGAGAGCATTTCGAGCAAGTCTAAAGCGGCGGACAATTACGTCAGTGGCTGCAGGGTTGTCTACACACATTGGGCAACTACTGACATGCAAATTATTAACGCATTTAATTATGAAATTGTACTGCCTGCTCAGATTTTAGTATGTGGTCGCCAATCCAAAAACAAAGATTGTTTTACCCGCCAAGTGATGAACACGCCAGAGCAGATAAGCAAGTTAACAGGGACACTGTAAGATGGCAGTAGTCCTGCAATCAGTGACATCATAGTCTCAGAGCCTTGAGAAGTGGCTGTAAATATGTCATCAGCTTTCATCCAGGACGTTAAGAAATGTGAGGTGGTGCCTGCTACCCTGAGATACTCTACCCCTGCAATGTAAAGGCGACCAATCCCAGTACCCCTGTGACAGCCATGATGCTGAGATTTCGATTACATAAGGAGAGCCCAAAATGCTCTTGCCAAATTTCTTCGGTCCACCGACCGCCGAGGTTGGAGGACTCTCCTGGGTCTGCACAAGACCTCCCTCTCCAAGCCTGAAGAAGGCACTCCATCCTACGCAGCTTAAACAAGGTTCTCAACTCAAGCTCCAATAGCCGGCAGATGGCTCTCCAGCACCTACCCCGTAGCCCATCGAGAAAACCCCGGAGAGAGGATTCAGAGGTAACCTTGACGTCCTCTCCCAGTGCACCCCTTTACCCAAGTCACTCCTTGACTTCTGCGGTAGCAGGGCGGACTGACCTCCCTTCTGAACACTAAGCACCTCTCCTAACTTTGCTGTAATTACGAAACCTAGCTGGTTGAGAATTCCTCCTCCTCCCCCTACTCCCCTACCCCTCCTCCCCCTCCTCCCCTACCCCTCCTCCTCCCCCTACTCCCCAACCCCTCCTCCCATACCCCTCCTCCCCTTCCCCTCCTTCCCCTCCACTGCCCGTCCTCCTTTTCTCTTCCATCTTCCCCCTTCCTTCCCTCTGTATATTTATTTGTACTGTGGAAACAGATTTATCACATCGTAACTTGCGTAGATAGTTTTATAAACAGAACGTGTGCAAACCTGAAGTGGTTATTTAAAGTATTTTTTGGAGCAAGGAAAATTAATGATTCGTTGCTCAACAGCAACAACACGCCACGTCATGTCGCTTCTCACTACTTCTGCCAGCTTTAGATTTGTAACCCTCCCACCATTACATCTAAATATAGTAAAATAAGTATTCAAACATTAAAATATCTTTTCAGTTGTAAATTACAAATTAAAAAATCATAATTTTGCTGTAATAAGTATGAAATATGCAAAATTGAAAACATGTATAATTTTTGGCTACGTCTAGCGATGCAAAACTTCCCAAGGGAGAGAGAAAGAAAGAGTTTCTTTCTCGGTCGAAAAAACAATCACCATGTCACTAGAGCCTACGCACCATATTTTGTGCTGTTATTTTAAATTGTAATAGTGAAAAATTTTTCCATCGTACACTTCAGCAATCATGTCATTTGAATATAATATGATTGAGAGCTGTGACCATTTTTTATTGCTGCAGAAGTAATAAATTAAAAAGTGTGAAAATCAATAGATGATGGTTGTCTCTTTTGACAGGTGATCCTGGGTATCGGCGGCGAGAGTCATGGCGTGGCTATGGGTAGCGTGGAGTGCTTCACACTCGGCTACGACAGTTGGCGCTGCGTCGTGCCGACTGTGATCCACGAGTCTGGCAAGGTGGCAGACAGTACCGTCATTGCTGCCATGAGTGACCCTCGCATTCACGCGGCCGTGGCTAATGTTGACAACCTCGTGTACGTGGCTGGTAGGGGCTTGTTTCCCTCTCCATGCGTGTCGTGCACAGTAAGCAATTCTGTGTATTGCTGTATGTGATCTCCTGACTAGTACTTTGAATGACATAACTTGCACACCTAATTCTTTGCAATATAGTATATTTAGACCAGTGTCATGGCACTGGGTCCTTTAAAACATATATACTTCCTCAATGTGCAGTCTCTTTGTTCCACACCTTTTACCCCTGCTCGGTATGTGCTGATGCTTCCCGTCCACAGCCTTACGTGCACTGAATTCTCTGCTTGATCAGTGAACCCTCTGTGCTCTCTCATCTGATTGAGCATGTGCAAGATGTTTTGGCATGCATTCAGTGGTGGCTTACAGTCAAATACATATGTACTGATGCGTGCCTGGTTGAAGAATAGCTGGCACGATCGTCGTGGCTTTGAGTGTGCTTGACCAAGCACGTGGCGAAAGGGATTTACTGGTTGACTTGGCGTTTTCGGCCTGTTACCTTAATTGGGCACGTTGGTTGGTGGGTCGGTACGAAGTTGTTGCTAGTCTGGCTGACTAGTGACTTGCGGATGGATACCTTATTTCCCACTAGGGGTTTACATGTCGAGGTATTCAATTGGCGGGATGTGTCTGGGTTACCTGGCGTACTTTGCTTTGGCTGTCAGTCGAACTGCTGCTGTCTGGAACAAGCGGTGCAGTCCACGGGCTGAAGGTCAGTGATACTGTGTCGGCCAACACTGTATCGTTGATTCCAGGCTGCAGCTTCTGGGCTCCAGAACCTGGGGTTAGAAACC
Organism: Dryococelus australis; assembly: GCA_029891345.1. Lineage (NCBI taxonomy): Eukaryota > Metazoa > Arthropoda > Insecta > Phasmatodea > Phasmatidae > Dryococelus > Dryococelus australis. The sequence continues at coordinate 8,068,701 of CM056993.1, forward strand.
CAGAGTCTCACCTGGGTCCCGTGTACCAGACCGTGCAGGACATGATGATAATCCTGATGCTTATGGGAGTGCGGAGGAAAACCGATATATGTAAATACGGGAGAGTTCGGTTTCTCGAAGAGTCTGACTAAGGGAGCACCGTCTTGTTCCGCCTGTCTGTCCAAAGTCGACGGGGCCAATACAGACTGCTGCATGGCAGCGAGCTGAGCTGTCCTTTGCTCTTCTCTCCTTGAGCCGTGTCTCACCTTAAAAGGCATAGAGTGTAGGACGCTGCTGAACGGTATAGGTCGTGCACTGCGGATGCGAAACAATTCCTTATAATAGTGTTCGGCCAGTAGTAGCTGCTGGCATGAGCTCGGTGCTCCATAAGGCCCCCCACCATTGGCGGGCATACCAGAAGCGTAAAGCCGTATGGGCTGCCTTCCTGCCACTACTGGGTGTTGGGTGCAACCAAAGCCAAACCATAACACTCAAGCATATACCCCCGCCAGCACCTAGGTGCTGTGGTAGGTATACAACCCAAGAGTACTTTCTCTCTCTGGTTGGATGAGTTGCTAGTGCTTGGGACTCTGCTATTCTATCTCCGCAGGTCTAGAACAGGTGGCGGTCGAATGGTGTATGTAGCTGACAAATGGTGTATGTATCTGACAGATTAATTCCTGAAGGGGATCCCCAGTCCTGGTCTAATTTATATTCAGTACCCGGTCTCAGTCGGCAGTGCACAACGTGTACATTTCCTAGCAGCGTAGTGAACGAGTCTCTATTAAAGAGTACTCTCGGCTAAAAAAACCAAAGCTGTATTTATTAAGGATGTAATAAATACAGTGACACGTGCTATCCTAACTAAGCAGATGGTATGTGGGAAGTAACCTACTCTGAACAGGTGTAGTTGACCTGGTTCTAGGCTAATCAGGGATATAAAGTAGTTGACTGCTAAATAAGAATATACTTAACGATGGCGAACTAACTTCAGGATGTATAGATGAGACAATTAAATAAAAGATCCAACGCTCTAGTAGTAAGGAGGTAATTCTCCCTACTAGCAAGTAGAGGCGGGTACTGTTCAGGAAGGAATCAGTAGCGGAGGTGTTTGGTGATAATATCTGAAGAAGCTTCTGGTAGAAGAAGGCTATCAGCAATGAATAGCCTCTGGTAACTGTTGCTGCAGAAGCCTCTGGTGACGGCATTGGCGGCAGCCGCTGATGGCTGCTGAAGACTGTTGTTGACAATGGGAGCAGCCTCTGGTAAGCTGCTGAAGACTTAGAGGTCGTTGAAGGCCCCAGCACAAGTAGTGGTGGAGCGAGCTTAAGGATCAGAAAGAAATAACTCTTTAGCCCTGCTGCGCACTGACTTATATAGTCCGAAAGACAAATGTGACAGTGGGCTGCGGGACGAGGTGTGACATACCTCTAGCGCGAGGCCGGATTGGAGGTAGCAACCTTCTGGTCATCTCTCGGCTTCGTGCGTATTCGGTGGCGCTCAGCTGTGCCCTAAGGTGGCTGACGGCTTGTTGGCTCTCAGCACATGGGAGGGGAGGGCGACATGCCGCTGGCTTGTGCAACTTTTGTATCCACGTGTTTGGAAGCGCGCTCCAGGGTTGTGGCTCTTCTGCAACATCCGTGTTTAAGTTGGCGGGGTTCGACTCTCGTTAGGGTGTATTGGATATACTGGCCTCATAAGAGATGAGTTGTAATCGTTTGTAGTAGTACAATAAACCGGCACACGTCAGTACATTATCTTAGTATAAGAATTTAGTGCACACCTTTATCTTTGTTACTATGCCATGAAGTGTTGAGTGATATTTAGAGATTTGGGCAACGTTTAACAGCTGGAGGTCTCTAGTGCCGAAGAGTTGCAGTGAGGGGGAGATGTCACCACAAAAATAGTGGGGGAAATGGTTACAGAGTAGAACCCTAGATTAGGTGTGAATAATACTCGCAAAACATCATGCAAATTACACTATACGTGCAATTTTCAATCCTTACAACATAGGTAAAAACAGCTCTTTCACTTTGCTGTGTTTCCTAATACTACGTCAGAAACATGCAAAACAATTGTAGGGACCTGCAATAAACTTTCCTCACACTTTCCAGCAATAAAATGATCGGTTCACATTTTCAAGTCTCACAGGAACACACAGCACGATGGTAACACTGCACGCCAGTTCAGCGCCTTGCCATAGGAGTGATGGAGTACCCTCTAGGAATGCATGACAATGTCACCCTTATTGCTTGCTTGCTCCCAAGCCTCAGATGCACTTGAAAGCTCCAAGCTGGTGGCTCCCTTACATTCGGTAATTGTATTAAGAAATAAATATCAATAAAAAATATTGCTTATAAAGTATTGTGTCTGCAGGCCAGTGTTTCGCTGGCTGTATGTGGCCATTGGGCCGCTAAGTGAGATGACTAACCCAGGCATAGAGAGTTGTGGAATTTGTTCTCGAATATCACACACACTGGTTTCTGGCAGGGTGTTGGAGTCAAAGTGTTGTCACTACCACATCTCGTAACAAATAGGATTTAGTTAGCAGCTGTGTCACACCCATATTTGCATGCGAGAAACGTGGCAGATGTTGCCGCTAGCCAGTGGACTTTCTCAGGATGCTACTTCCCCTGCCGCTCCATCTGCCACTTGCATCATTCGTGTTGATGCTAGAGACCTCCCTCTGTTAACGATGATTGTATGGGTGAGGAACTGTTTATTGGTGTAGCCAGGGTTGTGACATTTGGGCTTTGGGCGTAAAAAAATGTCTTGAGTTATTTCAATGAGCTACAACCTAGCAATATAAACAAAGGCAATAAGTTAACTACTGTAATAATTTTGTCCTGAATTTATCGTACATACCGTAATTGCTTTGTAGATAGTTTAGCATTCCACTAATTTTTTTACAATCTTTGAATGATGTTTACAATAGTGGTAAGTAATTTACGTAACCATCATCACCTATCATGGGTATAACATATGTAATTGCATAGATTTTTTGTAATTTACAGAAAAACCAGGTATAAAATGCAGAATAAAAAATTATAAGGGCAGCTATTGTGAGTAATTTTTTGTTTACTTCCCTTTCTGTTAACAGCAGCTATTCTCGGCTTGTTTTTGTTTACTTCCCTTTCTGTTAACAGCAGCTATTCTCGGCTTGTTTTTGTTTACTTCCCTTTCTGTTAACAGCAGCTATTCTCGGCTTGTTTTTGTTTACTTCCCTTTCTGTTAACAGCAGCTATTCTCGGCTTGTTTTTGTTTACTTCCCTTTCTGTTAACAGCAGCTATTCTCGGCTTGTTTTTGATATTGTTTTAGTTTCGAAACCATAACTTTTATCTTTACTACAAAAAAGTTTTTGTTACCAATTTGCATGCAACACTGACGTCGTGCTGTTTGCCTGTGACTGTGTAATAGAACAGTGCGTGCGTGGACGAACATGAGTGTTGGTGTTGCTTGCAGGTGGTCGTAGCCGCAGCGGGTTGCTGCACTCTGTGGAGTGCTACAGCGCCGAGACGTACGCCTGGAGGCAGTTGGCGGACCTGCCAGCTGCCGTCCAGGGAGCCAGAGCAGCATTTGTGGACGGCTGCTTGCACGTTGTGGGTGGGGCTGGATCTGCTGGCTTCCACAACACTCTCTGGGTAATCCTCTTCTCCTGGCTTTCATTTCGTTGGACACATTAATTACCCTCTTCTTTCTTTATACATATTTGAATGTTGATCAGTGAAGTTCTTGTAGTATAATTACGTAATTTATTGACACTTATCATTGCATCATGTTTTGGTGGCATTATTGACAGTTTCATTAAACTGTATTTTGGTGTGTGTAGTTCACACATGTTTATAAAATAAATTACCACAAAAAGTGGTGTACGGATTATTTACGAGATATTGGCATTTAAAAAATGTTTCGCCCCCAAAACATGTTTAGAAATTTGCCAACATAAAGTACATTTTAATATTTTACCTTTTTTTATAAAAAAAAAAAAAACTTTTCACTTGTGCAATAATTTGTTCACTCATGTTCATAAACAAAATAATCTTCATCTCGCACATGTAAAATGTTGAAATGTTGGAGCTCGGCCATAGATGCTATACATGAGGAAATAATTTTGCTGCTGTACAAGAGAAAGATATCTTACGTAGTTTGCATGCCCACCACCATGCTACAAGTGCACATTGATAGATGCCATTTTGCGTAACATGTTGCTGTGGTTTTGCTTTCTCAAGTCATGTTACTATCTGTGGAATGGTAACCACGGGATGTATATATATGTAAACATTGCAACATAGTACAAATTTTCTGTCACAAATCTTTTGTCGGGGAGAAATTAAGTCGGAATTTATTAAGTTTGTACAGAATCGTGTCTTTACAATATTTACAGGAATGAAAAAATTCAGTGCGGCCTATACTTTAAATATTAATCATCCCTAATTTTTCATCAAAAACTTATGTTGCGGCCTATACATGCCAAAATATGGTAATTTTGATAGAGATGTGTGACGCATATACATACTGACTATACTGTACGCGACTTCTCCTCACATGTACGTGCCTTCACGTCACCCCAGGTGGGGTTGGAACAGACCTACTAGCTACCTGAGTGCCTGCAGGGTACGCACATTGTCGCGGTAGCTGTTACAGACACATCAGCTTGTACTGTTTGCCCGAAGTCAGATGTACCATCAACCTCCCCGAAGTGTGAGTGAACCACCGGCCAAGCGGCCATGACCGCATCCCCAAGGTCACTTATTTCCACAGCGGACCAAGGGATGACGTTAGCAGAGTGTTTCGCTCAGGAGACGGAGCTCGTCACCCTCACGCACTCCCGCATCTCAGAGGGCCCGCAGACCAGGAGAATATATGTCCGTGCGCAGCCCAGAAATGCCAGTTGATCTCTGCAGTTCATGTCCGGTAGCTCGCTCCACCCCTTCTTGTGCTGAAGCTCTCTGCAGCCCTTGAAGTCCTAGCGACCTACCAGAAGCTCTTCAGCAACTTCAACAGTGACCCTCCAGAATCTCTTTTCTACACTGCTCCAGCAGCTCTTAAAGATGCCTTCAACACTGCTTTCCTTGCCTACCCTTCTGGTAATGGGAACCGCACTGCTTCCTCTTGCATTGTTAACACCACCACCACCACTACCCCGTCTGGTAGTGGCCTCCGCAGGTCCCTTCTGGACAGTGGTTAGAGTTAGTTAGGGTGAGGTGTGCCACATATGTCAACTATTTAATTACGATTACGACTCATCTCACTGCACACTTTGTATACTTACTTCTATCCCCGAGTGAGTCAAACCCCATGCCAACCCGTACACAGAAGTCGCTGCCTGGCACAATCCTGGAGTACAGCCGGACACGTGGATATGAGGGGTTGTGCAAGCAAGCAGCGCATCACCTCCCTCCCCTCGCTGAGAGCCAACAAGTCACCAGCCGCCTTGGGGCATGCCCGAGCGCCACCGAAGTTACGTGAATGCCGACAGATGACTAGAGGGTACTACTCCCACTTCAGCCTCAAAGCAGAGTGATGTCACACGCCCTCCCCCACGGCCGCTGCGACACACGCTACCCTGACTATATAAGTCAGTGCACCACGGACACTCAACAGTTGTTCCTGCGAGTCTTCGAGCTCACTCCACTACTTCCAATGCTGGGACCCTCCGACTACTAGTAGATCCTCGGCAGCCCTTCCAGAGGCTGCCACCAACATCCCAACACTCTTCAGCAGCCATCCAGATGTTGCTACCATTGGCGTCAACGAATCAACAGCCTCACGAGGCTGCCTACCTTGGACGTTGTTCAACAGTCTTCGGCAGCCACCAGCGGCTATCAGCATTGACGTCACCATTAGAGCTCTGCAGAACCTGCAATCAGACGGTCCAGTGACACCAATCGAACTACCAAGTTACCAGTAGCTTCTTCAGTAACTAGAGACATACCACACATCACCTTCACCATCTCCTACAGACACCCCGGTTATAGTTAGTTTTGTCGTAAGCAATTTTTGTCAGTTTTATTTCACTTTCCGTAACTAGCCTAGGACCAGGTCACCTACACCTGGCTGTCGTAGGTTTACTTCCAGTCACCCGTCTACTTGGCAGGAGATCACGAGTCACTGTGTTTACTAAGCGATTAATAAACACAGCTTTGTTTCTTCTAACTACAAATATCATTCATAGAGTACTTTTGAATCAACTGCTAGGAGAACCTCGAGCCAAGTGGCACTGACTGAGAATGGGAAATTGTTACTACGATCTAGCTATAACTGGAGACTCCCCCTCAGGCAGCCCCAGTTCTGATACACATATATTAGACGGCCATCTATTTTACTCCTACCAAGTATACAGGTACTGGAGAAGATAAAATAGAGGAGCCCCAATCACTAGAAACACTTTCGACCCAAGGAGGGACAGTATGCCTCAGTTTTACCCCTACCGGAGCACCTGGGTGCTGGTGGGGTATTTGCTTAGGTGCTACGACATGGCCTTGGTTGGGAAAAACACACCCAGTAGTAGCAGTGGTAACCCACATGGCTTCAACGCTCCTGGTTCCCCCGTGCTTAGGTGGGGAGGGGGGGGGTTGTGGTGACCTTCTGAGACACCGGGCTCGTGCAACCAGCCACTACTGGGCAACACTATTCTAGGGTCACTTGTGTCCACAGTGCTTGACCCACAGTTCTCAGCAGTCAAACCAGCTCTATGCTATTTAAGGTGAGACACAGCGCAAGAAGGGAGGAGGAAAGAGTGGGTTGCCTCTCTGCCAAGCAGCCGGGTGGTTTAGCTTCCCCTACAGCAGGCCGACAGGTAGAACGAGACTACGCCAGCATCAACCGTCTGCAGCCAACCTCCACTCATCATCAAGATGTCCATAATTAAACCCTGAAAGTACAACCGGCCTAATTGCAACCAAAGCCACGCGACCGTGATCCAGCCGTAGCTAATTGGACACGCGTCAAGGGTAAGTTATATTTTCACCTGGCATTACGTAGTCTCAACTTCCGCTCAGTTCCTGTTAGTTACGAGGTAGTACGTACCACTATGTTTATTCCTCATGGAATAAATCCTCGCTTGTCTCAACTTCAGAGTACTATTTTCTAGGGTGACTGTTCAATCCTCAGTGGACGATGACCTGCCAGAGCAAAGCAGGAGACTGTACACTTGACTCTCAATTTATCGAATCTAGTGTATGACTGTGGGCTCCCTTAACTGGGCGCAGGTATGTCGAAAACGTACACAGTCGACGGTCACCCGTACTGTACACCTGGTGTGCAGTAAGGTAGAGCCCCAACCACTAGTAACTCAATCCAAGAGTCATCAGACTGCTAGTCCAGTTGATCCACTCTGTCAACCATGCTGTACTGTTGCCAGAGGGAGTGGCATACCGGGCCTGGAGATGTGCCAATACATGGACCCACACTCACTGTCATTGTCTGGCACCGAGAGGACACCCAACGCTCTATAACCACCATGTCACCGGTTAGCGGAGCGCTGGGTACAACTGTGGTATGTTCAGCTGCGACTTTGGTATTACACATAGCCAGGGAACTTTGTCGCCTGCTTTCCTCTTGTGAGTCTGTCAGTAGTACCTGCTGTTGGTCATACACCCAACAAAGTGGTACCAGGGGGCGTGAAAGATAGGCAGCTACTGCCCCCGATTCTAATGGGAGCTGTAACCCAGTTCCAACTGCGCTTTGCAGTACGAGCTCAAGCCGCCTGCCATATGAGCAAGGTGAGACAAGGAAAATGTGGAGGGAACAGTTAAAGTGACTTGCTAATCTTGTGTGAGGTAAGAAGGGATGGACAGTAGCAGAGGCTTGTAAAAGAGGTTGACACAATAGGTAATAAAATTGAAGAAACTATTATCTATTATGGGTTGGTTTAGGTACAGTTAACTCAGTTCACGTGTAGTTTATGCCCCCCCCCCCCCCCACCAGTTTTAAAAGGAAATTTTATGTGCTTGCATTATATGTGCATAAAATAAATTGTTAAAAATATTTGTAAACATTATTACTAATTTTTTCTGGTACTTACCTTAGCCCAGGTAGTAATTGTTTTGTGTCATTGGTTCCTTTCACACTCGCAGAAGTTTGATGAGGCTCGCAGTGGAAATGGTGCCTGGAAGGAGGCGGTCCCCATGATGACGCACCGTGCCTACCATGGAGTAGTGTGCATCACAGGAGTCCTTTATGCTCTTGGTGGAGTTGGTAAGTTGGCAATACCACTGATACTCTGAAACCCTTGATTGCGTGGCACCCGTTTCAGACAGTCACCATGTTCGTACCAACAAATTTTTGGGATCCGTGTGAAAATAATAATTTAATAAAAAATTTTAAAAACTAAACAGTTACTGCAAAAGTTAAAACACATTTTGAAGCTGCAACATTTATAAACCCTATGGGTTATATTTACCCGACCCTTTTGTGATGCATTGCTTGGTGAAAACAAAACAGCAGAAATCCACTAAAATTTCCAGTCACTAGTAAGCAGTACACGAGCAGGGTCATTGAGCTGGCAGCTGTTCTAGAGCTGCTCCTTCACTCTTGCAGTTGTCTTTTACGCACTGTGCATGTCTGCCGAGATACATATGTGTAACATGGTACATTCCATGCCTTGCCCTGTGGCAACAGCGTCAGCCATGTTCACACTGATGTGCAAGCAGAAAAAAACATAACTATGCTGTTTATTCTCCTTTTTTTATATCACTTTTTCACCTCCACGCATCTTGTTCCCATTATTATTCCACAGTAGTTTACATGTTATTACTTGCATTTTTTACTGTCTATCAGAGACGTGTGAACATGACTTCATGTACCCAGTTAGCAAAATGTGCTGTTTGGATGCAATTTTCATGTTTACAGGGTGCCACATGGGTCGAAATTCTGCATTTTTCTTTCGTACTGACAACTTGGTCGTACAGACAAATTTTGGGGAACCGTGAGTGTGTGTAAAATTGAGGTTTGACTGGCACCTTCAAGATCAAAGTATGAAACAGTTGCCATGTAATGTGTACGTATGCAAGGGAAAAAAATTTCCTGTAGGTAAAGTTGTGTACTCATTTTTTTGTGTTGCAACCATTACTTACAGTAAAAGAATTTATACAGACTATTGACTGTTTCCAGTTTGTCTTTTAAAAATTTTTAAACTATCACATAATAATTTGAAGAAAAATAATTTTAGGTTTTAATGAGCTGGATCCCCTGTATGTATATATTTTTATATTAAAATTCATGTAAAATTTTATATGGAAATGTATTTGCAGACAACAAATAGCATCAAACGCAGAGTTTCCATTTGACTTTATCAACCATAACAGTACGTCTTTCTGCATAACCACAATTGTCTTCTGCTTTGCCATCTGTAACATTATGGAAGTGTGAACAGCAGTTCTTGCTGAACTTTTGTTTTACTGTAGTAATGGGTGAAGTTTGATTTTTACAGTTTTGAGTCGAGTCAAGGCAAGTTTAATATAAAATTGTCAAGTTTAAATTGAATTTGCACCATAAACGTACATGTGTACTGTATGTACATGGGTATAACGTGTGCTCCTTATAACTTTCCTCTCTGTTATGCAAACAGTTTATCAAGAAACAAAGTTTGGGACTGGTTTTTACTGATAAAGAATAATACTGTGCCTGGTTAAGTGATTCGCAGCATGTTTTTTTTCCCTCCCGCCGACGAGTGAATGACTATGGTAGAACAGTAATGTTAGCCACGTGCATGCATGATGCTGATGGAAAAGAAACTTCTACAGGGATAGAGTGGGAGGGTAACTTTCAGGCTGCTGGGTGAGCGACAAGCATCCCGCTTTTCAAGTTTTTGGTAATATGTAGTTATTAATTTTTTAAATAAAAAAGTACTTAAAACTCTAATTACATGGGAAAATGGTTACAAGTTTTCCATATCTATGGATATTTCTACTGAAGGTGTGACGTGCCATGAGATACGAGGCTTTTCAAGTTTAAATATTTTGTATGTGATGCGTGACGGCCGTTGGCTGAGAGGAGTCATCACTGTCTGACAAGGTTTCATCGTGCAGGTCAGAGGCATGGGTGAGTTTAATTAGACTGACCTTATTGTGGACTTATTGGACCCCAGTCGGTGCACAACTTTGGGCGTGTGGCCTGGCAGCAAGGTATAAAATCAGTCGTGGGTTCAACTGTCCGGCGGATGGGCTGGCAAACTGCCACTGGTTTACCTGTGATTGATGAGGCGCGAGGTAGTTCCTTGGTCTGTCGACTGGAGCTGGAGTTGAGTTGGGCCCATGGAGGGCTGCTGGCCCGGCTGCACTGGAACCAGGGGTTGGCGAGTCCCAGCGGTACGCCACATCTCTAATGGATGTCAGAGACCACTGGGTGAGGTTGGCTTGTGGTCTTGATAGGAGGGAGGCCTCTCCATCTGGCGAGTTTGTTCCTGTAGGGTTACACTGCAAAGTGTAGTTGGAACTGAGTGCAAGCTCCCATTAGTTTCGTTTGTAGTAATTGCTTTTCTGTCATGCCACCTGGTACCACTTCGTTGGGTGTATGGCATAGGGCAGGTACAATGGACAGCCTAACTAAAGGAGAGCAGGTGATGAAGTTCCCTGGCTCTGTGTAATACCAAAGCTGCAGCTGAACAGACCAGAGTCATACTCTGCTCCGCTAACTGGCGATATGATGTGCGGTGGGTATAGTGTATTGGGTGTCCTTTGGATTACCAACGACAACAGTGAGTGTGGGTCCAAGTATTGGAAAATCTCCAGACCCAGTATGTCACTCGCCAGCGACAGTAGAGCGGGGCATGATGAAGTGAATCAACTGGACTAGCAATCTGATGACTCTTGGATTGAGTTACTAGTTGTCTGGGTTCTACATTACTGCACACCAGGTGTACAGTATGGGTGGCCGTTGACTGTGTGGGTTTTCGACATTTGTGCACCCGGTGAAGGGAGCCCACAGTCCTACACTAGTTTCGGTAAATAGTGATTCAACTGCGCTGTCTACTGCTTTGCTCTGGCGTGTCATCGTCTACTTAGGACTGAACAGTCACCCTAGAAAATAGTACTCAGAAGTATAAGAGAAACTTATATTTATTCCGTAAGGAATAAACATGATGGCCTGTACCACCTCCTAACTGGAGCTGAACTGAAGTCAGACTACGTGAACCCAGGTGAAGGAGACCTGGTCCTGAACTGAACAAGGCAGTCTTGGCTAGGTAGCTATGAAAATAACTGACCCGAACTAATTCTAACCGTTTTCCAGAAGGGACCATTCAGGACCATTACCAGGGGGTTAGTGGTGGTGTTAACACAGCCAGAGGGGTAGTGCAGTTACCGTTAACAGAAGGGTGGGCAGAGCATGAAGTGTGTAAGGTGTCTTTGAGGGCTGCTGGAGCAGTGTTGAAGAGCATCTGGAAGGTTACTGGTGAAGTCGCTGAAGAGCTTCTGGTAGGTCGCTAGGACTTCGAAGCTGCGGGACATGAACTGCTGGGAAAAACAACTTGGCTCTGAAGAGAGTCGATGGACCACTGGCATATTTGGACTGTGCACAGACGTAGTATATTGTCCTTATCGGTGGTCGCTCCAAGACGTGGGAGTGTGTGGTGATGAGATCCGCCTGCTGAATGAAGCTGTCTGCTAGAGCTGCTAGGGTCATCCCTTTGTCCACTTTGGAACTACGTGACCTTGGCGAGGCAGTCTCACCCGCTCAGCCGGTATATCAATTCCTCCCAGAGGTTGATGTGACATCTACTTTGGGTGAACAGTACAAGCTGACGTGTCTGTAATAGCTCCAGCGAAAAGGAGCCTATGTGATGTGAAGGCATGTACATATGAGGCGAAGTCATGTTTATTATTGTCAGGATGTGCATTGCGTCATATGGTCGTATGTATTTTTGTCGTGCTGAGACTGTACCTTTGACCTTGACAGTTTCCAGCGTTAATTGTCACCCACAAGTGCTTCGCTGGGAGGCAAAGGGCCGGTTTCACCAACAAGGAATATATTAGGTTCCAGCAAAGTGACACTTCGCTTAAGTGTCTCTTAAGGATTTCTAGGTGTTTCACCATTATAAAACTCATTTTTGTAAGTGCATCTTAGCTGGGCTTTGCTTAAAGAAACAAGTTGCAAATATTTTCATGTTGGTAATGGTGCATTGTGGTAATGTGACTAGATGAACCAATGAGAATGATTTAAATTTAAATAAAAAAAAAAAAAAAAAAATCCCCCTGAAATGTTGTGTTTACTTTTATTATGAGCAAACGAATCATAACCAAATATTTGTTTTATAATAAACAATTAAAGCTTTATCGTTTACATGGCTAATGTTATTAATCAATTAAAATAGTTGTCACTGCATATACGAAAAAGATATGTGTATTAGATTGGTTCAACTATCTACGTATACCGGAATTTATTTATATTAAAACTACGTACGTGAATAGATAAGTTTTTAGTTTTTCGAGGCTATTCTATTATCATGGAAGTGTTGTATTGCAATTCTGTAATATTTTGTGATCTCGTTTTTATTTATTATCAGTGCCATTGTGATTTTTTGCAGCAAAAGTTACAATGATTTATATAGGCCTGGGCTGTTTTATATTAGTCAGAAAGTTAATTGTTTCATATGTTATCTACTTGGTTAATGTTTTAGACTTGTTACATATATTTACGTAGCTTTCACCAAGCGTTTTAAAATTCAATGCTTTATAACGATAATACGATAGGTTAATGATAAATTTTAAAATGAAACTGTTGTCTTGTTTAGGCACTGATTAAATATATTCCGTGTAAAACTCGTATTGCCCTCAAAAAATGTAGATTTACTACAAAACCATCCCAAATTTTTCTACTTAATAGAACTGTTTTATGTTTTAGGTACGTTACTTCTATGTTTTAAAGATGCACAATGAAATGTCTCTCCGATTATATTTCAAGCAATTACACTGAGAAGAAAATACATCTCCCCATTGAGGATAGGATGGTTAAATGTTGGCTTTCATCACTAACCAGAATTGAACTTTCTGAAATTGTGATAGTTATTGATAATAACACTCACAATATTCATAAGCAATTTAGAAAAGCTGAGTGCCCGAATTCGAATAAATATGATTATCACCAGTCAGTCACACCTGTATGACATCTTTAATTGGGCTGTCGTTAACTTTTCTAATTCAAAACAAAGTCGATATGTGTGCAAATCTTGTGCTGCAAATTTGTCATGTGTAGTAAAATAATGCATTGTATTATGTCCAGTCTCAAATTCAATCCAAGTATCATATATTTTTACATATTGTACATACAGGCATAATTTAGACACATTTTCTCGGTAAAAATTATGCAGTGTAGTGAAGGCAAACATTTTTTCCATTTATTTCAAATACTTCCGTAGCTTGTGTGTACTGAATCAAATCATATTTTATCAATGAGAGCTATCTGCCTCTACACTCAATTTTCTATGTATATATTGGTTTTGCCTCTTGATAATACGTGGAAAATGCACACACATAAACAAATATGTGCCTGCCACGAGTTTTGTTCTCGACCGTCATAGGATATTTCAGCAAATAAGGACTTGCATCTTGACTCAATAACTTTGATACACAATAATTGCTTATTTTTGTTTATGTAAAAATTGAATTTATAAAACTAAAAACTTTATAACACATTTGGCATTATGTACACACCTTTTACAGTAGCAGCCATTTTCTTTTTAATTTGTTTACAATGATTTAAGCAGAGAATGATAATGTGCCTGGCTAGCTACGACATGATACTTTGAAAAGGCAAGAAATTTCATATGTTAAATCCAGCTGGAGACAAATACTACTATCAGGAAGAACTTTTTCCTACTCTTTTTTATGTATTTATGAGAGCCACTGAATGCAACTGTGGGGAAGCGTCTGGTGTTTGATCTGAGGCACCTGCAATTGCTGATTTTGGAAGATTTAATGTGTTCCCAGGCAATGGTGGTGCTCCCCAGGTGCTCTCTAAATATTGGATTCTTATTGCATGATTGAAGTTTTTTTTGGCATTTACATTTCTCTCTACGTATTTCCCTAAAGGCTATTTAAGGCAGGGCTCCCAAACCAAACTAACTCAAAGATATGTTGGTAATAGGCCACTAGGCCGGTAATTACATTTTAAAAAATGAAACACAATAGATACTTAGAGGGCTGTAGATAGACAGTCATGCATGCATCCAGCACATGCATATGCACACACACAGAAAGGAAAGTAGGACAAACACTTTTTTCACACGGATCCACAGTAGCGATGCTCCACTGGATGGGTCAGCTTGTTCAGAGGTAAGTGAAGGCAACCTGTAGTCTGTTGGGTGGTGGTTGGTAACAGTGGATGTAGCAGCCAGGAGGCGAAGTAGGGTGCTGCGAGAAATTTGAACTTTGGCCGATAGGTCACCTTGTCCAGGTGGCTGTCTGGATTCAGTGTTGTACTGGGGGGCGAGGTCCAACTAACTAAAACTTACATCTTGAAACAGATATCTGTATCTTGGCCTGTTTTCAGACATAAAACTTGTTCAGAGAGTGCTTCTCAGTGGTTGAAAGCAGCAAGAGCTCTGTTTTGATGGCATTCAAAATCACAGGAAACTGTTGTATAGTTTTGATGTTGACCACCGTGAAGCACGAATTTGAACATGTTATGTTAAAACTTGTAGAGGAAATTTGTGACAGTCACTTCTGCCACAAACCGAAAAAAAAATTATTCAATAAATTTCATGAACATGTTTTCCAGCATGTCTCATTCTCTCATTTGGCTCCTAGACAAATTTGCCATCCAGCCCTTCTGGCAATCCAGTCCAGAATACTCCAGTTGTCATCACATGTCCATTCCTTCCAAGAGAGGAATTCCACGAAACATCTGCACATGCTTGTAGAACTGCTCTTTTCACTGCATGAGGGTTGCCATATATATAGGAAGGGAGAAACCAGGACATGAACTGAAGAAATTGTGTTTTTACTCACTTTAAATTAATAAATGTCATATACATCATAGTGCTCACGCATTGAATGAACCAAACTTAAATAGTATTATACTATTAATGTGTACATTTATGACTTTTTACACTGGCATGACAAAAGTCATGGGACAGCACTATGTAACTGATTGACTCGTGGTGCCACCGCTGCAGAACGACGTTCCATGACCTAAAATGGTCTCAGTTGTGAACAAGTCGTCATGTCATTCGGACTGAGTGTTATTTACAAGCTCATGGCAAGGTGACGTAAGTTATCAGAGTTCGAACGGGGCATGTTTGTGGGTGCCAGAAGGATGTCAGAAGATGTGGAGACTTTCAATATTCCTCGATCCATGGTGTCACATGTGTACAGGGAATATCAAAATCAAGGCATTATGATCCACTGTGGCCGTCCAAAGTTACTCGATAGTGACCGGATGAGGTTGGGTAAAATTGTCCGTGCTAACAGAGCAGGAACACTTGCTCAAATCACAGCCACATTCAATACAAGAGGTGTCAGACGTGTACCTTGCAGATCTGTGCACCGTGCATTATCTTCCATGGGATATGGAATCAGAAGACCTACCAAAGTGCCTCTGTTACCAGCAAGACACTGGGCACAACGCCTCACTTGGGCTGGTGAGGTTGCTAGTTGGACCCTGGAGGACTGGAAACATGTGGCCTCGTCTGATGAGTCACAATACAGGTTGTTCGGATATGACGCACTCCCAATTAGACCACGTATCCCAGTTGTCAACAAGGCACCGCGCAGGCTGGCAGTGGTTCCTTAATGGCGTGGGGTGTGTTCACATGGCACGGGTTGGGTCCACTTGTCCATGTACCCACAAAACTCTCCTTTGTGACCATTTGCAGCCGTTCATGGACTTCAGTATTCCTGACAACAATGGGATGTTCCAACAGGGTAATGCGTCGTCTTCGCGAGCTGCGGATATCCAGGACTGGTTCGAAGAGCATTTTGGAGAGTTCCAGCGAATGGAGTGGCCAGCACGTTCCCCGGACATGAACCCAATCAAGCATTTATGGGACGTGACGGAGAGAGCCATTCACAGCCACGATCTTGCGACTAGAAATACCAGGGAACTTTGGACAGCTATTCAGACAGCATGGCTTAATATATCTCCAGATGTATTGCGTCCACTTGTGGAGTCCATGCCACGTTGAGTTACTGCACTAGAGAGGGCCCTACGTGTTATTAGACAGGTATCCCATGACTTTTGTCATGTCAGTATATTTATGTTTGTATTGTTAGCAAAGGTGCGTATCAGGGACAACAAGAGTACATTTTTTTAAACTTTGAATTTACGTGGCCTGCAGTGACCATACTCTTCACTTTCTTGTTACATTACACATAATTGTTGCCAAGGACGGTTTGTGTTATCCTTGCACAAGAAAATTAATGTTTATTTTAATATGAAAGAGAAAATAACCTTAATATTATGTAACGAAGCAATGGAAACTGGAACTTGTACAGAATAGAGACAAAATATTATACAAATATTTTTATACTTTCCTGCATTTTGCAACATTTTTTCCCAGTCCATTGAAAAGTGTACTTGTTTGAATATATTATAGTTATCATTTGTTTGTCTGCAAATACCTTCATACATTTATACGTACCTGTATTTATTTTGTTAGGTTGTGCAGTTAATCTCAAACAGAACATTTCACGTACTGCAACAGACACGAACAGTGCGTGGAACAGTATGTGCTAAGATGGAATTGTGGGTAAAACAGCACAACTGGAAACTCTACGCCACACAGTTCACAAAAACATGAAGAATTGTAGTTTGTCTTTGAAAGTATTGATTTGATGGAAATGTAAACATAAAAATATCACATCACTGTAATTTTGATAGTACATAGTGTTTGCAAACCATCAACTGATGTTCAGAAGTACAGAATATAAAAGCCGGTCTACTTAATTCTTAGTCTATTGTTAAAACCATCCATCTTGCATTTTGTCTGTCTTGTACATACTATGCTAGTAAGGAGGGCACAGAATATAGGTATGAAGGGGAGCATTGTGTTGTACAGGTGGCAGTTCTGCAGGCAAGACTGAGGTGCTGAGGACAATGGAGCGATACAGTCCTCTGATTGGTCGCTGGCAGCCCATGGCACCCATGCATGACACCAGGAGCAAGTTTGGTTGTGTGTCCATTGACGAGTTCATCTACGTGGTGGGCGGCTGTGACCGAACAAATTGTTACAAAACCGTCGAGAGGTAAAGCTTTCATATACCTTATTTTGGCGTGTGTAGGCCGTGTGCGTGTATAGGCTGCACCAGAAGTTTTTGATGAAAAATTATGGATAATTAATATTTCAAGTACAGGCCACACTGAATTTTTTTATTCCTGTAAATATTGTTAAGTTATTATTCCGTACAAACATAGTAAATTCCGACTTAATTTCTCCCCTACAAAACATTTGTGACAGAAAATTTGTGTTATCTTGCAATGTTTACGAATAGACATTATGCGATTTCTATTGCACAGATGGTAACATGATTTGAGAAAACAAAACCATGGCAAAATGTTGCACAAAATGGCATCTTATCAATTTGCACTTGTAGTGCTGAGGTGGGCGTGCGAACTACGTAAGATATCTTTCTCTTGTACAGTAGAGAAATAATTTTCTCATGTATGGCATCTATGGCCGAGCTCCAACATGTTTACATTTTACATGTGAGAGATGAAGGTTGCGAGTGAACAAATAATTGCACAAGTGATCCCCCCCTCCCCCATCTTCCACTACTTTATCTTATTCTTCCCTTATCTTTCTTCCTTTAAGAATTAAAACATTAAAATGTACTGTATGTTGACAAATTTCTAAACATGTTTTGGGGGAAAAAATAAAAAAAAATTTTTTTCATGCCAATATCTCTTATATAAGCTGCACCTGACATTTTGTAGTAATTTTTTTTTTTTGTAAAACTGTACGGCCAATACACGCTGAAATACGTAGTTGTAGACATTCTACTTTCTTACACTGTTTTTGTGTATTAGTAGCATTTCATTTATAAGTGGTTTTGGCGGCTATGTTCAAGCTATGTTTGTTGAAGCAGTAGTATTCCATACTTGCATTCATGTACCTTGAGCACTGCTATGCAAGATATCTTAAATAGAATCATAGACCTAATTAGGAAAATAAAAAGTTTTGGTTTACATATTTTGATAATTTTTTTTTGCTTGTTGTGCCTTTTACCTTCTACATTATTAGTTGTAGTGTAAAATTCTTTTACTTAAGCCGGAAATTTTTAAAATGGGAGTGTATGTAGACGTTGTCGACGTAGATATTAAGTTCTGTATTTTATATTCTGCATTTTAATTTTTTTGTGTGCGAAATTCTGTAGAAAACTGTCATTTTACTAATGAAGATTGTGCCGAGTTACAGGATGAGCTCTTAAGTGTAGCGAATCATGTAGCAGAAAGCATACATGCTTTTAATATTCTGTTTAGATAGGACTGCACGGAGTATGAAATATGGCTAGTGTGGTGTGATGTGTCGTAATCCTGCACCTGGAACAGATTATTTCCCAATTAAAGCTTCTTCTAAATTGATGTGAGCAGTGATTTCATGTAGAACATTTTTCACATTAAGGTCTCTTTCTTTGTGTGAACTGCATCAGAGTGAGAAGTAAATAAAATGGAACTTTTGCAGCTCTCTTTCCTTAATTCTTTGTAGTGATTTCTGAATCAACTGAACTTACACTATTTAACTGAAACAAAATAATTTAGTAATAATTTGTAATAATGTTATTAGATGTTTATAAACCCTTCTGTTGTTCCCAAATATAGTCGAGGGAACTGTCAGACCTTAATGGCAAGAGAAACTTCAACTATATAGGTTTCAGTCTTTTTGATGCGAGCACGAGAATTTTTATGCTTTTTTTAACGTCCCCTTTTTATTCCAGGTAGCTATTGGTGGGACTGTTTGTATACTACTTTAACTCAACTCCATGTCTTACTGCAGAAGATCTTAGTTTTTGTGTCATAGTTTCAATTCAAGATTAATTATTGAGGATTTATGACTACATTAAATTTACATTTTATGAGATGTTTAATGTTTTTGTGCTGTAGTGCTGCTCCTTACTTGGCCTTCAGATTACCTTGAATTAATTTGAGGGTTCATATTGCTGACTCCACTCCTGGTGGTTGGAAGTTCAAGGTTCACCTGAAATATCAATGGGGTGCGAAGTTTGAATACCTGGCTGTGTTGGGGTTTTTCCCACGTTGGGAAGTTTTGATTGACGCCCTTTTGACTGAGTGGCCTTGGTAGGAGGAGGGGAGTCAAACCCCAGGGCAAGTGTAATCAAACATGTCTGCCGTCCGGGGAGTTTGAACCTGCCTGTTTGATCCTAGGCTTCCCCTATAAGGTGCCGGTCTAGTCGGCTTGCGGGTCAGAACAAAATCAGGGGATACAGACACTATTTTACGGCAACTTGTCACCTTGGGTGGTAGGCGAATAGAGATTACCCTCTCTGCTGCCGTGCACACGTGGCACGTGGGAATGGTGACTCGGGCTGGCAGGGAAGGGCGAGAAGAGGTGGTCGGTTCTGGCTCAGATGAAGATGGAGCTGGCTAGTCGAAATACAGTTGACTCTAGATCTATCGTTATTGCATGTATCTATAAACTGCATCCACCAACAATTTTGTGTGGTCCCGGCAAAATCCCTGTGTAAAGAATGGTAACCTAAACGGCATGTATTGTTTATCGCATGGAGCATTGATCAAAGTATATTTCGGGTCCCTTCACCTAATATTTCCCGCATCTATCATTTTTAAGCTGGTTGTTTATGCAAACTTCTAGTAACTGGATGTGAAATATGCCACGCACGCTGCTGTTTATAACTGCTCTGCTACGCGCTGTCTAGTGTCTTGTATTCCCAACACGTCTGTTGACACTGCGGCCGTGATACGTGGTGCAAGACTGGCGGGCTACGTCCCCTGACGAGAGGGGAAGTGGTTACCCATAGCAACAAATGTGGCGACCTAGCATCTTCCCTCTTTCTGTCTCTCTCAGCAGCGCACCTTCTCGCCTGCAGAGAAGGGAACAAATGTGCGCGGGGCATTCAAAATTTGACTGTGTTCCGTGTCATATAATTTTCATTTTTAGAGGGTTTGAAAGTTTTAGATCAGCTTGCATTTGGTGTTGGATTACAATATTTTAAGACGTTATTTTTTTTAATATGAGTTTAGGTAAAATGTTATGTAGTGTATTATTTACAGTAATATTTTTTCTAAAATTCCCATTTTCATTGTGTTTATTAGCTAAACAGTATTCACAGATAATGTACAGCTCTTATACTATACTCAATATAAAATTTTATAAGGTTAGAAGTTGTAGTTTATTGATGTGCATGTCAGAAACAGCATCTACTGAAATCTTGCATGTATGGGCATTTTTAGCAGTTCCTTGACTAACCCATAGATCAAGAGTCGACTGTTGTCAGCCTCGTGCCAGGGCCAATCTACGCAGAGAAGTGAATCTCCACAGTTTTTAATGGCCTCGAACCTGGGATGATCCTTACCAGTTAATTTTATCCATGGTCCAAATAACAGTTCAAAATTAGCACTAGTTATTAGAAAGTCGTTAATTGCAGGTGGAGTCACTGTAGGAATTAAATATTCTATCTCTCGTAATGCCAGTCGGGCTAATCTTCGTATTTTATTTTACTGTCCCTTAGTTGCATAAGACATCTCTACAAGGGTAGCACGTGAAACGGAGCACACACTCCAGAAACACGAGGCAGTGTCCGACCTCATACAGGTGGGGACCGAGATGATCGGTAATATAATGGCCTGTGGTCTTGGGGTTGAATCCCGCTGAAGGTCGGGCGACCTAGAATTCACCAAGGATATTCCAGCCTTATTCAGACTGGGAATATAACTTATCTCAGCTTTATTTAGGCTGGGGATAATCCAAGGACATCTGCCTCGCTCGTACTATCCAGTAGGAGTGCACAAAGGATAAATTATAATTTAAAAAGTGTGGTCCTTTACCATTTACTTCGAGCGCACTTCCCAAAACACAAGGTAGTATCCGGTATCTCCTGGGTCCGGCCTAAATACAGGCTGGAACTGAGATGGTGGATAGAAAGAATAACTTTGTGGTTGTGGGAGTGAATCTCGCTGTAGTTTGGATGTCCTGGAATGAACCCTAGATATTCTGGCCTTATGCAGACTAGGATTATAACTTATCCTGGTCTTATGCAGGCTGGGGATATTCCAAGGACATTCATTCCGCACGTACCTCAGTGAGAGGTGCATGAGTTAAGTTTAATATTTCACTAATAGGACCATGTGAGAGCTTTTATCAAGTTAAAATAATTAAATATGATTTAAGGTTAACAAAAGAATCTGCACATAAGTTACTGACAATTTTCACATATTTATTTATACGTTTCTGTAAAAAAGCAGGATGCATTGTTCTTCTAATTGAGTAATGGAAGCTAACGCTACAGCAGGGGAAGGCGACCTGCATTATATAAAGTGATTTGATCTAAATCAAAAGCTTCTTGGAATTACGTGATACTAAAGAGAGAGGGATGGGGGCAGCCTAGAAGGGACGTCGGCGCGACCTGCTAACACTGGAGTGGTAGGGAAAGACTTCCAGGTAGGAAACAGGCAGGGATGTCGTGGATACCTGTTGATGCTGTAGTGGCCATGCTGCTGATTGCGTTGGTTCCGACGTCATCTGAGACCGAAACGTGTTGCGAGTTGCCTAGTGGTTGAGTTCCTTCAGATAACCTCTGGTCTCTGCAGACTGGGAGAGGTAGGATTCAAACAGCTTACCCCAGGCTCTAACTTTCTGCAGTGACTTTAGCATGAGTGGCCTAGTGGTCAGAACCCTGGGTCATATGAGCTCATGTCATTGCAGACTACGAGGTCTAGGTGACTGCCACTTCCCTGCTGGTGTCCTCTGCTTTATTCAAGCTGGAGGGCCGGCGACTGTCTCAAGCTAGGATTTGGCATCTCCTTATATACCAAAATTTCTGGCTTGATGTCTGTCAGAGGGGTGCGGAGGTGGCTAGCCTCTCTCCACAGGGGTAGTTTATGCTGACTTGGTGACCGTGCCACCATTTTCTTATCTCCTTCATTGGAGGCTCTTGACATATTTATCGCTTTGGCGTGATGCGCTGGAGGCTGTGGCGACTTTGTAGACTGGGTGCTGCCATCCTGCAGCAACCCTTGGAACTTGCTTCTCAGCAGGTAGGTCGACGATTCGTTGAACAGTACAATCCCGGGCTGGGGGAATAGGCGACCGACCGCATGATGGCTTTGGATGGACGGTACAATTTATATTCAACCACGTGTCTGTAATCTTGTTACTAGACCCTGTAGGCACTTGATTAATTGCACTGCTGCAGGTGTGACCTGCCCATATGAGTGTAGTGACTCGGTGATGGGGCGAAGTTGAATTGTAGTGTGTTCATGCTAAATGCACAGGAATGCACCATGCGTTAGTACTTAAGTTTTACACTATTTGGGACAACATTTTACATCAATAGTTTGGATATCTTGTCTGTATTGCAGAGTAAGGCTAGTCAAACTTTGATATTGGCATTTTTTTTATATTTTACTTAAGGAGAACTTTAGTTAACAAGCAATAAAACATTCCAATATAGTGGATGATGCAGAGTGGTAAAACAACATGCATGTTTCAGATTTGAACGTGGAACCTTGTGGCTTGAAGGTACTGCAGTACATCAACTATAAGGTTGCCATGTGTATATGAGAAGTAAACACTTATTGCCGTACAGCTGTGGGTTGGG
Organism: Dryococelus australis; assembly: GCA_029891345.1. Taxonomy (NCBI): domain Eukaryota; kingdom Metazoa; phylum Arthropoda; class Insecta; order Phasmatodea; family Phasmatidae; genus Dryococelus; species Dryococelus australis. The sequence goes on from CM056993.1 coordinate 8,091,414, forward strand.
ATGCTCATTGACATCACCAGTCTGGTTGTCCTGCCCTCCTGCTGTATCAGTTGTGGACAAAGCCATCGCCTAGGGAAACACAGCTGATGACATTAAAAACATACATGAGAACAAGTCAATACTAGATGTCATCAACAGATATTTAATATTTAAAAATATTCTCACAAGGAACTCAGTCATGGATTCTACGAAACAAAACAAAACAGGACTTATAACAAACAAATGGGCAGACACCATAGACAAATGCTGCGATGAAGATCTTTTTGTGTGAACGAGCAGTGACTTTTTTTTGAGAACTGCCATATGTTCCAGTTTTCAGGCAAACTGAATGGATCCTGAAAAAATTATCATGTTTTCATGGAATTTAACTCTCCTCCAATATACACTCAATGATGGTCAAGCATTTCCCTGATTGGCATCACATCTGAGTAACTGTAAAAGGCTTTTTTTATGTGGTGGCTATTTCACATTAATTTTATCATGTAATTTTGTTTCTCTTGTGAGTAATGGTAATTAGCTCTGTTGCCTAAATACATTCCTGCTGCATACAATAAATTGTGATTCATTGATTTTCTTTTTAATTTGGTGTGATTCTAGAGTAAGTGGTATAGGATTTCCCCAGAGAATTTTGTATCATCCCAAGCATATTCGGCAAGTCTGATTGTTATTGTATCACTATTCATGGTGTTGATGAATAAGTAGTTGGAAATAAGTGATTCTGGTCCACAGTACTGGTCCACAGTTCTGGATTTTCAAACTTCTGAAGTGTGACATGACCTAAAAATGTAATGGAGGAGGTGGGTGCTGTCCTAGTATTACTGGTGGTGCCCGGGATTCTAATGTTAAAATTAAGTATAGCCGGATGCGGCCATTTTAATGTAAGAGTTTACTAAGTAACATCTTCGTTTTATGTTTGTAACAGTTATTTTAGTCAGGTATTTATTTCTTAATTTTTTCCTTAAAGTCATACAATTTCACCATAACCATGCCACAAAAATGTTTTTATACATGCAATCAATTGGAATTATGAGATGCTGCGAAAAAAACTCAAAATTGCGGTGCTCCCTCGTCCCCCCTCCTGTGCCGTGCTTCGCAGTCCTCACTCAATGTAACATATTTTTTGATCCTTTGGATATCGAGTGGTGTAATTGAATTTTGAGTGTAGACAAACTGTATCCCCTGATTTTGTTATCGTGGGGTTTTCTGCATTGCGTCCCACTATGGTTGCAAATTTAAAGACGTATTCAAATCAAAAACCTGTAATGTTGGACGCTGCTGCGTAAATTTTTACACCAAATTTTCAAACAAAACCGAATCTTTGTTGGTTATAACACACACAAACACTTCTTTCTGTAACCCAGGTTACAGAAATTCTGGTTTTGTTTCAACTGAAGGTATACACACTGAACTGGAGGGGCAGAGAGGGGGCAGGAGATATATCCGACTCCCATAGAGTCAAAGTGAGAAGGCAAGGGAGTAAGAGCACAGTGGCAGTTATAAAACAAAAGGACAAACACTAAGGGTAGTAGCATCACATGTGGAAACATTCGGCCGCCTTAGGGGTGGAGGGTGGGAAGTATGAACTAGCCCTTGTCCTTATGGTGTTCACGAAGAGAAGTGCAATGAGGAGCTACCTGAAAATGTGCAAAACAAAATTTTTACTAATTTTCTTAAGATTATTTTTCCACACAAATTTTTTACGGTTTCTCGAAAACGAGGCATTATAGAAAGATGGTTGCTTTAAATGTGATTGGTAATAGAAGTGTATTTGGTTTTGTGCTGAATTTATCCTTATTCAACACTTGCTTCATTCACTCAGCCAATGAAAGACAATACTATCTGTGTACAGTGATTCGAAGGTTAGTTTCAAGTGCTGAATTAACAGTGAACAGTCTATAGTAGGTCTGCTGTTAATGAATTTTATCAGTTTTACGGGTTTTTAACACTATAGAAAAATCTAAATCCAAACTTTTTTTTGCACTTTGCTTAAAGTGGCAACATTACTTGAACCCACAGCTGTGTGTGTTAGTTTCACTGATGCATTTCTTTGAAAGATTCTTACAATGGAGGTGGATAATTAAGCAAAATATTTTGCTTAATTATTCACTGGCACAGGTATACAGTTATCTACATGTTTCTGTTCCTGGCTGTATGATCACATGCAAATGCCAAGGCCATTATTGAAAAGAACCTTTGCTGCTAATTGCTATTTACGCATGCAATCCGAATTTGGTGACTGTATTTTGCGGTTGGCATTGATATTACAATGGTGAGGAAACGAAAATTATTGCAGATACAGTTGCATAAACAAAAGTATAAGTGTGAGTGGAGAAAAAATTATGGTTTGTACATTCCAAACCAAAACAACTACATTAAATATGTGAACATGTTTCATATCCACTTCTTTTTTCTATAATTTGCAATTTTCTTAATTCCAAGGATTTTATAGGATTTGACCCAATGATTCCAGGATTTTACAGGATTTTTATATACAGGAACCAGGATTTCAGCTTCAGGGCTGGTGGCAGTCCTGGTCTATAGTAAAACACTGCTAAGATGTTTTCTAAGGGGCTGAGGAAAAAATTCTAAAAGGGTCAAATTACACGTGTATATATAGACAAGGGGCAAAATTATTGAACTTATTAAGCAAAAAACTTCTTAAGTGGGACCTTCTTAACAGGGTTTCACTCTAATTAGTATTGGGTAGTGTCCACCAGATTTGAATCTTGAATGGTCAGACACACAGGAGAAGCCATTAGGCTGTGCTTTGTCTTGCATCGTGATCTTGTTTTAGGTACAACACGCTGACCAACGAGTGGAGCCTCCTGGAGTCGATGTCTGTCCCTCGTGGTGACTTCGGCATCACAGTGTGTTTCGGGAGGGTGTACTGCATGGGGGGGAGGGACGGCATCCACCACCTCAACACCATCGAGAAGTACAACCCACAGACCAACCGCTGGCACTGCGTCACCTCAATGCAAATGCGCCGCCTGGGTCTGGTTGCCGCGACTGTCCGAGTGCCAGTCATCAAAGATGAGCCCATCTAGCCTTCCTCGCATCGAGGGTTACGTTCTGCATTCCACACATGCTTATGTTGTGATAAAAACTGTGTGCATTTTCAGAGTTACAGACAATAACTGCGTTTTTTTTGTTAACTGATGTCCGTGTTGAAATAGCCTTGTGATGTCAATGGCTGTTCAGCTCTGTGGGAGTAGGTGTGTATCTTTGATATTTATTTGAACTGTGGCATGACGTATGGGCTGTTCACCGTGCATTGAGCACTTACAAAAGTCGTGCTTAGGATCTACGTTTCTGCCTACGTTTTATCTTCCGTCATGTGAAAAACTACTACATATTGTCATTCGTGGGCATGATCACCTTATTCATGTATCATCCATATGAAACAGTCAAACACTGCCAAGTCTTTGGACAAAAATTTACTACTTTGCTGCCAACTTAATCTGGAGCCTGCGTGCCAGGGGTACATGCAGTGATTGACAAATTTTTTTTTTTTTTTCAGATGTTGACGTTAATAGAGCTTACCCTACAGAAAACAGCTTTTAATGATTCTGTCTGTAGTTTACCATTGACTTCTGCAGCATAGGAATAGAGGTATAACAACATGCTTCCTGGGTCTTGAAAGGAAATTTGCCATACCTAAAAAAATTCGTTAATTGGGATTTTTTGTCTCACAGTTGGGCACCCAGACACTGGATGAAACATTCGAACTTGATTTTAGTAACGGAAATCTTGTCATGTAGTTTTTATAGCCTCGGTTGAAAGTTTTGTTGAAGTAGAATTTGGTATATGTAAGGGAAGAGATGCTGCGTGGCAAACTATGGTCGTGGCAGGGATATAAGTAATGTTAGTCAGAGTAGTGGTTCTGTTGTTCATAACAGTGTTGGAGAGGATTATGAAGCGTGTGACAAAACTGAACAAGTCTCTACCTTAATTCTGGTTTGCAGTACTGCGACAACTGAATGCTTTCATTTATTTGTCTGGTTAGTGTCTGAAAGTGTCAGTCTAATGCCATTGGGTTGGGAACTTGTCTGTCATAATTCATTAGCATCATTGAGTAGCCAAAGGTTATCATTAATCTCCCCAACTGGTAATTGGATGATTCTTTGTCATTTTATCGTAGATTTTCTTTTATATGTGCTGTGCACAAGAGGTGGAAGCATACACATATGGCACACACATGTACAATTAGAGATGGGACGATGCCAATTTTTTGGTGCCAATGCCCGATTATCGATTCTCTGTCGATTCTCAATTCTTTTCCAATTCTTGATTCCTATGATTTACAACTGATAGGACTTTTAACATGCAAAATCGCATTGCTATTCACAGTCAAAATTATTCTACGGTGAAAGTCTGATGTAACAAATATGCTTTATAATGAAAAGTCAGCTATAACAATAACTTTTATTAGCACTGTCAATTGCCCATATACCCAGTGGGAAAATAAGTTGGTAATAACGAATTCAGTGTTGTCTTATTTTCGTTATATTGATAGCTTAAATAGAAGTACTCAGCAGTTTCCTTAAAAAATAATGCAAGAAGAAATGATTGCGTTAAAAAAAATGTAAGAAAAGGTTTTGATTTCCCTGCGTAAACATTGTGTATATGCCTAGTCCGGAAATGTGGCAGCATGGCTGCTGCCAGCTGGCCACGCGCAGACTTAGCAGTGCTGCACAGCTTGCCTGCCATGCCGCGTGGCGCCGTGCTGTCCAGTCAGTCCGGAACCGCCACTCAACTGTACTAGGTTGTGTGCGTGCTGTTGTGCGCTCGCCACTGTGTATTTGTGTACACACAAAGCAGAAAGTTTCAATATTGGCCAAAGTGCAACTTGAATATCTGTCCCTAAAGTAAAATCAAATGTAAATTTACCTACGGATCAGTGTTTAAAAACTTCTTTAAATCAATCATTGGAGATTGTCGTATTATTTCATGTGAAAATATGGGGTGCTGCCTATACATGAAACTTTGCAGGGGGTGGGGGGACGGGTAAAAGAGTAAAAATGTTTCTGACCATGGTAAAATGACATCTAAGGCTGAACAGCTGCTAAGAATTGGGTAATCTGATCACCGGCATATTGCGCAATTGAGTCGCCGGCAAACATCCGCCTTAAATTCTGTTCCAGGAAGTTTTTTGTTAGCTTCAATTTTTCTGACTTAAAACACAAGTATTTCTGTGGTGACAGAAAATTCATTATTCCAAGTGGAGTACACATGATGAAATGGATATTATTCCAGTTCCGGGTAATTACACATTTTGCCTCGCAAGGCACTTTTATTTTGAGCAAGTTTTACAGCCTATTTTTTCCCCGTACCAACACCTTACATTTTTATCGTCATCACCAAAGTGTCGATCAGCTGTATTTTTTTCATGTTCATGTACATATTCCACAACCATCAATTTAAATTTTGCATAATAACTCGCTCGTTCCTCCTTTTCCATTGTCATGAGGACATTGTTCCAATTGGCATTTTTTGTTAACAAAATGATCATGTGACCTGTTTGCCTACAAAATCTACGACTTATTTTTGTAATTTGCATTTTGTCAACTTCGAAGTTGACAAACAAATTACCAAATTGCCGCCATATCAGTTTTTATTTTTGAAATCATCATAACACCAATATACAGCATTGCATGCTAGGCAAATTAAACGTCATATTGTTTTGACTAAACCGTACAAAATGCTAGACACAAATTAAGAAAATGAAATTAGAAAAACAAATTGGAACATGGGCTCACTCAAGTTTGTTTATCTGGCAAGCGCGAAGCGCTCATGACAGCACTACACTAGCGGGGCAGAGATAGAATGAACTGAAGCGATCTATACCGGCACATCTGTAAACAGCCTAGCAAGATCACACTCAGGTTCACATTAGCCACGGGAATATTCAATTGTGCTGTTGACAAAGGATGCCTGCAATCACTTCACGGGAGCACATTATTTCCACGTGTCATCATAAAATAAGTTTTATTGACACTGTGGTACTAATTGGGATTGCTAAGAATCAACTATATTATTTTTCGATTCTCAATTCAAATTGTAGAATCAATGGGTATCTGGATATCGAAGAATCAAATTTCCCATCCCTATTTGCAATATGTGTATGTCGTATGTGTAGCATTCCAGTACCGGCTTGGATCTTACATTGAATGAAACACTCACTCATATAGTATGTACTTTGTATGCAGGTATGTCAACTGGTGTAATAATCTCTGTTAATCAATGTCTTTGAATGAAAATTTTATTTCACCTTGTATCTCCAAATTAATAAAAGTGCATCACACTGCTTGCTATTGGGAAACGAGGAACCATGTATACAGTAGCTCTATCAGATTTTTCTCTCTCCTTTAAAATGTGCATTTCCTGATGTACAAGGATTTCATTTTAAGCCATCAAAATGTCTGTTAATGTTGCAAAGTGTGCACCAATTTAGAAAATGCTCTCTCTTATTGCTCAGAAATGAATCAGACTTGTAATGTTAGGCAAGCAACATCAACGAGCGCACATACAGTATTTTCTTGCATAATGTCCACACTTATTTGACCACATTTTTGCCCAAAAAATGGGGTGCAGGTGCAAGCATTATGCAATAGTCAGACTTTTTAAAAAAATTCAACATAATGTTATGTGTGAAATAAAAGTTAAATGTACTCATTTATAAGTGGTTTCTTTTTGTTTTCATTTTCTATTACATGTAACGTAGGTGCACTATTAATTTTTCTTTCAACTTCATGTCATCATGATGATGCATGACAAAATTCATGCTAGATAGAGTGCCAAGCCCCCCATGCCCATCAAAGCACCCATGATCGACAGAGATCACTATAAAAAACAAGTTTGCCCACACCTGAGCAGTTGCTTGGGATGGCTCGCCATAGTCACATATCCACTTCCAAAGAGGCTGGGAAGGCCGGAGTTGGATACCGCGGTGGTAACCTAGTCAGCTGCAATAAGGAATAAGCCAACATGACTGGACGAGGCAAGGGTGGCAAGGGACTGGATCTTTGCCAGTAACAGCAGAATCCAAACCACGTGGTACTGTTATCTTTTGTGCGTGATAGATTAACCAGTGCTCTCGAGGGGCAAACAAATTCGCCTGGGATACTACTCCTAGTCCTGCCGCTGGTAGAGGGGGCGGGGTCAGAGGACCCAGTTAAGCTGCTAGGTTTCCATAAGTAGTGGGAAATAAGTGTTTCAGGATGAAAATTAGCGACTTCCAAAACTGTCCAGTGACTTTAGACTGCAAACAGAGTCGCATAAGCACCACCAAATCTCCGATCCCACAATGGATGGGGGAGAACACAACACCTCACCCACCAAACTGGGCAACATGAAATCAAACGCACTAGAATCCGACATAACCTCAAAATCATTAGTTTCTACCACTCACAAATCATCATCTTCAGCGAATGGAAAACCCACAACAGCATTCAATCCTGCGAAAGCTATATGCAAAGAAAAACATTCTACACAACCCTCGCAAGTTATTAAAACATTTGTGAAGAAGAAAAAACATTACATCAGACATTCACACCTTGAATCAACCACACTGAATGATACAAATGAATGTGAATTGTATCAGTCTTAAGCCTTTCAGCAAGTTGTAAGGCCAGACAAGCTCATCATACCAGAAAGTCAACAATCTCAACCACCTCCACAGCACGAAGAACAAATGGGAACTTCAGAATTCTTCTGTAAAAACAAATACTCTGAACTTTCTGAAGACGAAGAATTCTCTTTGTATGAAGGCGGAAACACCTCAGATGCGGATTCAAGCTCATCAATCGACATCACCTTCTAGGACAGGAAAACAAAGAGAACCGAACTCCCCATGATGCTGAATTCACCCAAGTCACATCCAAGGCATCATGACAAAGTAAACGGGATGAACATGCGTCGTCACAATCCAACTAATACTCCGATGATGAACACTTGAAAAGATTGGAAAGGAGACAAGACACCAAAGCCATGTGGCTGCAAACTATTACAGACCTCCCGTGTGCCCACTGTGCCCTCAAAAATATGCAAAAGATGATTGTAAACTCACCTTAGACGAGAAAAGAACATGCCCCAATTGCAAAGGGGACCACATTAGCGGATCAAAGGAATGTGAAATTCGTAAAATTGAAATGGAAACCGTAAAAGAAGACGAGACCTGTACTCCAACCAATAAACTACCAGCATGGACACCAAACTCCTTCCCGGCCCTCTTTACACCAAACTGTACATCTTGATTTTATGAATCCAAGACCAATGAAACAAACCCATCCATAAATGCAGGCACATCATAGCAACCAAACACCCACAGTACAGAAAAAGCTCAATGCAGTAACACAATTGGAGGAGCCACCATGAGACAGCCCCCGAAACAGACCATCTATTCACAAACAAACCCCAACAATTCCACAGCTACCCCATTAAACATGAGAGACATGCTCCAAGCAATCAATGCTTTCCGTACCATCTACACAGTTCAGCCATACCTACCACTTGTATACGAGACAGTGAACAAGCTGCAACAAGCAAAATCTCCATCTGAAAAAGTTGATATTCTTGTGCAATTAATTTTTAAAATCGGTTATGGATAGGAAAATCCCGTTAGCCACCTGGAATGCCCGCACAATAATTAACAAAATGGAAGAACTCACTGACCTTATCATTCACCAAATACCTGACATCATTGAAACTAGAAACCTGGCTCACCTCAAAAACTTCGGTAAACATAGAAGGATACTCAACAGTCAGAAGAGACAGTGGATCAACCCAGGGAAGGGGCATGGCACTTCTCATTAAAAACAACATTCATCACATCTGCACGAGCCAACACTATGATGAAATAGAAGTAGTTGCCATTCAAATTCAAGACCAACAAGGACCAATAACAATAGCTGCAGTATACATGAAACGTACTCCCACAGCACCTATAGCAGACCTTGAAGTTCTCCGCACTCTGGACCGTAGGCTAATACTGCTAGGTGACTCAATGCAGCCCACCCTCAATGGCATAACCACACCAAAAACCAATATGGAAGACAACTATCAAGCCACCTGATCAACAAACCACTCATTATTCAAGCACCATCAACATACACTTACGCAGCAGCCCACAGCAACCATCAATCTGGCATAGACATTTTCATAACCTTATCGGACATAGTCATTCACAACATCCAAGTGCATTACACAGGCACCTCAGACCACTTTCCAGTTACAGGAACTATCAAAATATCACCACCATCTCCGCAACTCCTGCCAAAATTCAACTACAAAAAAGCCAACTGGAAACTTTACCAAACAACAATCTCAGAAAACATCCAGTCAACCCCTATCGTCACCTCACCTGCAGAAAATGACTATCACAGCGACATCATCACCAGCATAATTAAACATGCAGCAAATAGAGCCATCCCCACCTGCACAGCAAAGGATATGTCACCCTCCCTCCCCGCTCATATCCAACTACAGAAACTACGCAACAAATGTAGAAGATTATAACATCGCTCCTGGCTGCTAATTAACAAACATGCATTCCAGGCGCTGCGTGAGATGAGTAAACAAAAATACAGAGTGTGGCTACAAGCAGAAACAGAGAAAAAACTTAAATCAATAACATTTCAAGGGGGCTCTATATGGAAACATATAAACTCATCAAAAGCCAAACCTCCAGACATTTCAATACTCGAAGACAGTAACTCCATTCACGAAACCACAGAATAAAGGCGGAAATGATAGCAACTCAACTACAACACACATTCAGAAAGCCACGCCTTCCACGAGCTCTCTCCCCAATCCCAGAAGAAACAAGCGACGAAGAGCAGGAAGAGGAAGACTTCACTCTACCACCACTGGACCCCACACCAGACACAGAAGTAATAACTACAGCAGAACTCCATAATATACTGATACACTGACAAAATCTCTGAAAACATCATCTGTACCAGGACAAGATGAAATACCAAATGCCATACTCATCCACCTACCGCCAGAAGCCATCTCGTACCTCACTGCAATGTTTAATGCCATTATCACCACCAGCTACATCCCAAAACTCTGGAAAAATGCAGTCGTCATCCCCCCTGCCAAACCAGGAAAAGACCCCATCACCACCACATCATACTACTATCTGCAATATCTAAAGTTATATAAAAACTGTAGCTGAAACGGATCCTAAAACAGCACAAGAACAAAATCTACTTCCAAATGTCCAATTCGGCTTCCGCAAAGGACACTCGATCACCCATGCAGTCTGCAGAATAACTCGCACAGTCTTCACAGCCTTCAAACGTAAGCAAAGAGCAGGGGCACTACTACTTGACCTGGCAAGAATGTTCGACTGTGTACACCACAAAGTTCTGATTGAAATCATCATTTCACAACAATCATAAGACTTCTCCAATCCTACCTCACCAACCGAACATTTCACGTCGGAATTCAAAATCATCTTTCATCACCAAAAACAGCAGAAGCGGGAGTCCCACAAGGATTTATTCTGAGCCCAATTCTTTTTCTGCTGTTTATCTGCCACATCCCCATTCCAAAAGACATTTCAATTACTCAATGTGCAGATGACACGATAATCCTTGCTTCTGCTCAGGACAGAAACACATTAACAAAAAGACTGACCGATGCATTCCACAGACTTAACAATTACTTCACAAACTTGGGTATTTTTACTTTAAATGTCCATAAAACCACAGCACTATACCTATCCAGACTTCCAAAAGACCATCCACCTCCACTACTGAAACTGGGCAATGAGCAGATCAACTGGACAGACAAAACCAAATATCTGGGAGTAATACTAGACAGGAAACTATTTTTCAACCAACATCTGAAAGAAACAGCCGGCCACATCAGAGGCGCCATACGAGGAATCTCATCCAGAAGACAGATTACTCTCCACACCAGCATCACCATCTTCAAAGCCTTCATTATGCTGCTTCTGACCTATGCAGTCCCTGTATGGGTGACTACAGCTACCAACACCCACAGACCAATGTACACCTCCTATGAGGGGATACGTGTAATAACCTGACTACCAAAACTGACTTGCAGAAGAGACCTCCTTTTAGAAGTGACCGGCTCTCCTTTCCTGCTGTGCTTGAATGTCACTCTACCATTATATAAAAAAAATATCTTGTACCTTCTTCTTCCTTTCACCCCCCCCCCCCCCCCCCCCCCCGAACATGACTCGCTAGCCTCTGACACGGAAACAAAGATGGATGGCGGAATTATCGACCGGCAATATCTGGGTGTTATTACAAGAGGCCCTAAACATGTGGAAGCTTTGGTTTGCAGTGTGACAGGATGCTATTAGTTGGAGGAGGTAATAAAAAAAGGGGGGGGAGTGGCGTTGCTTTGTGTCGCATCGCATCCTACACACAACTGAAGGGTCACTGAGAGAGAAAGAAGGGAGAGGAGTTATGTAAGCGCGAGAGATGAGGCAATGGACAGTCCGTCACTTCCCTCAACATCCTCTGGCAATTTATGACTACCACTCCCTCTTGCTCTTTTTTCTTTTTTCGTTTGTATAGTCTCCAGAAATTTTTTCCTCTATTTTGAGAGGAAGGGGGGGGGGCATTATTCAAACTGTAAAGTAATTTTTTTTTAATGGTAGAAACCATTGCTATGGTTATTGTATTACTATTTTTGCTTTACTGTAATTTTTTATATGGAGATATTAAAACCATGCGCCCATTGAAGTTAAGTACTTTTTACTTGCTAGTTGTATTAACCCCCTCCATCCCTCGTGTATCTGAATCATAGCAAGCCACAAGTTATTTCACAATTGACTTCGCATTTTAATATTTTGATTCCTAATTATGTGTATGTGAAGTAACACTGGCATCGCGTATAGCCAAACTGCAAATAAAGTAACGAACGGTGTTCCAAGTTTAGTCAAGGTAATATTCAGGGTATTGCAGTGGCTAATCTTTGGGGGAGCCCTTCACTAGGAACTCGGTACACCTTGGTAATTGGCGGCTCATGTGATCTGCTGAATAACGCTTCGGGCTAGCAAATAGCCGGATGTGCTTAAGCGGAAAGACATGTTGAGTCTAGTTGTTTGCCCTGACGTACACTTTAGGACAGTTCCTTATAACCGGTTTCACTGCATGTACATATTTTCTTGTGTGGTAATTAAAAATAATATTGGAATTATATTACTAGTTCGGTCTTGTACCGAAAGCATTGAAATCCAGGACCAAGAACAATCTTAAAACGGAACTGTATCAGATATAAAGAAAAACTTAATCAAAATAATACTGAACCACAAGAATGCTGCTTTTTATTTGAATTACCTGTACACGGGGACAAATATGTTTTGAGCACCTATTACATTTTCATAGTGGTACAGAATTATTAGGCATAGAGACATCAGTACTCTCTCCTGAATACACCACTATCCCTTCAAGCCAAACATCACTTTCAGCAGCCAGAGCACCATTCAGCAGCACCTGCGGAGCAAAGGAGAGCTCCAAAGACTGGTTTCTGAGGTAACCCATAGATGTGGTGTTCGTCCCACTGTTGGAAAATTTAGTTCCTTTGCGTAATCCTACCAGGCCCATAATCTATGTTGGCACCTGACGAAAGCGTGTTTAATTTTGCCCCCCGGGCATGTTCTATGGGAAACCCATTTTTAAGACATTGAAAGCCATCCAAACCACTCGCACATACACAGTGTACAAGAGTACATTTGAATTCAATATATTCATCAGGGCCAGCATTCCCAAGTCACCTCTGTTACACAAGTCAACCATTCTTACTGTCTCTCACCCCAGTGTGGGTCAAACCCCCTTCTAAAGCTAGCCCATGTCTTGTGTGTTTTTCTTTAAGTTGACTCGGTAGATAAGTAATTGATCCTTTTGTGTTGGCATCTGAGGTTTAAACACTCAACCCACTGTACCATAGATGGTTCGGCCCTTTGCCAACAGTGTCTGGTACAGCGTAGATCCAAACCCTGTACCGTGTGGTTGAGTGCGGACTTTACAACACCGCTAACCGCTTCAATATATTTTTTTGGTGCCCAACGTGGGGCCTAACTTAATTGTTGTCAGTCAAAGAGTGGTCTAACCTCACCTGCTGATCCCATGGAGCATAAGTGGCATGCAGCTCAGACTAGGTCACTTTGAACCAAGCCAGCTACTCCCTTGGAAACCAGTTTATCATGGGTCAGAGTAGCTATTATTATTAACAGAGGCAATATACTCTAAGCTAGCTAGTTTCCAAGGAATCCTTAGTTGTATACGGGATACACTAACTCTGTTACACACGAGAGAGAGAAACTCCACTTCACCTTCTCCCTTCCCAGTGTTCTTGTTACGTAGAGTAACCACGTGGGTCACAATTGGGACCCAGTGAAGACATTTTTTAGGATAATTCCTTTGGCACTCAGTCATATAGGGAAAAATGTGCTGTATTATTAGTAAGAAAAACTTTGGTTAAGTCAACTGACCCTCTTCCACTACACATGCATGTTAGCATACTCTAAATAGACCGTGTAATCCCTGAGGATTTCAGGGGGTCCTTTAAAACGCACTGTGGGGCCTAACCGACCACACTATGTTCATTTCTGGAGAGAGTGACCAAGGTGGGTATGGTATGAAGATAGGTTTCAAGCAGTTGAGGGCCTAGACTATTGCTTTCTTTTAAGATGCATTAGTTTGCCGGATGAGCCCCTTATGAGACTGGGTCTCGTATACCATTGCCAGGTGTGCCAACATGGCTTGACATACCGACCTTGTAATCAAAACTCTAGGCATAGCCCCGAGTTCACATGTTATGGCTCTGGTGGTCCACTTCCGGAATCCAGCGGCCATCCCCATGAGGATCCAGCTGAGATCTTGTGCAAGTGCGAGCATCAATTTCGGGAGAATAATACTTCGCAGAAGTTATTAGTTCAACGGACCCATCAGCAGCTGAGAGGTAAATTTCGTGTTTGAATATTATGCGGCAACATTACGTATAACCACGTGGCCGACTGAAGGCAAGCCATTGTATTCACCATCATTGCGTTTTAAGAGCTTATTTATATAACATTGTATGTGCAATAATTTATTTCAGTGTTCTATGTCAGTTTTATTCAGGGATCAATGTATTTGTCGTATAAATTGATGCTTATTGTAGTTGACCACGCGGTCACAGTAATGTTTGATCTCACCGCCATCAGGCTCGTTACAAGCCTGTAAAAACGCAATCGTAAAGAGAATAAATTTCTCAGCAAGAATATTTTATCTGAATTTGGTTTGCCATTTCCACGCATAAATATTGCACTTTCACCTGCACCACATGGTCCACTACGAACTTCATCCAGCAGCCTCTGTGCCACCTAAGCTTGTTTTCACACGTGTGTGTGTTTATTGTGAATATTCATCTCATGTCCCATCTTATTTCATGTATCATTCAAGGGTCTATGTAATTTTGTAATTAGTGTACGGTGCAATTACTCCCGTCCTAGCTGGCTCTGTGTATAGGCCATCACCACACTAACCACGTGCTGGAGGGCGAGCCCCGACTAGTTTGCGTTATTGATGCCGAGTAATCACGCATGTTAATGGTTGTTCAGGATTTTCATTTGTAATTCACCGTGTCTTGTCTTCAGGGAAAAACCGTCAGTCCACCCTAGCGGCTGTCGGCCCTCTTCCCTTGTGAAGGCTATGCTTTCACGCACCTCGGTGAGATCATCCATCTAGGCATGTGCTAGAGTAATTACGGGCTGGGAAGCACACAAGCTTAATTGGCTAGTCATGACCGAGATAACCATTTCATTGGCACGTTGATGTGTATAAACAATATCAGTAAAACAAGTCTACAGGGAACTCAATTTTTTATTCAGTAGTGACAGTATCCTAGCCACATATGTTTTATCTGTTGTTTATTTCAGTGATTTTATTAAAAGTTTAGTATTGCCAACGTGTTTGTAAGTATGCACGGGTGAGACGGACACACAGAACCCACAGCATCCCAGAGAATCCTAAGTCTCAATAGTGCGGTGATTGGGAAGCACCGCTGGTGCCCAAATTACCTGTAAGTATTTGTGTCATCGCTCGTCTCGTGTCTCACCCGATGGCGTCAATATATACACACACATATATATATAAATATAAATTATAAGGTATACTTATTAGCTATCCTTACCTTGATGCCGTCGGGTGAGAAACGGAGACGATTACAAGACACTTTTACCTGTTCAGATGGGTGCCAGCAGTGTTTCCTACACACCGCACTTTGAAACTTGGGGATGGTGGTGTGGGTTCCGTGTGTTCGTCTCACCCTTGCGTTCTAACAAAACAACTTTTATTCTAAAAGCAGTGCAAACAGAACACTTGGTAGAGCTCGGTACTGACACTACAAAGACTTACACTTTTACACTGTTGGGCATGTTTATTAATTCCAGTTACATCGTGCCACAAAATGAATTAAAAGATTAACTACTTGGACGTGACTGGCCAGCTCCGGTGGGTGATTCCCCCAGCACGTTACTTAACTTGCGCATTTCTAGATGATGATTCTCTGCGGTGTCTGATAACACAGCCTCCACAAGGCAAGGGGCCTACAGCAGCTATGGTGGACTATATGTTTTGCCTAGAGACAGAACATGGAGTATTAACATGAACACTAACACGTGCGCTTATCTTGGCTGCTAACGCCTACTCGTCAGGACTCGTCCCCGAACCACGTGTTGTGTGGTGACGGTCAGTACACATAGCGGGTTAGTATAGAAAATAACAACACCGAACAAAATTACACAAAAAACACTTGATGAACATGGGGAACGTTATGAACAGGCAAAATAAACACACAGATGTGTGAAAGTTGTCTTAGATGGCGCGGATGTCGCTGAATGAAGTTCTTAGCGGACCACATGTGCAGGCATAAAATGCATGATTTTACATAAAATTTGGCTAATAATTACTGGCCAAAATGGTAATCGCCTTAGAGAAAATGGTTTCCTTAAGATACGAGCATACAAAAGCTCTTTAGGCACCAGATGGCAGGAAAATACACGTACATGAAATTACCGCGTGGTCATGAACAAAAAGCATCAAACATGAAAAATACAAGAACCCTGATTGAAAATAATACATATACACCTGAGATGCATTAAGGTGCACACGGTGGAACAAGAATTAGCCCTCTTAACATGAAGATGGCGAAGATATGGACTTGGTAGCTAACCACATAGTCGTGGGCGATGTGGCTTTAAACTATTAAACATTACAAAAATCCTGAAATAATTATACACAAATGTTGCCCTTAATATTGCTTGCCACAATTAAGCAGAAATTACAACAAAAAGCCCTAAATGTGGGCAGATGGTGCCTGATAAACAAGTTACGCAGGCCATATTGCCTCTTCGACATCTCCTCTCATCTTGTATAAATTTCAAAAACCACAAGAGCTGCAAATAATTAAGTTAAGTGGATAGCATTATGTTGGGATATCTGGCAAAACTTATGCAAAGCATAGGTTAACTGATATACTAAATGAAACTATGGAAATCTACATCAGTGCAAAAGTATGAAGTGCGTATGTGACAGCGTCTTACCTCCCTAGCTCTCCTAGATCGATTGCCTAGAGGCAGGGGTCATGCGGACCTACCATGGCTGCCTACGGGGTTCACACAAGCGGAAGTGCTATGCATGGTGAGTAAAATATTAATATATTGAATTGAAATGGCACAAAAAGCATTTTGAGACAAAATCACAGAGGCATTTAAATATGAAAATTCTGGTTGTTATTTAATCGTCTTTAGAAATGCTTCTTAGCCTGAATATCTTAGTTTTTCTCTTCGGCACCGTGCTAACTTTGAATTAAAAATAGTAAACATTGCACAAGACCCTGAAATGACATATTACACTTTGCAAACATATTTTACCCTGGAAAAGAAATACATAACATACTGAAATCAATTATCACATTCTGGGAAAGTCCATTTTCGCAGTGGGCTGCAGATACGTGCTTACCCATGTGTTACATTTAACAGCGAGTGCCATCATGGTCTTGCTATTGCTGGCTCTTAGCCGGCGTCAACCTTTTAAACTTACCTTTTGCTCTTGGAGAGGAAGAGAGGCGTTTCTCTCTTCAGTACTTATCCCCGACTGACATCTCTAATTTTTATTTTATTTTTGGCGAGCCCCCAACTCCCACTACGCCAACATGAGCTCCTTCACAGTTATGTGTGCCATCCGGCATGCTTGTTAGTAGCTAAGACGGTTGGAGAGTGGATGCATCTCAAGGCAAGCCCTTTATGCCTTAGGTCGGGATTATATATCAAAATGGGCACATGTACCGCGACTATAGCAGGGCTGTCTGGTGCCATGGCCGCAATTGTAGTCATATATACACCCCGAAAGAAGAAGAGTTTAGTAAGGGGCTTAGAAAACCAGGCAAAGCAGACAGGGCCTGGAGTAAAACTATGCGACAGTCGCGGAGGGTAAATGTAATTCCTTTATTGGATTAGGGCTGGAGAAAGTAGGGTGGTGTTAGTTTGCGAAGATAGACTTTGTGAATGTGATGCAGAGTGAAGTGAAATGAGGTCGTAGCTAGGTTGATAACCAGGGTCGCGCTATGCGGTCCTGGTGGTGGGGGACAGAACTGAGCCACCCACCCGACAGATGCCAGCCATCTCTATGTAACACAGGAAAGAGTGTTAGTGTGTTACAGGCAATTACAAGAAACTTAAAACTAGTATGTAGGGGTGTGTTAGTGTGTGTCAATGGAGGTGTGAGTGAGTGTTAGTGTAGTGTAGGTGTGCCACTCTACCACCCTCACCAGCCGCTGCAGAGAGCACCCTACGCCACAAGCCATCTCACTGCTAACCAATCTCTGGAGTTATTGCTGATTAACTTCCAGAGCCTTTATGCGGCTGTATTACTGCGAGTGACAGTCTTGGAATCGGCAGTGGCGATGGACCGTACATACAGACAGCTGTCGGATGAGAGAAGCTTTGTAGCACGTGTGTGTGTGTGTGTGTTGCAGTGTGGATGCAATGTGAATCACAGGGCCATCACCGAGCCAGAGGCTGTACAGAGCCTGCTTCGCCTTGTTCTGTGATCACCTAGTGCTTCACTAATTTGTGATAATTATTTTGTCAAAGAGTGTAATTTGTAGTTCAATGTATTGCAGTATTACGGGTTTCCGGGATTAATTAGTTAGTCGGGTGCATGGCTGAAGGCCTGCATTGCGAGTTTCTGTTTTAAAGCGGCCTGTAAGCTAAAATGCTTTTAGGCCGCTTATATTTCTGAGTCTCGTCGGGGTCATAATCGCCAAGACTAGAAGATATTTTCGGGTTGGCATGTGTGGCACAATCATTGTAAAATTTTCCCGCCATTTTGACCAAGTGCTCGTCTAGTTTTTCGATTTTGGGTCCGTTATGCAGATCTGTGATGGGGCAGTATCTAGTGGCTTCTGCCGTAATTCGCAGGCATTTAGTTTGCACGATCTGCAGTCCCTTGATATGTGTTTTAGCTGCACGTGGGTCCAGCATATGTTATTGCAGGCCGTAGTGGATACGTCCAAAAACCTCACACATGTCGGCATTACTTGACATTCGAACGCGAAACCTCTCGTTGATAAAGAGTGCACCACAACACCGAAGAAGCTGTGACGCGAGCGAAAAGGTGATCATGTAACCGGTCCAAAAGAACAGTGAACTCCGAAGTGTGTGGATAAAACCGAGCTGCGAATCGTCTGGAATTCGCTGAAACAACACCACTGTGGCAAACGTGAGAGGAATCATTCTGTCTGCTCGTGCCGGTAGATGCGAGTGTAACTGACCTGGCCAATGGTAACCGGCATGACATTGACGAGCTAGCCACAACTGATGGCTGACTGTCGATCACTGAGAAAAAATGAAGATGTGACAGCTGAAATTAACTCCGCTATTACTATTGCTTTGTAAACACAATATTATTGTATCCCAATTATGTAACTTTTTTGCTAGTGGCGAATCTTATAATCACTAACCAACGTGTGTTCAAAGGCAAGGAAAAATTGTGTTTGGCTGTGATGGGGACACGGCCGTTTGTTTTGTGTGAATACGTCTACGTTGACGCGCTCGGACGCCTTGATGTTTATTTTACGTTCCCGGCACCGCTTCACTCGATCTTATGGGGCTTTATGGGTATCACTGGATTGCTTTCGAGGTGCTCTTCCCAACCGTATACGAATTCTGTATTTCGACGTGGTGTTTTTGACGAGTAATAGATTCGGAGCTGCAATGCCAAACTGTAACCCACGATTTTATCGGATTTTCTTGATTGCCTCCCACTATGGTCGCAAATGTAAAGACGTATTCACGTCACAATTGGCAGCATTTAAATGTTTTTGGTAAATAAGTCATCTTACGTTACATGCTGATCGCCTCAAGTGTGTAATAATGACGTTGCGGAATTGTGGGAATTCAATTGTTCAGAGTAGAGTGAAGAGATTTGGGCAGCTCTCGAAAGCCGATGAGGGTGAAACGATGTGAGTATAGAGCAACGCTGGGATGAAAGGGCGGGAGAAAGGGGAGAACTCTGAGAAAACCCGCCGGCCAGCGTAATAGTCCAACACGATTCACACATGCGAAAATCCGGGGGAGATCCCGCCGGGAATCGAGCCCGGTTGTTCAGAGGTTCATTGGTAGGCACGCAGCCGTACCAATTAGCTGACTTATTTTAGAATGTAAAATGTTGCGTTAATTAACGGGAGATTTTAAGTTTACAAAAAATTCAGGCTGTTGAGAGAATTCTGCGCTCGAAAAGTATATTTTTGAAACCCTCGAATAACCTGCGGATTTCCGGAGCACACACACGCGCAGTCTAGCATGACATTTGTTGCATTTATGTGTACGGATAGGAAAATATTGAGATTTCAGCAATTTGTGTTCACGATCTGCGCTAACCACTCGCCGACGATATCACGGCAGAATACACTCAACGAAGATTATTCACAGAAGAAATATAAGTATTTTATAAATATTTTGATAACTTTACTATGAAATAGTTATTACTCGAGTTTACAGATAAAACCAAGTCACATATCAACTTAGCCAACAAAACGGGCCAATCGGAACACATCTCCGTTATGTGTTGCGATACGAAACTCTCTTTAAATAAAGTGCTTACAGGAATATAAACGAACCTTAAACACGTACACTAAAGTCAAGGTGGTTTTGTTGATGAGTTCCAATCACTTCGTAAACTTGTTATCTAAAGGGTATACGTTGAAGGGCAAAATTGACGTTCCGCTGTTCTCATTTGTTAGTTTTGTTTTCGTAACTACCGTGAAACTAAGTGATATAACACTTCCTACGTATGGACTTGTCGTGATGAGGGGGGGGGGGGGGGGAATGTCAACAGGTTTCCCTTTGTGAAAGAACGAGGTAGCAGTTGCCAGCCCTACTTCGTCCATTGTTCGGAAACCAGTAAACAGATTCACGTAACTTTATTACGTCATGGACCACGTAACCGTATGACGTCATATCATTCGTAACCAAACTTCCCTAGCCTCGTCGTGGCTACTACGAAGCGAACTTGATACAGTTATAATTACATATACCCACATACGCATATTTACAATACTTTCAGGACTCTTAAGAAATTTCACGCCAAAAGTACGGACTTGAATTGTAACAGAATCTGAGAAAATGCGCCCTAAATTGGATGTCTTATACATCGGAGCTAGAAACTAACTCGCCATTCAAGAGAACTCTGATACGAGTTACAAATGGAAGAATAAAGTTTTTAACTCTGCATAGTTATGTATTATTGTGCTGCCGTTTCTCAATATGTGGCACGTCATTTCAAACGAAATTAATAGGTAAAACGTTGCCGTGGTTTTATTATTTTTTATAAAAAGTTTATTATTTTTAGAAATAGTAGCGTGAGTGTTTTTTTTTTTTTTTTTTTTAATTTTCAGGCGAAAATTGTTAATTTTGCCATATTTTTTGTAGATTTTACATCTGCAGAACAATAATTTTTGCTCTCGTGTGTGACAAAAGAAATCAAGCCACAGGAAAAAGAAGAACAAATACTGCCATATTAACCTCTTTTGTAAATTATTCCACAATTGTAAGTTTTGAAATATTGTTATTTAATTAAACATTGTTAAAAAAAAAAAATCCGTGTATATACATGTAAAATTATTTCAAATTAGTAAATTAATTTTTATTACCATTTTTATGCATCATACAACTGACTAATTACAAAAAAAAAATTTACTCCTTTACTTCATCTGGCCATTCTCCATCCAAGGTTTCATATTCTACTTTAAAATGATTTTAAAAAGCCAAAAATTTTTTTTTAAAAATTAATGTCTGCATAGAGGAACCGTGCTGACGGACTGTTATAGACTGTTCACGATAAAATTAGTACTTTTGTAAGCCCTGCTCAAGATATACTTGTATACACGTTGTGTGTTCTTCCGCCTTATGTAAAATTAACATTGCTATGGGCCTCTTCACTTTATTCATGCCTCGGTCAAGTGAAACTGGAAAATTATTAGAAAAATAAATATTAAACAAATATGCTAATTTTTACACGCCGGTGCGTTAAAAAATATCGGAAAGCGAGAGAAATAATTTAATTTATAACAAATGGTTACGTAACATTTTTTGTTCGACGTTAATACGTGGAACTACTTTCCCATCCACCGTTACCAACTTTACTGGAACATGTCACTCATTGCGCCCGTTAAAATGCATGCAAGTAAGAGCAGTGACTTTTTTTTTCTGAGGTTTATTTCAAAAGTGCTCACTTGATCTTGAACAGCCTTTAGGTGTGGAAGAGTTTCCCAGGTGAAATACACAGCAGCGGCCACCAACTAGGACTCGTTGTGGCTCCCACCATATCCCAAGCACATCCCATGCTGACTACTCGTGGCTCCCACCATATCCCAAGCACATCCCATACTGACTACTCGTTGTGGCTCCCACCATATCCCAAGCACATCCCATGCTGACTACTCGTTGTGGCTCCCACAATATCCAAGCACATCCCATGCTGACTACTCGTTGTGGCTCCCACAATATCCCAAGCACATCCCATGCTGACTACTCGTTGTGGCTCCCACAATATCCCAAGCACATCCTATGCTGACTACTGTTGTGGCTCCCACCATATCCCAAGCACATCCCATGCTGACTACTCGTTGTGGCTCCCACATATCCCAAGCACATCCCATGCTGACTATCGTTGTGGCTCCCACCATATCCCAAGCACATCCCATGCTGACTACTCGTTGTGGCTCCCACCATATCCCAAGCACATCCCATGCTGACTACTCGTTGTGGCTTGCACCATATCCCAAGCACATCCCATGCTGACTACTCGTGGCTCCCACTATATCCCAAGCACATCCCATGCTGACTACTCGTTGTGGCTCCCACCATATCCCAAGCACATCCCATGCTGACTACTCGTTGTGGCTCCCACCATATCCCAAGCACATCCCATGCTGACTACTCGTGGCTCCCACCATATTCCAAGCACATCCCAAGCTGACTACTCGTTGTGGCTCCCACATATCCCAAGCACATCCCATGCTGACTACTCGTTGTGGCTCCCACCATATCCCAAGCACATCCCATGCTGACTACTCGTGGCTCCCACTATATCCCAAGCACATCCCATGCTGACTACTCGTGTCTCCCACCATATCCCAAGCACATCCCATGCTGACTACTCGTTGTGGCTCCCACCATATCCAAGCACATCCCATGCTGACTACTCGTGGCTCCCACCATATCCCAAGCACATCCCATGCTGATTACTCGTTGTGGCTCCCACCATATCCCAAGCACATCCCATGCTGACTACTCGTGGCTCCCACCATATCCCAAGCACATCCCATGCTGACTACTCGTTGTGGCTCCCACCATATCCCAAGTACCTCCATGCTGACTACTCGTGGCTCCCACCATATCCCAAGCACATCCCATGCTGACTACTCGTTGTGGCTCCCACAATATCCCAAGCACATCCCATGCTGACTATCGTTGTGGCTCCCACCATATCCCAAGCACATCCCATGCTGACTACTCGTTGTGGCTCCCACCATATCCCAAGCACATCCCATGCTGACTACTCGTTGTGGCTCCCACCATATCCCAAGCACATCCCATGCTGACTACTCGTTGTGGCTCCCACCATATCCCAAGCACATCCCATGCTGACTACTCGTTGTGGCTCCCACTATATCCCAAGCACATTCCATGCTGACTACTAGTGGCTCCCACCATATCTCAAGCACATCCCATGCTGACTACTCGTTGTGGCTCCCACCATATCCCAAGCACATCCCATGCTGACTACTCGTTGTGGCTCCCACCATATCCGAAGCACATCCCATGCTGACTACTCGTTGTGGCTCCCACCATATCCCAAGCACATCCCATGCTGACTACTCGTTGTGGCTCCCACTATATCCCAAGCACATTCCATGCTGACTACTAGTGGCTCCCACCATATTCCCAAGCACATCCCATGCTGACTACTCGTTGTGGCTCCCACCATATCCCAAGCACATCCCATGCTGACTACTCGTGGCTCCCACCATATTCCAAGCACATCCCAAGCTGACTACTCGTTGTGGCTCCCACCATATCCCAAGCACATCCCATGCTGACTACTCGTTGTGGCTCCCACCATATCCCAAGCACATCCCATGCTGACTACTCGTGGCTCCCACTGTATCCCAAGCACATCCCATGCTGACTACTCGTGTCTCCCACCATATCCCAAGCACATCCCATGCTGACTACTCGTTGTGGCTCCCACCATATCCCAAGCACATCCCATGCTGACTACTCGTGGCTCCCACCATATCCCAAGCACATCCCATGCTGATTACTCGTTGTGGCTCCCACCATATCCCAAGCACATCCCATGCTGACTACTCGTGGCTCCCACCATATCCCAAGCACATCCCATGCTGACTACTCGTTGTGGCTCCACCATATCCCAAGTACCTCCCATGCTGACTACTCGTGGCTCCACCATATCCCAAGCACATCCCATGCTGACTACTCGTTGTGGCTCCCACAATATCCCAAGCACATCCCATGCTGACTATCGTTGTGGCTCCCACCATATCCCAAGCACATCCCATGCTGACTACTCGTTGTGGCTCCCACCATATCCCAAGCACATCCCATGCTGACTACTCGTTGTGGCTCCACCATATCCCAAGCACATCCCATGCTGACTACTCGTTGTGGCTCCACCATATCCCAAGCACATCCCATGCTGACTACTCGTTGTGGCTCCCACTATATCCAAGCACATTCCATGCTGACTACTAGTGGCTCCCACCATATCTCAAGCACATCCCATGCTGACTACTCGTTGTGGCTCCCACCATATCCCAAGCACATCCCATGCTGACTACTCGTTGTGGCTCCCACCATATCCGAAGCACATCCCATGCTGACTACTCGTTGTGGCTCCCACCATATCCCAAGCACATCCCATGCTGACTACTCGTTGTGGCTCCCACTATATCCCAAGCACATTCCATGCTGACTACTAGTGGCTCCCACCATATCCCAAGCACATCCCATGCTGACTACTCGTTGTGGCTCCCACCATATCCCAAGCACATCCCATGCTGACTACTCGTTGTGGCTCCCACCATATCCCAAGCACATCCCATGCTGACTACTCGTGGCTCCCACTATATCCCAAGCACATCCCATGCTGACTACTCGTGGCTCCCACCATATCCCAAGCACATCCCATGCTGACTACTCGTTGTGGCTCCCACCATATCCCAAGCACATCCCATGCTGACTACTCGTGGCTCCCACCATATCCCAAGCACATCCCATGCTGATTACTCGTTGTGGCTCCCACCATATCCCAAGCACATCCCATGCTGACTACTCGTGGCTCCCACCATATCCCAAGCACATCCCATGCTGACTACTCGTTGTGGCTCCCACCATATCCCAAGCACATCCCATGCTGACTACTCGCTGTGGCTCCCACCATATCCCAAGCACTTCCCATGCTGACTACTCGCTGTGGCTCCCACCATATCCGAAGCACATCCCATGCTGACTCCAGGCGTAACTACCTCCCTCATATGTCCAGCGCTGCGCTTGCTCGACAGCGCCTCGACGAGACTCCAGGACACAGCACCGACGCCCAGCTGCGCACCCTACACTGTTGCAAAAATTTCCTTCATTTTTACTGAAAATTGCTGGTAAAAATTTGTCCAGAGGTGTCCGCAATCTCTCCGTGAAATAACACACACATTGCTTTTCAAAAACGGACTCTCCGTAAATTTCGCGGAACCTCTCCGTTAATTTCACAGTTAGTTTTCTGTACTTCCAGTTTAAAACGAAAATTGATAATGCAAAAGTGTTAAATTTTTTTTCACGTGGGTGTTCTACTGTATATAAAAAATTTTTTTTAAAAAAGTTAAAATATTTTATACTTGAGCAAGATTTGAACCCGAGTCAAAAAGCTACAGGTTCACGTCTAACCACTCAATCAAAACTCTGACATTACGTCTGCGGTATAACTGATCTACTTCTACTGCTGCCACAGAGGCAGATTTTCCCGTTTCTATTAAAGTTAAGTGTTGCTAAATGTTACATACTCCTAGTGCTTTTTTCTGTTTGAAATAATATATGCCTAATTAGACTGGATAATCTATCTGCCGCAGGAACAATAATGCTATGATTACATAGGCCAAGATGGCTTAGCGTAGACTAGGCATTGTTCGTCCCCGGAGCCCGAGGCTATAGGGAACACGGAAACTTTCTTTCCGTATGTTGTATTTACAGACTTAAGAATTGTATTTCCGTATATTTGCTGTAAATTTCCGTAAGAATTTCCGTAGATATACGGACATTTTTAACAGTGTAGGAATCCCCTAACACGTTCCACTCACTAGCACCGCCCTCCACACGTTAAACAACAAATCTATATTTGGCTAGCTGATCCGCGCGACTCTTCGTTCGCATGAAGTTTAGAACTTCTTTCTTCTAATTTTTGAAATAGAAATTTTGCTTCGCTTAGATTTTATGAAGTTTTTTAAAAAAAAGACCACCATTGTTTCACTAAGGTTTTGTGTTTAAAATAGTAACATCGCTTCTTTCAGGTTTAATGGAGTTGTTAAATTATACCCTGTCATCGCTTCGCACATTTCTTATGGTGTTAAGGAAGTAGATATCTATATACCTAGCCAATGGGACACTGAAGCTCCACTTGATATATATCTATCCACTGGATCACTGCGGCCCCACTTGGAATAACTCTAACCACTGGGCCACTACGGTTCTTGGGAAGGAAAGGAGGACAGCCCATAGACAAAAAATAAAGGAGAAATGATGGAACTTTTTTAAAAATGCTTTTTTTTTTTTTAAACCATTAATCCTAACAAAAGTGTAATCCAGTACCTATTTACATCCCTGATCACCATAATATTTTCGGAACCGTTTGAGATATCTCGATGAAACAAAGACCAAGGTAGTCCGGGGTTAATTATCTATAGACTATCTAAACTTCATGTCAGTACGTTAAGGGGTCTTTAAGTTAAATCCGGTCGGACAGACAGATAGACAGACATGAAAAAAAATTAACATTAGATATGGCTTAGTAATCAATTATCCTATAAGAAAAAATAATTAAAAGTGGAAAATTCGAAAATCACAGACAGACACTTCTATTTTATTTATTTGTATAGATTACTTATCAATTATTATTAAGCAGCTATATCAATACCTTTTTCAGGATGCAGCCTCTTTAAGCCCGATGAGCTACACTTCACAATTTAGCGCCACATAGGTTGTTCCAGACTAATCGATCTTGTGCAATGTTCTTCCACTTCGAATGTCTCTGTCCCAGAGATCTGGAGGTCTTCCTCTGGATCTTTCAGGTCTCGTGGTGTCCAATCCATCACCCCCATTGTCCATCTGTCATCACTTCTTCAAGCAATATGTCCAGCCCACTCCCACTTTAGAGTCTTCACTCTTTCTAGAATGTCCCTGACTTTAGTTACTGGATTGAATGTAGTCAGCTCTCTTCCTGTCTTTGCTTGTAAACACAAGCACTCAACACAGTTCTCAGTTTGTGCTTTGCTTGACAGTTCATGGTCCAAGTCTGACAAGCATATGCGAGGACACGTAATACGCATTGATGAAATACCTGCTGTTTAAGGTAAACTGGCATGTTTGATTTTAAAAACTATGGAATTTCTTCCATATCAATTACATAACAAAAAATTCTAAATATTTATTTATTACTTTCCAACCACAACCAAGGGAAATCCTGCTGTATAACAAAGGAAAATTTAGGAACTGAAAGGTTAACAATTATTTTAGGATAACTACCGGACTTGGAGATCTGTGGGATCCGACAGTCTGATGCGAGAGTGGTAACACTGATGTTCGTCTAGGCGCCTGTGAATTACACTAAAGGCTGTTCACGGTAAAATGAGCACTTTTGAAAGCCCTGCTTGAGATCTACTTGTAGGTACTGTGCATTGTGTATTCTTTGGGCCTCATTTAAAATTAACATTTCCGTGGACCTTATCACTTTAGTCATGAGCCGGTGAAGTGAAACTGTGCAATTATTAGAAAAGAAAATATTTAACGAATCTGTTTTTTTTTTTTTACAGTTCCGATGCAATAAAAAAGTAGAAAGCGAAAGATATAATTTAAGTAATGACGAATGGTCACCTCACACTTTTTATTCGACGTTAAGATGTGGAACTACTTTCCATCCATCGTTACGAACTTTACTGGACGAACGTCACTCAGCGCGGCCGTTACAATATATGCGGGTAGAGGTAGTGACAGTTTTTCTACGGTTGATTTAAAAAGTGCTCACTTTATCGCGAGCAGCCTTTATTAATATATATTCTACATGACTCCTCCTATTCTCTTAGCAGGTAATGGCGAGTCATCATAGCATCCTCCAACAGTCGCTATGTCGTCATGGGTCACTTCAACACAGCAAGTATCTGCGGCCAGCGGGCGAGCAAGACACAAACCTCTGGGACCCTCGTCCTCTCTCTATCCTTGTCACTTCATTATATAGAAATTTACATTATCATTTCCAACATATTAATAAATAAACAAAATCAATAAAATCAAACAAATTCAAATAAAATAAAATAAATAACGTATTCCCCCCCCCCCCTCCAAATTTCTATTTGCTACCTATTCTCCTTTTTCCCAGTTCCCAGCACGTCATCGACCAACTACACTTACATAATTATTGTGTTAAATCCTCATTTAATGTTTTAATTATCTAGTATTCATTTTAAACAAATTCGTTAACAAAATAATCAAGAAAATTTTCATCATTTAATTGTAATTCCATAAATGGCCACTGTTCTGGAATTTTATTCAATTGTGATTTTAAAACCTCCCTTTATTTATTTAAACATAACACTTAACATCATCTGCATCAGTACCAACTTACTTGTTTGCCAAATTTGGTAGGAAGAAAGTAATTATTTACCGATTTGTGACGTAGTAATTTTATTTAATCGTGTGGCGCTATCTTTCAAAATGGCTGACAGAATTAGTTATGATGCCTGTGATTGATACTTTCAGCATACAAAATTTAATCCAAATTGATTCACTGGGTTAGCAGATATACTAAATAAACTTAAAACATTTGTATGGCCGGCATTTTGTAAATAAGCAAGTAATCAAGTTCAATAACTTACATTTACATGGCCTACCATAGTATTTCTTACATGCCAACTGGCTGAGAGTTGGTTGAATAGTTTTCAAAATATAATGTTAAGTAGAGCGAGTGTGCCACTCCGAGCACACTTTGACCCTTATTGCCATCTATCGTAAGGGTGAAATGCACTTTTTCGAGGACCTCGGGTTGGCGAACCTGACATAACGGCGAGATGTACATTTGATACCCCCTGCCCCCCACCCCTCCGATGTACTTCCGGTGCAAGTGCACGTCCGGTGCATGTGCACTTCTGGTGAAAGTGCATTTCCGGTTCGATTGCCAGCGAATACAATTTGGAAGATTTCTATTTTTGGACATGCACTTGTGTTTCACTTCTGGTTCGATTTCCAGTGAGCGGTTAGCTGCTCGCCTCCCACCAAGGCGAACCGTGTTCAATCCCCGGCCGGGTCACCCGGACTTTCATAAGTGGAAATCGTGCCAGACGATGCCGTTGGTCGGTGGATCTTCTCGGGGATCTCCCGTTTCCCCGCCCCCCACTCCGGCGCCGCTCCATATTCACTTCAATCACCCTCATCGGCTCTCAAGACCTCACGGTTAAGAGCCGTCTAGATATCTTCACACACTCACTAACTCCAGTGAGTGCTATTATGCTATTATTGTACTTGAGAAAATTTTGGATTACCGAGTTCGGTTCTCGGAGAGGGCACTTAATATTATTTTATTTTCGAATTTAACAAAAATTAATTTTTGGGTTATATTCTGACTTAGAGCAATTAATGTAATGCTGTTTTTTTAGATTACCGAGTTCGATTGCTGGGCGACTCACTTAATATTTAAAAAATCTAGGAAATGTGTTCGTACGCATTCACTTATGCTTGCCGACTGACTTCTTATGTGGTCGGTGTCTCCCGCTCGACTGACGTGTTATATGTTTGGTGTCCAATGTTGAAGGTCGAGAAGGGTGGAGGGGAGGGGGAGAACGCAGTTGTATGACTTAGTTGGGTGATGATGTAATCGTGTATATGATGTAATCGTGCAAGTCCATACTTGCATAAACATGTAATGAATATATGCTACGTGTGCACATACACACACATGAATAATCAGCAACTACGCAATCACCGAAGTCATATGTCATCTCAGTTGGCGTGCGTCATGGCTTGAAGAGCTGACAGGACGGGAGCTCTGACGAAAGGCGAGTGGATTGGTACGGAGATGAGACTCTCGGCCAGTACATGAAAGTTATGTTTCTAATGTAATTGAATTTATTTCACTTTTAAAACTTACAGAAAAGTTTATGTAGACTAATGTATCTATGGAGTCGTATTTTCAAGACGGATTTATAGCATGCGATGACATCACAAACATCGATTATGTAAAACATGATTTATAAATTCATGCTCTATCATTCCATGCCATTCAAATGTTGGAAGCTAAATGATGCACTCTCATCGATTGGTGGTCAGCTGATGAGACGTGTTCGTTTTCAAAAAGAAAAACGTTAATTGTACTTGCATTGTGCAATTATTACCGACTTTGTTTCCCGAACAGAGTTAAGATTGGGAAAAAAATATTATATATATATATAAATTTCATGAATCTGAGAAATTCCGAGATATGCACTTGAGTTTACTTACACAATCAGACATGTAGACTGTTTGGAGAGAAAAGCGAGCTGTTACGCATTCACACGTGTCATTGCTTCGGCAAATGCAGAGAGACTGGTATGTTATCCCATCACCAGTTATATCACATCTGACCTGGTGTGGCGGAGGAAATACACACACACAAACACAATTTCAACTAACCACTGTGGAACTACCAGAGTGTTCTGGTCGCATATATCCAACTAAGTGTTATAGTCACATATAATGATATGCCCCCCTCTCGACATTCTAGTACTGAGAAAACCCACATAACCTTTCACCCCAGAAGAAACTGTTGAAGATATAATTGCATGCTAATGCGATCAAGGAACTAGCATCTAAAGCCTGCCTACCGGCCTGTGTGTGATGTCTCGATGCTCGCATGTGATTGGTTAGCTGCAATCATGTGGTAACTTGGTGATTGGCTGGTCGGTGTCTGCGCAATGTATTAATGGTGCAGTACGATTGGTTCAAAGTCAATATGATGCCATAAGTCTTGCACACTTGAATATTATAAGCAGTAGGGAGGTAAGCTGAGAGGTTTGGTTTGACAGCAGCTGAGTGGAAGGTGGTTCGTCTCGACTAGCTTCTGCCTCTTCACATATATATTTTTTTCGAGTTTTTGTTTTTAGGCCATTTAAGGTCATGGGATCAAGATCGAGGTAATCTTAATCTAAATCGGTGGCGGTAGTCGGTAATTTATTGTGCATGTTGACTTTTATGTATTCTTCTAAGTTGTATATTTTCTAGGTCATTCAAGTTCATCCAAGGTCATGGGTTCAAGGTCGAGGTAGAGAGCATCTAATATGGCGGTGGTAGTCTGTAATGTATTATGCTTGTTGACTTTTATGTATTTCTTCTAGAGTTTTTATTTTTAAGGTCACAGGTCAAACATCAATTGTTATTGGGCATTGTCTTCCAAGATGATGGATGGGTGATGTATACCGAGATGGTGATGACCTACCAAGATGGCGGTCACTTACAAAGATGGCGGCATCCAATAATGTATAAACAAATGACAAATGAAAAACAAATGTGGTATCCAGTAACATATAAACAAATATGGCTGCCTCCTCCAGTAGCATGTAAACAAATGACGCACGAAAAAATCAAGATGGCGGAATGAGTATAGGTGATGGGAGTGGGTGCGAGGGAGTCAGTCGTCTGCTGGAGTCGAACAGAAGTGAGTAATTGGTTCTGCTCGGGGGTCCTTCGGAAATGTAAGCTTTTTAGTTTTTTAATAAATTTTTTAAGGGAAATTATTTTTTAAGGGAAAAAGGGAAATTCTGAGGGGGGAAAAGGGAAAAATGGGCCCCCGAAGTTAAAGGCTTTTTAATTATGAAATGTTGTAAATAAAATTTTATAAAAATAAATAAACAATTTTTTTTAACTTTTAAACGATTTTTAATTAAATCTTTTAATAATAAATTCTTTATAAATTTCTAGATATATTTTTTATTTTTTATGAATTTTTTGGGATTTTTTTATAGATTTTCGTTTAATTTTTGCATTTTTAAGATCAAAGGTCAAGGTCAAAGATAATAGGTCCTATTCCGGTCAGCTGGCTCGGAGTCACTAATCCCAGTCACCGGATTCACTGATCCTTGTCAGCATTTCTGGAAAATTGGGTCATTTCTGTGGGTCCTTTAAATATTTTTTAAAATAATTTTTAATAATACATTTTTTAGGAATTTAATTTTTTTTAGATTTTATTTTTTGGAATTTTCTGAGTTTTTGGAATTTTTAAAAATGTTTTTTAGAGTGTTTTTTGAGACCAAAGGTCCTTGGGGTCAAAGTCAAATGTCACAAAATCGGGGGTGAAAGGTCAATGACATCCAAGATGGCGGCCGGTCGAAGCCGAATCCGATGCCCGATGCCCTTGTGCCCTACTCATATGACACATTAGCTGATAAAATTATCTGATCACTTGAACAATATGCCATCATTTTAACTATACCTTCAAGAGAAGAGAAAGACGTATTGGATTATTTATAGCGATGACACACACATTACTTTTATATGTCTAAAAATGATGTGGCTAAGTTTCCAGTCACTCGAACTCAGTCAGAGAAAGAGAGATGTTACTCGAACGACAGACGAACTGCGAATGAGACCATCTCGACTGTTTCAATATACGTGTGAAAATTAAGTGCCCCTATCCGATATTCGAACCAACGCTACCATTACAAAGAGGTAGAGCTGAATCTCGCATCTTAGACCGCTCGACTAATCTGATAAGTTCAGAAACAATTTTTATAATGTAAAGGGTTAACCTTGTTCTTGGGTGACGTCATAGGAACTTAAACTTACTGTTCAAATTCCACAGTGTAAAACAAAGAGAAACATTGTATTTCGAAATTTTAAAAAAATCAAGGTTAAAGGCGAGACCTTCCCAGTATGGCAGCACTCTGAGAATACCCAATTAATCATTCGAAATAGAAGGAAACTTGAAGATAGATATGTATATATGTAAATATAAAATTATTTTCAATTTATATAACTATGCATATATAAATATGGAAATATACAATAATTTTATACATAAATAGCTATATAAATATGTAAATATAATTTTTTTCAATTTATATAACTATGCATATATAAAATGGAAATATAAAATTCTTTTATACATATTATTTATATAACTATACAAATATCAAATTCTTTTCAACTTATGTAATTATGTATATTAATATAGACTATAAAATGCATATTATGGGCGTACCCACTCCACGATATTGAGCCCTGATACGTTCAAGAGTTTGCCCCACTTATGGTATCCGATGTGAGTAAATAGGACGAGCAGATTACCTCCAACGTGATTGACTGCAGGATCGAATTCACTACACATGGAAATATTCCTGCTAACAAGTGCGCATTCTGCCTGATACTTCACGACCGGCTTGTATCTTGCAATTGCTGAGACAAGACCACCAAAACACTGTCGTGGGAGCAGCTGTGAATATAAATGTTCACACACACTAGAACTGTTTATTCGTCTTCGAGCATCGCCAGCTTCAAAGTCCGGGAAGGTACTGAAAGGACATAATGTCAAGGGTGGGATTTCTCTTTCCGCTTCAATTCCTGGGTCTCCAAGGCGGACATCGATAGGTGAACACAGACGCTTTGAATTAAAATACCTGTATACTTTATTATGTGTACAATAATTTTTTTTGGTAAAAAAAAAATACGCCGTGCTTTATTTATTTAGAAAAAAAAAACAGCCCCCTTAATATAAAAATTATTTTAAATAAAAATGATTTTAAATAAAAATGCTCGCATTTAAGAACAAAAAAATGGCAGTTTACATACTTTGCAGGAATGGCCAATGCCATCATTTGGTACAGGGCAGATAGCAGGTACCATAATCTAGAAATTAACCCTACCTACGTGTTAATTCAATATGGAGGGTGTCGACAGCACCACCTATACTTAAAAAACATAATCAAATATGGCTGCCATCTGGTGATACATATATGACTAAAACATAAGAAATGTAATATGGCAGTCGAATGGAGGTGAGAGAGAAACTCTAAAACATATGACATTTTAAAGAAACCAACATGGAGGACTGCACCTAGCAAGATGGAGGATGCCTACCAATTAAGCGGACTGCACTGACCAACATGGCTGCTGGCTGCACCTGGCAATATGGCGGACGGCTGTACCTACCAAGATGGTGGACTTGGTCATTGGTACGAGGTGACCTCCGAGTTTTTTTAAAGAATTTTTAATAACAAATTTTTAATACATTTTTGGGATTTCTTGGGATTATTTTGAATTTTTTATTTTTGGGGTTAAAGGTCACCGGAGTTAAGGTCAGAGGTTAAGGTCAATGTAACATGGATCTAAGATGGCCACCGGACCACGTCACAACATGGCGGCCGAGCTGCGCCTGGCTTCTACTCTGTAATCCGTGTCCCAGGATGAAGCTAATTCTTCTATTCTTCTCCCCTTTATATATTTACTCTGGAAGTCTACTCTAGTGCCAGATAAGTAGTGAGTGGTTATGGAAGACGCAGCTCGATGTAGGCGCTGGGTATCTGGCCCCTGCGCAGCTGGCGTGCGCGCTCCACGCCATGTTCCCCGCCGGCGGGGGAGTGATGAAAAGTGAGAGGGGAGGGAGCGACGCCCGGAGGCCGGGAGCGCATGCGCGGGCGGCCGCCGCCGATCAGCTGTTCCACTCGATATCGGCGTCGCGACGCCAGTGCGGGGTCTCGCTATGGCGGGCTCGGAGCTACTACTGCTCGCGTTACTGGGAGCGACGCGTCCGGGGGCGGCGGCTCTCTGGTCCGTGCGTACCGACCCGCCACAGCCCGCCGCCGCCGCCGCCGCCCCACCGCCGCCTCCGCCGCAGGCCGCCAGCCACGCCAGGGCCGCAGAGCCCGTCTCCTACGACCTCGACTACGTCGACGAGTACGGGGGGCGGCCCGAGGAGGCGGTCACCGTCCCCAAGTCATCCTCCGCCGCCTCCGCCGCCCCCGCCGCCGTCAAGCGCTACGAGGTAGCCGCCGTCGAGTTCGCGCGCGTCGAGACCCCCTTCATCATCGGCCTCTGGATATTCTGCGCCAGCCTCGCCAAGATAGGTGAGTCGCTTGTTTTCATCCGGCATCTTAGCTACAGTACACTCACGACAAGTTCACACTTTTCTCAAGCCTCGTTAAAGTTCCGGCGATTACGTATACACTTTGACAATGGAGTTACTATTCTTCGCCCTTGAAAAAAAAAAAACACGAGGACACCGGAGCCTGCGCACCGTATTTAGCTTCGATTAGATAATTATTATATAATTATAATTGAAAAGTAACTGTAAAATATGTTCCATCACTATCTGACATTTAAAGTATTTCAATGAGAAAGAAACGTTCCATCTAAAAATAGTGTAACGAAACTCAGTTCAGTTTCGTTTTACAGAGGGAACTAAGTCTTATTAGCAATTGCCAACGCAGCTCTGCTGTCACTGTTTTGTTCATATTGGATAAGGAATAAATATTATATATAGGCAACATATAACAATTTATTTAATCAAAAATATAATACTTGACTGTTAATAACAGTGTTAAATGTCTGTATTATGTAGGTTGTTAAATGTCTGTATAAAAGGTTTAGCATACTCGCCGCTCGGTTCCAAAGAATGACCGGGCCAACTTATTCAGCTGACATAACCTGCATGGTGAATGTGTCGGCCTACCTCACACGAGCGATGTTAAACCTCGCACGACCACCAATGACCGCTCGGGTCTTACAAACTGCCACAAAATTGTGGAATAGGACAATGTGCCTCAGGTAAAGGCTATTCACGGTAAAATGAACACTTTTGAAAGCCCTGCTTAAGATCTACTTGTATGCACGTTGTCTATTATTCCGCCTTATGTAAAATTAACACTGCCATTGACCTCATGACTATATTCATGCGTCTGTAGAAAAAAACAACTCTAAAATTATTAGAAAAGTAGATATTTAACAAATTTGCTCATTTCTACACTTCGGTGCATTAAAAAAAAATCAGAAAGCCAAAGAAATAATTTAAGTTATCACAAATGGTTACCTTACAGTTTTTATTCGACGTTAAGATACGGAACTACTTCCCAATCATCGTTACCAACTTGACTGGGCGAATGTCACTCAGTGCGCCCGTTAAAATATATGCACGTAGGAGCAGTGAGTTTCCTCTAAGGCTGATATCAAACGTGCTCACTTGATCGTGAACAGCCTTAAATGCTCAATGGTGTTGTTATTGGCATGCCACCTCGGTTACAATCGTTCCTCAGGAAACACGGAGGCCATTCACGTTACTGCAGTTTGTCTACGCATCTTAGAAGATCTTTTGTTTGAAGTTGAAACTGACGAGACTCCTTTGTTTATCAGTTCATGCATTTTGTTTGCGTCATACTGGGATGATGTAAACGAGCATTCCCCCCCCCTTCTTTATGTGCTATTAGGTGTTCAACATGGAACATATACTACTTTCATTCTATGCAACATATTAGATTCTGATATATGCTAAAAAATTTTGTCAGCAATATATTTTTAATGTTTGTTTCGAAAAGTGTGAGGTTACCGGGGAGGGACTACAGGCGTACACTTTCCTGATCGAGTGTGTCTCGATTTCTCGGGCACGGATGGCGTGCCTAGCATCAACCCCACGGGGAATACTTACCTGCCGCAACCCATGGCTAGCAAAGCTTCGGTGAGGAAAATATTGGGAGGGTGGTTGGGGGGATGAACTGTGTGACATGTGTCAGTGATGTACACTTTCCTGATCGAGTGTGTCTCGATTTCTCGGGCACGGATGGCGTGCCTAGCATCAACCCCACGGGGAATACTTACCTGCTGCAACCCATGGCTAGCAAAGCTTCGGTGAGGAAAATATTGGGAGGGTGGTTGGGGGGATGAACTGTGTGACATGTGTCAGTGATGTACACTTTCCTGATCGAGTGTGTCTCGATTTCTCGGGCACGGATGGCGTGCCTAGCATCAACCCCACGGGGAATACTTACCTGCTGCAACCCATGGCTAGCAAAGCTTCGGCGAGGAAAATATTGGGATGAACTGTGTGACGTGTGTCAGTGATGTCTCCCTGAGAAAATAATCCAAAAACATTTCACGTCCAAGGTCTTTGTTTCCGTTTCTAATATGTTTTTTATGTGTAAATGACTAAAATGATGATTTCAAATGATACTTCCTTTAGGCACGTATTACACAATGGAGATGACAGTGTTAGAACTGGAAGACTCGTCGATAGTAGTTGTCTGTGGATATATTCGTTTACGAAGGATACTTACTATAGGCACGTATTACACAATGGAGATGACAGTGTTAGAACTGGAAGACTCGTCGATAGTAGTTGACTGTGGATATATTCGTTTACGAAGGAAGCTTTTCGATAGTTGGGGGGGGGGGGGATGCAGGCAGAACATAATATTCTCTGAGTAGGAAACGGTTAGTAAGACCCTTTTTGTGTCGAACTGACAAAAGAAAACACGAACAGGATGGCTTTTGTGTGTCGGGACTGCTCATGTGGAAGGATACATAGCAAATACAACAAAACTGCCGCTACCTTAGATCTGTCGAAAAAATTGGCCTTCATAACTGACACAGCCACTTTAATGCTATGCACGTAGAGGCTATCATGAGGTATGTGATGCGTGGCTGGATCGTCCTTAGCGCTCCTGCGCTTCTAAACCTACGGAGACGCACTGTACGTACATCCTGACAGCTTCATACCTGACTGTACAACATGCAAATCTCGGAGTACACACATTACCAAAACTGTCATAAACTAAGATTCATATAGTATATGAAAGAAGAATAAATTTTTTTACAACGCCCTAAAATATGTTGCTAGTAAACACTTATTTAATACTTTAAAAATTAACAGTGAGAGAATATTAAACTAAAAATTTAAGCGTATCTAAATCTGGATGATTTAAAAAGCATACTATCCAACCCTCCCTTTCATAACAATTACTCTGGAAATGTATTTCACGGTAATCTGAGCACATTCGAAATAAACATTTAAAAAATGTCACTGCTACAACCTGCATATAATTTACAGGGAACACGCTCAGCGAAGTTATTAACAGCGGATGGAATGTAGTTCCAAGTTCTAAAGTTGAATTAATACTTTCATGTAAACATATGTCTACACAGAAATAAATTTTATTGCTTTCTTATTTTTACATGCATATTTAAGTGTAAGAATTACCAAATTGTAAAAAATATTTACTTTTCTAATAATTTGACAGATTCACTTGATCGACGCATGAATAAAGTTACAAGGCCGTAGGCAATGTTGATTAAGCGTATGACGCATGAATACACACTGTGCATGCAAGTATATCTCATGCAAAGGTTTAAAAAATGCTAAGTTTACCGTGAACAGCATAATAACAACGTTTACAAATACTTCTATAAAGAATTTATCTTATGGACTTTAATTTCATCTTTTTATTACTGGAATATATGCTCATGAAATCAATAACAAATATATTTGGGAACATGATTTTTTCTATATTGTATTACCAAAAATCAGAGAAATTATTAGAATGGTATTTTTTAATGAAGGAAATTTTTAATTTTTGCAAAATCTGATTTCAAAAGCATCCTAACTGGAAAACGCTCACATTTTGATTAACAATAGACCCATAAATCTTTTCTTTTAACCTTTAAATAAGCAAATACTAAGAAAATAATTTCATGTGCAATACAAATCCTACTTTTACGACAATTTTGATAGTGTCTGAACTAATCTTTAATGATTTCAGCATCTTGTCAGTAAAGACTGTTGTAATCCTGTATACTTCTACTACAACACTAGCCGAGGTCTGCTAAAGACTGTTGAGCCTGTCTACTTCTACTACAACACTAGCTGAGGTCTGCAAGCCTCACAGGCAATCTCTACAGACTCGGGTATTACGCGGCAGCAGTGTAATTGTCTATGCACTCGAGACAATAGTGTTTGCTTATTGGTTGCTACGATCAAGTGAGGCCTTCGTACAAGACAGTTCAACTCTCTCTCTCTCCCTCTCACTACTGCGTCCTGTTTATAACTGGCTCACAGTTAAACGGGATGTGTCCAAAGAACTGCCGTCCAATCTCAATAATGGGAGATAATTACAGGTGTTTGAAGTGTACCTCGACACTGAATAAATTCGCGAGATACTCGGAGCTCTAGCAAGCCCGTGTAAGTGCCAACTTTGGTGCCTTGAAAGTCAGCAACCAAAATGGCTGTCGTGTGTGGTTGGTTGCCTACTTACCGGCCCTGCTCCACGTATCTTTATTTAGTTTATTTATTTATTATTATCAACTCACTTTATCAGTGTCGAAGTTAACGCTTTTGCCTTATCTTACACTTAACCAAGTGCATACGGACTTATAAATATATGTAATTATTATAAGTGCTATAAATTACATTAAACACTATAACACATAATTTAACAAAACACAGCAATAAGAAAAAACACAATAACATTAATCGTTTAAGTATAGCTATTAGTTATGTAAATACTTTACACAATTTACGAATGATTAATTACATTGTTTACTATAATATATGCAGATAAAACTAAAAGTAAACGAATAACATGATATGTAATTATGCCAAGTTCATAAATATTGGTTATGTTTGAAGAAAATCAAAGTACACTTACCTAAAGAGTCTACAGCTATTACTAAAATTTTAAAAACATTGCAGGCAGAAATAATAACAGGAATAGCACCATAATTTTACTCCCTCAGATGTTTTTCTTGCATCAAATGCATTTTCAAATAACGTTTTAAACCTGCTTAAGTTGAAACAACATTGTGTATTCTTCCGCCTTATGCAAAATTAATATTGCCATGGCCCTTGTAACTTTATTCATATGTCGGTCACGTGCAACTGTGGAATTATTAGCAAATAAAATGTTTTGCAGATCTACTAATTTTTACACTTGGATGCTTAAAAAACAGAAAGCGAAATAAATAATTAAAATGATCGCAAATGGTTACCTCAGACTTTTATTCGACGCTAACATATGGAACTACTTTCCATTCTTAGTTACCAACTTTACTGGGAGCACGCACTCAGTGCGCCCGTTAATATATTTGTAAGTAGGGATACTGACTTTTTTCCTAAGGCTGATTACAAAACTGCCCACTTCACTGTGAACATCCTTGAACAATATTCAAGAGCTTTACAGAACGTTGCTAGAATACTTATCGACAGGGACACCCGAATTTCGCGGAAATATTTCCGCACATCCTCGATCTCAATACTACACTCGAGACGTGTTTTTGTGTGAAGACATTTTCCTACTTGACTGGCCAATCAGAATGAAGCAACTTGAATACTGCTCGCCAGTGATTCGCGCGCATAAACGTAAGTTGCGTAACATGGAAACCGTCCAATCACGAAGCTGCTGCAGAGCTATAGTGTTATGAAATACAACTGCTGGTGAAATTTTTTTCGCGAAAATCAGCTGTCCCTACTCATAGGTCTATAGTCTTCGACGCCACTGAGGGATGTGACTTTAGCTAATTGCCTTATATAAGTAAACTTACATAGGCGCGGGTAAACCCTAGCTCTCACAGAGTAGTTGATTATATCCGCGATTGGACCAATTGTGAACGTTAATTTTTGTTCTGATCAATTGTATCGGGAAGTTATCTGTTCAATTTATAGCATGCACCCATTCAGCTAGCGACATTTCTGAAAAGAAAACATGTCGTTATTTTTGACGCATTTAAATTGACAGAGTCATTACATACATCAATTGCTGATACAATGTATACATTTCGAATTAAACCATTGTTTATTTTATTTTCGTAAAATAAAAGAATAGAAACCACAACAGCAAAACATATGCAAGAATAATTGTTTAAGATACTGCAAGATTTTAATACGAAGGAAACTCTGTTATAACAAAATAAAACAAATCCTTCTAACTTCACTTTAACAAAATTTCATCTTCTCAGACGCCCCTGTAACAAAATTTTCTTTTAAAAAAAGAACTTTTTGCTTCACGATTGTAACTATTAATATTATGACTGTGGATATTATTTTCTTAGATGAAGATTTTTGGACATTCGCCATTGCGATACAGATGTATGCCATGGAAAAACAGGACTGAACACGAAAATAATACTTAAAAAAGACAAGTAACCTATAGACGCGAAAGTATTCTTTCACGTTCAGTCCTGTTTTCCCCTGACACACTCCTGCATCGCAATGGCGAATGTCCAAAAATCTTCGCCTAGTCGTTCACCCCCATTGCACAATTCATGCAAAGATCACAGTATTTTGTTAGCTTTAAAACTATTATTTTGTCATATTTTATGTTTTTGTGGTTTATATGTCTGATTTGTTGCGAAAAGTTTTCTACATCGAAAAGTGTAGATTGTATTATCAGGTATATGATGGCTACCAGTATCCAAATATCTTGTCAATAAATCTAACCCACATCAATATCTATCAAGTAGTTAGAATTCTATTATTGATTTTATGTTTTGGGAAATCGAACCCTGCGAGACCTTTTCTTGACCTTTTCAGTCCCGCGTTAATTTAATGTTTAAAGTGATGCAACCAAGTTAGTGTTTTGGGCTGTACTGTACCAACATAGTGATTCAATACTTAGTTCATTCACGCATACAATGGACTATTTGCCCGGTATTTAAGAGACTTTGTGAAAGCTATTCACAAAGCAGACACATTAACCACGGGGAACAATATGAGTGTATTGGGCAATGATCGTAGCTGTGTACAGTTCTTGTCGTAAGTTCCCTTCCTCTACAACATGTTCACTGTAATTTCCTTCCTCTACAACATGTTCACTGTAATGGACAAAGGAAATGAACGGGCTAAGATTTTAAGTAAACCTTCCAGTCATGGCGGCCTACGTGTTAGACACCGCAAAGGAAAGAGATTTAAGATTTCCGCCTACCTGAAGCTATTTTAAGCGTTCGAGGAGCCGATAAGCGTGAGAGCGATAATGGCGATTCTGCCATGCACATGAAGTGAGCAATCGCCACTAAGTATAAGGCTCTGAACTGTCGTGTAGTGTTCTCGTCGCACTGCGTGTATACACGGGACTTTCAGCGGCGACTCTGTTATTTTATTGGTGGAATGTCAGTAGGAAGGTTCAGTCTGCGGCCCTCGAGTAGTTCTCTTTGTATCTTATGCGTATATTTTGATATAGAGCGCTTTGAACAAGCCGTTTTTAGCAACTTTGGAGTGGCTTGAAATGGCATTGCTAGACACATGCAAAATTCTTGTTATTATTCTGCATCAGGTTAGCCTTCACAGTACTGTCTGTATTGGAGCTGGAGTCGTATCTCCATTGGTTGCTTCATAGATGTGAAGCCACGCCCTTTCTAACTGAGCTGCACGTGATTGGGGCACACAACTGTGAAGGGTTCATTATTTTTTTAGCGCAGAGCTACCCAGGGCGTGTCACATGAAGTATGTTCCAATGAAAAACGTATTGCAAAAGTACACGGGTTTCGAGTCCAACGTGTGCTAAAATAATAACGCGAAATTTGCAGGTCTCTGGGCATTTCTATTACGCGCGACGTCTTCAAAGCGCTCAACAGCTCTGGCTCGCCTGAAGTGTGTATTGTTTTAGCACGCACGTGTAATAGTGTCGTAGGCCGTGGTTACACGAGCGCTGTTAAACACATTCAGATAAATACATTCGGTAGCCATGTCTGAACAAGTTTCAAAACAAAGAGTGTTTTCGCGGTTACACACGCAAAGCAGAATTAAATCTATGGAAATTCTAACCTCAACAAACATGGAACTTAAAACGTATGATATTTTACTATAATAGTCTCCAGCATTTATCAGTATTGATATTTTTAATTGCTATGAAACCTACACTTTTACTGTAATGGCATAATGGGTGGGTATTAGTGCATTCAACCTTGAACTTAAGTTAATTCTACAAGTGCAGGAATTCCCGCCAAATTCAGCAATATTGATCACAATGCTTGTTTACTTGGAAGCAGCCAATAGGAGCGCAGCAGAGGAGAGAACGACTTGCGAAAACCGTCCACGTTGAATGAGAAACGACGGCGATCGGAACTCGTTCGAAGGTAATGTTACATTTTCAATAGCTGAGCTTGTTTTAGTGAAGTAGTTCTGCTCGCCGTGTATCCGCGGCCGTAGACCCACGTGTAGGTACTTCAAACACACAGCACCGCAGTTGAAGCGGCAGCTAGGCGGGGACCTTAGTGGCCTGGCCTGTATACGACAGATGTAGCCCATCCACGATCACTTCCATATTTAGCGAAGCACTTCTGAAGTTATACTTCACGTATATCCCTCTGTCTCGTGCAAACAAAGGTTAACCGAGTCTAGAAAATTACGCAAAAGTGGAAACGCATGACTTTCCTATGAAATTAGTGTGATAGTATTTTGGATAAGAACTATGTCTTTTTGGCATTACCAACACACATTTTTTCTCGCTTTTTTAATTGATATTAAATATAAATAAATAATTCATTATTTTATATATATATATAACACTAGCGACCCACCCCGGCCACGCTCGGGCCTTGTTTAGGTTTACAGCAAGTATATACACTAAAAGTTTAAGGTAACTAATATAGGGTTAAAACTATATTGTTCACAAAGTCTTCGTAAGTGAACCCCCAAAAGAAAGAAATGGTTACTATGGGTAATCCTTATAAGATAAACATATGTTGTCGCGGACTTTCTTGTAGATCTTTTTGAGATCTATAATTCTGTAGTAAATTAACTAGGTGTATCTCTTATGGTTTAGTCAGCGGAAGCTATGTAAGCGCCCGAAAAG
This sequence comes from Dryococelus australis, assembly GCA_029891345.1. Taxonomy (NCBI): domain Eukaryota; kingdom Metazoa; phylum Arthropoda; class Insecta; order Phasmatodea; family Phasmatidae; genus Dryococelus; species Dryococelus australis. The sequence continues at coordinate 8,135,019 of CM056993.1, forward strand.
CGGCTTTTTCCGACTTTATTATAAAACATCGACATTTTTCTACTATACTTACATTAAATATTATTGTGTTATATACCTTAACCTTCCTCAAGAAATTCTCTAAACGATGGTGAAAACCGCATCAAAATCCATCAAGTAGTTTAGAAGCCTTAGCCGAATATACAGACACACGCGGCCGGGTGACTTTGTCTTTATACTATGTATAGATACCGTATTATTAAAACATGAGATACCGTGCGTTTATGTTCACACAAGTGCAAACCCTTGCGATGCACGAAATATTTAGGAAATAACCAAACATGTAGTATGTAGCCCGGGTGATTTCTCAAAGGATTTATTCAATAAAAGTGCGAAGAAACTATGAACAGACTATAGCAGCGTACAATAAAGGAGCTCCATCTAGTGTTGAGAGACAATATTCCGCAGTGCCATACGAATGCGTTGCCAACATCATCTAGCCGCACCATACATGGTAACGACGTATGATAGAGCTCTGCGCTGTTGCTTGTACAGTTCCGAACAATAATGTGTTGGTCGCAAGTTCTACCGATTCGAAACCATTCACAATGAAAGCTGTGCGTCAGATGACATTTGTTGCATAAATTAAAAAAAAAAAAAAAATGGGTAAAATAAAATTGCGAATTTGTGTTCCAGGAAAAATCTAACACACGGACCCAGTTTGTTGATGACGTTGGAGGCTTTAAAAAAAATGGGGCGTGGCTGTGTTGGGGACACGACCGTTTGTTTTGCGTGAATACGTCTACGTTGACGCGCTCGGACGCCTTGATGTTTATTTTACGTTCCCGGCACCGCTTCACTCAATCATATGGGGTTTTATGGGTATTACTGGATTGCTTTTGAGATGCTCTTTCCAACCGTACACGATTGATGTATTTCAACTTGGCTTTTTGACGAGTATAGGCTGAAATTGTGCTAAGTTTTCTTAATTCTTTTACATTAAACTCATACTATTTCAGTATCACCACGCCACACAAATATTTTATACATGCAATCGATTGATCTTGACGAGAGCTGTCGATTGAAACTCAAATGAGCGTTGTAGATTCTGCTAGTCAAAAGTTATACTACGCGGAAGTTATGAGACGCAGCGAAACGAACTCAAAATTGTGGCAACCCCCCCCCCCCCTCCTATCCCCTCCCCCGGCGTGCGATGCTCCGCAGTCCTCACTCAATGTAACATTTTCTCTGATACTTTGGAAATCGAGTGGTGTAATTCAATTTTGAATATATACGATAGATTCGGAGCTGCAATGCCAAACTCTGTCCTTCGATTTTGTTAACATTGGATTTTCTGGATTTCCTCCACTTTCCCTGCAGGTTCGTTATTGGTCGAAAGTCGTCCGGGGCGTGTCTAACAAACTGTGGTCCAACTGAAGTGAAACATCGTGGTACACGCGGATACAGTTTAACTTGTCCTTTAATTCACTCGCGAAATTTTCGGGTCTCTAGTTATGTGGTACAACTGGTCCTGAAATATTTCCGCGCATTTCGGGTGTCCGTGACGATGGAGTGTTCCAGCAGGATAGCGCACAGCGTCATCGGGCCCATGTTGTCCAGGACTGGTTCCAGGATCATCCTGGAGAGTCTTCAATGACTGCTTCGACCACTTCGTCCCACCGATATAAACCCCGTCGAGTGTCTATGGGACGTGTTGCGGAGTCTATTCGCACTCGAGATCCTGCACCTACAAATAGCAGGCGCTGTCGGTAGCTATTCAGACGGCACGTGCTTCGTCCGCTTGCGAGATCGGTGCACGACGAGGAAACGCCTCTCCCGGGTTACACTATGCTAAAGTCTGTTCACGATAAAGTGAGCACTTTGAAGTCAACCTTAGAAGAAAGACACTGCTCCTACCTGCGCATATTTTAACGGGCGCGCTGAGTTACCACTTAAGTTGGTAACGATGGAGGAAAAGTAGTTCCATTCGTTAACGTCGAATAAAAAGTTTTGGGTAACAATCTGTGAGTACTTAAATTATTTCTTTCGCTTCCTGTTGTTTTTAATGCAGCGAATTGTAAAAATGAGCATATTTGTAAAATATTTTCTTTTATAATAATTTTACAGTTTCACTTGACATACACATGAATAAAATGACGGTTAGAGACCCCGAGAATTCCGCGGTTTCATTTGTAGACAAGTTGGAATTCACACACTTGTACGTTCATGTTACTTCTGTAATTGCCCGACGTGTTGCTTGACACCTCCTGGAGATAAATGAGTGATTAATAAACGTGCAATAAGTTGTGTGCAAAACCACCGCCTTTTACTAACTAAAGAATCAACCAATTAAACAGTTGATATCTGTATGAGGATATATAAGAATGTAAAGTCTAGCCTGCAGGTCATTGAACTCACGAATTTCTCAGGTCTCTAGTGATGAGGCCCAGGACAATGTTAATTTTACCTAAGGCAGAAGGCTACTCAACGTGCATACAAGTACATCGTGAGCAGGGCTTTAATTTGACCGTGAACAGCCTATGGACTCATATCTAGAGCTAGTGACTTTTAGCGAAAAAATATTAGTACATGGTAGACTTCAATACTATAGGCACCCAATAGCAGTTTGTCTATTGCCATTGGTCGATGTCTCCTTGAGAAGGCGTGTTCATATTTGACCGACACACTCAAAATTCGGCAACATCGGAACGGCTCCTTCGTGATTCGTGTGCAGACAGTTAACACGTGTCAGAAAGTAATTCAGCCAACCGAGACAGGTGAACGACCCTGCAGTGTCTTGAAGTATAACTTTTCTTGAAATATTTTCACGAAATTTCACTACCCGTAATAGAGCCAGTGATTCTAAGCGAAATAATCGGAGCACATAGTAGACTTCAATACCATATAAGATTTAATATTACGCAACGGCATCAAAATAACAAATTTCTAAAAGGCGAATCAGAGGACTGAAAACATCAAGGTGGACAGTGTCCTATGGAACCTCTGGAATGTGGTCAGATGTTGTCATGCTTCAATTGGTCGCTCGTGTTGTGTCCTCATTTGACCGAGCCACTTAGGATTCCTTAACTTAGACACTTAACCTTCCTGATTCGTGCGCAAACAGTTAACACGGACCAGAACATGTTTCCGCCAATTAAGAAAGCTGGGCGACTGTACAGTTCTTTGAACTGCACGTTGTCTCGAGTTCTTTCCGCGAAATATCGCTCACGAACTGTCTCCACCCCATGACATGTGGCACGTGAGTGTGTATGTATGTTGGTGTGGAAGGAGCGCAACAAGCAATTGCGAAGCACGCCTCCTCTTGTTGACACAAGAGGCTCCAGGGTCCACAGGCTCCAGGGCCTGTGGGTTCTACGTCATGTGTAGGGACGTGCAAAAATGGCGTTATTGTTTGTCTGCAGGCTGAACTACAAGATGATGTATGCTCGTTTGACTTCTGCCATTGGACGACAACCTGTGTGACACCTCTCAAGATCTCTTTTAACCAATAGCAAAACCTTCATATATAGACCGACCAATCTGCAGTAAAGCAGACACACAGGTAAAGGACACTGTACAGTTGCAAGTAACCAATGTAATTACATATTGAGCTGTAGTGTGTACAGGGCAGTGAAGTCTAGAATGGTATTAATTAATAACGCGGACTTTGCATATCTCTTGGGTCATGTGGTTACAGCGGTCCGCGGCGACGTGGCGTTCAGAATATTCGCGCATCCCGCAAGAGCAAGCCGGGTTCCATCCGCAGCAGTGACATCTGGCTTATCGCATGCAGGAAACATCTTTGCCGGCTTTCTCGGGGCAACTCCAAACTCCCCACATTGTTAAAAAATTCCTTCCTTTTATATATATACGGAATGTTTGCAGTGTATATACGGAAAGGCAGTCCGAAATGACGAAAAACGGAGTTAAGGTCCTTAATACAAAATACGGAAAGTCTCCGTATTCCCTTTGGCTTCGAGTTACGGGGACGAACAATGCCGATTATACACGAAGCTTTCTTCGCCACTGTAACAAGAAAATTATCGTTTCTGCGGAAGTTAAGGTTATCCACGCGACTATGACCTATTCTTTCAAACATTATAAAATAGCATCAGGCGTCTGTAACATTTGGCAACACTAAAAATACACTTAATTTAAGAGAAAACGAATTTTTCTTTTTGTCTTTTGAATAAAAATATAGAAATTATACCTCAATTTTCAAGTGAGAGTTGTAGATGAATGGTTAGAGTCGTGGACTCGTAATTTTTGACTCGGGTTCAAATCTCGCTTAAGTACAAAATATTTTAACTATCATTTAATACACGGTAGAACACCCACATAACGAAAATTAAAGACATTTTCATTATCTGTTTTTATTTTAAACGGAAAGTACAGAAAACTAACTTGGAAATTAACGGAGAGGTTCCGTGAAATTTACGGAAAGTCCGTTTCTGAAAATCTGTGTGTCCGCAATTTTACGGAGAGTTTACAGACACTTCTGGATACATTTTTACTGGCACATTTCCGTAAGATGAAGGAATTTCTTTTTAACAGCGCAGCCCTTGCATTCTAGCGCCGCTCCACACTCACCTCACTTCGCCAAGCACCAGTTTTGAAGATAACCTTTTCAAAGAAAAAGTTATCTACTCGAAATCTCTTAAGGAATACTTGCACGTCAACAGATCTGGCCAATTCTTACCTCCAATACGTGCTTTGTAACATTTAACATTAAAATATACATTCTACAAAATAAAGAGGAATAGATAATTTTTCTTCACAATTTCCTATGCGCTGTCGTTTTCTCTGAGAAAATTTCGCTGAAAGTGATTTTCGTTTGAAACAGTTTATCTTTAGGATAGATCCATTGAGAAGGAATCACTGTAACAATGATTCCAGATTTAAAATCCGTTGATGCAGTAGGATTGATAGGCAGAACACTTAAGGCCCCCGCCTAGGTACCTGTCGCTCGCTTGAATAGTGTTGCGGAGTGTTTGAAACTCCCGTTTTTTTTTTTTATGAAACCACTAGACGTGCGTCCACCGTGCTAATCTACGGAAAGAGTACACACTTCATATGAGGGCTGTTGAGTGCTTTCAAGAAGTCAGGCGCATTAGAGACACCGTTTCAGAGCACTTCAAAAGGTTAAAAGAGCTGTACCTCGAAATAATATATCGCGTCGGGTAAACTACTTAGGGGCCCTGCATCGAACCTTCTTAAAGACTTCAAATCGATAAACCAATAGGATCACCGCTGAAAGTCCCATAAGTACACGCAGTGCAAATAGAACTCCGTGCACCAGTTCAGAGCCTTACTCTTAGCGGCTATGGCGCACTTGATGCGTGTGGCAGTGTCATCCTTATCGCTCCCGCGCTTCTCAGCCTTAAACGTGGAGAAAAGCGCTAGGTAGACGGGGGCCTTAGGCACCTTAACTTGGCCGTTCGGTTACCTAACGAAGTACGGAAAACGAAATGGAAGTATAATTAAATTGGTCGATTTTTTTTTTACGTGAATACGTCTTTAAATTTGCAACCTCAGTGGGAGGCAATCTAGAAAATCTGATGATGACAAAATCGGGTGACAAAGTTTGGCATTACAGCTCCGAATCTATCATCACTATTCAAAATTCAATTGTACCACTCGATTTCCAAAGGATCGGAGAGTATATTATGTTGAGTGAGGACTGCGAAGCATCGCGGGTGAAGAGGTCGGAGGGGGATTTTGAGTTAGTTTCGCCGAGTCTCATAACTTTCGCTATAACTTGACTACGAGAAGCTACTACGCCGCTCGTTTAAGTTTCAATATATAGCTCTCGTCAAGATCAGTCGATTGTGGGTATAAAAACCTTTTTGTGTGGCGTGGTTATGGTGGAATTGTATGGGTTTAGTGTAAAAAATTAAGAAAACTTGACACAATGTCTGACTATACTCGTCAAAAAGCCAAGTCGAAGTACAGAAATCGTGTACGGTTGGAAAGAGCATCTCATCGATCCAGTGATACACATAAAACCCCATAAGATCGAGTGAAGCGGTGCCGGGAACGTAAAATAAACATCAAGGCGTCCGAGCGCGTCAACCTAGACTTATTCATGTAAAACAAACAGGCCGTGTCCCCAGCACAGCCAAACCCAATTTTAAACTGTGAGTTTTGACCATAGCCACATGTGAAGGAGGCCTATTCTCGAACACAATAAGACATTTTAAAATCCAAGCAAAATGTTGGCACGCGTGGATAGCAGATACGTCAGCACTAGAAAGGCTGGCAATGAGAACATGTCTGATCTGTTAACGTACAGTGCGTCGAACTCAAGTAAATTAATTATGAGGCGGGGCCAGAGGGTTTTGGGAGCCGCATGCCAAAAATTATATTTATTGGAATCATCCTTAGAGGCAGTGAGCGATATTTCGCGAAAAGATTTCGAGAGAATATTCCGTCCAAAGCGCTCTAGGGTCATCCAGCTTTTTGATTGGAGGAAACATGTTCTGGTCCGGGTTAACTGTTTGCCCACGAATCACGAAGGTGCAGTGTCGGAGTTACGGAATCCTGAGTGGCTCGGTCAAATGCGGAAACGACACCAGCAGCCAATGGAGGCATAACAACAGCTCAGGCGCGTGTGTGTGTGTGTGTTTGCGCATATATATGTATATGTATATATATATATATATACACACACATATATATATATATATATATATATATATATATAGAGTTGAAGTCTACCACGTGTTCCAATTTTTTCGCGAAAAATCACTGCCACTAATCATCCTGTACTTCGAGCTCAAAAATTTACATAAATACGTAAGTTAACATTTGTGCGTGTAAACAAATTAAAATGGCTCAGAATGTGCTATAACATCACGACAGTGTCGGTGAAAGTAAACGAGCTCGTAGTAGTAAAGGCCTGATTGTTAGACACCTGAAAGATTTGCGAGTTCAATGACCTGCGGGCTAGACTCTACAGTCGCATGCACAAATATGCCGATGCCAACTGTGCATTGGTTGTTTGCTGCCACGGTGGAAGGCAACGATTGGGCCAGCGTTCTCCAGGAGGCGTCATACGTCGGGTGAACCAATGGCTGAAGTTACATAAACAGATGTGTTTTGAATTATAGCTTGCGCCAAAATGAATTCGTGAATTCTTAGGGTTTGTACTGATTGGTTTACCGTCTCTTAAAAAGCGAGAGTGAGAATCAGTTTGATAGGACGGGTTAAAACGGTTCATTAGGGAGGTCGAGGAGGGGATAGCAAATCACGCATTTCAAGATATTTCGATTAAGTTTGATGCACCACACATTCTACAGATATTACGTTTTATTGCATGCGGCATCCCTACAGCACGAGAAAGGACCGTATGTTATTGCTACACACTAAATTTTAAATAGTTATGATTGGGAGATTGGTGGACAGGACTGAATGGTCGACGGAGTTATGTGTTACGTTGGACATTGACATCTCAGTAGTGATAAACCAATAAACAAATCATGGTGAATCGAGAATGTACACTAATTTTAAGCCTAACCTGCTGTGAAATGAATTCGCGAAATACACGGAGCTCTAATTGTAATAGAGCTGCTGCATTTCTTTTAGAAATAAGTTCGAGCAGATTTATATACCATTCCAGATCAATAATATCTATGTGGATAAACTTAACTTCCGCAGACGTTATTATAACGGGCGCAGTTAGTGACATGCGCCCAGTAAAGTTGGTAACGATGAATGGGAAGTAGTTTGATATCTTAACGTTGAATAAAGTGTCAGTAAACCTTAACTTCCGCCCGTTATAATAATTTCAGGTAAGTATAGCGGATATTAGCGCAGATCAATAATTGGACTAAAAATCGAGTATCGAGTAAATTCCTCATTTTCAAACAACTTTTTCAAATCTTCTGGAGACAAAATTTATCTCCTCAATTTTATTCTATAAATCAAGCTAATTTAATCCAAATATGCGATATAAATCAAGCAAATTAAAAAAAATCTCGCTGAGTAGGGTCCTTTTCCAGTCAAATATGCTAATATTTAATCTGAATTTGCAAGCCAAAACAGTCAGCAAAAAAAAAAAAAAAAAAAAAAAAAAAAATTGATGAGAATTCTTAAGAGAATTCTAGATGATGCATACATTTTCCATTTTTCTTTTTTTAAAACCTTTATACATTACAAAAACTTGTTTCTCATTTAGTAATTTCAAAGTATTTTTATCTATTATTTTCACATAGCATTCCGGTAACGAAATTTTCTACTTACAGTCTAGAATACAATTAACATTTTTTTCACAATTAGTGAACCATTAATTTTTTTCGAGATCCTGTAGTTTAGTGAATTCGAACAAATTGTTCAACCTTTTGAGGCTCCGAGACCTTAGGACACCCCAAGTAACTCATTTTTCAACCATATATAAAACCCAAGTATGTTTAAAAACCACCATGAAAAAAGGAAAGAGCATAATGTTGTAAACCAACTAAGGCGGAATGTATCCTGCAAAACTTCATTAATATACAAGAGGTTAAAACTACACTACAAAGTGAAAGATTGGAGTTATCAATAGTATATTTTAATATTTCTTAATTATTTTTTTCTTTTCTTTGCACAAATATTACAACAAAGACCTCAACGGTATCAGAACAACAATCCATTTTACCATCTTAAAACAAACGAGTATTTTTTACAATAATATTAAAAAATATGCATAAAAATATTCTTTCCCAAATGGACTTTTTAATTATTTGATTTCTCATTACATTTCTTGTCCCACATGGACTCTTAAAGGGTTCATTTCCACATGGATAAATAATATCATTTTTTTTTAAATTTCCTCACAATAATCGGTTAGAAACATTTACAAAAGTTGCCTAAGTGTTGGGCCAAGAGAATTTCAATATTAAAATTCACAAAAATTATTAAAAAATAGGCAAACGATGACTCATACGGTCGTTCCATCCCTAACTTTCCTTATCCATAATATTTACCACCATTAAAAATTTTATCTTTGGCTTTGTACAAAAAACGCAAAAATTTATATCTCCTAAACCTGGCCACTTAAGGTGTTCCACGGCCATTACAGGTGTTTTTAAGGTAAAGTTGGTTTACTTCAGTTACACAATTCATTATTCAAAAATGTAAATCCACCACAATTTTCCAATTAAAACAAAGAGAATCTCTGGCTTCTAAGTCCCGAACAGCGCGTTTCCAAAACGGAGGGCGAAACAAGACCAAAAATGAAGCTATTCGATCAGCCCAAAAATGGCAGAGAACTGACAAAATACAGAGTATCATTTTCGGGAAAATTTGAATTATTTTTTACAAGAAAAATTCAAGGTTCCTCATCTCATGTTTACTAATATATCTTATACGAAAATTGGAAGCGATTCCTTATTATGTTGTGCAGAAAGTACTTATCCTGCTCATATTATCCAAAAATATTCTTTCTGTAAATTAAAAATTAGATCGTCAAAATGACGTTCCTGCAATCCTTAAGGGCTTTACATTTTTAATTTAACCAGTAATCAAACAGAAATACCTGACCTGTTATCCGGAGAGACTTCCCTCGCAGCCAAGCGTCTGACCCCGATACCAGGTTTTGGTAACGCTTAAATACAAATCTTGAGCATTGCCTCACTATGGGGGTAGGTACAATTATCTACCAATAGCGATCCAGTGTCGAAGAAAACCTCCTCGTAATCATCCCCTAGCGGGGCACCCAAGATCCGCTAAGTGTACAGAACAGGCCAGTTCATTTTCTACGACGTAAAGTCCGCCGATTCAAATTCAGCCATTAAAATTGGCGCGGGTCAGGTGCGTGGTTTCCGCCACACAGTGAACAAGGAACACTGCTGACATCTGGTGGGCTCCGCGTCAACTCCCGCCGGCACCATGTGGCTAGACAGTTTGGCGATGACATTGTTGCGGTCTGGAGCGTGTCCAACAAAACATTTATTTGTGTGGTAATTATGCAACTACGAGCCGAAACTCGATCAATGAGGACATCCTTCTTCAGATATGTAAGTGTTCTTAAATATAAAAATAAGTTCTGTAGTATATTTAGTTCATTTTTCACATAATTTGTTTTTCACCACACGTCGCTCGATCAATAATTTTCCATGGCGGACGGATGAAGACGTTCTTGCGTGGTGAAACGGGGCAAGGAGGAGAGAGACAACACGTAATTATTAGCATACGTGTCTCACTTTTGAACAGAGATTCCATTTTGATTTATAAAGAAGAAATTTATTTAGAGGAAGATAAAAAAAAGGGTGCTGAGATTTTAACAACATAAAATGAAATAGCTTGTAAATTTGTCTTAGAAATACCCCACTCAAAGAGCCTGAAACACGTTGAAATTTGTTTGATTTTGGCCTAAAATTTTCTCTGTTTTGGACTACAATTTGAAAGATTTTACAGGAAAAGAGAGATTTACTAGATTTTGGCTTTAATTTGCATGCTTTTGATCTAATTTAGTCAGCTGCGCTAATATCCGCTGTGCACATCTACTCAGGTAGGAGCAGTGCCTATTTTGTAAGGTTGATTTAAAAAGTGCTCAGTTTATGGTGAACAACCTTTAGCGAAATATACCAGCATGGAAAAATCAAATGCCAATTATTTGCCGTTTATTGAGCGTGCCCAAGCACTGACCATCCGAGGAATGACATGGAGTCTTCATAAATTATGCGCTGGCTCTCCAATTACCCGGCCATTTCTTTTTTTCCACTGCCAGAATGCATCTGACACATCAGTGTTCGTGTATTGGATTAGTTTGTAAACGGACGGCGGTACGGATCGGTGGGGTTGATGACACTCGGGGGGGGGGGGGGGCTGAAACATGCATTGTTTCCCCAACCACGAGTAGGCAGCTTGCACCCCTCTAACCCAGCTTGCAATAATCCAGCCTCCGTCACTGGATCGTCCAGGCAATACTGCGCACGACCCGTGACGCGAGCAGTAATTGTGTATGACTCGCATACGCTTTAACACATAATGTTTATCGCCTCGCAAAGGCACTGTTTCAGCACCACGAGCTCACAAATTTTTATTACTCTATAAATATTTACCATGAAGCCACTGGGGTAGTTTACGTACTTTTTCAAAACAATTTTTTTATGCATTTGGAAACGTGATTTAATTAAGAACTCAAAGAGATATACATTGAAATTTTTTTTTTTGAGCTTTTAACGCCCTCTTTTATGGGCGAATTTATGTACACTGAGAGAAAATCGAACAAAATATTTGTTTGTATACCAAAAATATGTTTAGTTGCCCTAACAAAATATATTGTTGAGCAAACAAAATTTCTGTGCTTTGCCAAAAAATAGTAAACTGTGAACGAAATATTTTGTTGAATCAACTGTATATATCAGTTTGGCCTCTCATTTGATTGTCTTCGTTCGAAAATACTGCTCGAGAGTTTGTTTGTATTTTTTTGTGACATTAGGAGGGTAACAGGTTTTGTTAGTACCTCTATCTATGCTTAACAATCGTATAAACACATTAATAAAACAATACAACAGTAAACTGACAAGTAAAACTGTAAAACTTGAAATATTTGTTTGCACAAGTTGCCCAATATTTGCAGTATATATATTTACAAAGCTTTCCTGCGTCATCAGTTGTCACATTAGCTGAGATTACTAAGGCGTAGCGCTCGGACGCAGGTGATCTAGGTTCGAAACTTGGTGGAACTTTGCACCAAACCAATCTTTGTCTGGGGGCAACCAAATGAAGAAAACAAAATAATTGGGTTTCAGCAACAAAATATTTCACTGCCCCTATACAAAAAGAATAACTTGGTTGCATCCCTTGTTTGATTCAACGAAATCTTTCTCTCAGTGTACTGTAATATACACCGCACCTGTAAAGCGGTAACATTTCGTTGGATATAGCACTTCGCATATGTCACATCTTCATTTTTCTTGCCCAATTGGAACTCACCAGCTGTACAGACGCATGTGTGTGGATTTCCCGCTGTGTCGGAGGGTGTTTGTAGTTCCTCGTACACCTTTAGCATTAGCAATACTCGTGGCATGTCTCAAACTCATCGTTCTCGGTAACTAAATTTATAGTTGCGATGGTTTATTACTAGGCCAAGCGATATTTTTGAAGGACAAATATTTTATTCCATACTCCTCGCTTGCCAAACCAAAGAATGTAATTGAGTGAATAGATTGAGTAGAGTTGAGACATCTCGGCGGCCCTTAACAGCGAGGTCTTGAGAGCCGATGAGGGCGTTGAGGTGAGTACGAAGCAGCAGGGGGGAGTATGGAAAGGGCGGGGGGGGGGGACGGGAGATCCTCAAGAAAACTCGCCGATCAGCGGCGTCGTCCGACACGATTCCCACATGCGAATATCCAGGAGTGACCCGGCTGGGGATTGAACCCGGCTCGCCTTGGTGGTGGGAGACGAGCAGGCTAACTACTGGGTTACCGCGGCCCCCAATGACAGCTCCAAATGTGTACTATATGAACATACCTATATATTTAAAGGTATACAGAGATCGGGGAATCTCGTATTTTCGTTCTGCTAACCTCCTAGACATCCAAGTGAGTCGCCCTTGTCCCTTAAGGGTTCAGGCACTTCAAGTCTACCTCACTTGCCGAATCCTCCACGTAACATTTATAGCACCTATCAAGGGACAAGCTGTACTCGTCTTTAACAAAAACCTCTCGTGTCCCTTCATCCCTATGAATATATTCCAGAGAAATATATAAACTGTAAGGCTGTAGTATTTAGACAAATAAGCGTTCATATCTTTGTGCAATATTATTTAAGTAGAAAATTTACAGGATCAGCGACACTATGAATCGATAATTTCAGCAAGTAAAGTTCGATTTATTTCATTTTTAATCACAGCAAAAATGATTAATAGACAACTTTAAGTTTCTTCATAGACACGGTGCACACTAGCCTTAATTTACGATAGTGAGTATATGACACCATAGCAAGTATAAATGCATCACGCACAGGTGCTCCAAAATTGACATTAAAATGGTTATGAAAAATACTGTTTATACACATTAATTAAGAAGGGTGGTCGCTGCTTGTGGGGGAACTTTCAGACGAAACAGCCCGCGGCGTTGTCGGATGGAATTTTTGATGAGACAGAACCTTAATAGTTGTTGATAGAAGAACTCGTGTAAGCCACCTCCAGGCATACGCGGAAAGCGATGGCCGTTCTGAGCAGCTGCGATCCCCGCAAGCTACACGGCTAGCAGCGCAACTTCAGTCAAATGGGGCTATCTGCTGGGCTGTCCACACGCCGGCCGGTGTGGCGGAGAATACTTCTAACAAGCTGCCGCTATTGTTTCGAAACATAAGTCACGTGCTTTCATTTTAGCAATCTATTCACGCGCACGCAAACTGCAAATTTATTTTAATTAATTAATTTATTTATTGCTTGGTCTTTGACCGATTATAACCAGATTGACTGCGTCAAAAAATTAAGTCTTTAAAATTTAAGGTAGATCACGTTAACAGAACATTAAAACAATGTAATAATCTTGCAAAGTACAACAAATTAAAAATATATCAGAATAAATAAGTTGTAAAAATAACATGTAAAATGTATCCCATGTACAGCATATTAACACAATGCCAGCATTTAACAAAATAAAAGAGATAGCTGAAAATGAATATAGCACAAAACTAATGCATATGCATAATTTAAAATGATAACAATACATGACATTATTAAGATGAATATTTATAACCGTAGTTACCATCCGAGAGAGGCTCTGCATTGAGATCACTTAAAGAATACTGTGGCCTAACTAACAGTATTTTTGAGAGTATTACTAAATAACTTCAGATTCATTTGCCTTACTTTTTGAGGTAGTGAATTGTAGATTTTTAAGGCTAACATAGGATTTGCCTTTCTAGTTGTACCAAGTCTAGTCCTGGGAATGTTCAGTTAATTAACCTGTCGCGTATTGTGCTCATGGACCACTTCCCTACTTGAATAATTTATGATATTTTCCTTCAAGTGTACTAAAACATTAAAAACATATTGACTCACAAGTTGTCATAATAACAAATTGAATAAAAATAGGCTTACAATGATACACATAGCACGTGGAAGTTATTATTCATACAGCCTTTTTCTTTAAAAGTAGAGCATGTGCAACATCAGGTGAATAACCCCAAAGTATCAAGCCATTATTTATGTGGCTATGAAATGAAGCATTATATTCCATAACTAGGGATAGGAAAAATTCGCGAGTTCAATGACCTGTAGGCTTCGCTCTGCTGTCGTGAATACTCGAGCCTGAGATGTCTGTACATTGGCTGCTGCCCCCTCCAGAGTAGCCAGTGTTACTTCACACCTTGCAGTATGGCACTGGCTAGTTGTTCCCTTGCTAGTCTGCTATTGGCTGAGAGTCGTCTAGGGCGTGTCTGATAAACTGCGATCCAATTGCAAAGTTACCTTGAGTGTACACGTGTTTGACGTCTATCTTGTCCTGAAATGTCTTGTCCTATCCCTAACCATAACTAAGTAGGACTCAGTCACAATTCTTTTAAGTTTTCTTAGAAGGTGTAGAACCCTAGATATCTTGGCACATACTTTGTCAATATGATTAATCCAAGACGACTTGGGATCCATTCAGAAACCTAACAATTTAACCTAATTCATGTCATCAGCACTGATCTGTCGACCTAATTCGACCTCAGAGATTACTTTATCTCTGAGTTTTACCTTGATTTAGTTGTAACTTATTTGTTAGAAACCAGATTTGATCCTCGTATAAAATTTCATCAGCTTTTTGAAATACAGTATCTCAATCACTACCTTTTGCTATTAAAGTAGACCGTAGTAAGCAAGTTATCCAACAGTATTTAATGTGAAACAAAATCAAAGGCTTTAGTAAGGTCACAAAGTGTAAGAAGAACTGTCTCTCTATTTTCAAAAGCATCAGTTATCTCATCAACAAGAGCCAACAGGGCAGTAGATGTATTCTTATCCTTTCTGAACCCATACTGCATCTTCATAAAAATATCATTCTTTTGGAAATAATTAACAAGCTGAAATTTCGTAATTGTTTCTATTATTTTAGCTAATATAGGTATTATAGAAATTGGTCGATAGTTCATTAGATCATCCGGATTCCCCTTCTTAAAAATTGGTACAGTCCTAGCTATTTTCAGTGCCTTGGGAAAAATTCCTTGACTGAGGCAACGATTAATCACTTCAGCAACTACATGAGCAATAATATCAATTACTTGCTTTAAAATACAAGATGGCACACCATAAATATCAGGACTATTAGAGTTTTTAAATTTGTGCACAATTTTGATGACTTCCTCAGGACTAACTTGTTCCCATTTCATCATTTTGCAATTTCAGTGAGATATCCCTACAATGGGACAATTATTTATTACTGGTAAATAATTTACAATATCCTGCATTGTCTTAACAAAAAATTTGTTTAAGTCATCAGGGCTAGTGGTAGTTAAAACACTAGGCCTAGCCTTTTCATTATTGTTTACAATAATCCAAGCAGCCTTGCATGGGTTACTAGCTGTCTCAATAAACTTAACATTACTTGCTTTTTTGGCCAAACTAACATTAGTTCTATAAAGTTTTTTAGCTTTTAAATAATTGGTATAAATATTTTTTATTTGTTGCAATTATCCGAAGCCTTACAATATTTATAAAGTAGAAGGACTATTATTTGCATTTTTTGAAGATCTGGAGTGTACCATGACTTAAAATGGGGTGTTTTGTCTAAATACATAGTTAAAATACTATGTTTGATTTCATTAATAGTCTTAGACTTATATTTAACCGGATAGACCTCATCAAAAATATTCATAAAATGATTAAACATTGAATTACAAGTATCCTCTGATTCAAAAATGCCTATTTTTTCACTCCAATTAACATAAATTAATAGATAACGAAAATAAGGCATCGTGTTCAAGTGCTCTAAACCTAAAAATATAATTAACATTCCAAGAAATTGAGGAAGCTCTAATTACAGTTTTTGTCTTAATTTTAGCCAGTAAACCATTATGATCAACTATACTAGGCTCAACAGCAGATCTCTCATACTCCCATATGTCGTGGTTAGTTATCATAGTATCTAGACAAGCATCCCCTCTTGAAGGCTGGCGACACATGATAGAACGGTTGTGACTACGAATTAGATTTGCGAATGAGAATTTTTCCCTCGAAAATGTCTCTAAATGTATGTTGAAATCACCACAAATAATCACTTTATGTTTCTTCGTGGATAACGTACACAAAGCATGATCAAAATGCTCGAAAACTTATCAAGATCACCATTAGGAGAACGATAAATGGAAATCACAATTACAGAAAACTTGATTACTTAATTTACAATTTACATAAATAGCTGTACCACCTCTACCTAATGATGTACGAAAGTAAGTACTAGCAAGTGTCAAATAACATATGCGAGCGAGTATAAAATTCACTTTCAACTTGAAATAATCAATGTTCACTAAGGCAAACAATATATAGCTTTACTTCCTCAATATAAAATGTTAATAAATCAATTTTAGTTCTTAGAAACTGTACATTCACATTGAAGATAGACAGTTCCTTATTTTGCACATCACAAGTGTAAAGCATCTTCTTGCCATTTGACACTAGCCCACTCATTTTTCGATTTTCTTGTAGAATAAAAGCACTTTAAGGTTACATTTTTGGGGCATCTAGTGGAATTCATTACCTCATCCTTGTGTATAAAGCCCACCCCAAGTTTTAAGCGGTCATTTATTCCCTTTGAATCAAGTTTCTGGACTTCAAAGTCAACACTAGGAAAAACTTTACTTACAAAATTTTGTACATCTGCAACTGTTGTATCTTTCACAATATCTTATTAGGAGAAACCGTGCTTTTTTTGCACCACTAAGTCTTGTATCACCACTATCTGCAGTTCCAATAACCACTGAATTTCTGTTTACACTTTTTTAAATACTAAATTTGTTATTAAATACTATTTCCTTATTTGCATTCACTTTCAATACTTCAGAATAGGCAGGGATTACTATTTTATCATGTTGATCATGATCATGATGTATAGAAGTTCCACTTATTTCTCCATTTGTCGTCTATATGGAAGAAGGCTTACCTTTATTTGTTCCCTCTTTTATTTTCAGCCATTCACCATATTCATTTTCACTAACTTCAGGATGGGAAGTACTACCATTTTTCTCACGAACTTGTCCCCGACAATCAAAAATTGTAAAAACGTCGGCATTTTTATGGACTTATCAATGATAATAGTCTTATCCGGGATCATTTACCTACTTTGCCCTTTGTCTATTGAAGCCTGTGAACTGTCACTATCGATGTTTTTTTTTTTGTTTCAAGTCGGAAAGATATTTTATCCTCGTTATTCACATTTGTAGCATTCACCAGCTCCAACTTTCTTTTAATTTCCACATTGTAAATCACCACACCTTCTACAATTTTTGATAGATTACTCACTTGAACACATAAACTCAAGTAATCAAAATTTCCAGTAACTTGTTTCCTCATATGTTCTAACCTACTGCTACATTGGCCACATAGCCGTTTCACAATATCCCTAAGCTCTTGAATCACTTTATATTTTTCATTATTTACTTGCACACAGCATGCGTGAAAACTTTTTTCTCAAAAATCGTCACACAGAAAAGCAAGATCATTATCTTTACCTACTTTATTACAAGAGCCATAAAAATGTTCGTCCACACATGTCGCCATCTTGGCACACACATGCAAGTTATTGTAGATTTCGTGGAGGCTTTTCGGCACACAACTTCAAGCAACTTAAGCTCAACTCAGACGCAGACATCTCTAGCACCGTTTATACATTTAACGCTGCCGAAGCCTCTTCCCGCGACAGGCAAACTTCACCATTGCCTTCCGTTCGACCGTGCTCAGCAAACACACAGCTGACATCGCGAGCACGCTCTTGGTACCTCCACAAAGTTAGACAGCTGGCGACCTAATGCACGACCTACAGCAATGAACATGCCGTTACCCGAGCGCCACTAGCGACGACCACGGGAACTACACACACAATATCAAAGAGCTTCAATAGCTCAGCACAGCTGTGCGGCAAATAAATTACATTTCAAATATTAATATACAACTCAACTGAGAAATATAAACCAAATAAAATGCGTGATCACGATTTAAATATAAATGCATAATAAAAGTCTATATATAATCCATAATATTAATAACCTACATAAAAATACACATTTAAAGACAAGAGTTTAGTGCGATGCCCAGATCGCACACACAGGGCTACCAACT
Source organism: Dryococelus australis (assembly GCA_029891345.1). Taxonomy (NCBI): domain Eukaryota; kingdom Metazoa; phylum Arthropoda; class Insecta; order Phasmatodea; family Phasmatidae; genus Dryococelus; species Dryococelus australis. Next base: position 8,153,230 of record CM056993.1, read on the forward strand.
TTAGAGAACAGCCCCTTAAACCAACCAGTGACGACCCAGTCGTCTCACAAGTCAGTTACATACTTCAGCCAAAGTCGATTCTTCATGTCTACTGCCATACTGAGAATATTACACACAATAGTGTCACGCTACATGTTCCTGTTTGTTACAGGCTCAGTCTTCCAGGGAACCTATGCTTGAAAATACAGCCCGAGCACTCGTACTCAGACAAGTTCGACTTATCATTTTCAAAAGCGAATTATGTGTGCCGGGAACAAGTATGCTTAGGTCCAGTGATTTCTCGCGAACACAGTAGACCTCAATATTATATAGAAAGCCCAGTTGGTTTTATACCTCCATTGGCTGCTGCCTGCATGAACATTCTTTCCCATATTTGTCCGAGCCAATCGAGATTCGGTAACTCTTGCACTGAGCCTTCGTGATTCGTGCACAGACAGTTAACACCGACCAAAACATGATTCAGCCAATCAAGAAAGATGAACAACACTATCATTCTTCGAATACTATCGCATATCGAATTCTTTACGCGAAATACCACTGCCTCTAGGCATGCTACGGCTCGCATACATTATGAGCAGACACCTGGACATTTCGTGGATTCACTTGGCAACAAGCTAAGACTCAACATTACTTTGTGTAGTCTAGCCTCAGTTAGTTGTTCAGTGGCTTATGCTCAATTTTCGTCCCAGACTCGGAAGAACATTATTCAGTCCTATTTTACTTGCAAGTTCGTTATTGATAGGGATAGGAAAATTTCACAAATTCAATGACGTGTAGGCTAGAGACTCCACAGTCCTGTGTATAATCAAACCTCAGATGTTTGTTCATTGGCTTCTGCCCCACAGAGTAGCCAATGTTACCTCATACCTGGCAGTATGAGGTTCACAACTTGTTTCCTTGTAAGTCTGCTATTGGTTCAGAGTCGTCCAGGGCGGGTCTAATAAACTGTGACCCAATAGAAAAGGTGACTTCAGTGTTCACGTGTTTGATGTCTATCTTATCCTGAAATGAATTTGCGAAATTTTCCTATCCCTAGTTATCAGTTTAAATGCATTCAGGGCGTCGCCAGTAAACTGCGTTCCAAGTGAAATAGAAAGTGAAATATGTATCGGTTTGATGTCTAGCTCGTCCTGAAGTGAATTCGCGAAATATCCTGGTCTCTAATCATTAGGGGCAGTGAAATCTCACGGAAAGATTTCAAAACTTCTTATATTGCAAGAAACTGTAGGGTCGTATCTAGAGCTACAGCACCTAGGGTCACAACTGCATATAGAGTTCAATAGAAAATATACTAAGGGTATCTAGAGCTTCAGCACCTAGATCCACAACAGCATATAGAGTTCAAGAGAATATATACTAAGAGTATCTAGAGCTACTGCACATAGGGTCGCAACAGCATATAGAGTTCAAGAGAAAACATACTAAGAGTATCTAGAGTTACTGCACATAGGGTCACAACAGCATATAGAGTTCAAGAGAAAATATACTAAGGGTATCTAGAGCTACTGCACATAGGGTCACAACAGCATATAGAGTTCAAGAGAAAACATACTAAGAGTATCTAGAGCTACAGCACCTAGGGTCACAACAGCATATAGAGTTCAAGAGAAAACATACTAAGGGTATCTAGAGCTACTGCACATAGGGTCACAACAGCATATAGAGTTCAAGAGAAAACATACTAAGGGTATCTAGAGCTACAGCACCTAGGGTCACAACAGCATACGAAGTTCAAGAGAAATTATACTAATGGTATCTAGAGCTACAGCACCTAGGGTCACAACAGCATATAGAGTTCAAGAGAACATATACTAAGGGTATCTAGAGCTACAGCACCTAGGGTCACAACAGCATATAGAGTTCAAGAGAAAATATACTAAGGGTATCTAGAGCTACTGCACATAGGGGTCACAACAACATATAGAGTTCAAGAGAAAATATACTAAGGGTATCTAGAGCTACAGCACATAGGGTCACAACAGCATATAGAGTTCAAGAGAAAATATACTAAGGGTATCTAGAGCTACTGCACATAGGGTCACAACAGCATATAGAGTTCAAAAGAAAATATACTAAGGGTATCTAGAGCTACTGCACATAGGGTCACAACAGCATATAGAGTTCAAGAGAAAACATACTAAGGGTATCTAGAGCTACAGCACCTAGGGTCACAACAGCATATAGAGTTCTAGAGAAAACATCTTCTGCTAAACACTATAATTAGGGGTAGTGGAATTTCATTTACCTATCTTGGTTGGCTGAATTACTTTTTGACACGTGTTAACTGTCTGCACACGAATCACGTAGGAGCCGTGCCGATGTTGCCGAATTATGAGGGGCCCGGTTAAATACCAAAACGCCTTCTCAAGGAGACAGCAACCAATAGCAATAGACAAACTGCTGTTGGTTGCTTATAGTATTGAAGTCTACCGTGTACTCACATTTTTTTTTCGTTTGAAGTCGCTAGCTCTAGCAATAGCAGAAGAAAAGCGAAACTTACAGATAGGGGCAGGAGGGCATTAAAGATTACTGTTATAGGCTGTTCACGATAAAGTATGCTCTTTTGAAAACCTTGATTAAGATCTATTTGTATGCACGTTGTGTATTCTTCCGCCTTGTGTAAAATTAACACTGCTATGGGCCTCATTACTTTATTCATGCGTCGGTCAAGTGGAACTGGTAAATTATTAGAAAAGTAATTATCTTACAACTCTTCTCATTTCTACACTTCGATGCAATAAAAAACCAGAAAGCGAAAGAAATAATTCAAGTTAACAGAAATGGTCACCTAGCACTTTTTATTTGACGTCAAGACACGGAACTACTTTCCCATCCGTCTTCACCAACTATACTGGGCGAATGTCACTCAGGGCGCCCGTTAGAATACGTGCAGGTAGGAGTAGTGACATTTTTCTAACGTTGAGTTCGAAAATGCTCACTTTATCGTGAACAGCGTTTACCTCTAATAAAAATACCACCGCCACGTAAGTGTCTGCTGAACTGTATATGCGTCAAGATAACACAGTGCAAACAAAACCAGCGCGACGGGAACTGCTATAGCTGCTTACGCCAAACCTCTTGTAAACAAGAGGGCAGCAAAAAACGAGACTTTAGTGATGCTAGGAGTACGACGCATGGAAACATGTGATGTGGCCCGACCTGTCCACGTTTACACAATCTCCTACTGCAGGACGTGTTTACGTACATATGGAGGACACCAGAGGAAGCTTACAATCCACACTGTTGTCTTCCTACCGTGAAGAATGGGGGAGGCTCTGCAATTTTTCGGGCGGCGATATCATGGTTTTCAGTGGATCCTATCGCCACAGTGAAAGGAAAGGTAACTGGCGAGGTCTAAGAAACCATTTTAGGGGACGACGTTAATTCAATGGCTTAGGTGTTGTTCCCAACAGGCGATGGCATTTTACAATTCAATCACGCCCCAACTCACACGGCTGGAAATATCCATGTCTACTGGAGTGCAAGTAGATAGATAATGCGGGATCTAGAGTAGCACACTTTTTCCGGCAATTTCCGCTAAAAAGTACAAGAAAAAAGTAACATGAACTATTTACCGTTATTTTTAACGAATGTACAAGAAAAAATTAAAAACTCAAAATCTGAAATTCAGTGAAAAAACTATTGAAATAAAGCAAATTTAAGACAAAAACAAGCACATTAAAGCTAAAAATCAGATGAAATATTATGTTTTAATCATTATAGTTTATATTCTAAGTTCTACAAATTTTTTAAAAACTTCTATCTTCTCAAAATCATCACCTATTTCACGAAGCACATATTTTTCGTCAATGTTTTCTAAGAGATATAATTGTAAGCTTTGTAAATCTGAATGAAATTTGTAAACTAACTTTCTAACTTCATTAGATGCATTATCCAATTTATAGGAAGGTGGCTCACAACGACCGCTTTTTAAAGCGTTTGTCAAACTACAAGCTAACAATTGATTCCTTTTTTAATTATGAAAGAAATAATTTATTTAGAATGATGAAAATGATTTTTAATTTGATCAAATATTTCATCCATATTTATAAAAATTCGTAAAAGTTTCGAATGTAACCACTCAACTATAAGTCTAAAATACTGTATTAAAATATCGAAACATTTTGTTGATTCTTTCATTTATTAATTTAAAAAATTTATATATCTTCAGTAATTCTTTATTTCAAATAATCATAAGTAAGGTTTCTTTTACTAATTAAAACAACATTATAAACGGAACCTCCTTCAACATCTTTATTTAAATCAAAAATTAATTTTTATATTTGTTTTTATTTAACTACAGTAGTTTTTCTGTATAAACAATCTATAACATATAACGGTCTTCGCCCCAAAATGAATAGTAATTAATATCACCATCAAAGTTTACAGTTGGTTTATAATAAAGTTAATTGTTTCTATAGTTGGTATCCAGTTTGGTTTTTCAATTTATAAAATCATTATAAGCAAAAAATTGTTTAAGACAAAGACCGTTTTCAATGATTAGATTCCAGTTTTCTTTAGAAAAAAATTCATTTCTACAGTTTTTAACATAAATATTTCTCACATTACAATGATCAAACATAGTAGCCTGTTTCTGTTGTTGAGCATGATTTCTTCCATTAAGTTGAAAACCTACAATTACAAAATCGGGAATGTCAAATTGTAAATTATTAAACTGATCTTTTATATCAAAGCAAAAAAACATTTGTTTCTTTAGGAACTTATTTATCTAAAAATTGCCAATAATCAAAACTAATAAGTGTTTTTGGATCTTTGTATATGTTTTCTTTAATTGCAATGGTCGTGTTAGATTCATATTTTACAATAGGCCACATAATTTCTAATTTTTTAATAACAATTTTACCAGGATCATCACAATGTTTCGTAGCTTTATTATCTTTAAGTTTCATAAATAAATGAACAGTTGTTATCATATGAATTACGAAAAAAAGTAATTTTATAGCCACTTTTCCAATAAACCTCATTGTTATCTCGATTAAAACCAAACAGATATCTCAGCGGATCCACTATTTCATTTATTTTATCACTAGAAACAGTTTTAACGGCATCTGTTATATATTACTAGAAACATATATATATATATATATATATATATATATATATATATATATATATATATATATATTATCAACACCAGTAAATTCTAAATAATTTTGTTCACTTGGCGATCTTAATAAAGCATTCATCATTGTTGATGTTATACCAGGATTATCAACAGCTTCAATAATATTTCGATGTTTTGAAATTTCTGCTCTAGAAAACTAAAAATGATAAAAGTTCAAACAAAAGTCAACATTTTCTGATTCACTATATTTTGCTTCATCTCCAACTATATCTCTCTTTAGTAGACTAAATTGCTCATAAACATAAGCGTCATTTGGGAAAAAAAAAACCATCTCTTATTGGAATATCAAATTCAATTCTATTATTGTAAACATTTAAATTCCCCCTAATTTGATCAGTTGGTGGAAAAGCTTGTTTCTCAAAACTATCAATACTTTTATAACTCATTTAAAAATAAATAAATATATATATATATGACTGAATCAAAAGGAGTTTCTCGAGTTAAATTACTCCGTGAAAAATATAAAAAATATAAAAAGCGTCATGAAAAAGAATATGAAAAAAAAAGATGAAAGAGCAACAATTAATCGACGAATTACGAAATATTGGTAAAAATGTAGAAAAAGTAAGTGAAGAAAATAAAAATTTAGTAACAACACTCCTTCTTGTAGCAGCAAAAATTGATATTATCCATCAACACCATTTTACCCATAAAACCCATAAAAAGTACTGCGTCTGATTCTACTATAAACCTCGGAACAGAAATTTCTAAAAGAATTAATGCTATTGATGAGAAATTTGTATACATGGAAATGGGCAAGATTTTTCATTGGTAATACAAAAGTAACGATGAATATTGACACACTATTTGTTAAGGATAAAGAATATAAATTAACACCAGGACTTTGTAATTTGTTAACAGAAAATTTACCAGAAGCCCTTGGGGATAAATTTGATGATGAGGATTATGAAAATTATGCAGAAATAGTTAAAGCAACCAATGCTGTATTCCAACAAAATAATTCTTAGTAAGTAGTAGGGCATGGTTCCTTCTGGCGCAGGATTCGGGACTGGGAGCCAAGAGGATGCGACCGCACTGTTGAAATTTTTTCTTCCAAAAATCGTTAATTTTATCACAAACTTATATATTTTAGTCCAAAAATGCCTCAAAATTTACAGTTTTTCCCATTTAAAAAAAAAAAAAAAAAAAAAAAAAACTCCCCAGAAAAGTCAATTTTCAGTTATTTTCTCTACCAGGGATCACTGAATCAGGCGAACCTGGAGCCAGGGAAGCAGAGTTTAGGACTTTTGACCCTTAATTCCCAAAAATCTAAAAAATATTATTTTTTAAATTTCAATATTTTTTTATAATTAAAATTTTTAAAGGCATAAGAATCAAGTGCTATATATCACTGGACTCGTCTTTTCAAGATGCACACGATATTTATGTCATACCCATTATATATACTAATGCCAGGGCTACAATTGTGGATTTATAAGGAATAAATTAAAAACTTAAAAAATGCACTAAAAAAAACTTACATTTCCGAAGGTCCTACAATCACAACCAATTTCTCACCTCTGTTTGACTCCAGCACCTATACTCTTTCCGAAATCTTGATTTTTTCGTTCGTCATTTATTTATATGGTACTGGAGGTCTACCATCTTGGTAGGTAACCGGCATCTTGGTAGGTGATGACTATCTTGGTAGGCAGACCACCATCTTGATAGGCAACCACCATCTTGGTAGACATCACCCATCCACCATATTGAAAGCCTATGACCATGACCATGACCCCATGACCTTTATTGACCTTTAATATCAAAACTCGAGAACATTTATAAAAGTCAGCAAGCATCATACATTACAGACTACTACACCCATGTTAGATCCAGACTACCTCGACCTTGACCCTATGACATTGATTGACCTTGAAATTAAAAACTACAGAAAGATACATAAAAGCCAACCAGCATAATACATAACAGACTACTACCACAATATTTGATACATGCTACATGAACCTTGACCCCATTACCTTGAATGACCTTGAAAACAAAAAAAAACAGAAGAAATATTTAAAAGTCAACAAGCATAATACATTACAGACTACTACTATATTAGCTGCATAATACCCTGACCTTGACCCCATTACCTTAAATGACCTTGAAAACAAAAAAAAATACAGATACAATAAATAAAATTCAACAAGCTTATTATATTACTGACTACTATTGTATCATCCCGATTTCCTTGCCAAGCGAACTGTCAGCACTTATAGTTAGAGACATAAAAAAACCTACAATTTTCCAGCCTATTAACATTTTTTTTTCCAATCAGTGGTATAGCTATATGCATGATGCATGACTACCGGTCTACATGCTTAATTTATTAAATATTCTCGATACATTTAGTTACCATTAAAATCTTAAAGGCCAACAGGAGGACACGACATGCTAAAATAAAGAAAAATCAAATTTTTAATAGTAATTTATTATTATTGCTATTTTGTAAATACATTTTTAGAAGAAAGCAGTTCATCATATCATCTGATATAACCCCGGTACTTAAGTTCTTCAAAGATAGAAACCACCTCATTCATGATCGAGAAATCCCAGTGTTTATAAAAGTCAAGCAAATATTCGAGTCAATCAACAAGTTTGTTGGGATCTTCATTAAACATATAGTCAGTATTCGCACCATCTTCAGCCTTCTTCACATCACTTATTGAAGGAAACTCGTTGTGGAAATATGTGGGAATGTCGAGAGAATCATCATTGTCTTCAACATTATCACTGCCATCATAGTCACCATCAATGCTGTCTTTATGATCGACTTCACTTCCTGCTTCACCCTTAATAACAAGTTTATTTTTCTTTGAAGCAGGAGTTGTACGCTAATCAGTATTTGGAGCTTATGGTATTCTCTTTTGAAGTTTTTCGACTTCACACAAACATCTTGTAAGTGTACCTTCCACACAAACCGACTGTACTGCACTCATATCGTCTTTAGCATTAACTGTGATATCATAATCGTCTGCGAAAATGGTACCTATCGATGTAACTGGAGGTATTGATGACATCACTTGCTGATTCATAGTACACGAACTCTCTCTCTCGGCAGAGAGCGATGAACTGATCGAACCCATGCCTGTACCTTCCCTTATGTAGCAGACAGTCCTTAACAATAGTCAAAAATCTGTACTTGTATTCCAGCATAAGGAGCATATATCTTTGAAGTCTGCAAACATCAAGTACGTATTGACGTGGTCGTTGTACACATGCTGCAAATTCATATTGTCCATGCGAAACAGCACCAACACATTAGCATTATCGCAAAGCATTTGTTTGGCTATGCACGAATAAGTCTGTCCAAGGTACACACAAACCACATACACATGTCGTCCCATGCTAAAGTACTATTGAATACGAGTTTGCTTCTCCCAGGTAATGACATCGAAGACAAGTATAGAGTTTGGCAGTGCTTCACTCGGCGGCACGACGTCTTCATTAACGCTGCATGGGAAAAAAACCCTAGGCTTCCATGGCTTGAAGTACTCATGTCAGTCGCTGGTATTTCATTTGCTGGGGCGATTTGGAGTACAGGTACAGGTTCTCGAACCAAAGACCATTTTCTTCTTCCAGCAGGCTCAGTAGGACGCATGTTTTGCCACAACCCGATGGTCCCACGATGATGCACCTCACTGTAGAACTTAGATTCGAAATATAAAACTATTGTTTCTGACTACGCTTTAAAAAAAGATGTAGAATAAAGATACAATACTAATGTTTCTGATTTTAAAACATATGTAGTATCAAGATATAATACTAGTGTTTATGATTAAAAAACACATGCAGAATCAAAATACAATAACATTGTTACCACTTTACAAGATCAACTTAGAAAGTTTTTGTTTACACAAAAGATTACGTTTCTCTTCAAAATCGTAGAATTAATAATATGGCTGATCCTATAGATGGAAAAGATGCGGTCAATTAAAGATATTTCGATACAGAAATAGCTGGTAAATTGCAAAATGTAAACAAATCAGTATTGAATCATTGTGATACACTTGTTAACTCAAAAGTTGAAAAAAGTGAAGAAGTTTCTGATAAAGCATTATATATTAAATTACAACATTTAAACCAATCAGTTTTGAATTATTATGATACACAGGTTAACCTGAAAGTTGAAAAAACCAAAGATGCTGTTGATCAAGAAACAGATCTTAAATTACAAGTTGCAATCAAAGAAATAGTGAAATGTTTTAATGCATTTTCTAAGTTAGTAGTCGAAGAAAGATCACACATATTTTATTTTTCTGTCAAGTGGGACAAAATTGGAATGTTTTTCGATTAGACAATCATACACATTTCTTTTCTTTTTTGACGGACTGCACTGTTTATAAAATAATTACTTTACCTTATAACTTTTACCTTGTGGTACTAAGCAGTTATTAAGGGCATTAACAAAACAGATTAAAGTAAGCCTTTTGATGTTAAAAGGTATGATAATTTAACTTTTAAAATATAAATAAATAAAATATCTGAATATGCTGATGGTATGATTATGATGACATGAATATTCATAAAATATAAAGATCAATTATTTTTTATTCTTATTAAATTGAGAATACTTGGTGGTTGACGTGCAAGAAAGTCACCAAAAATAATAATATAAAAATGGAAAATACTAAAAATGGGTGATCAAGTATATGCTCGAAATGTTATTTTAAAAAATTAACTTAAAAAAAAAATTGTCCAATGTAAGAGAAGGAATAATCAATGAATTATATAGTTACATGAAAAAAAATTTCAAGAAGAAAGGTAATTTCATATTATATTGAGGATTTATGGCAGATCGATCTTGTTGAGATGGATACTGGTAATTTGAACGTCATATCGCATATAAATAATGGATACACATATATTATGACAATTATTGATGTATTTTCAAAATATGCATTCACTATACCAATCAAAGATAAAACAGCCAAAAATGTAGCAAATGCTTTACAATATATATTAGTTGCAATAAAACCACATAATATTCAAAGCAATAATCGGTCAGCATTTTATAATAAAATATTTAAAGAACTTGTGCAAAAATATAACATCAATCATTATTCTACATTCAGTGAACTTAAAGCGCATTGTAGAAAGATATAATCATACAATGAAGAACAAAATGTGGCAAAAATTTGCTTTAAATGGCAAATACAAATGGGTAAATATATTAGATGATTTTATGGAAGAATAAAACAATACCAAACATCGAACTCTTGGCATTTAACCAATTGAAGTTAATGAGACCAATAAAAAAAATTTAATGCAAACAAATTTTGTAGACATGATTACTGAACCAAAATACAAAGAGTTGTCGATATTTTCCCCATAAACAAGAGTAAACAAAACTTTGAAAATGGTTATACAGCAAATTGGACAACAGAATTATTTACCATTTTTGAGGTTTTAAATAACGATGAGCCAACTTACAAACTGAAAGATGACAAAGAAGAAGAAAAAAATGGTTGGTTATATAAATACAAAATTATGAAAACTGGCTATCCAAATGAATATTTGATTGAAAAAGTTTTAAAAACTGAAAGTGATAAAATTTATGTTAAATGGGTAGTTCTTGATGACTCTCATAACTCTTGGGTTAGTAAAACAGATGTGTGAATTTAAATATTTTGTGAAATAAAATATTTTTATGTAAATAATTATTTCAAACACCACATAAAACACATTTTAATGCTCATTTAATGTTCAAACATGCATTCCAAGTTTGTTCATCATTCATTCATCATTCATTCATTGTTTGTTCATCATTCATTAATCATTTGTTCATCATTCACAGTCAGTGTTCATCCAGTCAGCATTCATTCATTGTTCAGTGCACATTTCACCTATGGTGACCCTTATTTTTAAAAATTACAAAAGTTTAAGGACCCTGTTACACCACGCCAGGGACCTCCCAGGTTTAGGGGTTGTTACACCTCAGCAGTATTTTCTGGCATTGATATTGTTACCTGCAAAACTCCAATTGGAGAAACCCCTTACCTCTCCACCAGCCAGCCTAAATTTTTTTTAATGGAGAGGTGAGGGATTTATTTATTTTTTTATTTCTTATGGTGCCCCTTTTCATATAGTGAGGTACCATTGACTATATGAGAACACTATAGCTTACACATCTGGCATAGTACAAGTGTAATATGGATATCATGTTTTGCTGAAGCTTGAGGGTACCATTTTTATTTGCATCAATACTTATACATAGCCGTATGAAAAAGAGGAAGGCTTTTGGCTCAAATTTTGAATAATTTGGAGATAATCTAATAGTGAAAATATGGGTCTCATATTCACACTGTTAAATTATCTGCTCCGACCAGGGATCGTACCCACGACATTTGTACTTGAAATCAAATGCCTTGTCACTGAGCTATGGCGACAAGATGAGCAAGGCGATGATTATAAAGCCTTTTGTGGTGAGTTGCTGCGAGATGGGAGCTCATTGAGTTGCGCAGAGTGTTCGCAGCACTGCAAGTAGATAGCAACACAGTTGTGATAAGCTGCTTCCTGTCGCCGCAAGAGTCCACTGAAGTTCTTTCTTGGACGACTGTGCAGATATGTTTTTCCTGTTGCGATGAGGCTGAAGTGCCTCTTCAGGAAGTAGATGAAGAATTCTTACATTATAAAATGTTGGATTTGGTCTCTATACTTACCATTGTTAATTTTTCTGCTCAAATCTATTGCGATAAAACCAAAATCTCTGTCCCAGCACTTTGCACAAAGCTCTTTGAATTTTTCGAAAGCCATATTGCCATCAACAAATTCACTATAAATATGACTTAAATTAGTATTATCTTGTCTAAATATACATAGAAAGTTCGTATAGTATCTCACCAATTGCTTGGGCACTCTGGAATATGTTTCGCAGATGACATCCTGTTTTCTAAAATGACATCATCAAATGTAACTAGAGACTCATTTTCACACTGATATAGTGGAATTATTTCATCATTGCTATTTAAAAAATAAGCCATCTTTTCATTAAACTCTTTGGATATTGAATCGAAGTCTTTTTGTAACTAAATATATTTATGTTGGTTAAAAATTTTGAGCAAATGTACAGTTTATTGAAATTTAGTCATCCTGGCTTAAAAATAAAATCAATAATCAAGTTGGTTTTTTCGAAATTACTTGGCCCAACAATTAAGTCTATTATGTTACCAGGAAATAAGTCACCATTCTTTTTATTTTTAGAATTTTCTTTGGAAATTAAACACTAACACCCCAATTAACATTTTTTAAATAAGAAAATTTCTATAATAAATTGATAATAAAGTTTTTAAGATAACACATAATAGTTACATTCTAAGGAAGAAGTTTCACAATGATTTAATTCATCCAGACAAATCTATTGCTTTGATTAGTTTTCATGCAAAATTTTAGCTCCTAATAGAGACAACAATACTATAACAACTATTGAAAAAACGAGTGCTGTCATTGATAAAAATAAAGTTATTACTATTCCCTAAGGACAATATGATATTGAATATTTAAAGGAAACTATAAGTTCAATTGCCCCATTTTCAACTAATAAAATTGAACTGACATCAGACAATGTGAAAAATAGAGTCGTGGTTAAATCTAAGTTTGATATTATATTTGAGGATTGACTGTCCGATGGTGTTGTAGACACTAAGCTACCTAATTTTAATTCATTTAAAACAATAAATTGTTATAATTTGGCATATGGAATATTAATAAAGCATGAGGAATCTAATAATTTAGAATCTGATACATATGTGCTAGTTTTTCACCAAAAACAATGTTTGCTTTTGGAGATTATGTTAATTATGAGCCCACATAGCCAATCTTTTATAGAATCAATAAGGAACAGTTTAATCACATTGTTCTAGAAATTAGGGATGAAAATGATAAACTGATTGATTTTGATGGTGGTGATATTGACATTGTTTTAGAAATTAAAGACATTAAAAATATAATATCATAGAAATTAATAAAAAAATCATACATTTTGATACTGTGAAGAATTGAGAACTCGGATGTGAACACAATGTGGACTTTGTGAAGAAATACTAATTAATGCCAAAGTGTAGAAGAGGATAGATATGTGTGCGTAGGATAATGCATGTTTGACTTTTTTACCTGTAGGACTTACACCCAATGGGGTACTTGTCGCCTTAGGAACTCTGCAAGGGCATCTACGTGCACTGGCATTCACAATACTTAAAACTCTCAAACTTATTAAGAAGCACTTCATTTATATTATTACCTCTGTAATAGAAAATTTGGCTAGGGTGGTTCAGCATTACCAATAAAAGAAATCAAAATATTATTAATTATATTTTTTCAAATATAAATATAAATAAAATAAAGGAAATATAAATAAAAATATAAATAAAACTGTTTAACTGTGTGTGAAAATCCAATAAATCAAGTAAAAAATCTGTTCTGCTATTAGTTTTAACTTATTAAAATATTACCACCATTCGAAAACAAGAATTACTTAAATTGAAAATAAAATAAAATAAAATGTCTTTATGCTGCTTTAAAAATAATTAAATAAACTTTATATTAATTAAACTGTTTTAAAACTAAAAGTGTCTGTAGTATTAGTGCCTCTTAACCAAGTTTCACATAGTGAGCTCCATTAATCCATAGCATTTCACATTCTAATCACTTTCCCCCATATCTGACTTAAGTTCGTAATCTCTTCAAAAATTAACAAAGTCTCAATGTTCTCCAACAAAGTTAAGTTCGAATCAAAAATAGAAAACTAGTTCTTCACTCCCAAATTAAAATCAAATCACTGTAAAGTTCAAAAAGTTTTGCTCTGGTAACTAGCACAAGTCGGGTAGCATATGACTACTAGGCTGGATTAATAAATGATATCTGTACTGCAACTAAATCATACAAAAATCATAATATCTGTTGCCAACATTTTGGGAGCAATGATAAATTTGTAAAAGACATTACCAAACACAAGTCTATATGTCTAAAAATTATGTGTCATCACCTTAATCTGTAGTTAGGCTGACATTACCAGCATGGTGTCGTGGCGTTGGTGTCGGCTCTCCTCGTCGACAGCGTCAACTAATAAAATACAACTAACTCAGCTAGGCTTTGGCCTTTTCTTCACTTGCCAAGCTAGCCCTCAAATTATACTAACTTCAGGGTACCAAAACACTGTCCAAAATTACAACGATGCCGAAGATTTCATACAAGAAATCCCGGCTCTTAAAATCCACGTCTTTGGATCTTCAGATCCGTAGCCAGAAGCCCTTGACTTCCGGAAACTTCATTATCAAGTTCTAGCACTGGACCTCAGCTACTTCCGGTTCATTCAGTCACATAAATAGCTTAACAGGAGACAATTAAAACTGCAAATAAAATAAAAAAATGTTAAAAATAAAAATATTAAATTCTGAGATTTAAAAAACTGTGCAAAATCATAGTCACATACTTAATTTAAGTAGTCAAAATGCTCAGAATAATGTTCTTGCTTACCACAGAGTAACACAAATTAACATACACGAACTGAAAAGAATGGTGGGTCCCGACTCATATTGCACATTTAAAAATCAGAAAATCAAATATATAAAATTGGAGAAATGTTCCAATTAAAATTAATAAGTTCTTAAACATATGCAAAATATTTAGGTGTCATATGGCTCAAAACAATACACATGTTACTCTGCGTACTAGCTTAGGGACATGTAAATGATAGTACATGGATCTGTTACAATACACATATGGTAATGTATCTATTTTATTTTAGTATAATTCTTTTGCCAACATAAGCACTTAATGTAATTTTATTAACTTCTACTGTATATATTTCATGATTTTCACTCCTTATTAAATCCATTGTTATATATTCTAATTTCTCTTAAATCAACCAATTTTTATGGTCCTCAAATGTAATTCTCTTGTTACAAACACACTTATTTACACCTTTTGATCTTTTATTTTCTTTATTATCAACTCTGTATGCATAAATCTTTGCTCTTAAACCAACAAATTCTTTCATTATTTTCCCATAACATTCGTCTTTTATCTTACCTATAAATTTCTTATTTGTTTATGATATGTTATAGATATTATAATTTGAATAATCACTTGTATAAATTTTTCTATTATTGTTTTCATGTCTTTGTAATAATCTTCCGTTCTTATGTTATAAATGTACGAATCGGTGTCTTGATAGCATATCTATATTTTATCACCACATGTTGGTTTCATTACTTTATAATGAAAATCATACATTAATTCTTTTGATAAATTTAAAATTGACATACCAACATAAATTGGGATTTTAAATCTTACTCTTGTTTTATTCTTATGTATGGCCGCAAAGTTTCTCATTAAATGTAGTACTTGTTTTCAAATTTTTTTTTGCTACTAATTTTTCACATTTTTCTGTTTCTTATATTTTCCATTCTTTTACCACACACAGAATTATTCATCAGTTTGTAAAAATCTTTTTCAAAGTCATTTTTTGCATTAGTTCTCATCTCTGTATTCAAATCCATATACTTTTTCAGCCAATCAAGACTGAACAAATGCTAATATTCTGTGTATTTTAGTACGTTTTGGTCCATTTTTTAAACATTGTTTAAAATTATTATAGTGAATTACATACTTCTGTTTGTTATATAAAGTTGTTAATAATTTAGACTGATTTGTTACTTGAAATACATTATTTTCTGGACATAATGGAACATCTTTATGTAATTTATGCAATTCTTGTTGATATTATAAATCAACTTCTGATATATAACCATACTCAGAATCATCCTCCAAATATACTATTTTTTAACTCCAGTAATCGATATCATTTAATGTATAATAAACCCAATCAGAACTACCATATGGTAAATATTGAGACATCGCCCATCCATAAAGATTATTTGCATCGCTATATGATAAATAGCTGGACTCTTGATTTGGATTAAAGTATCCTAAATATTTGTTATTGGCTTTAACATATCACTTTCAAAATTGCCATATTCCACCTCTAATTCATTTTTCAATCATTAAGATCAAATTTTAGTTATGTAATAAATATAGTGCTGGTGTAGTCATTTTTAACATTGCATCCCAAGATAATCCTGGTGCTGTAAAATACCAAGCAGGATCTAATTCATATGCATTTATACACGTATTTCTGAAATGTTCGAATATATCTGCTAACAAAAATACATCACTTTTTATATATAAATAATGATATTCGCCAAGGTGTTTAATATTAAATTGGTCCTATACTAGTTTTGCGTGCTCAAAATCGGGATCAGTTATGTCAGATAGATTTAATTTATTGTAAAATTCACTCGGGTGGGAGTTCATTTTCCTCACATTTCTTCCAACTATCCATAGAAATCATACGTATAAACGCCTTTTCTAATTACTAAATCAATTTGGTCTTTTGTAAAATGCTTTTGGGTGTGTTTCATTTGTTCTTTAGTTCAATTAGATTATAATTTATCTAAACTACTGGCCATAAATTTAAATGTGTCTATAAATTTCATGTTTAAATTTTCTGTTTTTTTTCTAAAAGTAATAAACTTTTCTTCATTATCCCCATTTTAATATATATATTTTTTTCATCATATTCTAACTCTTTAATAAACACATATCATACTGTCTAAATTATGGAAATAAATTGGAAAAAATAGGGTTATTTTAATTGTAGATTTCAATTATTACATACTGGATTAATGAATTTTCAACTTATATGATCGTGATGATGTACTTTTTTACTTGCCTCCATATATCCACATTCACATACAGTACATTTTTAAATTTACTATATAATATATTTTTTTTTTGTTAGTGGATGCATTGGTTCAATTTGTGAATATATTTCCCCAATTTCTACTATCTTCCTTTTTCAATTGTATAAACATCTAATGTGCATTTGCACCTCGATATACTACTGGAGGCTTATGATCACCATAACTAGATACAATATAATAGCAAAAACGATATGCTTCATGTAATTGATATTTCATAGTATATGATTCGTAATTCAACTTTAAATCAATGGCATTTATTTGATCATTAGTAAGATTATATCTTTCTTTAAGTACCTCCTTATCAAGGCCATTATGAATATCATCTTTGGTTAAAATAGGATTTTTTTTCCATAAGGTTAAATTTACTTAATTCTCTTTGGTTTGGTGCAGTGGTTGAAATTTTATTTAGAATTTATTCAAAATCTGCATATATTGCGAAAGGAACTTTCGTTGTATGTTTATAATTTCTGAAAGATATTTGCTTTCCTTTCGAAGGTAAAGTGATTCATGCTGATTCATTTTTAGAGAAATCTTCTGTGTGTTTATTTAGTATTTCTTGGAAATAAAAGAATTGAAGACACATATCACATATATAAGTTTTTCTTTTATAATAATTTTTTGTGCAGAGAGCAGTTTCGATAAATCTTTTATGCAACAATAATGCGAATTTTTATCATTTTTGAAATAAAGTAAATTTATATGTTTTGCCTTTTTATTGCTTGTAAGTTTTAGTGGATATGCTGTAGACTCATCTTCAATAGAGTATACATTTATAAATGTATCAATTTGATTTTCTATTTTTGGTATATCATCAATTTTAATACTATATTCATATTTTCTATTGCTTTATCTATATTAAGGGCCATGTTTTTATATTTAGATACTATTTGTAGATCTTTTTCTGCTGGAAACAATGCAGCTTTTAATGACCAAAGAAAACGTTTTTGGTAGTCATTCTTCACATTAATGCATGCATTTTTATTTTTAATTGCTTCTGGTAGTTTAATATATGGTGGCCGTTCAATGGATTATACTTATTTATAGCTAATTGTAATCCAATTACTCCATCTAAAGTCCATCCTGAAGCTCTTCTTTGAAATTCAGATAATTGTGTAAGTAATTCCTGTTTTATAATTTTATAAATCTTTATAAATTCTCCTTCTTTTGGTATTCTAAATTAAATGACTGAAATGTAGATAATTCTACTTGATTATTTTCCTGCTTGCGACAATTGACATATAATTAATTGCTAGTTTTCAACCCTCTAAATGTTCTAAGATGATCACGTATTATCTCAAAAATCCTATTTTTTACTGAATTTAAAAAAATGACCTGGCTTTACTAAATTAAAGTTATTTTCAATCTTATGTGTTGATATCCTACCTTGAAAAGCTTTATTAACTATAAAATTTTTATTGTTTCTTCTATTTATTTTGCCTGTGAATGCATTAGTAGAGAAAGGAAATATTTATTTTAATTCATTTTTATCTTGCTTATATAATTCATTGATATTGGTATCTGATAAAGGTAAATTTGTAAAATTGTTCTTTGTTACCCATTCAGATATAATCTTGCTTTTATTTCTATTTCTAGGCTTAACAAATAAATTATTAGAGAATGGAAATGTTTCTTTTAATTCATTTCCATTTTTTGAATATAGTTGTTCGATATTAACATATGCGAATGGTAAATTTGCAAAGTTTCTTTTTCTTTGCTCGTTTTTTAATAAATGGTATAATAGCTGAAATTAAATCATCTTTCCTTAGAGTATGCCGACGTTTAATTAAATCATCTTATCTTAGAGAATACCAACATTTAATTAAATAATTTTTCCTTAGATTATGCCAATATACATTTTTTATATCTCTACCTATAATTGTCAATTCTCTTACTGTCTTCTCAACCAACTCAACTACAAGATTATTCGCTGAAATTTTTGATTGTTTATTTATAAAGAAAAATTTATAAAGCTTTGAAATTTTATTATGAAATGAAGAGCTATAAAAAATCAAATATATTGGGAAATGAAATCTACAAAATGTTTAAATTATTAATAATAAGTGAAATCATTTTAACTGTGTAGCTCTCGTTTCGTTGTGTGTTTAAAGATGCCCCTAAGTTGAGTATGTTTCTTGTTAAGGCGATGATTCATATTATTTTTACTAATGCAATTGTTACATATTGTTTTAAGTTTGTCCTTATTTCTTGTATGAACTTAAAACAATGTCATATATTTATTCTCGTTACATTCTCTACATGTTTTTGTTGGGTAATTATGATGTGAATTTTATTTAGAATATCTACTAACACATTGTGTGCTTAAGTATTTTTATGCTCTTTGAGATATGCAAAACAAACATATTTTCCACGTTCACACAATAATTTCTCCCCTTTTAACACAAGTTTATTTTTGACGTTTTCAATGACACATTTTTACAGGTGTTATAAAGTCTATCCTGATTTGTTTTATGGTAGTAAAAATTTTCTATGGTTAATACTTCTCCACATATTATACATTGCTGAGATATGGTATTATTTTCCGTTTCATTGTTGAGCAGCGATTCCATTTTTGTGTTTATTTAAAAGGATAAAGATTTAATAATAAACAATTTATTTTAATTAAAATATAATAAATAATAAAAAAAAAAATAATATTAAAGCAATAAAATTATAATCATAATTAAGTAAAAAATAATAAAATAAAAATAAAAATTTATTTATTTTTCTTTTTAAATAAACACAAAATGGAATCACTGCTCAACAAGTTGAACTATTCATTTGAATTGACTAAATTACATTTCCTAGAAAAAATAAAAAGTACTCTGCTACCGAATTTCAATTATACGAATCTATATTGGGAAAAAAATTTATTTTATTTTAGGTGGTAAATATAAAATTACTTTACCAGTTCGTTATGTAAATATACTTGATAAAAATGCTTTAAAATTACTAAGTGAGAAACAAGTTTTTATAACACATAAAGGTTTAAAAGAAATCAAAGATGGAAAAACTATGCATGATATAGAATTCTCTTAAAATGTAAACATTCTATTATATTTAACACATCAATTACCTGTTCTATTATTTCATCTGCTTTATAGATTACATTTGCTTGATCCGAAAGCCTATTTTGGAAAAATGGTAAATATGCGTGATTTTTGGGTAAAATTGCTTGATTTTTCAATGAAAATTGCTTGTTTTTATGGTATGAAAAGTTCTGCACGGCGATTTTGAGAAATATTGGAAAATATTCTTGATTTTGGGCTCAAATTGCTTGATTTTCGATGAAATATGTTTGTTTTTTAAATTGAAAATTTTCATTTCTAGAAATATGAAAAAGTAGCTTGAAAACAAGAAATTTGCTTGATTTTAGTTCAAATTTGCTTGAATTTGATTGTTTTTTCAACGAATTTCGAGTTTTGATTTTTCTTCTACTTTCGTTAAAAATAACAGAAAATAGTTTATGTTAGTTTTTTCTTGTAATTTTGGCGGAAATTGCCGGAAAAAGTGTGCAGCGTTAGCTCCCGCATTATCTATCTACTAGTACATTGTAAAACTGGCCAAGGTAGGTCCAGGGTGGACAGGATGAGCTCTGACGTTTTTCCACAGAATAATTAATACTGTTTTTAAGTTGTATGACGATGGCTTAGTTAAATTTGCGTAAGAAATGCACTGTACTTGCTCTATTGCCGAAACGGATTGCGATTGTAAGGTCCACCCAATCACCGAAAAATTCAGATGCTCTACATTACCGCAATAATTTGAGACTTTTTTTTTTTAAATTGTCTTTTAACTTATGCCTTTTATGTCACAATAATTGGCATTCTTCGAAAAACAACGATTCGTCATTAAAATGTCTGAGTGATATTGCTTAATTTTGTCTCTGCATTTGTGTAGCGTAGTTTACTGCTCTATGCCATACTCTAGTTAAATAACTACCAAAATATAAAAACAGCTTATGTGATTCTATTCAGTTATTAATCTCTTGACTTAATTATTAGTTAATTGTTATGCTCCATTTGTAAACTTATACCGTTCCCTCTAATATGATGTGTTATCTAATACAGATTGTCACATAGAGAAGAATATCGCTAGCTCAAAATTACGTTTGTTACCCTCTCAGCTTTCTTTGGAAAGAACCCTAGAAGTTCGACAATGTAAAGATTAACATGATTTGGAATACCTCATACATTTATTTGCATGCTTCAGAAGTGTCGAGATAGGCATTATTATCAAAAACTTAATAAAGAGCAGTATACTGCTGTAAACTTATGCTAAAGTTATATATAAAAATTAAGACAATAAAACAAGAAATTGCTAATATTATTATTTTTATTATTATTTACAAAATTAGTTTGACCCGTCAAATGAATAAGGCATAAAAAAAAAAAAAAAAAAAAAAACAAATAAGTAACACAACCAACATAAAACAGCCATTTATGCAAAACGAAATTGCAATGTTATTCAGAAATCGTACAAAAATTATAAATACATACAGACTAGACGACACAATAAATATAACGACAAGAACACACTGCCAAATGTTTCGCGATAGTAAAAAATATAAAAATTTATTTACTACCAACTCCTAATCCATTTATTTCTAGAGACGATAGTTGATCGCGGAAGAAGTTGAATGTTTTCTATTGTTAAACGTACTCCACAAATTATCTTTAGACTTTGATAACAATTATGTTGCAGCATTTAATAGAGCATTTAAATGGCTTTTTTAAGGCAGTTGATACAGCTCATTTATTTTACACCAAGTATTTCAAACGTCTGTAAAATTAATGTTTTTGTTGTGTAATCTTATTTACTCATTGTTTCTCTCTTTCCTTTCTCTTAAACTTCTAAGATCTTGAAGGTCTTCATATATTTCAACTCGACACAATCTAATTATTTTCTTGTCCTTTCTCCATTCTCATTTATGGCCACCAAAACTTTCTTCGTCTTCTTTGTTCTGAAATCCTCACTTCATCACTTCAAGCTATCACTACCTCGTGAAAGTCACATTTCTTTACACAAGAGTCACAAAATGCTCTCAGGTGGACTATGGAGACTGCGATCATCCAGTCGAACATTGCGAGAATGTGAGACGAATTAAGTGAGATTGCAAGTTATCTTTGGCTCATTAATGCATTATAGCAGGTGTTTATTTGCTAACGAGAGCCAAGATATTTATTGCACAGTATAATGTGACTGAAAACGTTAAGATTGGTTTTATTTGTTAATTTAGTTGTTTTTGGTTTATTAATTAATGATGCAAATAATTGATCGAATTAAAAAATGTATTTTTACTACGTTCATAGCTTGTAACGGCATGTTGAAAAATTAATTAAAATAATTTATTTTTGTGATTTACTTTCTGAACTATAAAAGATAACAACGTGTGCTCACGGTTACATTAACAAAAGGTACTTAATTAATGCGGGGATTCCAAACTTTACTTTGATTACTTTAAACTCTGTCATATCGTATTTTACAAACAGGTGAAAAGCAGTATATTAGCTTCACATGAACGTGCAAGAAGCATAATTAATAACACAGGGTATATATGGTACGGCGTTTACTTATAATGGCGATTACAAAAGTTTTGAAATTATTCTGGACAAATTGTGCATACCGGGAACACTAAAATGTTACTGGAATATTAGATCTGAAACCATGAAGTCATTGGCCAGAATGAATTAGAAAAGACATGACGTAGTACAAACAGCGCAATGAAGCCGGGAACATGTAGTACATGTGTTGCGAGTTGCATATCACAAGGCGCCTTAGCCAGCGCGTGGTTGTTTACGCCTGATGGTATGCAATTTGCTGTACATCTGCGTAGTGACAGCTGCGTATTCTCGGCGCTGCTGAATCGTCTTCGCCAGCTATCTACTGTATGCTGTACCATGTGATGAAATTCCTAGATATAATTATATCGCGATTTCGTGTTTCCTCCTTTACACGTGTGCAATGGTTTCAGTGTCGGCAGAGAATGTAGAAAAACACTTCTTGTTTAGAATTAACCGACGCCAGCTCGAGTGTATACAGTAATTTACAGTTTAGTATGACGGAAAATAATAAAGCGAATGTTACAGGCAAATTAAAGGCTGTTCACGATAAAGTGAGCACTTTTAAAATCAACCTTTAGAAAAAGTTACTGCCCACGCCTGCATATACTTTAACGGGCACACTAATTGGCATGCGCCCAGTAAAGTTGGCAATGATGGATGGGAAGTAGTTCCATATCTCAACGGCAAATAAATAGGGTTAGGTAACCATTGGTGAAAACTGAAATTATTTCTTTTCCTCTCTGTTTTTTTTTTTTTTTAATGCATCTAAGTATAAGAATGAGCAGATTTGTAACATATTTACTTTTCTAATAACTCCACAGTTTCACTTGACCGACGCACGAATAAAGTGATGAGGCCCGTGTCAATGTTAATTTTACATAAGGCGGAGGAATACACAACGAGCGTAGAAGTAAATCTCAAGCAGGGCTTTCAAAAGTGCTCATTTGACCGTGATCACGCTATACCTACACGCACGTGTCGTTCACAATTGGGTACACCGGGTCAGAATGGGTTAAGATATATTCGCGCGAGGCGGAGGAATATCCTGGAAGTAGAACTTCAGCAGGGCTTCAGGGGAAGTTTGAAGTAAACGTGCACAGACTTGACTTGCAGTTTGAGGTTCGAGGGATCGAACCACACCCCACCGAGGTGACAGAGGTGTAACGTGAGTGGTGGTCGTGTGGACACGCTGCAGTGCGAGTCAGGGGAGAAACCAGAGTGTTTGCGTGCGACCAAGTGTGGAAGGTTCAGAGGGAAGGGTGGGGGATCCCCCGAGGACAAACCCTCCCTCCAGCAAACCCTCATCTCCTTTGGTCAATACCAGGATCGTGAGTCAGTGCACACACACACCATGTGCATGCCTGTGACAAACAGTCAACTTCTCGTCCGAGATCTCCGTCTAGGTCCTACAAACGTCGTATTATTTTGCGATGCTCATGTTATTGAGAAAATCTCAGTCAAGAAAACTGTGTTTCTATGTCGCAGTGTCCTTAAGGTCAATCAATATCTTGGCATATAGGATGTACACGGTAAACTGAGTACTTTTTATAGCACTGCCCAAAATATATTTGTGTGCACATTGAGTGTTCTTACGTCACATCACTTCATTCATGCAGTGTTCAAGTAAAACTGTGTGTAATTATCATAAAAGTAAATATTGAACACTTTTGCTTATTGTTACACAGGTCTGCGTTAAAAAAAAAACCAGTTGGCAATATACATCAATACATCTACCTAATACTTTAAACTCAACGTTAGTACATGGAGCTACTTTGCAGTCGTTGTTACCAAATTGATTGGACGCATGTCATTTAGTGTCACCGTTAAAGTATATACACGTTGGGAAAGCGACATTTTTGAAAAGTTGATTTCAAAAGTGCTCAATTAATCGTGAACGACCTATATTGGTCACAACACTATAATTTTTCATTACGGCAAATTGTGGTTTTGTTTGGGACATTTGCAACTTCTGGGACATAAATATATGTAATATGCATACATTTTTACTTTTTTAATATAAATATTTCTGATGATGATAATATCAGCGTGTGTGTTTGTTACTGAAGAGGCTTGCGATGTATAGTCTATTAACGGTTTGTTCACACTGTTTGAGTAAATCCTCTGGAAAACCACTCCACGTGTATGGTGCTCCATTGTTTCCCAAATGCGTCTTGTATCACGAGCGTTTTATAGTGTGGCACGTCGCTTCCAGGTGTTTACCTCGTGTAAGAAGGCGCCGAGGTAAAGTGAAGCGAGCGGCTTATCATAAAGGACGCCGCCGCACATTTATCTCGCAGGAATGCTGTCGACGCCACCATTACCTTCCAGAATGAGCGGGGTGGCGCAGTAGTAACTCATTGGACTCGCATTCGGGAGGACCCGGGTTCGATTCCCGGTCCAGCCATCCCGATTACCGGGATGGATCCCTAACAAAGGCCATGGCCGGTTTTTTTTTTTTTTCCATTCCTTCCCCAATTCCTTTTCCCTGTGCAACTTGCACCGTTTCTAATGACCTCGCTGTCGACGAGACGTTAAGCCAAATGATCTACCTTACATTACCTTTCACAGAACAACTTGGATGGCCGAGAACGTTCTGAACGGCATCTACCTCAAGTATAAATACCACGCGTGATCCTCTGAGGAATGAGTGTTTAGGTGTGTTCGCGAGGTTTGCTATTCTGCTAGTTTATTGCTATTTCTGCTACTTGGCGTTCGTGTTACCGGAAGCACATTCTATGTTCGTTGCTCGGTTGGCGGTAGCAGTTGCTATTTGTGCTATGAAAAGCAGCTATTTCTGCTCTCGCTCGCCGAGACACAGCAGAAATACCAAAACGAGCAAGGTTGAAAAAAAAAAATGGCCACCTAAATTAAATTATAAACGTTGAAGTGTCTTGAGAGTGACGATTGCAAATAGTATTTTGCTTTTACGCAGATTGATGCAGAGAATATGTTTGTGTATCCTGTAAGAAGTGCAGAGGGGAAATAAAAATAAATAATACGCATTTGTCCTCGAAAGTAAGTTATCTTGAGTGGTCGAAATTTCAACTTTTTTGAAATAAAATTCCGATTAAATATTTTTGATGTTGATTTGCTCGAGTAACTGCTGTTGTTGCTGCTTAGTGGCTCGTGAAGAATAGAACTTGCTCTCAAGTAGTAGAACAAGCATACCACGCGAACAAAGCTATTAAGAGCCGAGAGTTTGGCGTCTCGTGCGACCTTAAGCGACAATTGAGCTATACCGGAGCGGCGTGGGACGACTGCTGCCATCTGCGAGAGTGCGTCGGCGAGATTGTGTGCAGTGAAGAGTGGGACTGATCTGCGGGACTGTGGACTGGATGCGCGAGTGAAGATACATTCGGGACGACGGAAATAATACTGTTTTAACTAAACGTGTGGAAATAATTAGAGCAGTTGTAAGGCACATTAGCAAGAGTAAAGCGAGGGATAAAGATTTTAATATAAATGGAGATAGTAACTAAATATTGCGCTCAATAAGAATAATAAAATTTAATAATTCGCTCAGAACGGTAAATAACAGATGTTAAGACTGCTTTTAGTAATGAGAATAAATATAATTAGTGAATTTTGTTCTTTCATTTCTATTAAGACCGCCATTCCTCACGAATTCGGATATGTCCGTCAGGCGTTAACAATAAAATACCTTGATTTTTTTTTAAATTTAATTTTTACTTATATTTTGTTTATAAATTATATTTCATTTTTAATTAATATGAATACAATCAGGGTGAAAATAGGCGTGTAGGTAGTGCCTGGTAATAAATAGTTGTTATACAAAATATTATTACACTGAATGAGCATGAATGCGGTGCAGTTTTATAGACTCGGTTAAGCTTTATTTGCACGAGACGGAGGGATATCCAGGAAGTAGAACTTTAAGCAGGGTTTCAGAAAAGTTGTAATTACCCTTGAATGGAGTATATACGATGATGTGTGATCAACACGTAACGGGGCTGATGTCGTGCGCTAGAGCGAAGGCCACTTTGCGTGGGTTAACCTTGGATCCCATCGCGCATGCGTAGCAAGTTAAAACTTCCTAGCTGCATTCGCTTGTTCCCACTAGCGCTCTGGACGAACGTGTGTGCGCGCGTGTGTGTGTGTGTGTGTGGTCGACACATTCACCATGGCAGAGAAAGTTGAGCATTCAATTTGCGTTTAATTTTTGCCGAAACCTTGGTGCTACCTGCGTAGAAACTATCGCAAAGTCTCAGAAAGTTTCTAGGATGGACGAGAAATTGTCTGTACATTCTTCCCTCAGTTTTGCTGGTCTCCCGGAACATCCATATAACTGTAATGTAATAGAAATTAATTACCAGTTAAAACGCAAAGCTATAACAGCAGCTAAATATTGTATTTCCCAAGAAATGTTGAAAGCTAAACGGCATTAGGCCTAACGGGCACATAACATCAGTACAAGAGCTGAAACGTGAGAAAGACTAAGGAACAAAATTACTCAAAAAGTGCGTGAATTTTAAGACACAGTCTCATCGCCTGCAAATTTTTCGCCAGCGCACCGCCCAATTATACCGTCTGCGCCTTCTATGGTCGCCGCCTACCAGCCGTTGTGTGCCCGGTATACTACGTGTTATGAAGCAAAAACTTCTTTACGGTGTTAATAATTACACCTGTATATGGACTTGTGAATACTTAAAACTAGACGTTGATTCCCTACCTTTCGTTGAAACCGACGTGTGCCTGCGGTGTATGTAGACGAGGTGTGCTGCTCAGGAGACACCCGATAGCTCAGCTGCTGGACTCGCGAGTTCAGTCATGACCTGCTGAGGTGTGGTTGCTGGCGCGGCCGCTTGGAGCGCCAGGAGTATCGGGTGCTTGTTTGTAGCGACCCCGCGGAGTTTGAAGACGATCTAGGGAGCGCCACGAGTCCCGAAACTAAACCATTCTACCAGAATATTTTGCATTAATAAAGATTGTCCTCAATTGGAAGGTGGCGCTTGTTTCGCTGGAAATTAATTACGACTTGACGACCAGCTGTGTCAATAAGAATTTCGACCGAGTGTTCTCCTCTATTGTATTTTCCCCGTATATAGACCGCTCGGCCGACTGGTCTTGAGAGAGACTCGGCCGTTGGCCGTGTGGACCAGAGTTACAGAATGAGAAGAGTAACTATTCATAAAAAATCAGTCGATATGGATCTATAAACCCAGATTAATGTAGAATGTTTATCAACGACAGGAATTTAATTGCAGTGTCAGAATTTAACCAAATATTGAACTGTTGGAGGATTTTAAATGTAAACTGTTTCTTGAAAATTTAAGTTTTCAAAATATCGCACCTTGAAAAAATGTTGGTGCAGAAAGTAAAATTTTGAGTAACTGTAGAAATATTGTTTCACCATAATTTGAGGCAAATAATACCTCATGTCAACACCAACGATAAAATACAATGAGCAATAGTTGGCTGTTTTTAATAATAATTAAATGGAAGGTGTTTTCTTAAGAACAAGAATTTTAATAAAACTTAATAAATAAAGTTTATAGCTTGACGGTCCATGTCAGAGTAGGAGAAAAGTACTGTACATTAGAGACAAGTTATGGTACCAGGCTGTTTGTTTGTCAAATGTGTATACAGCCTGTTGTATCAGTATTTTGAGATAGTCGATATTTTATCTGGCTGTTAGGTCATGTCAGCCTTGAATATCAGTATTTTTCCAGATTGTGAGTTTTATTAGGCAATGTCAGTCGTTTTACTAGCATGCAGAAAATGCTATATTGTAAAGGAACGGTAACCCTTTTGGTAAATTCTAGTCCTGACTTGCATTGTCAGAAGGCTTAGATGTCGGATAATTTTAGGGAACTTTTGAAACTGCGTAGTTAGTAAAATAGACTCCAGTCATCAAATTAGTATACTGAAGCATATACCTAGAATGCAAGTCTTTTATGGTGTTTCTATAAGCCTGTGAATTGGCGTGGTTGATCTCAAAATGTATATTATTACTTTACTAACTCATGTGTGTTTGTTTACGTACTTAGTAAAATGGTAAAAACACTGTTGGGGCCTTCAGCCCAGAGGGAGTTTTCTGTACGACTTTTGGTCGTGGTCGCTTTGGGGATAACGAGCCTTCGCGGCGTCCTTATCGAGTTTTCTGTACGACTTTTGGTCGTGGTCACTTTGGGGATAACGAGCCTTCGCGGAGTCCTTATCGAGTTTTCTGTACGACTTTTGGTCGTGGTCGCTTTGGGGATAACGAGCCTTCGCGGCGTCCTTATCGAGTTTTCTGTACGACTTTTGGTCGTGGTCACTTTGGGGATAATGAGCCTTCGCGGCGTCCTTATCGAGTTTTCTGTACGACTTTTGGTCGTGGTCACTTTGGGGGTAACGAGCCTTCGCGGCGTCCTTATCGAGTTTTCTGTACGACTTTTGGTCGTGGTCACTTTGGGGATAACGAGCCTTCGCGGCGTCCTTATCGAGTTTTCTGTACGACTTTTGGTCGTGGTCACTTTGGGGATAACGAGCCTTCGCGGCGTCCTTATCGAGTTTTCTGTACGACTTTTGGTCGTGGTCACTTTGGGGATAACGAGCCTTCGCGGCGTCCTTATCGGGATGTTTTCTGTACGACTTTTGGTCGTGGTCACTTTGGGGATAACGAGCCTTCGCGGGCAGTCCTTATCGATTTTTCTGTACGACTTTTTTGGCGTGTGGTCACTTTGGGGATAACGAGCCTTCGCGGCGTCCTTACGAGTTTTCTGTACGACTTTTGGTCGTGGTCACTTGGGTAAGACCTTCGCGCGTCCTTATCGATTTCTGTACGACTTTTGGTCGTGGTCACTTTGGGGTAACGACCTTCGCGGCGTCCTTATCGAGTTTCTGTACGACTTTTGGTCGTGGTCACTTTGGGGATAATGAGCCTTCGCGGCGTCCTTATCGGAGTTTTCTGTACGACTTTTTTCGTGGTCACTTTGGGGGTAACGAGCCTTCGCGGAGTCCTTATCGAGTTTTCTGTACGACTTTTGGTCGTGGTCGCTTTGGGGATAACGAGCCTTCGCGGCGTCCTTATCGAGTTTTCTGTACGACTTTTGGTCGTGGTCCTTTGGGGATAATGAGCCTTCGCGGCGTCCTTATCGAGTTTTCTGTACGACTTTTGGTCGTGGTCACTTTGGGGATAACGATCCTTCGCGGCGTCCTTATCGAGTTTTCTGTACGACTTTTGGTCGTGGTCGCTTTGGGGTAACGACCTTCGCGGCGTCCTTATCGAGTTTTCTGTACGACTTTTGGTCGTGGTCACTTTGGGGATAACGAGCCTTCGCGGCGTCCTTATCGAGTTTTCTGTACGACTTTTGGTCGTGGTCACTTTGGGGATAATGAGCCTTCGCGGCGTCCTTATCGAGTTTTCTGTACGACTTTTGGTCGTGGTCACTTTGGGGATAATGAGCCTTCGCGGCGTCCTTATCGAGTTTTCTGTACGACTTTTGGTCGTGGTCACTTTGGGGATAACGAGCCTTCGCGGCGTCCTTATCGAGTTTTCTGTACGACTTTTGGTCGTGGCCACTTTGGGGTTAACGAGCCTTCGCGGCGTCCTTATCGAGTTTTCTGTACGACTTTTGGTCGTGGCCCACTTTGGGAATAATGAGCCTTCGCGGCGTCCTTATCGAGTTTTCTGTACGACTTTTGGTCGTGGTCGCTTTGGGGTAACGAGCCTTCGCGGCGTCCTTATCGAGTTTTCTGTACGACTTTTGGTCGTGGTCGCTTTGGGGGTAACGAGCCTTCGCGGCGTCCTTATCGAGTTTTCTGTACGACTTTTGGTCGTGGTCACTTTGGGGATAACGAGCCTTCGCGGCGTCCTTATCAAGTTTTCTTACGACTTTTGGTCGTGGTCACTTTGGGGATAACGAGCCTTCGCGGCGTCCTTATCGAGTTTTCTGTACGACTTTTGGTCGTGGTCACTTTGGGGATAATGAGCCTTCGCGGCGTCCTTATCAGGTTTTCTGTACGACTTTTGGTCGTGGTCACTTTGGGGATAACGAGCCTTCGCGGCGTCCTTATCAAGTTTTCTGTACGACTTTTGGTCGTGGTCACTTTGGGGATAACGAGCCCTTCGCGCGCGGCGTCCTTATCGAGTTTTTTTTCTGTACGACTTTTGGTCGTGGTCACTTTGGGGATAACGAGCCTTCGCGGCGTCCTTATCGAGTTTTCTGTACGACTTTTGGTGGTGGTCACTTTGGGGATAACGAGCCTTCGCGGCGTCCTTATCGAGTTTTCTGTACGACTTTTGGTCGTGGTCGCTTTGGGGATAATGAGCCTTCGCTGCGTCCATATCGAGTTTTCTGTACGACTTTTGGTCGTGGTCGCTTTGGGGATAACGAGCCTTCGCGGCGTCCTTATCGAGTTTTCTGTACGACTTTTGGTCGTGGTCACTTTGGGGATAATGAGCCTTCGCGGCGTCCTTATCGAGTTTTCTGTACGACTTTTGGTCGTGGTCACTTTGGGGATAACGAGCCTTCGCGGCGTCCTTATCGAGTTTTCTGTACGACTTTTGGTGGTGGTCACTTTGGGGATAACGAGCCTTCGCGGCGTCCTTATCGAGTTTTCTGTACGACTTTTATTCGTGGTCACTTTGGGGATAACGATCCTTCGCGGCGTCCTTATCGAGTTTTCTGTACGACTTTTGGTCGTGGTCGCTTTGGGGATAACGAGCCTTCGCGGCGTCCTTATCGAGTTTTCTGTACGACTTTTGGTCGTGGTCACTTTGGGGATAACGAGCCTTCGCGGCGTCCTTATCGAGTTTTCTGTACGACTTTTGGTGGTGGTCACTTTGGGGATAATGAGCCTTCGCGGCGTCCTTATCGAGTTTTCTGTACGGCTTTTGGTCGTGGTCACTTTGGGGATAACGAGCCTTCGCGGCGTCCTTATCGAGTTTTCTGTACGACTTTTGGTCGTGGTCACTTTGGGGATAACGAGCCTTCGCGGCGTCCTTATCGAGTTTTCTGTACGACTTTTGGTCGTGGTCGCTTTGGGGATAACGAGCCTTCGCGGCGTCCTAGATCGACGGGAGTAGCAAAGGGCTTCAACTTTAATACTTAAACCCGTCCGGTCACGTATTCATTTCTGAGTTTAATTTCTGCAAACATGCAGAGCGCTGTGCTCGTGTTCAGTGCTTGTTTCGCAGCCAGTGCTGCGAGCTCCATGATGTCGGCGTTAACCATTCGTGTCAAAGTGGTGTAGAACATTCGACAAATCAGACTGAGTCACAGGGATGACTGCGCACTGATACCTCGCTGTGTATGTACAGCACCAGTCATAAATATAGTTCACGTGCAATGTGTCCACAATCGAGGAACCAAACAAACACCTATGGCTAGGGGTGGTGGAACGCTGCGAAAAGATTTCACGACAAGTTATATTCCAAAACACTGTAGGGTCGTTTGCCTGTCTCGATTGGCTGAATTGCTTTAAGCCGCGTATTAACTGTCTGTACACGTATCACGCATGAGCCGTGCTGTCGTTGCCGAGTTCTGATTGGCCCGGTAAAAGAAGGAAGACGCCTTCTCAAGCAGACAGCACCCAATGGCAGTAGACAATCTGATGTCGGGTGTGTACAGTATTGAAGTCTACCGTGTACTGATATTTTTCCGCGAAAAATCACTAGCTATACCTATGGATTGGAAATGAAAATATTTCCATCAGTTTGCCGTTGTTTCGTCTCTGATCAAACGTTTATAGCGGGGCTATACCGCACTGATATACAGAAACAGGACTCTACATTCCACCTTGTGATCACCTGCGTTGCACTCCGAAATCAATATTTACGGCTCGTTACCTTGTCGCGGGTACGATGATTCACGCATTACGTTGGTATCGTTAGGGAGATTGCAGGTCCTGGTCGCGACGATAAAACATATCCGCCATGTTATTGGAAAAATGATACTCCCTGCAACTCGGAACATTTTATCCAAGGAGTATCCAGGAATGGGAATTGCACGTGAATTCGTTTGCGGCAAAGCAGGAATTCGAAAACATGTTCGTGTGAATACGTTCGTTCGATCGCGGTTTGTTAGACGTGTCGTATACGACTCTCCGTCAATAGAGATATCCGATATTCACGAAAAGACCAAGTTATTTTAGTCTATACGCAGTATCTGCACCCTTTTGAAACCCTGCTACGTCAGCTGTATTTGATTCTTTCCTAAATATGGTATATATCAAAAGCGTTTTATACTTCAGTTAACATAAATGTATTTAATTTTGTATTAAATAGTAAGTTTATTTATTCTTATCTATAAATTAATATATTTAATTTATAATTAAAATGAATGAAAACAGGGTGAGCAAACTTGTTTTGAGTTCTCATCCAAAATGTCATTATACAGAGTGCGCAGAATGCATTGTCCTTTTGGTGTGATGTTCTGGACTTCGTTAAGATTCCCTTACGTTAGGCGGAGGCATAACGCGGAAGTACAACTTGCTCAGAGGAGTTGGACGTAATCGCGAATGGGATAAGAGCTAGGGGCACACGATTTTCGTGAAAACATTTCGTCGGATAGTTGTCTTTCAAATTACTGCTACGACTATGTGATGTACCTCATACGTACCTTAGTTTTCCGCCTGCGAATCACAGGCGTACGGTATCGGAGTCAACTAATTCTGATTGGCTCACTCAAGTAGAAGACAACGTTATCTCAAGAAAACACGCAGCCAATAAGGAGACGTGTACGGCTGTACTGCCCCTAGTGTTTTGAAATCTAAGCTGCTCAGAGATATTTTTGCGAAAATAAGGGCGGGGGGGGGGGGCACTAATTATAGCTGTTATTTCCAGGGCCTTCTGGGACCTTTTATGATATTATATGCTGTTCACGGTAAAAATGAGCACTTTTGAAAGCCCTGCTTGAGATCTACTTTGTGTGCACATTGTGTATACTTCCGCTATATGGAAAGTTAATATTGCCATGGGCCTCTATTCACTTTATTCATGCATTCTGTCTACTGCAACTGTGAAATTTTTACGAAAGAGCATGTTTTGCAAATCTGCCAGTTTTTACGCTTCGATACATAAAAAGAAACAGAAAGTGAAAGAAATAATTTAAGTTATCACTAGGGACCTGCAAAATTCACTTTATTATTTGGCATTAGACTAAACTTCACAGCACTATATATAGTCGAGTTGGCGTTGTTTCTCCATTGGCTGCTGCATACATGTAAAGTCACGCCATTTCTAGCTAAACTGCACGTGACTGGGGCACACGATTATGAAGTGTTCATTTATTGGCGTAGAGTTACCAAGGGCGTGTCACATTAGTTATTGTCCAATGACAAACGTATTGCAAAGCTACATTTGTTTTAAGTTAAACGTGTCCCCAAATAATAACGCGAATTTTGCAGGTATCTAGTTATCACAAATGGTTAAATAACCCTTTTTATACGACGTTAATATATGGAACTACTTTCCATTCATCGTTACCAACTTTACTGGGAGCATGTGACATTTTTTTGAGTGGGTCTGAACTACATAAAGGTTTTTGGAGCTGAAGAAGCAAGAAGTCGTGTAATCTTTGCGCGTAAAACAGGTGCTATATATATATATATATATATATATATATATATATATATATATATATATATATATATATATATAATCTCAACGTATATCAACTTTGTCCACAGCGTAGAACGTTTAGTTCAGTATGCTGTTCTTTTAGTGTTAGACTATTCCGCCAGTTTAAATAGTAATTTAATCTATACTAATATTATAAAGAGGTAATGCGAGTTGGTTTATATATTTGTGTATATGTAACCGATAATCTCGGAAATTACAGGACCGATTCATATGACTCTTTCACAGTTAGGAAGCTACATTCTTCCAGATAGACATAGGCTATATATAATTTTAAAATATCCTTGAGAAATTTCAAAACTTTTAAACCGAGTCATAGAAAAATGAGCTACTTGGCTACTTTCTAAGAATGCGCTAGCAAAACCATTATTAAAGATAAAGTGAAACAATGTTAGACGAAATTGTGTATTTTAATATAACAAAATTCGCAGGTAGTCACGGGTATTCGCGGGTAGTCACGGGTAGTCTCAGGTAGTCGCAGGTAGTAACGAGTAGTCAAGTGTAGTCGCAGGTAGTCACGGGTAGTCGCATATGTAGGTATATATTTCAATAACTTTATAAAACCTGAGCTAAGCGATGGCGGGCTGCTAGTTGTTTTATAAAACAAATTATTATTGTTTTCTCTTATTAGGGGCAGTGAAATTCCGCGAAAAGATTTCAAGACAAGTGAATTACTTTTTGACACGTGTTAACTGTCTGCACACGAATCAAATAGGAGCCGTGCTGTTGTTGCCGAATTCTGAGTGGCCCGGTCAAATATGAAAATGCTTTCTCAAGCAGACAGCAGCTAATGGCAATATACAAACTGCTGTTGGTTGCTTATAGCATTGAAGTCTACCGCGTACAATTTATTTTTAGCGAAAAATCGCTAGCTCTAATTATTCTTTAGTGAACTCTTCTTCCAACTAACGTTCTGGAATAAATGGGCAGAGAAGGTAATGCACGTAAACTTTTAATCAATCATAGCATCCTCTGCAAAATATTCTCGTGTCTTACCAAAAATGATAGCGGGAGTTTCCGTAAACATCTGTATGATTCACTGCTTCCCAGATAGTTTAGCGACTGTCGTGGAGCAGTCTGGGCCCACTGACGTTGTCACGGCCTCACGTGTGTGTGTGTGTGTGTGAGTGCGTGGCACGCATGAGCGGACGCTATTGGCTGGGGCAGGCCTGGCTAATCACTTGACGCAGTTCTGCCACGCTCCGTCGCACACCATCGCCGTTACCAGCAGCCGACTGTTGGCAACACTGACCCCGCTAGCTCGCGGTCAACTCACCGCCTTTCGAAATACACACAGAGAAAAACATTTCATTACTTATATACAAATTTTTTTGTTTTTAAACTGATTGCCAAGAAAAATTTGTAATACTAAAAGTTTATTAGAACGAAGTTCACACTAGTATAGGCTATTCACGATAAAATGAGCACTTTTGGAAGTCCTGCTTAAGATCTACTTGTATGCACGTTGCGTATTCTTCCGCCTTATGTAAGATTGGCAGTGTCATGGGGGCCATCACTTTATTCATGTGTCGGTCAAATTAAACTGTGAAATTATTAGAAAAGTTAATAATTGACAAATCTGCTCATTTTTATACTAAGACGCATAAAAAAAACAGAAAGTGAAAGAAATAATAAAAGTTAACAGAAATGGTTATCTAACACTTTTTATTAGACGCTAAGATACGGAACTACTTTCTCATTCATCGTTACCAACTTAACTGGACGCACCCCACTCAGGGCGCCCATTAAAACGTATGCAGGTAGGAGTAGTGACTTTTTCAAAGGTTGATTTCGAAAGTGCTCAATTTGTTGTGAACAGCCTTTAAGTAATGTAACTATACACAGGTAATGCTAACTTTAGGAATTAAATACTGCAGACTTCATTGACATTAAAACACAATAATATATCATTTTTTATTAATTTTTTTATATATCTCAGTGTTGTAAATACTCGCCAATCAACTTGTAACGTTACAAATATTAGTTGACAACTTTTTTCCTCGGTATTGTTAGTAAAACTTGCAAACAAATGTTTCAGCATCTAGTGTGATCTTAAAACCCAATAGTATATTTGCAGTAACAATGACAACTAAATATTTCTATATTTTAACGACTTATTAGAAATGAAGTGATCATAATGTGTCTTAACTGACATCTGACGAGCTTTAAAAAGTGTCGATTTCTCACATTCCGTATTTATCTATATTTCGCTTTTGTCATAACTTCTGTTTTTGAACGCGCTTCAGAAATTTTTAACATGACATAACATAAGAGCTTTCCAACAAATTCTAAATCGTTACACACATATTTCGACGATTACTTTTGCGAATTGCAACTGAAAAGAAATAAGTGCACTGAAAACAGTTTTGTAGGGACAAAAAAAAAAAAAAAATTCTGGTAGCTACAAAATTATTTTCCAATATAAACCTCACTAAGGATTTTTTGACGCCAGGAAATGTTTTTGAAATTTCAATATTTTTTTTAATTACAGAAGAACTTTTGTGGTCACCAATAAATTAGTGTTCTGGTAGGCAATAATGACTTTGTTAGTCACAGCAAAAATATTAGTGTTAGAATACGCCAGAGGGGCGTATCAGAGTTCATGAGGGATGGCGATATTAGTAAAAATTAAGAACTAGATTTGATTTTTATTTTATTTGCACAGCTACTATTTAATTATTTACAAAATTAAATTATCTATATCTGCTATAAGGCCCCTACTATTTTAACCCATTCAGACCTAGTGTATACAATTGTGTACATCACTCACGCATAGGTAATGTTTGGTCTGTACTGCACACAGCAAAGCTCAATGACCAATGATTTTACCTGCGGTGAAATAATTCGCAAACCGTCTTTCTGGTCTAGGTAATAACTGGTTCATATAACTGTAGTTGAATATATGTATATATATACTACAGCTCATTGGCTATGACAACGAAACAAATGTTATGTCTACTTAAGTACACGACACGTCATAAATATTTGAGTTTGTCACACCTGGAACCGTAAATTAACCGCTATCTTGACTATAATAATTATAGATAGGCTTCAATATCTCTATAGTTCATTCACGGTTACTCCAGCCTTTTCTGAAGCCCTGCTAAAGTTCTACTTCCAGGATATTCCTCCGCCTTGTGCAAACTAAGCTTAACTAATCCTGGAAAATTACACCAGAGGGACAACGCACCGCATTCGTGCGCACTCAGTGTAACAGCATTTTGTATAAGAACTTTTTCTCACCAGGCTTACCAACATACCCATTTTCTCCCTGTGTTTTATTCAAATTATTTATAAATGAAGCATTAAAATATATAGATTAAATATGAATAACATTCCAACTTAACAGGAAAAAAAAAGTAACTTTTATGAACACAAGTATAAAACGCTTGTGATACAAGGTGTGTATTTAGTAAATAACTAAACACGTCATACATAGGGAGATTCTTCAAAGGTTTGATTAAAAATGGCTGAAGAAACCGTGAATGGACTATATATAGGTTACAGCCACTTAATCCACACTCGTTATTTACACATACTCCATATGTCTATTGCCGTCATTTCAAATGTCTTGAGCTCACGTATCCAGTTCAATAGCCCAACCCATCAGCCTCACACTTCACCGTACCGATGCTCGCATTCTCAGACTTCACTCTCGCCGCCACTCGAATCTCTACTCGCTCGTCTGCTAGGAGGCCTGTCGCAACTTAAGTATAAGCTGTTCACGGTAAAATGAGTACTTTTGTAAGCCCTGCTTAAGATATACTTGTCTGCACGTTGTGTATTCTACCACCTTATGTAAAATTAAGATTGCCATAAGCCAAATCACTTTATTCATGTGCATGTCAAGTGAAACTGTGAAATTATTAGGAAAGTAAATATTGTACAAATTTTATAATTTTTACACTTCGATGCATAAAATAAAACAGAAAGTATAAGAAATAATTAAGTTGTCACAAGTGGTTACCTATCACTAGAGATAGGAAAATTTCGCGAGTTCAATGACCTGTAGGCTAGACTCCTCAGTCCTCTTCATACTGGAGCCTCAGCTGTATGTTCATTGGCTGTTACCTCACACCTGGCCGTTATGGGATTTGCAAGGTTTTTTTTTGCGAGTCTGCTATTGGTTCAGAGGCGTGCAGGGCGGGTCTAATAAACTGTGATCCAATTGCGAAGGTGACTTCACTATATATGTGTTTGAAGTTTATCTTGTCGCGAAAAGAATTCGCGAAATTTTCCTATCCCTACCTATCACTTTTCATTCGACGTTGAAATATGAAACTGCTTTGCTTCCACCGTTACCAACTTTACTGGGCGTATGTCACTCAGTGTGCCCGTTAAAACACATGCAGGTAGGAGCAGTGACTTTTTTATAAGATTGATATAAAAAATGATTATCGTGAACAGCCTTTAGTCTCGCTGGCCCAGTCTAGAAAATGCCATGCACCCGAGGCATCGCTGAGAGATGTCAGAGCAATAACCAGAACATTCTTCCAAAGGTAACCTCAGGAATTCGATCGCTGAAGGCGAGGAGCGAGCGAGATCCGATAGCTGTTCACAATGACCTGCAGGCTAGACTCTACAATCTTATGCACTAATATGTCGATGTCAATTGCACATTGGTTGTCTACTGTCACAGTGGAAGGCGACGATTGGGCCAGCGTTCTCCAGGAGGTGTCAAACACCGTCTGGACCAATGGCTAATGTTATATACACACATGTGTTTTGAATTATATTTTGTCCCGAAACGAATCCACGAATTCCTAAGGTCTCTACCGATAGGCGGCGCGCAACTGCTTGCCTTTGTAAATCGCCGCCCGCTACTCACTTCATCGCTCTAAGCCAATTAACGGGCCTGCAAGGAAGAAGTACTACATCGTGTGCCACATGGTCTGAGGTATAACTGGCTACACACTGGGGCAGTTGCCAAAGACCAGGAGTCTGAGGCCTAAAAATACATGAGACAGCGAAGTATATGGTCTACAGGTCGTTCGAAACGCGTCATTTACTTGTCCTTGATAAAGACAACATCTCACGAATTCATTCGTAACCTGGTGCAAGGAGTCAAACGCGGATAAATATGGCGTGCTGGCCACCTCCGTCTGCCAACCAATTATTTGGTGGCAACAAACAAACAAACATCTTTTTCAATCTTCAGATACGAAAGTCAGCACTAAATGGCTTCAGTACTCGTCAATCAACTGTTGGTTTTTGCACCACAATGTTTTTCACCCGCGAAAAAGTTGCCTTGGGAAGCATTAGGGAAATAGTTTCAGTAATTTTGTGTGCTCAATTTCACACTTGGTAATAGCTACAGCCGTAAATAAAATACCTACTTCAGAAAATATACGACGCGATGTCCTGTGAGAAAACAATTTTTTTATGACAGGCATCTAGGCTCAGTAAAAGTTCAAATGACCCAATAGCGAATATAAATTTGAGATGTAGTGCTTTGAAATACAGTTAGTCCTGGAACACTTTTCTCAACAATCTGGTGTCTCATGTGTTCTAAATATGCCTTACGGTCATATACATAGATCAAGGGGTTCAGGGGTCGTAGCTCATAGAATGAATGATAGCTGGTAGAGGATACTGTAAATGAGGGGTTCTATTCACGATGTGTGACACAGACAATACAACACTGTAACGGGGGGCTACTCTAATTAATATAAAGCTATTATTACATTTTAAGTCATGATAACAGCACGCCTTACTTCATTATATCCATGTTGGACAGACAGCCGCCACCTGAAACATGTTGCCGGAGGCTGTACCTAGTTGTACGGATGACGTTGGGCGGACACACACACATGGCTGCGATCTTCCCTGTAGTCTGGCTAGTAGTGGAAAGATGCGGTGGCCTATATAAGTGTGTTGTTCAACGTGTTGACACAGCTGGCCTCTTCCCCTGCTTGCTGGAGAGGGATACTACACTAAAGTCCATTCACAACACATGGCATTCAATTTTAAGTGCAATAAACTCGACACTGTAAAGACAGAGAACCAGCCTTCAAAGAACACTGTGCAGTATGCTGTTGTGTCAGAAGTATTGCAAGTTATTATGACGCTGTTATGTGAGATAACAGGGACCAACAGAAACTGTGTTCCCGTAGTGTATTCGCGTCTTCTCCACATTTTATGAACCAAACATTTGAAAAATCACCCTACGCATGACGTCTTTGGTTGTTTCCTAAAAAAATACCATGCATTACAAACGTTTTATATTTGTGTTAACGTAAAAGTAAATTTCATGTATTAATATTATATCATTTCATTAATAGTTAATATGAATAAACAAAGGGAAAAAATACGTGTGTTAGTATTGCCTATAAATAAGTAGTTCTTATGCAAAATATTACTAATGACTGTTCACGATAAAGTGAGCACTTCTGAAATCAACCTTTGAATAAATGTCACTGGCCCTACCTGAATATAGTTCAAAAGGAATATTGTCTGGTTTCCGCCCAGTTATGTTGGTAACGTTGGAGGGATAATAGTTCCGTATCTTAAAGTGGTATTTAAAGTAAACATTTGTGAATACTAAAAGGTTTTATTTTATTTCTGAATTTTCAATGCATTCATGGGTAAGAATCAGTGAATTTGCAATACTAATTCACATTTATAATAGTTTCTCAGTTTAGCCTGACTGACGCACGAATAGATTTAGGAGGCCTATAGCAATGTTAATTCTACTTATTATCGTGGAAGAATACACAGTGTGCATGCAAGTAGATCTTAAGCAGGGGTTTCAAAAATGCTCAGTTTACCGTGAACAGGCTTTATACGGAATGCGCAAGAATGTGGCACGTCGGCTCTTTGGTGTAATTTTCTAAGCTTCACTTGCATGAGGTACACAGAAGAATATCCTGGAAGTAAAAAAAAAATGAGTTTGGCTGTGTTGGGGACATGGCCGTTGTTTGTTTTGCGTGAATACGTCTACGTTGACGCGCTCGGACGCCTTTATGCTATTTTTTACGTTCCCGACACCGCTTCACTCCATCATATGGGGTTTTATGGGTATCACTAGGTTGCTTTTAAGATGCTCTTTCCAACCGTATACGATTTATGAATTTCGACTTGGCTTTCTGACGGGTATAGGCCGAAGTTATATTAAGTTTTCTTAATTTTCTTACATTAAACTCGTACTACGCCACAAAAATGTTTTTATACACGAAATCGATTTATGTTAACGAGAACTGTCGATTGAAACTCACACGAGCGTCGTGGCTTCTCTTAGTCAGAAGTTATACTACGCGGAATTTACGAGACGCGGTGAAACGAACTCAAAATTGCGTTACCCCCCCCCCCCACCCATGCCGGTGTTATGCTTCGCAGTCTTCATTCAAAGTAACATATTCTTTGATCCTTTGGCAATCCTGTGGTATAATCGAATTTTGAATGTAAACGATAGATTCGGAGCTGCAATGCCAAACTGTATCCCCAGACTCTATCGTCTGATTTTCTGGATTGCCTCCCACCATGGTCGCAAATGTAAAGACGTATTCACGTCAACATATGCAGGGCTTCAGAAAAGTCGAGAGTAACCGTGAGACGACTACACGCTGACGAAAAAAACCAACCCTGGTTTTGAAGGCCGCTCAACGCGTGCCGAGTGCAATACTTTTATAATAAGTAGCGACTCCGCTGTCCTGTGTATTTTCGAGCTTTCTGTTCATTGCAGGTTGCCCCAGCGTGTTAGACAATCTTGCCTCAGATCAGGTGGCACGGGATTCGCTGCTTGTTTTCTTGCAGGTCTGTTATTGGCTCAGAGTTCGCCTAGGAGTGTCTAATAAAATGTAGTCCATTCGTAAACATGACGGAAATGTACGTGCATCCGAACTCTAGGCTGTCCTAAAATGAATTCTGGAAATACTCAAATTTCTAACAATACAATATATGTCAAAATGTATTACTTCTTTCATATTTCGCTTATAATACTACTGTGAATATGCCAGTCACGGTTTGCATCTAACTATAGTCACAGAAAAGTAAAACATACATAGTTAGTGATATTTCGCGAAAAAATATTAGTACATGGTAGACTTCAATACTATAGGCACCCAATAGCAATTTGTCTATTGCCAGTGGTTGCTGTCTCCTTGAGAAGGCGTGTTCATATTTGACCGGGTCACTCAGAATTCGGCAACATAGGCACGGCTCCTACGTGATTCGTGTGCAGACAGTTAACACGTGTCAGAAAGTAATGTAGACAGGTAAATGAGCCTACAGTGCTCTGAATTATAGCTTGTCTTGAGATTTCTTCGCGAAATTTCGCTACTCCTAAGCATACAGACAACGAATAGCGTGGTGGTTACTTCAACGTGCGCGTACCAACCTGCTGATTGGCTGTGCGAGGCTCTGGGAACAAGCGGCGTGTCTGATTGGTCACCGCGGGATGCAAGAGCTTCCTTACTGGCTGGGCCGTCGAGTGGTAAGTAAACCACCAGGTGTTGACTGAGTGCGTGAAGGGATCTGGGCGGCTCTTAACACGGAGGTCTCGAGATCCGATGAAGGTGAAGCGAGGCGTGTATGGAGCGGTGCCGGAATTGAATGACGGGGGAAACGGGAGATCTCCGAGAAAACCCGCCGACTAGCCGCATCGTCCGGCACGAGGGTCGGGGGAGCCGGGAATCGATCTCGGTTCGCCTGGCTGGGAGGCGGGTGGTCTAGCCACTACACCACCGCCCCCCCCACCCCTTAC
The DNA here is from genome assembly GCA_029891345.1 of Dryococelus australis. Lineage (NCBI taxonomy): Eukaryota > Metazoa > Arthropoda > Insecta > Phasmatodea > Phasmatidae > Dryococelus > Dryococelus australis. Next base: position 8,195,987 of record CM056993.1, read on the forward strand.
CAGGTGATGATTGACGAACTGTGTTCCTACCAACACGCTGCTGGTTAGTAACGTAGTTCTCCTGGTGGGCGCTGCTGGAGTTAAGGCCCTTACACTATTGAAAACTTCAACATTTGACTGTAATATTTGACTTTACGTTTGCTTCCCGACATGTTGTTTCTTTTGGAGCTTGACAAAATGGAACTGTCAAAGGCAAAGTCAAGCACTCTTGACCTTACGATTTCGAAAAGTTGAAATTTAAAGTCAAAGTCAAGCGGCCATTTTGCAGAGAATCTAACAGAGGTTATGTGGAAAGTGCGTTATTTTATTGTAGGGCGATTTTAATCTCGGCATTTTAAACAAAGTTCGTCTTAAATTAAATCATTGGCAAGCAAATATAATGCGATGAGAAAATATATGAATTGACATATTTGAATAAAATAAACAAATGAGCTTTTTGTTTTGAAATTAACTTTTACTGTAAATTTTAAGCCTATTTTTTTTTTAAGTACGTAAAATGCACTCCTGGATAATATAATAATTTACATATCAATATACACCTATTTACGACGCTCGCAGAACCGATGTTCACTTGTCTGAACTCTGACTTTACGATATTGTATTGTGTATTGGTGGTTTCGTCAGAGGAGAGGAAACGTATAGTCAAATTATATAGTTTTCTACTGTGTTTCTAAGAAGCTTCAGCGGTACAAGTAACAGTTTGTTTTTCGCGTCAGTATTCTGCGATACTCGTACATGATTTCTTTTCTTTTGAAGGTTGGCTGCCAAAGCGTTTAATTAACCACAGGCCACATTATTCCTCCGGAGGAAACAGAGTGGATGTGACATCCGCTTATCTAATCTAATGTCAATGTGAAACGGCATTCATGATAAAAAGATTAGAGGCAGGTGGTTCGGATTCCACGACATCCATACACCATAAACTTCTGTAGTTACCCATCATGGCGGGCATTGCTGTAAATACTATATATTTTAGAACTAATATTACTCACATATTTTTTGAGCGGATGCACAAACAACCCTTACTCGAAATTTGCCTATATCGGAAATTTTACTCTAAATTTCCCAAAACAATCACCCGAGTGAAATTTTGAGTTAGATTTTGGCGGATTTATATAAGTTTTATTACTGGAATAATAATACAATTATAATGGCATAGAAATACAAAAGACACTGAACAGATAAGTTAACAACATACCAGCCTTCCGAAACAGATTGCTCTTTTGCCGTACATGTAATACAAAACAATGGTCTGATCATGATCTAAATTAAAACCAACAAAAATATATTTATGAATACGATGGGAAACTAACAAAAACCACTAAACAAGACATGAAAGAGAAGATTTTATTAGGTGACTAAAACACGAAATAGCTTAAAATGTTTGTGGAAATTCGCTATAAAATTGTATTTTTGCACACCCTAATGAATTTTTAATGCAGTGTTATTAAATAGATTGATTCCTTCTAAAAAGGGAAGTTCAAGCAAAATTCCAATAACGTCGTTCGAAAACTATTGTGTACGGAAGAGTAAACTTTCGTTTGTAGATAGTTCGGCGACCCGTCTGTTGTGATATCTTGGAATATCGCTCGTCATCTGTTGTGAGCAACGACAAACGTATCACGAGGCAACCATCACCTGCTGACGAAGCCAGGTGAACACTTCATGTTTTATTATTTCTCCAAGCAGCTACGTGGCGATCTCACACAGAAGATTCATTTCGACAAACCATAGTTTCATAAGAGACTTAAAGGAAAGACATTTCTTCTTATTCCGACTCAGAGATCTCCGTGGAGGAGGGCGCGAAAGCGTTTCCGTCGGGTTCGAATCCCGAGGAAGCCTCGTATTTAGGTATCGATTTTATAATGAAGCTTAGGTTATCTCCTCGAAGCTACCGTACGTTTATTTGCAGTCAACCGAACAACAAGCAAGTCGCCTGTATTCACAGATGCAGGAATAATAGTTTGTTTATCTCAGTATTTCCTCTAATCTCCGGTATATTTGTCCACTCTGTAGCGTCAAATATACTGTACAAAGTACATTGTAGGTAGGACATTTCAGGACAAGATAGACGTCAAACACGTGTACACTAAAGTTGGCTTTGCGGATGGATCCCAGTTTATTAGACACGCCCTGGACTACTCTGAGCCAATAGCAGCCTTGCAAGGAAACAAGTAGCGAGTGTCATACTGCCAAGTGTGTAGTAACACTGGCTACTATCTGGAGCAGCAGCCAATGAACAAACACCTGAGTCTCTAGTGTACACAAGACTGTGGAGTCTAGCCTACAGGTCATTGAACTTGTGAAATCTTCCCATCCCTAATTATAGGCTGACTGTCAACTATTACAGAACCGTGTCCCAATTAATTAGTGTCCTCCCTATATATATATGTGTGTATATATACCTATATATATAACAGTGTATAAAATCCACAGTGTTTGTATGAGTATTGGCATAAAATTACTTTTTACTTTTGTTGTTCTGTAGTGCCCTTGTAAGCGTATAACAAATCAATATTAACGATAGATTGGGACATCTGAATTTTACAGCCAGTTATATTTCATAGCACTTGAGCTCAGAGGCACTTTCGTGATTGGATGGTTTCCGTGTTAGACGTCTTAGGTGTCTACGAGCGAATCACAGATGTACAGTAGCGAAGTTACGTAATTCTGATTGGCCATTCAGGTAGGAAAATGTCTTCACACAGATGCACTCCAGCAATAAGTAAAATAAAACTGCTGGTACGCCCGTAGGGTATTGGAACCTAGCATGTGCATAAATTTTTTTTTCGAGAAATTCGCGTGTCCCTAACGATAGAAAGTACATATACCTTTCCCCTCCATCCACAGGTAATCCAAACTACATGAAGTGGTGGCGTTATCAACCCCTTTACGTACACGTTAATTTTTAGTTTCGTGTGTTGCAAAAGAATAAATGTTTGTTTGATAAGTACTTACGATTCTTATAACAACTGACGCTTGGAACCTATGAAAAAGGGTTCAGCAGATCCAGACGAAGAGACAATTATAAATAGTCGGTGTGTGCACAGCAATAGATTGCCCAGGAAAATCGAAGCCTTACTGGCATAGTATTGGACTTCAGTGTGATGAGAAGACACTGTAAAATTCGAGTTACTATTGGGGACTCGTTAAACTTCAAACATATGAACCTTTGTAATATGCTTGCCATTGTACTATACTTCATTTGACCCACCCGGGTAACTCTGCGACATATACGAACACTCCCAATGTGTAGTTCAATCATGTGATATCCAGTTTAAAGATGGTGACTTACGTCTATGCAGCAGCGAATGGAGAAACGATGCTGGCTTCAGTATAACAGCACTGTGAAGTTAAACCTGATGCCAAAAAATAACGTGTATTTCGCAGGTCTCTGCGAATGAGTATACCCTTGTATATATGCTAAGGGGGCCGTTACCTGACGCGACATCGCACAGAGTAGAGCAGCGCTATAGTGGCGACATCGCCACTATGAATGAAGCACTAAACTAGCGCGCCAGCTTTTCGTCGAACCGTTCTTTCTATGGGACTTCAAGCAGTGAATAGTCTTATCTGCTGGAAAGTCTTATCCAAAGTTCAGTGCAGGATTGTATCTGAGTTTTACGTAGATCTGGTCACCACATTTTGACATACGGCAGTCTAAAAATGTTGTTTTTATCTATGTTGGTGGGCTTGGAAATAGTGGTTCTGACATGCGTGGTGTCATGAAAGCGACATTCCGTCATCGCCTGAAGTTTGTTTTCTCTTCGTAAATTAGCATGTTGGGCGCATGTGGAACAGTGTCGTTAAAAAAAAAAAAACGAATCTCCCAATACACTGCAACACATTTCAAGCGCTTACTGTGGTAGGCGGTCCCCTTAAGTGGTGTACCAACTCAGGCGCAGTGTCTACAATGTGTTTTATTCGGAAATGTTTATTAGATACGCAATGTACCCTGCGACAGCGGCCAGTGTTCCTCCTTGAGGGAATGTTGTTCGCAAGCAGAATGACCTGTAGACTAGACTTTACTGTCCTCTGCATTTCCGAGCCTCACCTTCCTGTTCATTGACGGCTGCACTAGTGTGCAACAGGCTATACAGAGGGTCAGTGATTTTTCGCGAAAAAAATCGGAGCACACAGTAGCATTCAATACTATGTATAAAGCCCAGCTGTTTTTATACCGCCATTGGCTGCTGCCTGCAGGAAAATTCTTTCCCGTATTTGTCCGAGCCAATCTAGATTCGGTAACTGTGGCACTGAGCTGTCGTGATACGTGCGCAGACAGTTAACACATACCAAAACATGATTCAGCCAATCAAGAAAGCTGAACCACGCCATCATTCTTCGAATTCTATCGTGTTAATTTAGTATTTGTCGACTGAATGCGAGAATGTGATCTATCAATTTGTCTTACTTTGTATGATACGCAGTTAATTTATAGGGACTGGAAAATTTCGTGTTTTAAACGACGTGCATGCTAGACTCCACTGTCCTATGTATTTCCGAGCCTCAGATTTCTGTTCATTGGCCGCTGCTCCAGTATGTAGCCAGTTCTACCCCAGACTAGGTGGCACGGGATTCGGTGCTGGTTTCCTTGCTTATATGCTATTGGCTCAGAGTTCACGTAGACGTGTCTAATAAACGGTGATCCAATCGCAAACATGACATAAATGTACGCGTGTTTGATGTATAACTTGTCCTAAAATGAATTCGTGATATTTTCCTGTCCCTTTTAATTTAGTAACTAAATTTATTAATAGTCTGCCTTTAGGGTAACATGTTCTTGATATCTCGAGTCGGGAATACTACCATACATTTCGTAATGATGTACAGTCATACATATCATTTCATTAATTAATTTACAAATATTGTAATAAGTATAGTTAAGTCAGTATTATGGATTGTTATATTAGTGTAGTGTACATCACATTAACAGGTCATGACAGCAAGATATATTGATTTATGTAATTTTATTTCATAATTTAATTATTGATTTAATATATAGAACACATGTGTGTGTACAATGGGTTCAGTGGTAGAGAAGGCAAATTATGCCTTGACTGTGCCCACATAAAACAAGGCGAAATAAATAAGTATGGCTGCCCCTATTTACACCCCAGACTAGCTGGCACGAAAGTCAGTGCTTTTCCCCCAGAAAATCCATTATTGGGTCAGAGGTGACATGGGCGTGTCTAATAAACAGAGCTCCAATTGCGAACGTATCAGAAATGTACATACGTTCGAATTCTAGCTCGTCCTGAAATAAATTCGCGAAACATCTCAATCCCTAGCTACAGTAACTTGTATGCCACTGGAAGTACAATGTCACTAAATGTATACGAGGGAGAAACCTCTCAGTCCCTAGCTACAGTAACTTGTATGCCACTGGAAGTACAATGTCACTAGATGTATACGAGGGAGAAACCTCTCAATCCCTAGCTACAGTAACTTGTATGCCACTGGAAGTACAATGTCACTAAATGCATACGAGGGAGAAACCTCTCAATCCCTAGCTATAGTAACTTGTATGCCACTGGAAGTACAATGTCACTAAATGTATACGAGGGAGAAACCTTTCAGTCCCCAGCTATAGTAACTTGTATGCCACTGGAAGTACAATGTCACTAAATGCATACGAGGGAGAAACCTCTCAGTCCCTAGCTAAAGTAACTTGTATGCCACTGGAAGTACAATGTCACTAAATGCATACGAGGGAGAAACCTCTCAGTCCCTAGCTAAAGTAACTTGTATGCCACTGGAAGTACAATGTCACTAAATGTATACGAGGGAGAAACCTCTCAGTCCCTAGCTATAGTAACTTGTATGCTACTGGAAGTACAATGTCACTAAATGCATACGAGGGAGAAACCTCTCATTCCCTAGCTACAGTTACTTGTATGCCACTGGAAGTACAATGCCACTAAATGTATACGAGGGAGAAACCTCTCAGTCCCTAGCTATAGTAACTTGTATGCCACTGGAAGTACAATGTCACTAAATGCATACGAGGGAGAAACCTCTCAGTCCCTAGCTAAAGTAACTTGTATGCCACTGGAAGTACAATGTCACTAAATGTATACGAGGGAGAAACCTCTCAGTCCCTAGCTATAGTAACTTGTATGCCACTGGAAGTACAATGTCACTAGATGTATACGAGGGAGAAACCTCTCAGTCCCTAGCTATAGTAACTTGTATACAGTCTTTGGTTCGCCTCAGATTATCTAGAATTATAGAACGACGGGGAGAGGTCGAGTAAAAGCCACTAATATTTCATCCATCAAGTAACAGCCGGATGCAAACAAGCTGGTAAACAGTGCTCCGCCCTCGAGAATCTATTCTGTCCTTTCGAGGCCTTGAGGAGAGAAGGCTATAAGGACGACTATTTCACGCAAATATAATGACCCAGAGCCCCTACACGCAAGGCGCGGCAATGCCGTGTGTATCTATAATTTTCAGTGGTGACTCTCGAACATTGTATGGCACCAATCAAAACACTCGCAAGGCCATACAAGGCATAGCTAGAGACATGCAAAATTCGCGTTATTATTAGGTATCAGGTTAGACTTCACCGTACTGTATGTACTGGAGCCGGCGTCGTTTACCCATTGGTATCTGCATGGATGTGGAGCCACGCCCTTTGTGACTGAGCTGCACGTAATTAGGACCCACACCAGTGAAGGGTTCATTTATTGGCGCAGAGTTACCCAGGGCGTGTCACATGAAGTATGTTCCAATGACAAACGTATTGCAAAGGTACACGTGTTTCGAGTTTAACGTGTGCCAAAATAATAACGCGAAATTTGCACGTCTCTAGGCACATAATTGCTTCACCTGACATCAATTACACGAGTCCAAGAAATGATCTGTTAACCCTTTCATGGTGCCACGGTGGCTGAGTGGTTAGCCTGCTCGCCTCCCACCGAGGCGAACCGGGTTCAACCCCCGGCCGGGTCACCGGATTTTCGCATGTGGGAATCGTGTAGAACGATGCCGTTGGTCGGCGGATTTTCTCGGGGATCTGCCATTTTCCCCGCGCTTTCATTTCGGAGCCGCTCCATACCTCAATCACCCTCATCGGCTCTCAAGACCTCGCTGTTAATAGTCGCCCAAATCTGTTCACTTCACTAACCCTTTAGTTCTCAGTGTAGACATCAGTCTACATGTTGCACGGTGAGGTTATATTTGACTGGTACTGTAAACTGCAAAGTTCAGTGCAATGGTCTTTTATGGTTGTAGGTATGTAAGTGGACTTAACGTCTCGTCGACAGCGAGGTCATTAGAGAGGGTGCAAGTTGCACAGGGAAGCGGGATTAGGTAAGGTATCGGCCATGGCTAGAGGCACCCGAATTTCGCAAACATATTTAGTTACATGCTATATTTCAATACCCTACGGGCGTACCAGCAGTTTTCTTTTACTTACTGTTGGCTTGTTTCTGTGTAAAGACACTTTCCTACCTCACTGGCCAATCAGAATTACGCAGCTTCAATACTTCAATACAAAGACAAGCGGCCAATAGCCAAAGGAAGGTCGAAAGTGTACACATAGGATATTGAAGTCTAACCTCCGCTTAAATTTTTTCTCGAAAAACAATCGGCCTTAATCATGGTTGTAGCACTGTAGAATGTACACTGTCAACACATTTTTGGTAAACTTCCTAAACTGTAATGGAAGTTAGTTTTTAACCTTTACATTGTATGGGAATACTACCACGTATCAGACTGGAAATATGGGCATTTTTAGTATCGCTACTATACAAAGTAGGGGACTTTTCTACAAATTTGATTCTTTCGTTAGCAATTGAATCGGTCAATTCAGAAACAGTTCGTGTTACTAAAATTAAATAGCTGAAGAACAAGAAAAAAAGGTTTAAATTGATATATATATATGTATATATTAAATTAGGAAAAAACTGTTCTGGGTATATATTTGGGCTTCTAACATACATGTTTTTGTGTAAACAACTGTGGCAACACATGTTAATTTTTTTTTAATAAATTGAATAAGAGCTTTGACACGTGTTGTTTCTGAAAGGATATATATATATATATCTTTATAGAATGAATGGAACTCATATTTATTTGTTATTACGTAGGCATATAACATGACGTTAAGTAATGAAACAATGGTTAAAATAATTTATTCACAATGTCCTATGTCGGTCGTACTAAACTTCCGTCATATTTCTTGTCATTGGGTATAGTTTCCTCAGACTGCATTAATACTATTCATCATCAATGCTCACATTTTCCTGTGTAGGCCATGCTAACAGTTCTTCATAGAAGTGTTTCATGCCATCGGGTACATACTGCAGAAGTTTCCTCAGATCTTCTTGTTTATTATTTTTGATAGGTGCCCTCTCTTCTAAATAGGCTTTCTTCTGGGATAAAGGAATGCTGCCACTTTGAACGTATGTGGGATCAAGCCATCTATATGCTCGCTAGCTTGTACCATGCCAATTCTGTCACAAGAATACTTAAATTCGGAAAATTGGGAGATTACAAAAGACTGTCTTTCATGTCTGCGAATGATTCTTACAGAAGATTATTTTTAAAGAGCCTATGTCCGCAGTCCTTGCAGTATAAAATGTCACTTGTATCTACCATCTTTACACTAAATTTGAAATGCTTGCCAGCTGTGATAAGCCTTTCAGTATATTCAAGTAGTAAAAAAACCCTGTCATGCTTTCGAATTACTTTCTTCGTCATTGCAAAATCTCTGTCTTTAGGGAGGAATGAATGTCCTCTAATAGAGAAGTAATGTGTCATTGTGGTTAATCGTCCAGTGCTTACAAGAGCAATGCAAACTCTGACTATTGTATTGTTGCGGTTCTGGCCAGGACAGCCGTCTGTGAAAATGTGAAGAGGTTTTGCATTTGTAGGGATTTCATTGTTAATGTAGTCTACTAAAAAATAAGCAACCTCATTTGCGCCTTTTTTTGCAGTACCTTCATGGTAAGTATAAAATTTCGCGTTGTTTTGTCCTATATTATGGATGCTAAATAAGAATGCAGGTTAGCTGCCTCATATGAAATACTTCGTGAACAGGAATGACAGGAAGTTGCAGATTTTGCATTGAAATCCATAGAGATGGCAAGCACTGAATCATCATCAAGGCATTAAGATTTTACTGCTTGTATCTTGGCATGAAACTTCTTTGCCCTTCTGTTGTGCACCATCAACTCCGCTACTGCTACTATCTTGGCTGCGTCATTTAGACTGGCAGTTTTGATTCTAATCCCTAGTTCCTCACATTTACAGCAGCTGTCTATTTGCGGTCTACCAAGTGATATATCTCGAAATATCTTCAGATAAAATTTGTATTTCACATTTAAAGTAGGATACTTTTCAGTAAACAAAGAGTGCATAGTTTTGAATGACAATGCCAATAGTACGTTTCCCTTGTGCTTGTACTTATACCTTCTCCGAGCAAGGAAGAACACGCCGGACACGGCCAGTCGTTACAGCATGCAGGTTAGTAAACGCCATTCTACAAACACTCACCTTACCACTTGAGCTGTTGACACTGTACTTCAATGAACATGATTTTGGTTTGTGTTTGTCTCCTCGACGAAAACGCCTCTGTTTTATACTACATACAGCAATAAGTCCCTGAAGATATGCGTCCTACACATTCTTTGATGTCAATGACCCGAATGTCTCCTATATTCATCTTCTGTCACCAACAGGAACCCGGTCAAAACACTTGTTTCTGCACCTGCAAAAGAATAAAGACAACAAATTAGATATATCAAATGTGCAGTATGTAAAACTACAAATTAAGCACAAAAAGATTGACAAACGCTACACTGAAAACAAAACGCTTACGTGAAATCACACATCATAATGTTTATATTCTGTGAGCAACAGTGTTTGTAGGTTATGCTATGGAACAAACATTACAGAAAACTAAAATACTACTCCATAACGTAAACTTTAGTATAAAATACAATCATGAAACAATGTCACTTGCAATAAATTAAATTCTATGAAAAATGTATATTACTGGATTAAATGTTGAAACCATCCGTTGTAAGCAAGGACACTTACTTGCAATCATCTCCTTGGATAGTCGCTGGAAACTGTATTGCCTTTATAGTTGGTGTATTCTTCGCCTTGAACTCTCGCAATTTTGATAACATCACTCTTACATAATACTCTTTTTCCTTTCCTTTTTCTATTTTCATTGGAATCAACACTTTCATTTTCACACTCCATGTCTAACAGCAGATCATAAAGAAATGGCATTCCAGGTGGGCCAACATGTGAAGTTAACATTTTTCTTCCGCTCCATAGAGGTCACTAGATAACTGTCCAGCCAGTGCACAGAGAAACAGCACTTTTCATTGACATGTGTCGTTTCTCCAGCAACTGGGAAATTATCAAGCCTCGTGAATAACAGTTCCAAGCATCGGAGACGTGAACTTTCTGTATGCAATGGTGGGGTTTGGAAAAAACCCATTTTGTGGGGGGGGGGGGAGCGACGTGTGTTGTTTCTGAAATGACAGATTCAGGAAACTTACCATAGACGTATGGAAAATATTTCAGCATTCGCGCTTTGCCACTGTACGTATACACTGATGTGGTATATTTATAAATAATATCTTAGAGTGTAATGTTATTGTTTACATCTGTTAAATGTCACATCTTGTCCTCTATTTGCAACACGTTTGGAGCTGATGTATTCCACTAAGAAGTTGTTTAAAGGATTAGATTATTCGTGAGATAGTACGTTTGGTGACAGAATACCCACTTCAGAATACAACAGTTAAAGAGAGGCTTATAGAGCGAAGTACTTGAACTCACGTCAGCAAAATGGCGTCGCTGCCCAGTAACACATGGGGTAACCGGTAACTTCCTCGACTGACAGGTGGATAGCGGTGGCTGAGCGGTTAGACAGCTCCCCCCCCCCCCCGAAGAAGAACCGTGGTGAATTCCCGGCCAGGTCGTTCCTGGATTTCCACAAGGGGTAGCCGTGCCTGACAGTGCCGCTGCCGGCGGGTTTCCTCGGGGGTCTCCCGTTACTCTCCGCTCTTACATTTCGGCGCTGCTGCATTCGCACCTCATTTCACCCTCACCGGCTCTCACGATCTCGTCAAGAGCCGCCCAAACCTCTCAACAGTAGCAGCAGTCAGACACAAGGCAGCCAATCAGCGAAGTGCTACGCCTACATCAAAGTAATGTTATGCCAATCCCTTCTTTATTTTTTCCTATTCATTTATCAATTACTAGGGATAGGGAAATTTCGCGAGTTCATTTGATGACGAGATAGGCGTCAAACACGCGTACGCCGAAATAATATTTGTAATTGGATAACATTTTATTAGACACCCCTTGGTCGACTCAGAGCCAATAGCAGACTTGCAAAGGAAACAAGTAGCTAGTGCCATATTGGCAGGTGTGGAGTAACATTGGCTACTCTCTGTGTCAGCAGCCAATGAACAAACCTCTGAGGCCCAAGGATATGCAGGACTGTGGAGTCTAGCCATCAGGTCATTGAACTCGTGAATTTTTCCTATCCCTATCAATTACTAGAGATCTGAGAATTTTGCAAGTTCATTTGTAGACATGTTGGAATTCACACGCTTGTACGTTCATGTTACTTTTGTAATTGGTCAATAACAAACATGTAATAAACTGTGCGCCCAACTACCACCTTTTACTACCAAAACAATCAACCAATAAACAGTTCATATTTGCATGAGAGTATATACGACTATGAAGTCTAACCTCCAGGTCACTGAACTCGCAAATTTCTCAGGTCTCTATAAATTACATATTAATTCTACCACTCTTCAATTATATTAATTATATAAATTCATCACCTACAGATAATGCGAAATATTTCGGCGACAGAATAGACTCCACCATGGGAGTACCAGCAGTTTTATTTTACTTATTGGTGGTGTGTATATGTGTGAAGACACTTTCCTACCTCTACTGGCCAATCAAAATTACTCAACTTCAATACTGTAACATCTGTGATTCGCTCGCAAATACCTAAATCGCATAACACGGAAAACACTCCATCACGAAAGTGCATTTGAGCTAAAGTGTAATGAAATTTAACTGGTCGTGAAATTATTTCGCGAAATTCGGGTCACGAACAATAAACAGAATTACAAATCAAATCATCTAACACTTTGAGGTCTGCACATATTTACTGGCACTTAAGACAAGAGTCACCTATATCCACTACTGCAAGAACACCGGTTCTGTTGGTCTCTGTGTTAGAACTCACCATCGTCCTATTGGTCCATACCACACTGGACACTACCCTGTACTTTGCAGCGTTCGTATTGGCCGGTCATCAACCAATGGAGGGCCTAGCTGATACTTACCCACTCAAATGCCCTTTATCGTATAAAAGGATTTCTTGAGCATAGTCTACGAAGCGTTAACCCATTATGAGCCAGTGTTCATGATTGTGTGTATTATGTATGTGTAGGTAATAAACAATGCGAAGCTCAATGACGAATTATCTTAACTGTGGGTAAATGATTCGCAAACCGTGTTACTGGTATATAATTCATTATTGGTTCATATAACTGTAGCCGAACATACGGCCTACCACTCATTGGCTGTGAAAACGAAACAAGTGTTGTATCGAATTAAGTACAGCACGCATCATAAAGTTCCATGTCTGCAAACACCTGAAACCGTAATTTAAGTGTGCCTGAAAGGGTTAAAATTGACTTGATCATGAACCATCCGTAGCAAACTCGTAGGTCTGTGGTCGGGACGGCATCGCTCCGCGAGCCACACAGAGTTGCCAGGATGGCTTAGTGTTTGCTCCCCCATCTGTCATTCGGGGCGCGGTTGATTTGATGTGTCCCCGCTGCGGACCCCCGGGAACGACAGCAAACATTTACCTCCGGGGTCGACCCAGTTCCGAGCCACTAGACGGCGAAACGAGGGGGGGGGGGGGGGGGGGGGCGACCGGCCTCAAACAGCTGGCTGCGCGGGCACCAAAGCTTAGCAAGGGAACCTATCGATAAATAATGTACGTGATTCAACGCTAAAGGTGGGTTTACGATTAACACTTCGTAGCTAATTTGAAAATTTCTTTGTTGTTCAAAACAAAATTCGCAGGGATGTGCAGTCTTTGTTCGGCTAGCGTTTGACATTACCTCACAAGAACACGACAGCGCAGTGACAATGATATTGATAACGAGGAAGAATTTCTTTTTTATAGGGACATAATTAACTGTAAATCCTTTTATACGATTAAAGATATTTAAGTGGGCCAATATCAGCTAGGCTTTCCATTGGTTGATGACCGGCCAATAATGAACGCTGTAAAGTACAGGGCAGTGTTCTGTATGGTATGGACCAATAGGACGATGGTGAGTTCTAACACAGACACAAACAGAACCGGTGTTCTTGCAGCAGTGGATATAGGTGACACACTTCTAATGTTTCTTAAGTGCCAGAGAATGTAAGCAGACCGCAATATGTTAGAGACAGGAAGAATTGAATTGTACTTCATGACTCGATAAGCACGCGGGAAATAAACAATAAGAAGATTCGCAATTTACGATTGAACTAGCGGACCCGACAGACGTTGTCCTGGACATATGTCTTAAATAAAATTTTAATTAAGTAACAGGACTGAAAGGATTTATTGTACCAAATTTTAGATAAATAATGTATAATTTTATTTATTATTTTTTTAATTAAATATTTCCGATAAGTAACAATTTAAAATAAAAACAATATTAAAAATTTGTTATGAAATCAATTAACTACACAAATAAATTTGTAGGTTAGGATGGTTGTTAATCAACGCTCTTGTAAATTTGATAGGAATTTATGTAAAATACTCACTTCAATACCGCACCGAATTTGCACAATGTATAGTTTTTATCTACACTTTAAAACCCTTCACACACTAATTACATCTGAATGTAATATTTCAATTAGCACGCGATTTATTTTAACACAATAACAACACAAAGTTACGAAATTCTCCTGAATCTGATCGCAGCGCCACTATCGGGACAAACTGGAAGTAAAATGAAATATTTTTGGATATTCGACACCGCGATCGCAGCGCTGTCTGCCGGATACATTGTAAAACATTCCAAGATCAACAATAACTTATAAATAAAACATTTATTAAAAAAACATTTTGTAGTGAACCGAATTGTGAATCTAAACCATACTCGAATCCACTTGAACACACACAAAAAAATTTCATCAAAATCGGTCCAGCCGTTTAGGAGGAGTTCAGTGACATACACACTCACAGAATAATTATATATATAAAGATAAGCAACTATTAAGTCTAGCCAATCGGAATCGTAGAAGACGAAAGAAGCCGACATAACCTGGAAATATGGACAAGAGTGAAGATTATTTAAATATATTTAATTACTTGTGGTCACTGCTTGTGTAAACGTTTTAAAAAACTTGTAATATGTCATGGCAGAGAAAGCAGACGCCAACATTGGGTATTTACATCAATACATCTGAAAATGTTAATTACAACGAATTCAAAAACATCTTCCAAGAAACAAAACATAACCACGAATTGTTCTTTAATTGAAGAGAATACTGTCTCAATTAAAATGACTATTTGCATACAGTTTCACAATACAACCTAACCTGAATAAAAGTTGTAAATACAGTTTCCCGCCAACAACAAATGTCACTGGTCCCTGATTCGCTATTTCGTCTTGACTTGTACTTAAGATATCAAATATATAATGATATCTTAAGTCACACCAAGCACGCACACGACAGTCGTAAACTAATACCCCTGAAAACATCGATCCATATATTAAGCACACTGCACACACAGTCTGTTAATTGCAAACCCACCTTTAAGGCTGTTCACGATAAAGTGAGCACTTTTGAAATAAACCTTAGAAAAAAGTCACTGTCCCTGCCTGCATGTATTTTAACGGGAGTACTGAGTGACATGCATCCAATAACGTTGGTAACACGGGATTGAAAGTAGTTCCACATCTTAGCGCCCAATAAAAAGTGTTGGGTAATCATTCTTGTCAACTTAAATTATTTCTTTCTGTTTCTGTTGTTTTTTAATGCATCGACCAGTAAAAATGAGCACATTTTAAAAATATTTACTTTTCTAATAATTTTAACAGTTTCACTTGACCGACGCACGAATAAAGTGATGAGGCCCATGACTATGTTACGTTTACATGAGGTGGATGTGCCTACAAGTAGATCCTAAGCAGGGTTTTCAAATACTGATATGATAATGTAATGCAACGAAAAATAATATATCCCTAGAGACCGAGAAATTTCGCGGATTCATTTCAGGACAAGTTAAACTTCAACGAAATGTGCGTGTGTGTATCTGCTTCTATTTGGAACATAGTTCGTTAGACACGACCCGGACCTCGTTCAGACAATCACGAACCCGCAAATAAAACACCGATGGAATCACGTGCTGCCTGATCTGGAGTTTAACTGGAGCAACATCCAATGAAAAACTTAAAGAAGCTCCTCGAGTACATACAGGTTGTGAAGTCTAGCTTGCTGAAGGATTAACCCGCGAAATTTCCGGGTCGTCTCTGTAGATTGTGTACGTAAGAGTATAACGTCTCGTGTGTATCTCGCAAGAAAAGTATTTCTTACTCGGCTACCACTGCAGACAGATGAGTAAAAATGGAACTCAGAATGTATGGAACCATGAAACCATCTTTCAGCTCATCAGTTAGGACAACTTTGCAAGATACTTACGAAACAGTGGCAGCTCTAATTCCTTCAAATATTTAACAAAAAAGATAAAGTGAAGTACGAGCATAATTGAAGAAGCGGGCCAGTTACATACCCAAGTATTTATATGATCTTCAAATAAAATTGTGTTAATTATACCAAGCTTAGAAGTGTATTGTTTTATAATTCAACTAATTATACAATGGCTTGTGCCGACACTAGCTAGTAAAATATTAAGCCTGCGTCTGAGCAGGGCGAAAGTGTAAATGATCATTTCTCGTATAAATGACTTGATTGAAAATAAAGTTCACTCAGTCTCGAGCATTTAAAATCAAGATCTCTTAAAATCATTCCGGGAGTCCGCGTTAAACATTGTGCAAACTGTATTGAAATTATATTTGAATGTGGCGCGGGATAACATTTCGTAATTGAAGAGAGCAGCGCGCTGTCGGAATTGTTCAGACTTAGCTGGAACTGAAAATGCTGATACCTCCATTGGCTGCTGCCTGCATGAAAATTCTTCCCTGTATTTGTCCGAGCCAATCAAGATACGGTAACTCTGGCGCTGAGCCTTCGTGATTCGTGCACAGCAGTCAACACTGACCAAGACATGATTCAGCCAATCAAGAATGCTGAATAACATCCTATCGTTCTTCGAATGAAATCTGGTCTCGAAATCTTGTCGCGAAATATCACTACCTCTGGCGATAGTCTCTTGGACCTATACGTGGGCTTTACATTCTTGGCACACGATCATGAAATGAACGCGGAAGGCGAACCATATCTAACATTATAAGTACACGGCTTTCGTCTGAATACGGGCATCCTCTATTCTTCACAACATAACCACACTGTAAAACAAATTTGAGGTAAATTTCCCTTACATGCAAGGGAAGCTACCTTCACACGCAAGGGAACATTATCTCTTCAGTGCAGAGCAAATTTACATAACAATTTAAGTACTATTCCCTAATCGTACGGGAAAAGTACCTAAAAAAATCGGGGCAAAAATCTCATACAAGTAAGGGAAAATTAACTATATTTAGGGCCACCTGTTTTTCGCGAAAAGATTTCAGGACAAGTTGTGTTCCAACACACTTTAGTTCAAAACCACTTTAATGAGTGGGTCATTTGAATTGTTACGCATTTAATGTGTTTGCCCGCGAATCACAGACGATGAAGACTACAAGTGTGCACATAGGAAATTGAAGTCTAGTGTTGGCGTAAATCTTTTCACGAAAAACAGATGACCCTAACTATATTGTATTGTATAATACAATTATACATAAAATATACCGGGGCATTAGTGATAATAATTATTTTATTACCTTTATACTCCGACGAACAGTAAGAGAAACCTCAACACTAAAATCCTCGGCACTTGCTGGTGGGTGGACACAAACCATGGTCCTCTATCACGATAGGTCGATGCGCTATTCATTACACCACGATGACAGCGTGAGAGCATAAGTGAATATAAGCATGTTAAAGAATTGCTTATTCAGCTCGTCCTCCCACTTAGCTGTTGAGACAATGCTGAAGAGATGCACTCGTAGTAAGGCAATTTTCCCATCCATGCATGAGATTTTCCACTACCTTTTACCTGAATTTTTCTCTAGAGTGCGGTAATTTTATCTTACCCGTAGGGAAAACTATGTTCTCCCCCCCCCCCCCACAAGTTTGAGAATATTCCCTTATATTTGTCAGGTAATTTTCCCGTTATTTTTTTATAGTGCATGTCTTCGCCCGGTTTATTACAACACAAGCTCGTTACGCAACAAACTAAATTAACTTTATAGCTGAGTAATCGCATCATATTACCACAGCCCCAGCGAAAAAATCCAATATTGCTTGCTCTTCTTCAACTATGATTTAAAACATTCGCCGAGAAAATACCAATTTTCAACAAGAACTAGTTAAAAATTCTTTCTTCTCATATACTAGCTAGTGTCGCATCACGTAGTTACAATTATAATTTTGAACATAACCAAATGTTGACAATTTTCTCTCTTATAAAAAATTAATTTCTTTACTAGTTCTTATTAAAAAATAAACTCCATTCATACTACGTGTAAATAAGTATAACTGACATTTCTGATGGCTGATAATTTCTAACCTGCGATAAAATCATTGCCAAAATAAATAAATAAATAATTCTCACGGTATCCAGTTATGGTTTTTAGGTTAAATAAATTTACGATCTCAAATTACGTATGACTTATCTCAGATCAGAACCATAAAATTATGAAAATAATAAGAAAAATTAATATAGATTTATCAGGTGTTACATTAGGAAAACGTGCGTTAGCAAATAGTTCAAGCTGTTGAACTGGTTTTTAATGCATACAAAAGTTCGATCTGTATTTTCGAACGAAGGCAATAGAATGAGTGGCCTAACAAATTCATAAGTTACGGTCGATTCAACAAAATACTTTGTTGCCAGTCTAATTGTTTTGGTCCAACACAGAGGTTGTGTTTATTCAAACATGTATTCTGTCAGATGAATCTAATTAATTTAGTTGCTTTACAAGTTCTGTTTATTCAAAACAGTGCTTTGTTGGGATAAGGCTTATTCTGCCCAGGTTGGGAACATCAATGCTTTTAGTTTGGTAAGTACAATTTTTCGCCATCAAGCGCTAGTGTCGCATGTGTACCGCATGTTCTCTATTTTTTACGTTAAAAACAAAATAATTGCAATAATTATAAACCAATAATTAAATAACGTCGTAGTTAAGTTAAACGTTTTGTTTTTATTACATCACGGAGGTTACAATTTGAATTAAAAGTGACCTCTTTAGAACACTGTGCACCTAGCGGAGGAAATTTTCCTTATTGTGACGATTAATAGATCGTCACCTAAAAATATGTAATGGTTTTAGTAATTTTGCATTACAGTTGGTAGCACTGCGTATTTACCGTTTTTATGTGTATTTATATTTGGTTATATACCGGCCGGTACATTTATTGTCATTGGCATTTATTTATCTAATATGTATTTTATTGCACATAGTTTTTACAGTAAAATTATTCTTATTGCTTAGTGTTAATATATTATGAATTTTATTACACACATATTTTATATGGCTGTAATATTTGTAATTGATAATATTTGGCAAATCGACTTGTAAAGAGTCGCGACCGTGCTGCTTGGGGTGCCGGGATATAGCGCGACGTCACCTGGCTGGACAGCGCGCCCTATCCAGTGTGTGAGTGTCAGGCGCGGTGTTTAGACGGCCGCAAGGAGCGTGAGATCGACCGCGGAGCGAAACAGTATCGGGAAGTAGGGCGGACGCTTAGCAGTAAGGGACTGCTACGTAATTTCTCGCCAGTCGCGATGTGCAGTGTGCTACCCGAGCAAGTGAACGTCGCCGTGACGTTTTCGGGAGCAAGTAAATTAACTGTTTAAAGGATATCATAAGAACATGCCCGACGTGAACGTAGAGACGATGTTGCTATGTTTGCCTGTCGCGCGCAGCTCCAGCTAGTAAAATATGGACCAAGTATCGCAGAGACGTAAAATTGAGGTAGACGTACTATGTGTAAAATGCTGCCTGAATGAGTAATATTCACTTTAATACGAGCATCCTGAAAATCCAGAAAATAAGTGCGAGACCGTGACTTGTGACTGATGGCTCGTGAAATTGAATTTTGCCACGCTGGTTACACTACCCATTTTACGTGGCTCGAGGACAAGCATTTTAAACTGTACGTGTAGTAACATTGACGTACGCCAACGACCCGTGTTTTTGCAATATTTCCTTGCAGCCCAGAAAAGTAGCTTTAAATATTTCTCTGCTACTTGTCTTATGTAGGCTTTATTGCGAACGGTGTTTCACGTGGTTAGAGTGCTAGAGGCATGTCCGTACTTTTGCATAACGACTAAACAGGCCGAATATTCCGGAGTGGGTCAGTGCAAACCAGCATGCCAGTGAGCGTGCAAGAAAACCGCTCATGGGTGCGTGGGTTCCCAAGGCGAACAACATGACAGATGCTCCCGTTCTGACGGCGTCGAGCGGCCGCAATCTACAGCGAACTGACACTGGGCAGCAAGGACGATCCCCGACGTGGCCATGTGGTAGGCGATATGTTATTCTGTACGAATGCCAAATTTAAGGTGTGAGTTATGCACAAGCGCCGTCGTCAGCTTGTACTGTACATGAGGAGTCCGTCGTCCTTCTTTTGAAACTTTTTTGAAGCATGGCAAGCGCCGTGGAAACGATTATTGTTTGTGGTTTTAATATTAGACTTTATGAGCACCAGTTATTGAAAGTTACCGCGTAGGACAAAAGACGTTTAACGTTATCAAGGGGTCTGCCTATGCAATATTTAGATTTGAGTGCAAAACCTTTTAGTATATTTTATCGTGCGTAAGTATGAGTAAACTCAGTACCTGTAAACAGTCGTTTTGGTGCAAAATAAATAGTGAATCAAAAGATCTTGGAACTTAAAAATAGAGAGACATTATTTGCAAATGATCCCCCGATTTACGAAAGACTTGTGTTCTTGTAATATGAGTAATAATAGTTCGATTGTAGATATTTACAAGGGAAAGAACATTGGCCGCGTAAATTGGGAGTTTCAAGTCGAGATCACATTCTGCCCCGTAGGGGTAGTTTAGGTAATATTAGTGTGCCGTGGAGTGAGATAGAGATTGACACCACTGCGGGGGTAGAAGGAGGTTTCACTATGACATAAGGAAACTCGATTTGTCCCTAACCTCAGTAGAATTAACCTTAGTTGGGGCAACTAAATACATTTTTGGCGCCATATAAAAATATCATGTTGGCTTTTTTTTTATCAGTGCAACGTCTCACGTCGACAAAATGGCGCCGCGTACCAGAAACATGTTGGAAGACTACGTCAAGTGCTTGCACGCACACGCTACACTATGTGAGACACCTTCGTGTCTGATGGTGTTTGCCGGCTCGTCCGTGCAGCCCTGTGTGCGGGCGACATCTGGTGTCCTCGCCGGGAGACGGTGTTCGATGGACATGGACCACCTGTGATTGTTTTTTTTTTGTTTTTTAATTGAATTTTATTTATTAATACTCAAGCAGATATTCTCATGAAGAATAAGTTTGTCTGTTTCATTTGGATATCAAGAATTAGATTTAGAAGCTGCCATGTGTATTAAAGAAAAGATGTCTTCTCCGGGAACATGTAAGTTTGTTGTGTTTGGGTAGTTTCGGCAAAGCGTATTTCACATTTCCAGTTCTTTCAAAATCCTGTAAATTCATAATCACTTGTACTGTCGATTCCAACTCTACCATTCCTACCCTGGCCTTATCATTCACGAATCTTAAGCTAATCGTGCAAACTACTAATTTTCATCGTCAAATATACCTATCAATTAACATAATAGTTTAATATCCGTGTAATTTACGGGGTCTTCGTGAGGTTGTACCATCACAACTTACAAGACAGCAGCTTGCAATGAAATGAAATGACAATTTATATACAGATTTAGGCAGAAGGCATGGCCGGGGCTCACATAGCCTGTACAAAGTTCCAGCCGTCGTTGGCCATGCTGATATTGCAGTGCTGAAGTGTGCTGCGACGCACATTGAGAAGGTTTTTCCGCGTGGCATTGATGGCGTCAAACTGCTCTCCATGTCATGAGCTCATCCCTCGTGTCAAGTGGCGTTTCATTCACCATCGATCTGATGTGGCTTCACGGCCAGAAGTCAGGTGGTGTGAGGTCAGGTGAGCGTGGTGGCCTGCCTACGTGTCTACCGCACCCAGGGAGTGCACATGGAGTTGCCAGCTAACAGCAATGGAGGAATGAGGTGGGTTACTATCCTGATGCAGCCACATCACCTCACGAGCAGCTAATGGGGCATCCTCATAGCATTGTAGTAACAGGAACTGGAGATACTTAGAATACACTGAGACCACGCGGTACTGAGCGGTGTTATCAGGGGCGCATGACTGCGTACAAGCTGGTTACAACGCCAAGTAAAGGCCATTAAATATAACACATATTACGCGAACATAGTTACTCTAAACGCTTGAGTTTAATTGCTGAGAAGTAATAGGAAACAAATCCTAAAGTAATTGTTAAGATAAATAAGTGACCCAGAATATTTGATTTAAAAACAGTGTAAACTGTATGGGATGAAAATATATTTCTGAAAATAATTTTCTTAGGCCGAGAAAACTTTTATAGGTAATATCACCCCCCCCCCCCTTGCTAAGAAAATAGGATGTTGGGTCATGACATTGTCGTAAACATTTCGGAAACGGATTATCACTGTGAAACGAACACATTGGTGCAACACTCTCGGGCGAACGTTTATCCAGAGAACCACTACGACGTTTGAAATAACGCGGTGGTTTGTCATCTATCCAACCTGTCAGGCGGCAGAGTCCTGAAGAATTCGCGGATTCAATTTGGGAAAAGATAGAATTCAAAACACATGTGTTTATATAAGTTTATCCATTGGCCCACACGAAGCGTGACACCTCCTGGAGAACGCTGGTCCAATCGTTTCCTTCCACTGTGACAGCAGAAAACCAATCCACAGTTTAGATCGGCATATTTGCACATACAACTGTAGAGTCTAGCCTGCAGGTCATTGAACTCGCAAATTTTTCAGGTCTCTACTTATAGGCTATTAACGATAAAGTGAGTACCTTTGAAATCCCTCTCATTGGTAATAACAGTCAATAAATGTATTTTATTCTAGCTTTAGACATAAACTTCTGAATGCGGTGGAATCTACAAACTGTGTTTATTTCCTACATGGCAATGTTGATTTTAAAAAAAGTGATTAAAACATCTAATATGGCAGAAAGTAAAAAGTAACTAGGAACTCAAAATTACTCACTTTACCGTGGATAGCGTCTAACAAGTATTCATAATTGTCAGAGTTAATTTCAAGTAACAGCCCTGTTAATCAGGATTTTATTGTTTTATTCCACTTTTCTAAGAGTACTGAAATAGTCTACAGAATAATTTAGATTCCAAGGATGAGAACCATAAAAAATAATTGTTGATGGTCTTAAGTCCTGTAGTAATTTCTTCCTTATTTTGCACATGAATGGCTTCATAAAATTTCTACCTGGACATAAATATATTCATAAACAACAACAATTAGGAGACCCTGAAGCAATGCGATATGCCTATAAGTTACTAATGATTCAAAATAGCCAATTTATTTACGCGTGAATATCAAAACTTGCGAACATACTATAGGACCAAATCGCAGGTGCTTACTCCTTGCATCAAATAGAGCTTATACTAAGGTGCACTGGATTTCATGACCAGTGGGTTTTCCATAACCGTTTATCTCAGATATCCACTTTCATGGTTGGATAATTTCCGTGTTACGGAATGCATCTTAGGTGTGTGCCCGCGAATCACAGATTTACAGTACAAGAGAAACATAATTCTAGTTGACCACACAAGTAAGAAAGATTCTTACAAAGTCACGTTGTAATGGTTAGAAAGATTGTATTCTTACAAAGACACGTTGTAATGGTTAGAAAGATTGTATTCTTACAAAGACACGTTGTAATGGTTAGAAAGATTGTATTCTTACAAAGACACGTTGTAATGGTTAGAAAGATTGTATTCTTACAAAGACACGTTGTAATGGTTAGAAAGATTGTATTCTTACAAAGACACGTTGTAATGGTTAGAAAGATTGTATTCTTACAAAGACACGTTGTAATGGTTAGAAAGATTGTATTCTTACAAAGACACGTTGTAGTGGTTAGAAAGATTGTATTCTTACAAAGACACGTTGTAATGGTTAGCATATACTTACTATTTACACCATCCAGTTAGCATTTTAGATCGGGAGTTGGTCAATCATAACTAGGGATAGGAAAATTTCCCGAATTCAATTCAGGAAATGATAGACTTGCAAGACATGTACAATGAAGACACCTTTTCAATTGGATCACGGCTCCTGAGACACGCTCTGGAAGACTCTGAGCCAGTAGTATAATGACATGAAAACAAGTAGCGAGTGCCATACTGCCAGGTGTGGAGTAACACTGGCCACTCTCTGGGGCAGCAACCAATGGACGAACATCTGATGCTCGAGTGTACACGTGACTAAGGAGTCTAGCCTTAAGGTCATTGAACTCGCAAAATTTTCCTATCCCTAATCATAACGCACAATATACAAAGTATGAAATGTGTTATAATTATAGTTAAAGCTTAGTTAAAACTTCATAATACAATTACATTTTACTGGAACGCGCGGAGGGATATTTAGTTAGGTTGGCGCCACATGTTTAATTGAGTATAAATGCCCATTCTGCACTCTCACCTTCTGTTGAGTCGTCGCCGTAGGCTGGACGTCATTACGGAAACGGCGGTCGTGCACGATGGCGCTACGTCCAGGGCAGTATCTTCTCGTCTCGGAGTCTGGCTGCAGACAGACAGACTTTTCCCAGGCGATATGCCTTTATTAACGATTACGTACTATAAATCTGTCCTGGTTTACCTTCTGCCTCGTGGCGAAACTTCCAAGAGCTTGTTTTGTTTCCGTTTGCCCGTGCTGACGTGTCCTTGCGGCTAGCGTCGTATTGACATTCCTTCGCCTTAAGTGTTTGCAAATTGTCCTGAATACAGCGGTGTCTACCTAGGGTGCGTTCAGCGAGTATGTTCTTTTAAAGGCAGGTTCACACTCATGCCCACCATAGCAACGTGGCTAATATGTAGGGATAGGAAAATTTCGCGAGTTCATTTCAGGACAAGGTAGACGTCAAACACGTGTACACTGAAGTTGACTTTGCAATTGGATCGCAGTTTATTAGCCACATCCTGTACGACTCTGAGCCAATAGCAGACTTGCAAGGAACAAGTAGCGAGTGCCATACTGCCAGTTGTGAAGTAACATTGGCTACTCTATAAGGCAGCAGCCAATGAACAAACATCTAAGACTCAAGTATACACATAACTGTCGAGTCTATTCTACAGGTCACTGAACTCGCGAATTATTCCTACCCCTACTAACATGTAGGGGCAGAGACATTTCGTGAAAAGAATTCTATACACGATAGAATTGAAATAATGATAGTGTGGTTCAGCTTTCTTGATTGGCTGAGTCATGTTTTGGTCGGTGTTAACTGTCTGCTCACGAATCACGACGGCTCAGTGCCAGAGTTACCGAATATCGATTGGCTCGGACAAATACGGGAAAGAATTTTCATGCAGGCAGTAGCCAATGGAGGTATAAAAACAGCTGGGCATTATACATAGTATTGAAGTCTACTGTGTGCTCTTATTTTTTCACGAAAAATAACTGACCTTACTAATAAGCTAAAGAAACCTGCTGAAGTGCCTTTAGGGTATTGAAATCTAGCATGGTTTGAAATATTTTTGCGAGAATCGGGTGTGTCTACATATAATGTCGATCATGACTAGAGACCCAGAAATTCCGCGAGTTAATTTGTCAATATTTAACTCCACAGTCATTTGTGTACTCGAGTCTGAGGAAGTTGTACACTGGCTGATGCTCCAGTTGTACCCCAGACAAGGTAGTTCGGGGTTCGCTAATTAGTAGGGACACCCGAATTTCGCGAAAAGATCTCACGACCAGTTGTATTTCGTAACACCTTAGCTGAGAATTGCCTTTGCTTGATTGGCTTATACAGGTGTTGCGCGTCTAAGGTGTGTGCTCGCGAATCACAGACGTACAGAATGGGAGTTAACTAATTTTGATTTACCCGTCAAGTAAGAAAATGTCTTCTCGTAAAGACTCGTGGCCAATAAGCAAATTAAATCTGCCTGTACGCCGATAGGCTATTGAAATCTAGCATGAGCAGAAATCTGTTCGCTAAATTCGGGTGTCCTTACTAATTACTTATTGGCTGAAAGAAGTTCAGTGCGTGGTTTACAAACTGTGATCCAGTTGAAAAGAAAGTGATCTGTATATATGTTTGAAGTCTAGTTGGTCCTCAAATGAATTCACGAAATTTCAAGGGTCTACTCATGACTAGAGGCCCGAGAATTTCATGGGTTCGTTTGTGGACAAGCTGTAATTCACACACCTCTACGTTCATGTTACTTTTGTAATTGGTCAAAGTGTTGATGACACATCGTGGAGATAAATGAGCCAATAACAAACATGCAATAAATTGTGCGCCCAACCACCACCTTTTACTACCTAAACAATCAGCCAATAAACAGTTGTTATTTGTATGAGAGTACATAATATTGTGAAGTATGGCCTACAGATCATTGAACTCGTGAATTTCTCAGGTGTTTACTCATGACTAGAGATAGGAAAAATCCGCGAGTTAAATGACCTATAGGCTAGACTCCACAGTCATGTGTATACTCTAGCATCAGATGTTTGTTCATTGGCTGCTGCCCACTCTAGAGTAGCCAGTGTTACTTCACACCTTGCAGTATGACACTCGCTACTCGTGTCCTTGAAAGTCCGTTATTGGCTCAGAGTCGTCCAGGGAGTGTCTAATAAACTGGGATCCAACTGAAAAGTCAACTTCGGTGTACACGTGTTTCACGTCTACCTTGTCCTGAAATGAACTCGCGAAATGTTCCTATTCCTACTGATGACCAACTCTGCAAGGAAGACTGCCACTTGTAAAATGTTGAGGGGGTAGAGTACGACTCCTTGGCTCATGCCCTGGTCTTGATAGGCGTCGCTTTCTTAGTGCCCAGCAGCAGTCAGTCTCCTGCGCAGAGAACACTCATGTCTGTCGCCGCGGGCGAGAGGCCTAGGGAGGAAATGTAAGGTAGGGGTGGGGCTTGGGGTGAAGGCACTTTGCTCCCCTCTCCCCTCCGCTCATGGTTCGTGTGTGCGGGGGGGGGGGGGGGGCTTGTTAAGGCTTGTGGGGTTGAAGAGAGGGAGAGGGTGCCTTTCTCAAGACAGGGTTGTGTGGAGCACTCGGTTTGGGGGAACACGAACAGCGTCTGAAAATTATTCGTGTGTGCCACAGGGTCCTAGACGAAAGGGAAATGTTCCGGGTTCGAAACCTTCCGGAAATATAAAGGAAAAATTAAGAAATACGGTCGGTTACACGTAAAATAAGGAATTAGTTGTAATGAAACAGTGCAGTGATACAGGTGTCCAGATCTACTGTTGTTCTTCAGTCGAAAGTCGTCCGGCCATGTCTGATAGGGGCGAAGCAGGGCGGGTAAGAGATTGTGACATTTCAATATAATCAGATATGAAGAAACTATGTGGAATTAATAGAGTCCTGAAACATTCGCGGTTTCATTTCGGGACAAGCTATAATTCGAAATCTCGTACGTTTGTATTGCCTTTGTTGTTGGCCCACCCGTTAGTTTACACCTCATGGACAACTCTGTGCCAATAATAAACAGACAGTAAAATGCAGACCCAATCACCGTCTTCCACTAATACAATAGGCAACCAATGAACAGTTATATTTGTACGAGTTTACATACGACAATGGCGTATAGCCTACAGGTTATTGAACTCTCGAATTTTTCAGGTCTCTAGGAATTAGCAACCCAAAATTTTTTTCCCGATATTTTCATCCACTCGTCTTCTCATAAAAAATAGACATTTATAACTCGATTCTTTCTATCGAGAAGGATGAAGTTTTAAACATTTTTTCAGCGAATTATTACAACTATTCATACATATCTTATTATATCAACTTTTCTTCTCAATTATTAACATACATCCAGTCTTGGCGGCGGTGGTATTCTATCTGTTAGAAAAATATCGTTCGATTTGACTTCGGTTTTGCTTATGTTGTTACCTGTCCTCCGATTGGCTATCGTCCTACCATGCCACATTTCTCCGCCAACCAGCAACGGCGAGACGAAAGACAACCAGGATAGTTTTCTTTTGTGAATTTTTTAATAAACATTCAATTGCTTTCTTCCCTGTATGGAATAATTGGTAAATATCAACGACAACCCATGGGATACAGAATACCGCCTAGAAACAAATGAAAAATACTTACATAAATATCTCTAAGTCAATAAACTATTAAACTAACAAAAATTAAACTGCATTTGGTTTAACTCATGTAATAAAGCGTAGTTTGAAGATTATATTAAACGAAATGCCAACATAAGAAGATATTCCTTCTCTGACCAACTGTGAACATAATCCCTCGAAAACTGCAATGTTACAAGATGTGCGCGCAGTGCTTGTCATGCTATAGCCCACATAGTAGTGGTTAGCCACCGCATTTCCTAATTATAACATAATCTAAGTGATAAAGTAGTAAATATCAGTTTGTACCGCTTAGTGGATATCCATGAGATATTACAAAACCACCAATGACTAGAGCCACGAGTATTTCGTCAATTCATTTGGATACGTCCAAATACTTGTTCTTTTTACATGCTGTTGTGATTGGAGAACAGTTCTTTGGAGACGCCCCGTTTAGCTGTGATCCAATAAGAAACAGGAAGCAGTAGTGTGAGTGAGCGCTTGACAGTACTGTACAGAGGCCTGACTTTATCACAGCAACCAATATGCAAACGATATTGTCCAGCCTAGCTTGTTGTCAACTCAATCCGCGAAATACTCGGGTATCTACCAATGACCATCACAAGAGGTAGTGAAATTTCGAGAAAAGATTCCAAGACTAGCTGTATTTCAAGACACTGTAAGATCATTTACCTATATTTTTTGGCTGAATGACTTTATGACACGTGACAACTGTCTGCACACGAATCACGTAGAAGCCGTGACGATGTTGCCGAATTCTGAGTGGCCCGGCTTAAAGGAATGAAGTCTATCGTGTATTCATATTTTTCGCGAAAAATCATTAGCTCTAACCCATATCGCATGGGTAGACACATGTAAAATCCTCGTTATTAATTGCTAACAAGCTAGGCTTCTCGTCTCTGTGCCTACTTGAGGGCAGTTCGTGATTTCATTGGTTACTGGCGATCATACAACATACTTTACCCGTGTGGCCGCTTCACTGCTGATTGGGTGCTCAACCTTTGAGCCTTTCCTATTAGCTCAAAGTGTCCTTGTGACGAGCCACGCAGGTTGTATACCAATGGCAATAGTCCATAGAACATACAGTATCTTGGAGTTTGGTCTGCCGCCAGATAATTACGAGAATCGCAAGTTGTATACCAATGGCAATAGTCGATAGAACATACAGTATCATGGAGTTTAGTCTGCCGCCAGATAATTACGAGAATTTTGCTGGTCTCTACGCATGGGATTCCCCGTATCCTGGGGCTGAAAAAAAATTATCCCGTACCAACATTGGACGGGACGTCTTATACCCCGTACCTGAGACTTTTTCGAAAATAAATTGAATATTAATAGAGACAGTTGTATTTCGCGAAATCACTTATGGCTATGGTAGACTTTAATCACCTACGTCCAAAAACACAACTTCTTTCGGTTATTGGCTGCGTGTCTAAGTGAGAAGATATGTTACTTGATTGGACCAATCAGAATAATGTACTCTGAAACTGAACATCCGTGTTTCGCGGACAGTCACTTGAGACACGTGACATTTAGAATCATAGAACCCACGAAAGTGCATACGAACAAAAGTGTTTTGGAGGTCAAGTGATCTTGAAATCTTTTCGCGAGAAACAACTGTCTCTAAATATTAATAAATACAGTGTCAGTTGTATACCATTTCGGCGATACCAGGTACGTTTACTCTTATGTTCTTAACTAAGGTTAATTATACTCACGTTACGAACAAAAGAAGTTTCCTTATGGGAGTGTTCGTCACGGGAAAATTCCCGCTGCTAAGTAAGCGCTAGTGTTCCAAAGAGGTTCCGTTAAATTAAAATGCTAAGCTACGTGAATAATACAAGAGGGAGACTTCACTTAGTTAAGTAGTTATTTCACATTTGATTTATGATTATTGCAATTATTCGTTTTTGACGTAGAAAATAGAAAAATCCGGCACACAATGCGACACTAGCGCTTACGTAGTGAGGAAAAATGTTATTTGCCAAACTAACTTTGCCAAACTTCCCTTCCTGAGTGGGATAAACCTTATCTCAGCCCAGTGGCCACAGGTGGTTACTATTAACGTTGACGGGTAGTATTCGTCAGCAAATGCGTTCGTGGAAGTGGCACTTTCCGATATGTGTGCAGTATCCTTTCTTCCACCAGTGTGTGTTGTTGTCGTTGGTTTTAAAGATAATTAAATTATACATTCAGATCATACAACAATTTATAAAAATTCCCTGGATCATTTTGTTTGGTTCAGATGTCGTGTATCGAGTTACCGGAAGTATCCGTTATATCTAGGGACTGGAAAATTTTGCAAATACAGTTTAGGACAAGCTGAAATTAGAACACACTGTACATTGGCCATGTTTGCAATTGGAGCACAGTTTATTAGACACGTCCAGGTGAATTCTGAGCCAATAAAACGAGCGGAGTTTTCTTACGAATTCATTCGGAGGTGATGCTGTGATTCGAAGACAGTTGTTTAGACACGCCCCGTTTGACTGTGAGCCAGTAATAAGCAGGGAACAGTAGTGTGAGTGAGTATTTAACAGTCCTGTACATATGGTTCAATTGATCACAGCAACCAATAAGCTAACGATACTGTCTCGAGTGTATAGAGGGCTGTCCAGCCTAGCTTGCTTACAACTCGATCTGCGAAATACTCGGGACTCTACTAATAAACGATCTGCACAGGAACAAGCGTCGGATTCCGCTCCACGTGATCTGAGGTAGACCTGGCTACACACTGGAGCAACAGCTGAACAGAAAGTGGACGTTCAGAAATACACAGGACAGTGGAGTCTAGCCTAGAAGTTGTTCAAAAGCGCAAATTTTTCCTGTCCCTAGTTATGGCTAGAGACCCGAGAAATTTGCGAGTTCAATTACCTGTAGGATAGACTTCGCAGTCTTATATACTCTCATACAGATATAAACTGTTTATTGGCTGATTGTTGTGGTAGTAAAAGGCGGTGGTTGGGCGATCAATTTATTGCATGCTTGTTATTGGCTCATTTATCTCCAGGAGGTGCCAAACAACACGTCGACCAATTACAAACGTTACATGAACGTACATGTGTGTGAATTCCAACTTGTCTAGAAACGAACCCGCGCAATTCTCGGGTCTCTAGTTGTGGCTAGAGCCACGAGTATTTCGCGGATTGAGTTGGCAGCAAGCTAGGCTGGACAGCCCTCTATACACTCGAGACAATATCGTTTGCTTATTGGTTGCTGTGACCAAGTGAGCCATCTGTACAGGACTGTTAAATACTCACTCACACTTCTGATCCCTGCTTATTACTGGCTCACAGTTAAACAGGGCGTGTCTCAAAGAACTGTTGTCCAATCACAACAGTAGGAGAAAAGAATACGCGCTTGGTGTCTACCTCGCCTGCGAATGAATTTGTGAAATACACGTGGCTCTAACTATGGCAAAGCTGAAAATGTTGGTAACTTTAGACGGACGTTCACGTCGAAGCGAAGCCCTAGCGAAACTCTGGCGTGGTCCTGAAAATATCGACAGAGCAGGCGATTACATCCATCTTCTGCTGGCCTCATTGGAAGCGGCGTACCTGCCCCGCTCGATCTGAATCCGCCAAGGCCATCTGGCCGAGACCGAAATAGAGACGGCGCAGTGTTGAGGGGAAGGTTGGCCAGACTGCAAGGAGACGGGAAGTTCGTTCACGCGTACCCTCGACAATATTATTTATTTTGCTTCCAGAACGGACTCTCGGCGTCAGAAGGTCCAGGTGCCTGCTCGGTGCCAAGTGTTACTATTTCAGTGCAGCCACGCCACGGCGACGAGATACCGGTAGAGTATATTTAGCATCCGGCGAGCGTGTGTTGCTCGAGACGCTCCAGGGAGTAGCTGCGATAGTATAGAGTGCGCAGTAGACACGCTCCTGGCCCCAACCACAGAGTAGTACTCAAGGGTGCCGCCTACCTGACGCGACATGGCACAGGAGCGAGCGCTAAGGGCGACATAGGCACGCACATCAAGTGCCGCATCGCCACTATGCGTGAAGCACTAAACTAGCGCGCAAGCCTTTTGTCGAATCGTTTTTTTCTATGGGACTTTTAAGTAGTGAACATATTATTTTACTGGTGGAAAGTTCAGTGCAGGATTGTATCTGAGTTTCACGTAGATCTGGTCACCACATTTTGACATACGGCAGTCTGAAAATGTTGTTTTTAGCAATGTCTGAAGACTTGGAAATAGTGGTTCTAACATGCGTGGTGTCATGAAAGTGAAGTTCCGTCATCGCCTGAAGTTTGTTTTCTCTTCGTAAATTCGCACGTTGGGCGCACGTGGAATAGTTTGGTCACAAAAACGTATCTCCCAATACACTGCAACACATTTCAAGCGGCGAGTAGGCGGCCCCCTTAACAGTGTTGGATACAAAAATATTAATTACTTTATGATCGTACCCAACACTGTCCAACTTGTACGCAGCGTATGTGATGCAAATTTCTTTGAATAAAAACAATTTACACTTAATATTTCTTTAATAATTTAATGTAAAAATTCAATTTTTTTTTGCTGCAGCTATAAAAACAAATACTAATTAATTTGAACGAATAAAAATTTTATATTGTAAACTAATATCGAAGATTACTGCTTGATCCAATTAAGGGTTCTCGGATTTAGAAAAAAATGTTTAAATGTACGTTCATTTTATATATTTAATATTTAATATACATATATATATATGCTCTGCTATTTGTGTTATGCGATAGCCCATGGAATTAGTTTACTCTGTAATTTTTTTAATCTGTACAACTTAGGCTGCTGTTACACGGGATGCAGAACTACTTTACTAAAATCAAAAATCAAGTTCAGCTACTGAAGAGGTAACATTACCTTCTAACGAGTTCCGACCGCAGTCGTTTCTCATTCAAAGTGAACAGTTTTCATAAGTCGTTTCGAACTACTTCTCTTCTCTGCTGAGCTCCTATTGGCTGCTTCCAAGTAAACATGTAGTGTAATAAATATTGCTGAATTTGGCGGGAATTCCTGCACTTGTTGAATTAACTTATGTTCAAGGTTGAATGCACTAATAACGACCACCCATTACAGTAAAAGTGTAGGTTTCTTAAAAAGATCAATAGTGGTAAATGTTGGAGCCTATTTCAATTAAATATCATACATTTTATGTTCCATACTCGCCTCAATCACCCTCATCGGCTCTCAAGACATCGGGGGAAACCACAAACAAGCCAGTACTGTTTTGAACGTCCACAAATCACATTACTTGCAGACAAGAAACTGACTTTGAGCCATGATTAGAGGCAGTGATATCTCGCTGTTCACGATAAAGTGAGCACTCTTGAAATCAACCTTACAAAGAAGTCACTGCCCCTGCCTGCATATATTTTAACTGGCGCTCTGAGTGACATGCGCCTAGTAAAGTTGGTAATGATGGATGGAAATCCGTTCCATATCTTAACGTCGAATAAAAAGTGCGAGGTAACCATTTCTGATAACTTAAATGAATTCTTTCGCTTTCTGTTATTTTTTAATGTATCGAAGTGTAAAAATTACCGGATTTGTAAAATATTAATTTCTTAATAATTTCACAGTTTCATATTTGACCCACGCATGAATATAGTGATGAGGTACATAGCAATGTTAATTCTTCATAAGATGGAAGAATACGCAAGGTATATATAAGTAGATATTAAGCAGGGCTTTCAAAAGGGCTCATTTGACAGTGAACAGTCTATAGGCATATGAATATTCCCCGTTTTAACACTTTTTAGACTATGATCTAGTGTTGCTCGAGCAAAGCTAATTTGAAAATTTCTTTATTGTTCAGAACAAAATTCGCATGGATGTGCAGTCTTTGTTCGGGTAGAGTTCAACACGACTTCACAAGAACACGACAGCGCAGTAACAATGATATTGCTAACGACGGAATTTATTTTTTATATTATTATAGCCTCTCAAAGCGACATAGTGATTGTAAAATTTAAATATTTTTATACGTTAAAGAAAATTTGATTGGGTCAATATCAGCTCGGCTCTCCATTGGTTGATGACCGGCCAATAATGAACGCTCTGTACAGGGTAGTGTCCAGTGTGGTATGGACCAATAGGACGATGTTGAGTTCTAACACAGGAACCGGTGTTCTTTCAGTAGTGGATATAGGTGACACTTCTAGATTGTCATAAGTGCCAGTAAATGTGTGCAGACCTCGATGTGTTAAACGACATGTAGGCGAAACACCGCTGTCCTACGTATTTCCGGGACTCGGCTTTCTGTTTATTGGCTGCTGTGACAGTACCAGGTAGCACGTGGTTCGGTGCGTGTTTCCTTGCAAATCTGTTACTGACCCACTGTTCACTTGCGCTTGTCTAATTAACTGCGATACAATTGCGAACATAACAGAAATACGCATGTGTTTGAAGTTTAGATTGTCGTAAAATGAATTCGCTATTCACAGTCCCTGTGGATATGATTAGAAGTTAGAACACCGTTAATGTGAATAAAGGCTCCGATCCATTTGACATGAGCATTTAACAAGCACAGACACGACACGACACGACACATGCACAGCGACCTGAAAAAATTTCTGGAAATCCAATTGCCAAGAAATTCCTTTGTAAAACTACATACGTTTCTTCGTAAAATATGTAAATTATATATTTGTAATATTATAAATGGTAGCCTTGTATTACAACTTATAGTATTGACAGGTGTACATAAATTCATGTCTTTATTCTAGAAAACAAATGTGATGAATTAATAAAATAAAATATCGTATTTTAAAAATATTTCAAAAATATGATTTATGAAAGAAAGAAAAAACACTAAATTTTTCTAGCACGGGGACTAGAGCCCACACCCTTATACCATTTACCTACACCTGTAACCCCTAGATCATCTTAACTCACGTGCTGAGAGTTTAATTCTATATTTAATATAGCACAAAGTACTAGCAAAATATTAAGGAAGTTTTTCGATTAAGAAGAATACATTTACGGGCACTGCATTTCATTCTAAGAGTTCCATGTATCTAGGAAACCATAACATTTAATGAGCAGGGCCACCTGTTTCTCGCGAAAAGATTTACGCGGTGGCTAGACTCCAATGTACTATGGCATACGTGCAAATATCCTTTGGTTATTGGCGACGTTTATTTGCAAGGAAACAGTTCTTAAACTGACTGGCTCAATCAGAATTAGGAAACTCCGACACTGACTGTCCGTGATTCGCGGGCAGATACATACATCGTGTGACAGTCAACATAATCCAACCACGAAAATGGTTCTGAACTCTAGTGTTTTGCAGTTCAAGTAATCCTCAAATCTTTACGCGAAAAACAGG
The DNA here is from genome assembly GCA_029891345.1 of Dryococelus australis. NCBI lineage: Eukaryota > Metazoa > Arthropoda > Insecta > Phasmatodea > Phasmatidae > Dryococelus > Dryococelus australis. The sequence goes on from CM056993.1 coordinate 8,230,896, forward strand.
TGGCCCTATTAATGAGCAATACGGTCACGGTTGATTGGAATCGTCGTATTAGTATGATTATTTGAGCTCTTTAAGCGTTTTGCGTTTTTTCGGACTCGAAGTAATTTTTTTTGCTCGCAACTACAGTTTACATAGCCCATACTTTTTACACAAACAGCAATATACGGTTTTACATTGTTGGTTAAGTGTCCACCATTTTGCTTAAGCTCGTGGATACGAGTAATTGTAGTACAAACATTGCCCTTGTAGTTATACAAACGAATAGTTTTACTAGAGAAATTTTTGTACTATTACAAGCATTTGTGAAATTACATACGATTTCTCAGTAAAATTTACGAAAATATTTTACAAAATGGTTACAATTGACACAAGATCTGCAACGCTAGTTCGTTTTGTTTTCCCAGTTTTGCAACTTGAGACACGTTCGTTTACTTTACTCGGTAGCACGGTTCAATCGAAATAGTAAGTGACCCGCAGCAATTATAGTTATTTAAACACCATCCATCTGTTGCCACCAGAAATACACAAAATAAGTTTCAAGTCGAAGATGTTATACGAATTAAATATGCCAAGACACTACAAACTCAACCAAAAAAAACAGACACTCCATTAAAACTTAGGTCAGCACAAACTGTTTCTATATTCAGAAAACCGTTTTTCAGTTGAAAACATAGTGCAGTATTCGAGGCTTCCAATTGGCTGAACAACGACGCACAGCAACAGTGCTTAGGGAAGTTAAGCCCAATAGAATTCTCAATGTTATTAATACTGTACTTAGGTATGAGCTTATAGCTGTGCGCGATTTTGCCTTGTCACATGGGATCACACGAAGTTTAACTATTGTGTATAATACTGTGTCGTATTAGTGAGTGATTCTTCAAACAACACTATCCAAAACAATGTGGACAGGATTTGAGGTCAGAACGTTCTTTACGTAAACGCTTTCTGATGTCTCTGCATCTCCTCTTACCTAGGTTTAATGCATCTGTCCGCCTGTCCATCTGTCCATCCGTCCGTATGTCTGTCCATCCATCTGTCTGTCCTTCTGCCTGCCTGACTGTCCATCTGACCATCTGTCCGTATATTCATCTGTCTATCTGTCCATCCATCCGTCTGTCCGTCCATCTATTTGTCTGTCCTTTCTCCTGTCTGAATGTCCGTCTTGCCGACTCTTTGTCTGTCCGTCCGTCCAGCTGTCTGTCTGTCTGTCAAGGCCTATATACCACTTAACCAGCTAATGGTCCTCACTTGACTTCGCACCCTACAAAAGTGCATCCCGGATGTGACATCGAATTGTCGCTGCTGGAATTCGCGATAGAGCACGGATGCACTCTTCAATGTGTTCTCAACCAAAGGTAGAGCGACGTTCCGTTCACAGGGCCTACTTTGTAAATTATTTCTCACTGTTTTATAGCTTCTTCCTGTGGTTTTCTGGACACTGCTGTTAGTAAAAAAACCGATGCAACGAAATAAAATGCGTTTAATTAATACTTTTTTTTTTTTTTCGTATATGAGTTGCAAATTTGAAACTGACAGTTTTTTGAAATTATACCCACTTCTTCAAGTGAATGTGGGGAACAGGGCGTGCTGAAGGGACCAAGGGCAAGAGAATGAGAGTATGTTGCAGTGAATTCCGGTACAGATTAAGTATTTTATTCACATAAAAGGACGCGTCTGTTGAAAATGAAAATGTAACAAACACATTAATCACTGTTAACCGCTGGACTGAAACTTGTATTCGCAATGGGCAAATTAACATTGGGTATATGTAGTGATAAGAAAATTTCGCTAGTTCAATGACCTGTAGGCTAGGCTCCACAGCCCTGTGTGTAATCAAGCCTCAGATGTTTGTTCATTGGGTGTTAGCCCATATAATAGCCAGTGTTACCTCACACATGGCAGTATGGGGTTACCTACTCGTTTCCTTCCTAGTTTGCTATTGGCTCAGAGTCGTCCAGGGCGTGTCTAATAAACTCCGATCCAACTGCAAAGGTGATTTCAGTGTACACGTGTATGACGTCTAACTTGCCTTGAAATGAATTTACAAAATTTCACTATCCCTAGATATATGTGCAGTAGACTAAATTAGGTTAACTACTTCAGTCGCGTATTATTTTATGGTTGGAAGTGTTGCAATCAAATAATAATTTGGTTCGTGCTGTATACTCATCCCTTGCTTCAATCACACAGCCAGTGAAATACGAGCCCAGGGCTTAGGAGGCATTGGGGAAACCACTCACTACCTAGAGCTGTATAAATGTGCACAAAACCACATAATACACAGGTAAGAAACTGACCACATTAGGACATGATCCTAGTCGTGTACAGCTCTCTTCATACGTTTTATTTCACTGTAACATGCCCATTGTAATGGGCACAGGGAGTGAGAGGGTTAACCCTATCTTTTAGTCTAATTTCCAAAACAAACACTCCGGTAGGCGGGATCATAGACAGGGCTGGTGATTTTTCGCGAAAATATCGGAGCCCATAGTAGACTTTAATACTATGTATAAAGCCCAGCTGTTTGCATACCTCCATTGGCTGCTGTCTGCAGGAAAATTGTTTCCCGTATTTGTCCGAGCCAATCGAGATTCGGTAACTGTGGCACTGAGCCTTCGTGAAACGTGCTCAGACAGTTAACACAGACCAAAACGTGATTCAGCCAATCAAGAAAGATGAACAACCCTATAATTCTTCTAATTATTTCCTGTCTCGTATTCTTTTCGCGAAATATCTCTGCCCCCAATAACAGAATCAAAGTTATGCGACTATTTATTGTATTTTACGCTTGTGTTAAAAATTGGCTTATGCTATTCCAAGTTACTGTCGAGGACAACTGTTTTAACAATCATGTGTTGTTTGATTACGCTTGGTTTCACACCAAAAACAATTTTGCGCAACTGCAGTGTACTGGTATATCAAAGCACTTATCTAAGCGACCAATGCACTTACGTCAGTGGGAGCCACGTGGTTACGGCAGTTGTGTACGAAGATAAGCAGTTCAGTGTTGGGACAAAGTGATGGTTAATGCAGCCCTGACATCCTCACTATACATTAAGGAAAAAGTTGAATCAAACAAGATTTGTTTGGTGCAACCAAATAATTTGTTTGTATAAGGGCAATGGAATATTTTGTTTCTGAAACCAAATTATTTTGTTGTTCTCGTTTGGTTTCCCCAAACTGTAAGATTTGCTTGGCTAACACGTACATTAAACAGTTTGGGCCGATAAAGAAAATCTTACAAGTTCGCGCGAGATTCGAACCTGGATCACTCGCGTCCGAGCGCTATGCCTTAGTAATCTCAGCTAATGTGACAACTGATGACGCTGGAAAGCGTCTGGAAATATCGGACAACGCTTGCAAACAAATATTCCAAGTTTTACAGCTTTACTTGCCAGTTTCTTGTTGCATTGTTCTAGTAATGTGTTCATGCGATTGTTAAGCATCAATATATGCACTAGCAAACACGGTTACTATCACAATTATCACAAAAAAAAAATCTCGAGCTATATTTTCCAACGAATGCAGTCAAATGAGTGGCCAAACAAATATACACAGTTGATTCAACAAAATATTTGGTTGACAGTATATATATTTAGTTTATTCAAACAGATATTTTGTTAGACGAACAAAAGTAATTTTGTTGCCTTTAAAATCCTGTTTTCTCAACGATATATTTTGTTAGGGCAACTAAATATATATATTTATATATATTTATTTATCCCTACACAAACAAATACTTTGTTTTATTTTCTCTCAGTGTACCACCACGGTTAGTAGCTGTGTCACGTACCGCTGCCTCCACTGTTTGACATGGAAGTAGTTCTGTTTCCTCGGCCAGGGGCGTTAGTGCACCTCTTACACACTTACACGTGCGTTCATCTCGCACATGAAGTCCACGAAGTCTGTAGGGAAAAGGTCGCACGTGATAGTCTCACATTGGCAGCAATTTTTCCTGGGAAAGTGCTGAATTTTAAGTTAACAATCAAGATGATCTTAAAATTTTGGCAAAGAAAGTTTTTAATATTATTATTTTATACATAGGGATAGAAACATTTCGCGAGTGCATTTCAGGTCAAACACGTGTACACTGAAGTTGACTCTGCAATTGGATAAGAGTTTATTAAACACGTCCTGCACGACTCTGAGCCAATAGCGCACTTGTAAGGAAACAAGTAGCGAATTTCATTCTGCTAGGTGTGGAGTGACACTGGCTAGTCTCTTAGGCAGCAGCCAATGAACAAACATCTGATGCTCGAGTGTACACAGGACTGTGGAGTCTATCCTACACGAACTCGCGAAATTTTCTATCCCTGCTTTTACAGTAGTTTGTCACGCAGAGCTACGTTAAATTTCGCGAGTTAACGTTTTGCAGAAGGTACAAATTTACTCGCATTGGAGACAGGGTTAAAGCGAGCTGACTATATTCTACACTACAGCGATATCAATTGCGTTGGTCTCTGTATTTCAACCTATCATCGCCCTATTGGTAGGGACCTGCAAAATCGGCGTCATTATTTGGCAACAAGCTAAACTTCACAGCACTATATATAGTCGAGTTGGCGTCGTTTCTCCATTGGCTACTGCATACATGTGAAGTCACGCCATTTCTAGCTAAACTGCACGTGACTGGGGCAGACGATTGTGAAGTGTTCATTTATTGACGTAGAGTTACCAAGGGCGTGTCAAATTAATTATTATCCAATGATAAATTCATTGCAAAGCTACATTTGCTTTAAGTTAAACGTGTTCTCAAATAATAACGCGAATTCTGCAGGTCTCTACCTATTGGTTCTGTCTGCGAACATCGTACACGATAACTGCGCTTCGCAATGTTTATTATTGGCTGGCCGTCGGCCAGTTAAGTCGTGCTTTGATTGTGTCACGATCTATTATTGTGTCGCGACTGATGTATATGTACTAGTTACAGCACTGCCGGAATCTAAGAAATCACCACTAACCACTAGATATACTCCAAATGACGCTCCTATAAGGTATATAGAGCAAGGACGAATTAGTAAGATACTGCTAGATTACTACTAACCAAAGGCCTTTCGTCACTTTAACTAACATTTAATTAGTACAGCTTACTTTCACACAAAACATAAAAACACAATAAAATGATTAAAAATAAAAAATTACTAAAAATCTTAAAACCAAGCTAAAAACTAATAAATTAATATATACTCATTATGAAAATGCTAACACCAGATGCTTGATGGACGAATTCCCCGCTGACGTACGCCTTTAGAGAAAATTACATGCCCCCGATAAAATTCGCCCCCCCCCCCCCTTACTCCCGGTGAAAAGACTCGCGATCATTTTTTCGCGGCCGTTTTTCGTTGACGCCGACTGGGATGGGGCTGTTTTGGGCTGCCTTGGCTGTTTTGGAACACTGAACGACACGAATATAAACATGTACAGGTTTTTATTTCAATTCTCAGCATCCATTACAAACATTTTAAACTTAATTCAGCATTCCAAACTCTTTTTTTCAACTGTGTTCAAACTTTGACAAGTTCCTTCTATATATACAACGGTAAGTGCAGAGGTCTTTTAGACCTAAGCGCATCGACCCGCAATTGCAATGCAAGAGAATAACTTGCTACGGGAGCGGGCCCCCGTAATTTTTAGCGTTTAGCGTGACAGTTTTTACAATCCATCGTGTTAATTTTGAGAAATTTCTCAAAGAGAATAGTTTCATTGGTACAAACTGAAGCGTCGCCAAGTTGAAATGTTTTGCATAGATTCCGACAAAGTCCAGCGAAACAGTAAAACAATAAACGTACGACTTTTGTCTCCGAGAGCAAAGCAATTCCCGTATAATCGTAGCCCCGGGTATGCACATGTATACTACTCAAACGGCTAAGGTTAGAATTACTTCGTGAAACCTTGACAATATTCGTTTCCGAAACTCGAAGCTATTGCGGACACGAAAAAGTTACGTATTTTATTCGCAGAGAGTTTATAATATTCTTTACAATCATAAGCGTGCGTGAAGTTAGGTAAAGGTAGGTTAAACCGCAAAATGAAAATCCATATTTACGGGATTAATACAAAGTAAGAATATTTTTTTACGTATTCATCACAAATAGGTAATGCTGTACTAAACAGACTTTTATTCAGTGGTCATTGAAATACACGTACTGTCTGGTGAAAATACGAAACTATTAAGACTCTCTTGTAGCCTATCTTCCGAAGGAAAGATAGGCTTATGCAACCACCTGGTTATCTGTCTGGAATGGGTACAGTATGTACGCCCCCCCCCCCCAATAACATTTAAACGTGATAACCGATTTTAAACCAACTAGGTCCACATATAGTATTTCATAAGGACATCAGATTTCTATAGTTTCCAATCTCGCCGGGTATTTATTTTCAAAAGTGAAGCAATTTTTAAATTTAGGCCTATATGTTATATCTCGGGAACCAATTATCCTATTTGAACCAAACTTGGAACATTAACAGTGCATTATACAAGCATTGCAGTTAGAAAGCGATAATGGTTTTTACCAGCAATTTTGTAAGATAGTGTTAATTGAAAATAAAGTTATACATTACATTTCAAGAAACATTTGAACGATTAAAACCAAATTTGGTATATTGTCAATGCTTGACGTACCCGTCTAATAGTGATAATGTTATTAACCGGTCATTTTGGAAGATAGAGGAACATAAAAAATAAAGCCTATGTTATATTATCTCGGCAAATTTGCCAAATTTGTCATACAAGTAATGCTATTGTAATTCATGTTCATACATGCAATTAAAATTGATAAAGCGCTTATTTTTAAAATGGCTGCTTTAACAATGTTTTAGGATTATTTGCAATATCTACCATACTATCTGGCCAATTTCGATCAAACTTGCTACACTGCAGTTATCTTTTACAAGCATCAAATGTGTCAGTACATACCTTCTTTTGTACGCCATTTTATAATATAGCGCCACACGAAGAAATCTTTTTAATGTTATGTCTTGGCAAACGCTCAACTGATGCCTACCAAATATGGCACTCAAGTAATACTATGGTAGCTCATGAAAACTGACATGTTTTAGTGGGTCATACTATTTTTCAAAATGGCGGCTGTATAAACTTTTAGAATACTATGCTATATTATAGCACACAAAAATGACACCGTATTTTGGATATCTGATTAATTTATGCACTGTATACTTGTCACACACATAATATTTGTTTAATGTAAATTTTTATAAATTACATATTTTGTAAATATTTTAATTGCAGTATTTTTAAACTAAATGTTTTGATGGCAATAAGGAATTTTAAACGGGTCCATGTAAAAAATTTTATTTGGTTTCTAAATTGTAATTTTTTCAGGGTTTTTAATTTTTGCATCGCCGTTTCGAGATCAAGTATTCTTTGGAATTTATGGCGTTAGAATCATTGGAGTGACTCGTTCAAGTAGTTAAAATTTGCAGCCTTCCGATTGGCTGGAAGGTTTGAACCCTGCGTTAAGATAGGCTGGCATAGTATGCTAACAGTTACTTTGCATTCACCTGCGTAGTAGGACAGACCTGCTGTAGATCGCTCGCCCGATGTGGGTGTAGCGTCATAGACTAAAGATGAGGTAGACCTCTTATTCGTCTTCTTCGCATGTACCCAACATTAACGATTACTCTGCACTTTTCTGAAGCACTGCTAAAGCTCTACTTCCAGGATATTCCTGCGCCTCGTGCAAACTAAGCTTGACTAAGCCAAGAAAATGACACCAGAAGGAAACCGCACCAAATCCGTGTGCAGTCTGTTATATAGTAATATTTTTCATGGGAACTATTTATTAGTAGACGCTACCAATACACACGTTTTATCACTGTTTTTATTCATATTTATCAATAATGAAATATTATAATTTATTAATGAAATATAGGTAAAACTTTAATTTAACGAAATATAAGATAATTTTAAGTTAACAGAGGTATAAAACGCTTATGATATAAGACGTATTTAGGAAATAACTAAACACGTCATACATGGGGTGATTTTTCAAAGGTTTTATCGAAGAAGTGTTGAAGAAATCGCGAATAGACTATAAGCGACTTTTTTTCATTTATTACTCCCCTGTGAGAGGTTAATTATAATCCAGAACAAGAAACACAGAATATGGTGTTTCTTGTCTGCATATTTGCTGTCTAGTTCATAGTCCTCAAAGACGTGTGTTGTAAATAGTGATCCAATAGAAGATTTGGCGTGTGCTCGGAGTCTAGCTGTATCAAAAATTATTCACGAAAGTTTCATGTCCCTGGTAATGCACTGGTCTGATTTCTAAGGCTAAAAATTTTTGGCAAATGGTTTCCAAAGTTTTTTCCTGTTAACCACTTAATATAGTAACCCGAGTAGGGTTGTTCAAGTATTATGTGTTGCAAAATATGTTAAATAATGCTCAGTTCTGTACTAGGTTAGATGCTAGCATCGATGCAGACAGCATTTTGTTTTCTACTATCTGCTGCTAGGACACAAAATTGTTACCGATGCCAGTGATAAATAGATATTATTTTCATAGGTTCTATCGTGTAAGTTATTGCAAGGAACCGAAAATACTTGTCAAACCAAAATAATCCTCTTTTTCAACAACTGGAACGAAAAATTAATTTGCAAGTTAAATATATGAGTGTGTAGATTTCGGGCGGCTCTTAACATGTCCGGCTGTCCGCATCATGTCTCCTCCTGTACCCAATCGTAAACAAAGTTATCACATTAATTGTCTGCTGTCGCAGTGGAAGGCGACTATTGGGCAAACGTTCTCCAGGAGGTGTTAAACACAGTGTGGACCAATGGCTAGAGTTATATAAACGCACGCATATGGAATTCTAGCTCGTCTTGAAATGAGTCCGCGAATTTTCCAGTTCTCTACTTATAAGCGATGCACAGCTCCGGCATCACCATTACCAAGGGTCGTGTCCCTCCACCTAATTGCCCTACACAATTAAGCTTCTCAGGCCTGGCCGTATTTGCATAAGCAAATACGGTTATCCATATGTAAGGATAAGAAAATTTCGCGAGTTCATTTGAGGTCAAGCTAGACGTCAAACATGTGTACACTGAAGTAACACTTGTAATTGGATAACAGTTTATTAGACACGCCTTGGATGACTCTGAGCTAATAGTAGACTTGCAAGGAAACAAGTAGCGAGTGCCATACTAGCAGGTGTGGAGTAACATTGGATACTCTCTGTGTCAGCAGAGCCAATGAACCAACATCTGAGGCCCGAGGATACATAGGACTATGGAGTATAGCCAACAGGCCATCGAACTCGCGAACTTTCCCTATCCTTATCCATATGGGACGCTCCACAATGACAGCCTACCACCTCCGGAAAAGGAAGCCTCTAATATACCATAAGGAACTTCGGACCCGTCGGAGAATACGCCAGCCTCTTTCGAAGGTTGCAGATTAAAACCGAACTAGTGCAGGGGATCCACATTAGTACATGACCCGCGACTCCTTGCGATCCCCACATCCATTGCCCGTCCTCCACCTCAGTCGTACCACCCAACAAGGTGGCCTTCTCTAAGACCGGGAGAGGGGGTTTCCGCGCGGACTCGATGAATCCCCCCACGGCTGAACGATTGCCTACTCTGGCGGACTAGGGTCCTGATTCCTTCAGGCCAACAGCACACCGAGAATTAACTGCTCAGGATTACTGCCCCAGCAAGGGCTGACTCAGATTGTAGAGGCTTAGTTCGGCAAGCGCTAGGCTCCCGACCCGCTCAAGACCGTCCTCGGGTCTGGTCGGGTCGCAAAGGAGCAGCTGGCAACCACATCGAGCCGGAGCACGACTTTGCTGGCGAATTACGACCGCGATACTCTCGCGGTGCTGTCGACTGCCTTACCAGGTCACTAAGTACAAACCAGGAAGGTGGTTGCTGCAAACGGGGCGTGCCTCGCCGAACGCTGGTAAGCGAGAACCCCCACTACCAACCAGGAAGCAGCAGAGTGGATTGCAACACGCGACGTGAATATCTGGCGTCACTGGGTGGCTGGTGGCGTCTTTATCCGTAGTGACGCCAACCAGAATGGAGGACCCCAGGAGCTCGCTGTGCGTAACCCCGAATCATGTACAACACCCTCGGGACACAACACAAGGTGAGACAAGACCAGTTACTTTCACGCTCTCATTAGGTTATCATAATTGTATGCAGAGTGCTCCGCCGATAATATGTAGCTTCTTGTAATTGTATTGTTCTGTTAATACAATAATAACCCGGCTTTATTCCAGATAGTACTCCAATCTATTTCTTAGCCCTACCTCTGCTACAGTCCCTCATCCTGTATCTCAACCATAAACCCCCCGCCCCCTGGCCATTAATTACAAGTACCGTGAGAAGGGGTACTCTGTAACACAGGCCAAAGTCGAGTCCGCGAGCTCTTGAGAGCCAACGGCAGTGAACGATGTGAGTCTGGAGCAGCGCTGAAATAAAAATGCGGGAAATCCCCGAGAAAACCCGCCGACCAGTGGCATCGTCGGGCACGATTCCCACATACGTGCGAAAATCCGGAAGTGACCTGGCCGGGGTATCGGATCCGGTTCGCCTTGGCGGGAGTTAAGTATGTGAAAGAACAAAAACATTCCTTTATGTTAGTGTAGTTGCGAAGTTGCCTGGCACGCTGAACTTGCAGATAGCAGATATCGCACACACAGCACGGGCAGAGATTCGCCCGGCCCGGCTCCAGTAGCAGTGATGGCCCTCCAGAGGTGCCTGCTAATTGGATGGGGCCTACCTGTCTGCCTGTCTGTCTGTCTGGGGTCGCGATGTAGCGAGCTGGTTGTTGCGCGTGGCACACAGGCAGATCGATAAGGTCCACAATCTCGCAGCAGTCAAGTGCTGTTTCGCCATTACTACCGCTACTTGCTACCTAACCAGGGCGCGGTTTAACCCACAAAGACTAAAGAAGAGTGCGGGTGTACCCAACACTGACCTACCACAAAAGAACACTTTACATGGAGAACAGTTATGGACGAATTTGTTTATTTTTTAATTTTCAAAAGACTACTACTTTTATAAGAAGAAAACACTTTTATAAATTTCAATGTAATCTAACTGCATCGAAAATAAGTTCGAGGAAGTATACAAACATCTCAAAGCACTTGTTTACTAAACACAGTCAAATACAATCCGCGCCGTTTCTGGTAGACGTGGTGCAGTGGCGTTTAGTAAGTCTTTTTACAGGGCAAGCAATATAACTACCTCTACACTAGGCTGTGGTTCCATTTTTAATTTCTACTAACAAACGCACTTCCGACTCTACTTGCCCTCCACATGTATTTACTGTAATTATAAAAAAACGAAAAATAAATTAATGTAATAATAATAAAATTGAATTTTATTTAGAGAGAATATTAGAAATGATAAGAAAACTCTCGTTTTCCCTAACGCTTTCACCCACTTTCCAAGGAAAAATGTAGGACTGGAAGACGCAAACAGAATGACTGTTCACCCTGCCGAAGGAACTCGGTTGGTGTCGGAGGAGTTCAAGCGTGTGGCGTGTTGTTGCTTGCGAGTTCGATTCATCGCTAGTCACTCCCGTTTATGGAAATAAATACTAGATAGCAGCACTAAGCGTGTACAGTAAGGGAGTTATGAAAACTCTGTTTCTCGAATCGGAAACGGGAAACTCAGAATTGGATGTGTTTACAAGTTAAGGCGAAAACTATAAAAGGTAAAAGATTTCAAAAATGTATATAAGGTAAGCATTGCTTGCCTCGCGTCTATGGAATAAACGCCACTTACGTGTTGGCAGAAAAACAATTCAATATTGGGACATGGACACTGGTTGTGTGCACCGAGCGAGATCGCTCTACCGCATCATTGGTATGTGACTTAAACAGTTCAATAACCGTGGTTGTGGGCATATTTCATACGAACGATCTAGTCTATTCGCAATTTCTTCACGCATGAATTTACGTGTTCGGTTGTTTCCTCAATATACCATGTCTCACAAGCGCCTCATACTTGTCTTTACATAAAAAAAGTACCTTGTTTTCGGTTAAATTAAATTTCACTTGTACCTAGGGACACCCGAATCTCGCGAAGAGAATTCCGCACATGATGGATTTCAATACCCTACGGGCAAACAAGCTGTTTTCTTTTGCTTATTGGCGGCGTATATCTGTGAGAAGGCGTTTTCTTTCTTGCCAGGCCAAACATAATCAGGTTACTCCGATACTGCCGATGTGTGATTCGCGTGCAGAGACCTTCGACGCGTAATACCTAGATCACACAATCAAGAAAGGGAATCTGAGCTAAAGTGCTATGAAATACAACTGGTCGTAAAACATTTCGCTAAATTTTAATATTTTATTTGTAATTAATAGGTATTAAAACAGTGAGCAAATAGGTGTGTTGGAAATGCCTAGTAAAAATTGCCCTTTTGATGTAATCTTCTAGACTCGGATAAGCTGTGTCTGTACGGTACTAAGGAATAATCCGTAAGTGAAACATTGCCAGGGCTTCAGAAAAGTTGCAAATAACCGTGAATGGATTATACATATGACATGTGTACACAGCAAGGTATGAGTGCTCAGCCGTCCTTATGACTTCTTATGACGTGGTGGTTAATGCCAGTGCCATCGAGTATACAGTCCGTCCCTCACTGGCTGCAAGAGAAATGCTAACACTAGTACAGCTCAAACCAAACAATTACGGTGCGTTTACGATTAAAGACTGAAGAATTAAGAATTCTACTTAATGGCTAGATGAGCACAAGGAAAATGAACAATAAGGGGATTTGCAGTTAAAATAATTACTTTCATACGATTTAACAATACGACATAACCTAAATCCAAGGTGTAACTACAACTGTCACTGCTCTTTGATTGGCTACTTCGTGTTGACTTGTACTTAAGATATAACGATATCTTAAGTACAAGTCAAGAACGCACACGACCCGTCAAGACCCGCGCACCACATTCCTTAACTAATACCCTTGAAAACAATTATTCATATCTTAAGCACACGGCCCACTTATTCTGTTAAGTCAATCGTAAACCCACCTTTACGTAATTTCAATACTTGAACTCTGAAATTAATGTGTAACCCATGGGGTAAAATTTTTTTTGGCGTGGGATATTATTTTTGGTTGCCTTAAGCCACCTGAGTTGTTGGTTTAAATGCTACAACAATAGTATAAAGACACACGATTTTCACGAAAAGACTTTTAACACATGCTATATTTGAATACCCTGCAGGCCTTCTAGCAGTTTTACTATTGGCTATGTTCTGTGTGCCTGCGTGCGAAAACATTTCATCCTTGACTGGCTGATCACAATTAAATTACGCCTATTACCTTACATCTCTGATTCCCGGACGGACACATAAAACGCGTAACAAGTAAGTCATCTAATCGTAACATGGCACATAGCATTTCGAAATACAACTAGTTCTGAAATTTTTTTCTCCAAACTCGGGTATCTCTAAACGTAACATGCTAGAACACAGTCTTACGTACGCAGAGTAAAGTCCATTTACGGCTACTTCCTACTTTTCTGAACCCCTGCGGAAGTTCTACTTCCAGGATATTCCTCCACCTCATGCAAACAAAGCTTAACCGAGTCTAGACAATTACACCAACGGGACAACGTACCGCCTTCGTGCGCACTCAGTGTAATAATATGTTTCACGAGAACTATTTATTACTAGTCATTACCAACACACTTATTTCCTCCCCTTTTTATACTTCTTATTAATTAAATATTACAATTCATAGATAAAATATTTGAAAAAATTCAATGAAACCAAAAATAAGTTGATTTTATGTTAACATGAGTATAAAGCGCCTGTGATTCATGACTAGACACCCGAAAACTTCGCGAAGTCATTTCAGGACAAGTTAAACTTCAACAACATATACATGGGAGTATCTGCTTGTATTGGAACACAGTTTGATATCCACACCACGGACCTCGTTCAACCAATCACGAACCTGCTAAGGAAACAAGGACTGAATCACGTGCTGCCTGATCTGCAATTTAACTGGAGCAACATTCAATTAAGAACCTAAAGAAGCTCGAGTATATATAAAGGATCGTGGAGTCTAGCTTGTTGAAGGATGAACTCGCGAAATTTCCGGGTCTCCATTCATAGCAACTTTGCGAAAGAACCAAAGATGTCATGCATAGGGTGATTTTTAAAAGGCTTGGTTCAAAAAGTATGAAGCCACTGTGACTGGACAATAGATAAGCGCACAGAAATGAAATAGCAGCTGATTACACAAACTCTAGGCACACACGCCATCAAAATGGAGTCACCGACTTGCAAGTAGGGGCGTGCCGGTTCTGGCTCACTACTAGGATGACATATTGGATGGGGATGGTCTAAAAATAGAGTTTGTGGATTAATGGCTAATCCGTTTAATTGGTTAGTACTAGTCCGATTAAATTGCAAACATAATTAATCGGATCAAGGTTTAATTATTTTTTGGGAAATTTTGAATTTATTTATTTTTAATTTTTGGGGAAAATATTGTAAAAGTGTTCTAATTTTTCAGAGCAATGTTCACCCTTGGACGTCTGGTAGTCGATGAGCAGTGAGGCGTTGTGTAAAGGGCATATAAGTGTTGAGTTTGGTGCAACAGTGGCATAAGGGTAGTTCATTATTTTTTTTAGAGTGGCAGCATCGATGTTCATCCTTAGACGTCTGGAATTGTACTGATGTGGTGAAGCACAGTTTCGCTTGAACTATGCATGAATAAAGTAATGAAGTCCATATCAATGTAAATTTTAAATAAGGCGAAAGAATACACAACGTGCATACAAGTAGATCTTAAGCAGGGTTATCAAAAATGCTCATTTTACCATGAATAGCTTATATACATTTTAATAGGGAAAAAATCACTCTGATTTATAATTTGCTCATTAGTTGCTCTGTCGCAGTGGAAGGTGACGACCAAGTCTGCATTTTGGTGAATGTTTGTTATTGGTTCTTGGGACAGTTTTTGAAAATTGGATAATGTGTAAACCAATAACCAGCAGTAGAAGTAGCATAAATGCAAGAGCTTTTAAATTCTAGCTTGTCCCATACAAACACGAGAATTTTTCTGAATGTGTATGATTTGGGCAAAAATTTTATTTAAAATTAAATTTTCCTGTAACCAGATTATGACTGATTATTAATTACATTCGAATACACATAGTTGTTGTTAGTTGTTCCCGAATGTATCAAAGTTAATTAATAATTTTTAAAATGGATAACATTAAAAATGAAAATAACTAAAAAATTTTATGCAGAAAATTGTTGACATGGTTTTTTTTTGATAGTGAATGAAATCCGTCTGGAATGACATGCTTGATAACTATGCTACACTTTATTAAGAGTAAAATTAATGTTTAAAAGTGTAAATTACACAATAATTAGCCATACTTCATGGAAAGAAATAATTTTCCCTGGCGAAGAGAAAATGTTTGTTACACGAGTTAGGGGAACATTTAATTCCTGGAGGAGAGAGTAATTTACCGCCTTCCTTGCCTTGATTTATTTGCACCTTACTTGTAACACAAGCACTCGAAGGAAGGTAACTAATTTTCACCATAAATGGAGACATTTCTTTGTCATTTTGAATAACGTAACTAACCTGTCATTTCACCAGAATTACATTTCACCATATTCACGAACATTTTTGTTACGAATCATGAGTGTCTAGCATTAATGACGAGATGTTATCGATAGTTTTTCTCACAATCGCGAATCAGTACTCGTGTCTCTAGTAAAAGGTATTAACTAGAGCCACTTGTATGCGAAAAAATTTCCGCGAAGGTTAGATTCCAGTGTTCTATGGCATACAGTCAGTTTTTCTTGACTTATTAGACACACATATTTGTCGGGAGACAGTTCCTTACCTGACTGGGCCAATCAGAATTAGGGAACTCCATCACTCTGGGTATTCGAAAATTCACCAGTGCATCCACCGATGTACACCGGACTTTCGAAAATTCATCGTTTGGTGATTCCGGTTGAACTAGTATATCCATCGGTTCCACCATTCTGAAAACCTGGTGGATCTGGTGGATATGCACCAAAACATCAACTAGTGAATTTACGAATGCTTTCTCTGAAAAATAAAAGTTAACACAAATACAACTCGTAATTTGCAAGCATCCAAAAATATACAATAATAATTCAGATGCCGAGTTTTACAAATGGGCGAAGAAAACTTTATAATTTTAATGTAATTGTATTAATATCTGTTTGGAGGCAGACAAAAACACTGCTAAAAATCAACCTGATGGCCGAAAAATGCCTCAATCGGCTTACACCAATGTGTCTACAACTGGTGGACATATCGATGAATTTTCGAATACGGGAATTGAGCGTCCGTAATTCGTGGACAGATACCTGTAATGCATGGGAGTTGAAATCATCCTATCGCGAAAGTGGATTTTAGCTCTAGTATTTTGGAGTACAGGTAGTCCTGGTATATTTTCGTGAAAAACAGGATGCCCTAGTAATGCTCAGTAAGAAACAGTTCTTATGCAAGATATTATTACACCAAGTACACACAAATGCGGTGCATTGTCACTCTGGCATAATTTTCTTCATCTGGTTAAAGTTTAAAAGCTCAATGCATTTAGTTTGGCAACTACAATTTTTCGCCACTAGATAAGCACTGGTGTCGCATCGTGTACCACATTTTCTCTACTTTCATACTTTAAACAAAACTAAATAATTATAAATCTAATATAAAATAACAACATAACTAAGTAATATCTTTCCCTTTAAGAAGATCTATATTGCAGATCCTAGCGCAACTCAATAATTTGACTAAAAATGCAAGCAAATTCTTCACTTTCAAGTAACTTTTTTCAAATTCTTCTGAAAACATGATTCACCTCTTCAATTTCACCCCCAAAATCGTGCTAATTCGAACAAAATCTGCATTCTCAACCAGGTGCACTTTTTTTTTAACATGCTTCGTTCACTCTTTGACCAGTGTCCTTCATGGGAGTGAATGAAGCCGAATTTAGGCCAAAAAAGGCCCAATTTACTCTAAATTTGCAAGCCAAATCAATTAGTAAAAAAAACTCATAAAAATTTGATGAAAATTCTTCGAAATTCATCAAAAATATTATGATTTAGCTTGCAAATAAGGCTTTAAAGAATTCAGCACAAAGAGTGAACACAAGTTGAAAATTGAGTTTGACCTTAAATTTGATTGATTTTGAGTTGTGCTTTGAAAGATTTTACAGGAAATTAGAAAATTGCTTGAATTTGGCTTGAAATTGTTTGAATTTTAGTCTAATTATTGAGTTGTACTAGGATCTGCAGTAGACATCTACTGAATTTGTAAAAAAATTATACATATAAACACAATTTTTTAAAATGAAATAACTCCTGTGGAGAAATCCCCATCTCCCCACCATGCGATATTTACAACTTGCCTATTTACAACGAGGAGATGGGGATTTTTTTGAACATTTCCTATTGCATAGCATCTACACAATAGGAGCAGAGCGAGTTTTTGGCTCAACATTATGAATGGTTTTGGTGATAATCTAATATTGTGAATATGCAGACCATGCTTAACCACAATAATAAATAATTTGCTCAGACTGGGGGATCGAACCCCCCAACCTTTGCATTGCAAACCAGCACTCTGTCCCTTGAGCCACAAGACAGGGCGAGGAACAATGCAACAATTTTTACTGCATCTTGTGGCGAGATGTGGCGAGCTGAAGTCTGTTATCAAGAGTTGTGTAGTGGCAGCGAGTAGATAGTGAGGCAGTTGATAAACTTCTTCCTGTCGCATCTACAGTTTGCTGTGATCAAGAGCTCTCGACTGTACAGATAAACTTTGCCGTATTGCAACGAGAGTGCTTGGCAGTCACCAAAGTAGATAAGGAAAACTCATGCTTCAAAAAGATGTGAAGCTTTGTAGATGAAACAGTTGAAACTTATACACATGAATTGGAGTTACTAAAAACCGTTTAAAAAAATATAATGTTTCAAGGGCATGTAAAATACATACACTAGGCAAACTTTTATGTTATAAAATATTGTATCTGGTTTCTGTACTTACCACTGTCTATTTTGCTACTCAAATCTAATGTTAAGAACCATAGTTTTCGCACCGGCACTTTGCACACATCACTTTAAACTTCTCATATGACATGTCCCCACCGACAAAATAGCAATAGATATGTTTGAGGTTCGTGTCATCTTGTATAAAATTACATATAGAAAATTTGCATTGCCTTGTACCAATTATCTGGGAACTCTCGAATATGTCTGTGCAAGATAAAATACATCAAAGCTTCTATGCCGACCTCTTGTAAAATATCTGCAGATGACATTTTGACCTAAAATTACATTATCGAAAATTACTACCGACTCATTTTCACGTTGGTTTAGTGGAGTCATTTTGCCATTGCTATTTAAAAAAATAAGACATTTTTTTCCATTAAACTTGTGGGATATCACATAAGTCATCTTGTAACTGAATATATTTGTGTTGATTCAAACTTTTTGAACAAACACACAATTTATTAAAATTTAACCAACCTGTCATATAAATACAATTGATCATTAAATTCATCTTGCCACAATTGCTAGAGCCTATAATTATACCTCTAATATTATCAGATAAAAGTTCACCATTATCTTCTTTATTAGCATCTCCTTTGGAAATTAAAACACTAACAAACTAATCGACTTTCTTCATTTCACAGCATAATTTTTGTAATAGATGGATAATAAACTATTCAAGTTAACAGAAGATAGTTCTACTCTTAAGAATATGCCTCACTATGATATAATTCATAAAGATGAATCTATAATATTGATTAGTTTTCACACGAAATTTTTAACACCGAATATAGACAATAATACTATTACAACAATCGAAAAAATGAGTGCTGTGGTTGATAAAAATGAAGTTATAACTATTCCTAGAGGTTAATACGATATTGAGTCTTCAAAAGAAACTACAAATTCAATCTATCCATTTTCAACTAATAACATTCAACTAATAACAGACAGTGTGAAAAATAAAATATCGGTTAAATCTAAGTTTGATATTAAATTTGATGATCAATTATCTGATATAGTTTTGGTTTTGAAAGAAATATGCTTATTAAAAAAGACAGAATTGTCACTGGTACTAAATTTCCTAATTTTAATCTAATTAAAACAATTAATGTTTATTGTAATTTATAATATAGAATGTTTATAAATTATGTTGAATCTAAACACTTAGAAACAGACATAAATGCTAGTTTTCCACCAAAAACTATGTTTGGCTTCAGAGATTACATTAGATATAAGCCTGCATATCCAAGTTTTTTTGAAAAATAGATAATGAATTCTGTAATCACATTGTTTTAGAAATTAGTGATGAAAATGTTAAACTGATTAATTTTCACAGTTCTGAAATCGACATTGTTTTGGAGATTAAAGAAGTTTAAAATACTGTACTATTTTATTAAAAATTATATGGGGGGAATGCTGGTTACCCCTTAAGAGGTACATAAAATAAAATTATAAATTTTGATATCCATATGGCAGTGTATCTATTTTATTTTCTAGTATAATTATCTTGTTATCAGAATGACTAAATGCAATTTTATTAACTTCGATTGTATATATTTTGTGTTTCTTGCTTCTAATTAAATTCATTGTTATATATTTAATTTTCTTATCAAACACACACATCTTATAGTCTTAAAATGTAATTCTATTATTGACTACACCTTTTTTCACACATTTTGCTTTTTTGTTTTCTTTATCCTCAACTCTATATGCATACATCTTTGCTCTTAAACCCACAAATTCTTTAATTATTTTACCATTACATTCGTCTTTCTTTTGCCTAAAACTTTTTAATTCATTTGTGGTATGTCATATATATTGTCATTTGGATAATCACTTGTATCACAATTGATCTAACATCGACTTCATGTCTTCATAAAAATCCTCTGTTTTAATGTTGTAAAAATAAGTGGCAGTGTCTTGCAAGCACAATTCAATTTTATCTCCATATCTGGCTTTCATCACTTTATAATGAAAATTGTACATCAATTCTTTCACTATAACTCAAATGGACACACCCTCACAAATAGGCTTATTAAATTTTACATTTGTTTTATTCACGTGAATAGCTGCAAGTTTCTCATTAAATATGGTACTTCTTTTGAAATTGGGTTTAGCAACAAATTTTTCGCACATTTTTTCACTTGAAACCAGAATTATATCTACTCTGTTTATTATATTTTCCATTTTTCTTCCAAACACAGAATTATTCATCTGTTTTTAAAAGAATATTTTTCAAAATCATTTTTGGCATTTGTTCTCATCAATGAATTCAAATCTATGTCTTTCTTCAACCAATCAGACTGATTAAACTTCAATATTCTATGTATTTTTATAAGCTTCAAACCATTATTTAAGCACTGTTTTAAACTGCGACAGTGTAGTACATATTTTTCTTTGTTTTGCAAAGTTGTTAATAGTTTAGATTATTTGTTTCTGAAACGGCCCTGTTTTCTGGACAAAATGAAAGATCTTTGTATAAATAATGTAGTTCTTGTGGATATTCTAAATGATCTTCTAATATGCAGCCATGTTGTGAATTGTCCTTTAAATTTAATATATATTCTCGCCAAAAATCTAAATTAAATTCTATATAATCAATCAATTTGAAACCTCCATATGGTAAATGTTGCGACAATGCCCAGCCATATAAATTATTTGCATTGAGATAAGCTAAATAATTTGATTCTTGATTTAAGTTAAAATCTTCTAAATATTTGCTATTGGCTTTAACATACCGCTTGCAACATTGTGAACTTCCACCTCTTATACCCTTTCCTACCATTAAAATCATATCGCAATAGTGTAATATATCCAATGGTTGTTTAGTCATTTTTAACATTGCATCCCAAGACAAACCCGGTGCTGTAAAATACAACGCAGGGTCTAGACCATTTGTATTTATAAATGTATCTCTAAAATTTTCGAATATATCTTTCAACTGCAATACATCACATTCTAAGAATAAATCATGATATTCCCCTAGATTTTTTGTATTAAACTGATTCCATATATATATTTAGCATGCTCATGTTCCTTCTCAGATATGTCAGATACATTTAATTTATTGTAAAATTCACTCTTCGGTGGAAGTTGAGTTCTGTAAAATTTTTTTAAAACTGTTAATATAGTCATATGGGTAAACATCTTTTCTAAACACCAAATGTACTTTATCTTGTGGAAAATGTTTTTGTGTAGGTTTAATTTGTTCTTTAGTTAAATTAGATGATAATGTATCTAAATTACTTGCCATAAATTTAAATATGTCAATGAAACACATTTTAGAATTTTGTTTTATTCCCAAAGTCTTTGTTGTTTGCAAGTAAATCTATATTTATATATATTTTCATCATAACCTACCTCTTTAATAAATAAGTGAGCATCATATCCAGCTAAGTTATGAATATAATTTAGAACAAAGTTGGGTAATTTTATTTGTAGATTACAATTATTACACACAGGATTACTGCATTTTCCAGTTATATGATCATGGTGGCGCACTTTTTTATTGTCCTTAGAATATTAACATTCGCATACAGAATATTTTTTCGATTTATTGTATCTCGTTTTTTTCTTTTTTTGCAAGTGGATGCATTGCTTCAATTTGCAAATAAATTTGCTGATGTGCAAATTACTCTCGATATACAACTGGAGGTTTATAATCACCATAGCTAGATACGATATAATAGCAAAAACCAGTAGCTTCGTGTAGCTGATATTTCACTGTGTATGATTTATAATTCATCTTTAAATCAATGTTATTAATTATATAATTAGTAAGCTTGTATCTCTCTTTGAGTACCACCGTAAAAAATACATTATCGATAGCATTGTCTGTTAAAACTGGATATTTTTGGATCAATTAAAATTTTTTTTATTTCCCTTGGGTATAACTTAACTGTTGATATTTTCTTTAGAATTGATTCGAAATCTGCATATATTGTGAAAGGAACTTACAGTGTTTAATATTATTTAATTTTATTTGTTCGCCTTTTGAATGTACGAATATCTTCACTGGTTCGTTTTTATACCAGTCTTCTGTGTGTTTATTAAATTTCTCTTGGGAGTAATACAATTGAAGACACATATAGCATATATAAATTTTATTTTTGTGTTTATTTTTTTTATGCTGAAAGCAGTTTAGAAAAATCCTTAATCCAACAGTAATGAGAATTTTTTATCATCTTTGAAAAAAAGTAAATTTATGTTTGTCCTTTTTATAATTATGTAAGCTTTAATGGATATACTGTAGACCTATCATCAATAGAGTATACATTTATAGAGAGATCGATTTGGTTTTCTATTTTTGGTATATCATCAATTTTTATAGGATATTTGTCGATATTAAGACCCACATTTTTATATTTAGATATTCTTTGTGGGTCTTTTTCAGCGGAAAACAATGCATACTTTATTTCCCAAAGAAGGCATTTTTGATCATCATTCTTCACATTAATACATGCTTTTGTATTCTTAATCACGTCTGGTAATTAAATATAAGATGCTCCATTTAATGGATTGTACTTGTTTATGGCTAGTTGCTATCCACTATGCCCAATCTGTAGTACTTCTTTCATTGTTTTCTATTCCTGCGAGTATTTCTTCTTTTGTTTGTTTGTACATTTTTAAAATGTCTCCTTCGTTCAATATTGTAAATGTGTGTGATTGAATGTTGTCAAATATTCGTATCTCGTCAGTTTTCCGGCTTCGAAAATGGGCGACAAGTTAAATGTTAGACTTCACAGCTCGAAGTTTTATAAACTGATAACGTATTCTTTTTGAATACTTGTTGTTTAAATGAAATTAAAAAATTCCGGGCAACTCTATATTAGAATTATGTTCAATGTTATATGTTGATAACATAAATTTAAAAACTTTTTTGACTTCGTACATGTTATTGGTTATTGTATTTTTGTTGTTCACATATACATTAGTGGAAAAGGGAAAAATTTCTTTTAAATCCTTTTTTTGGCTTTTTATATATTATCTTCCATTTGGAAAAGGTAAATTTACAAAGTTTCTTTTTATTTGTTCATCTTTAATTATTGAATTATGTATATATAAATATATATTGTTTATGTTAATGCTTTAAGCTTTAGTTCTTAATCAGTCAACTGTTAAATCATTTAGATTCTCGATAGGATTTTTAAATTTATGTTCTCTTTCTTGAATAATACTTGTAATAAGATCATCTTTATGTAATTTATATAATTTTTTAAATTTTTAATTCTCTACCTATAACTCTCAACTCGAGCAATCTCTTTTCCCTTATATCGCTTATTGATTTGAGCATCGTCATTTATATATAATACAATAAAATATAATAAAGCTTATGAAGTCAGCGAATGCTGAATTTCATTTAGAATATGTATCGCTGCATTGTGTGATTTATTATTGTTTTGCTTTTTTTAGAGAATGACTATATACATATTTTCCTCATTCACACTGTACTCTATCTTTATTTAACTCGTAGCGACTTCTCGAATATTCATTGATACATTTTTACAGGGGTTAGTGTGCTTATATTTTGTGTGTTTATGCTGTGGAAAACAGTTAATGTTTAAAACTTCACCAAATTTTTTACATTACTTACATATGGTATTATGTTCCATTTTGTAAGAGGGTGACGATTCCATTTTTATTTATAAGGCAATACATTTATTAAGATAAAGAAAAATAAAAACAGTCAACAAACTGCCAAAAATCTTTTATAAACCATATTCATTAATAAAAATTGTAAATATTTTGTATATTTTCTTGGGTAGCGGTATCTCACCGTTACTCAAGACAATTTAAACAAATGAAATTGACACAAATAAAATGTTTATTTTCGATGCTCTACTAATTTGTGTAACACTTATTTTATTTGCTCTAGATATTCTCCCACTTCTCGAAGTTCATATTTATCGACAATGTTATCTAAGAGTGATAATTGTAAGCTTTGTAAATTTGAAGGAAAACTAAATTTTTAAGATCTTCAGAGGCTTTATCTAATCTATATGAAGGTGGTCGTGAGTCACTGCCGCCATTTAAAACACTAGTTAAACTGCAGGGGAAGACAGGCGAGGTCATTTTTATTTATAAAGAAACCAATTTTTAAAAAGAATGAAAATGCTTAAAATGCACTTAAGAGGACTCTAGATTATGCATAAATTCTCCATTTTTCATTTCTTTTAAAACCTTTATATGATATAAAAACTTCCTTCTCATTTAGTAGTTTCAAAGAATTTTTGTCTTATATCTTCACATAGCGCCCTGGTAAAGAAATTTTAAACTTGCCATCTAGAATACAATTTTTTTTTCCCACCAAAATTAGATTCATAAATTTCAAAATTCGTAGAAGCAAACCATTAATTTTTTCTAGATATTGTAGTTTGGCGAATTCAAACGAAGTGTTCAACTTGTTGAGCAGATTCCATATTTGATTTACGAAGAACAAACTTTATTAAGAAGAAGAAAAAAATTTGGTTCAGAAATGTGATCAAGATAAGCTGATTTAGCTCTCAGATGAGGCTGAAAATATACACTGCTCTAGTAGCCTGAAGCATGTAGAAAATCGTTGTGTCCTTTGTTTGAGGATAAGAATGTGTTGATAATTAATGTTGTTTCAACTTTTTATATGATATTCTAGGCGGTAAATATTTACCGCCTGCAAATCCAGAGATCAGAAAGTAGAGCCCTGAAAATATTTTGATAACCAAGGATATTCTGTGCTTTATTCATTTTGGAATTTCAGCCGGGATGAGTTAGAAATTTGCTTGAATTTTACTGAAATTATTAAGTTGCGCTAGGATCTACAATAGACATCTCTAGTCCATTCACGGTTACTTCAGACTTTTCTGAAGTCCTACTAAAGTTCTACTTCCAGGATATTCCTCCGCCTCGTACACGCTAAACTTAACTAAGTCTGGAGAATTACACCAGAGGGGCAACGCACTCAATTCGTGAGCACTCAGTGTAACAGTATTTTGTATTAGGACTATTTCTCACAAGGCGCTACCAACATACCTTCTTTCTCCCTGTTTTTCATTCAGATTATTTATAAATGAAGCATTTTAATTTATGGATAAAATATGAATAGCATTTCAATTTAACAGGAAAAAAAGTAACATTTATGAATACAAGTATAAAACGCTTGTGATACAGGGCGTATTTAGGAAATAACTAAACTCGTCATACATGGGGAGATTTTTCAAAGGTTTGATTTAAAAAGGCCGAAGAAACCGTGAATGTAGCTTCAAATTTTAATTAAAGGTGACCTCTTTGGAACATTGCGCACATACTAAACTCACCAATAAGAAACTTCGTTTTGTTCCTAAATTGAATAGAATTTCCCTTAGCTTGGTTAAGCTTTGTTTGCATGATTTGGAGGAATATTTAGGAAGAAGAAATTTAGTATGGCTTCGGAAAAGTTGGAAGTCAACCGTGAATGGGTTAAGCATAACCTTCTAAGACTGTGGTAAATATCGCCTCTTAAAGCGGAAGTCACGTACACGACTGGCTGTGGTCCGCCAGCCTCCGAAACGGGGAAAGATAAATTGTGTTAGCTCGCTGATGGTTGCTTGGATCGCAAATCGATAATATCCGGCTCCGCCATCCGCCACAGTAAGCGAATTTTCTGCTACGTGACGCAGAGATGTATCCATCGCGGCACATCGTGTCGCTCACAATATGCCGCCGTATCACGGAGCGTGAAATACTGCATAAAATATCTCACGCCTCCAACACGTGCCACAATCAGGACATGTGAGCACGTTAACACCAGACATTTAACCCTTCAGGGCGGCGCAGGCTTACTGGCACCGAACATATAACGCTGAAGAAGCTAAAGACTGTTCACGATAAAGTGAGCACTTTTGAAATCAACCTTAGAAAAAAACCACTGCTCCTACCTGCACATATTTTAACGGCCGCACTGAGTGACACGGTCCCAGTCAAGTTGGTATCGATGGAGAGAAAGTAGTCCCATATCTTTACGTCGAATAAAAAGTGTTAGGTAACAATCTATGATAACTTACATTATTTATTTCACTCTAGATATTTTTTATGCATCGAAGTATAAAAATGAGAAAATTTAAAAAAAAATTTACTTTACTAATAATTTAACAGTTTCACTTCTCCAACGCATGAATAAAGTGACGAGGCCCATGGCAATGTGAATTTTATAATACATTCGCAGTTTCGTTTAACCGACGCATGAATAAAGAGAGCACGCCCACGAAGATATTATTTCTATATGGTGGAAGAATACACAACGTGCGTGCAAGTAAATGTTAAGCAGGGTTTTAGAAAGGGCTCCATTTACCGTGAACAACCTCTGGGGCGGATGTGTTAAGAACTGAAATTTATTTAGAGTATGATCGGACTTTTTATACCACCTGATCTACAGCAGAAGAAACGGCGAATAGACTATAGAGCAGTTTCCATGGCCACGGCGATGTGTATCGCTTCCTCTCCCCCCACCCCCTTACCAAAGATTTAGTTTACATGAACACACACAGCTGACTGTCAACCTGCCTAGAGCGTCAACAAAAAAATATTTCGCCGTGGAAATAATTCTGCACGCAAGGACTACTTGTGAGAACAGACCACATCAAAGCCGCTGGAACGTAGTATCACAACAGAGCAAATATATTATTTATAATAGTATAGATATTATAATAAAAAAAAATATATAAGTACGAAGAGGTGAAAGGGCGTAGCTGTGCCTTTGACGTGGGCAAACCCATTGTTTCATTGATTTCGCTAGGCTTTGGAACGCGTCTTGAGCCTAACTGCTAGAGCTAGTCATTTCTCGTGAGAAAAGTAATTTAGGGTTCACGATAGACTTCCCATACTTTAAGTCGCCAACAGCAGTTTGACTATTGTCATTGGTTGCTGTACGATTGAAAGGCGTTTTCATATTTGATCGGGCCATTAGCACGGCTCCTACGTGATTCGTGTGCAGACCCTTAATACACGTCATACAATCAAGTTAGGTAAACGATCCTACAGTTCTTTGGAAAATAACATGTCTGAAATCGTATATATATATATATACTCTATATAGTATATATCGTATATATAGGGTATATATATCGTATATATTGGGTATATATCGTATATATAGAGTATGCATATATATAATTCGCAAAATTCGCGTTATTATTCGGCTTCAAGCTAGAATTCACAGTACTGTATATACTGAGGCAGACGACGTTCCTTGATTTGCTGCCGTCCAGATGTTGTCACTCTCTGAGTGAACTGTACGTGGTTGGGGCACACGATTGTGAAGTGTTCATTTATTGGCTCAGAGTTACCCGGGGCGTATCAAATAAAGCATGATAAAATGAGGAGCGTATTGCAATGGTAAAAGTGGTTTAAGTTTATACTGTCCTCTAGTAATAACGCGGATTTTGCAGGTCTATATGTATTAATGAACTCATGGACTTAGAAACAATCTGACGGTTTTTCCGAGTGTTGGGAGAAAGTATATATATAGAGCGCTGACGTACACTGATATCCTCCCCTTCCCACCCTCGTAGTTCAGATTAAGTTAGCATGGCAGGCAAACTTGGGCCCGATTGCAGCTAAGTTTGCTCAAGCCCAGTAAAGCCGCGAGTATGTGCCCTTGTATTTAGAACCTTCCCTGCATGTCTAGGCGTAAGGGGCTCAACCCTGAGATGCACTTAGGTCCTGTCCCTACCCTGGACCTCCAACTATCCTCTTAGTTTTAAGGCAGGTTAGAAAAAAACACTGATACCTTAGTAGATGTTCTGACACCGTGAGGTGAAAAAACACTGATACCTTAGTAGATGTTCTGACACCGTGAGGTGAAAATCGATTTGGAAGCGCTCTCTCTCGTCACATGACGAAGATGAGTTGTGGAATTCGAAGGCCTGCCTTTGAACTCACCGAACATGGAGCCGAAACCCAGATCATCGCAAGCGTGATTGCCAACCGTGTCTATTCCGCGGTCGAGTTTATACCTTCGGTTGAAGTCATCGTCGATATGAAAGAATCACCTGTGCGAAGAATCTTCATCGCACGAGGAAGACTTGCGACAATGGACACGCACAGTTTATGAAAGGTGATACATTGAAAGAACAAACCGAGATCTGCAAGGATTATTCTTCTGAGGGCCACCGAGTGGTGCCGCCAAGACCTCCTGCTGCATCAGTGGGTACTGATTCGGTAGGTGATAGCGACGAGGTAGTTAGCGCTTAAGATGGAATGAGTGCAGTAGAGTCGGTTTGTGTGAAATGTACACTTGCGAGACATTCGTGTGAAGTCGACGAACTTCAAAATAAACGTACTTTGGTTGTAAATACTGATGAGTATACAACTCCTGCTACAAAGAAAAACATAATTTAATATAGAATACAAAACAGGAGGTGAAGATGACCATGAAGACAGCATTGATGATGACTATGACGACAGCATTGATGATGACTATGACGACAGCATTGATGATGACTATGACGACAGCATTTACAGTGAAGACGATGGTTTTCTCGATGCAATGAGACACGCCTTCATTATATTTACTACAACAAGCGACTTGAAGAAGACAGAAGTAATCAATAACGCTCGTTACATATTTCCCGAAGACCCAAATGAGCTTGTATATTTGATTGACCTTCAAAAAACGCGGGAATGTCACGCACTTTAACAAAATATTTCCAATCATCAGTATACTGAAGGATCTGGGATAAAGCACATGATGCTTGGCGTGGATTGGCATGTGGATTGATATGTGGGTAGATAACAAAAGGAAAAACTGCACGTATGTCATAGGACTTTGGAGTCTAGCCTTAGCTTACAGCTTCTCGCCAAAAGAAAAGGCAACCTGGCATATTATAGTGGCGCCAGCCTAAGAATGGACTTGGTACTGCATACCCAAGTGAACAAAAGAGACAGAACCACTTTCAAAGCACTCTGAAAGAAAATCGAACAAAATATTGGTTTTTATAGGGCTAAATATAAATTTAGCAGCCCTAACAAAATATATTGCTGAGCAAACAAAATTTTTAAAGCAACAAAATTACGTTTGTTCGTCTAACAAAATACATGTTCGAATAAATAAAATCTATGTGTAGGGTCAAAAAAATTTAGACTGTCAACTAAATATTTTGTTGAATCAACTATATACATCTGTTTGGCCACTCATTTGACTACCTCGGTTCAAAAATAAAGCTCGAGAGTTTGTTTGTATTTTTGTGACAATTAGAATAGTAACAGTGTTAGTTCATCTATTGATGCTTAACAATCGTATAAATACATAAATAAAACGATGCAACAAGAAACTGACAAGTAAAGCTGTAAAACTTGAAATATTTGTTCGCACGCGTTGCCCAATATTTGCAGTATATCTATTTAGAACTTCCCGGCATCATCTCATAAGTTATCACATTAGCTAAGATTACTAGAGCGCAGCGCTCGGACCTCAAGTGGTCTAGATTCGAAACTCGCGCGAATTTGTAAAAGTTTTTTTAATCGGTCTAAACCGTTTAACGTGCGTGTAGCCAAACAAATCTTTAGTGGCGCAAACCAATTCTTAATGTTTGGAACAACCAAAAGATAACAACAACATGATTTGGTTTCAGCAGCAAAATATTTCATTGCCACTGTACAAACAAATAATTTGGTGGCACCGTACAAATCTTGCTTGATTCGACAAAATGTTTTTGTCAGTGCACAAATAGCTGGCAGGAGGACAAAGTTCCCGGCGGAACAACCGCTGGCCTCACCAAACCTCCCCTCTAGGTGGCCGATACCTATTAAAATTAAAAGGTCGCACCTAGAGCGCTACTTTCTAACCGTTATATTCACAGAATAGATCGGGGGTAAGAGGCCCAATAGTGCCACTTCCCTTACCAGAGAGGCGCCCCAACACCACTCTGGTTTCTGGCCGGCATCATGGTAATGAATTAATAAAGACCCCGCCCCTTCTCTACTAGTCTTTCCAACTCTACTAACTAAGAGCATGTTTCCAAACACTCTGTCTCCCGTAGCACTCTATTTGATTTAATTTAATGCATGCGATACTTTTGAATTTTCTTCTCTGTCGCAAGGGTTTTTACGTCTCTCTTGGCGGCTTTTCCCTTGCTCTCCATAGTTAAGACTAGCTCTAAGTACACTTAGGGAGGTAGTCATGGCCCCAAAGTGCAGGCCATTGATACCCAATCCCTCTTTACCGATATGCAGGTCTCCTTGCATGATTTCCTATCCTTGTAGACGTAAGGGGTTAGTCCTGAGACGCAATAAAATCCCATCCTACCTTCTGTAAGGAGTTTTCCCTTGCTCTCCATAGTTAAGACTAGCTCTAAGTACACTCAGGGAGGTAGTCATGGCCCCAAAGTGCAGGCCATTGATACCCAATCCCTCTTTACCGATATGCATGTCTCCTTGCATGATTTCCTATCCCTGTAGGCGTAAGGGGTTAGTCCTGAGACGCAATAAAATCCCATCCTACCTTCTGTAAGGAGATTTCTTACAGGGATTCTCCACATGACACTTTATTGTTTCTAAATTTCTACATACACCATTTATGGTTATTTAAATATTGTGAACATATGTTATTAACTTCATTTTAATTGCTTAATCTAAATTATTTTACATGTCACATTAATTAACAGGTATTTTTAAAATGTTGTAATTTATTTAAATCAGTCAATTTTAACTATGTAAAAAACAATACTGCAACTTTTATCCACACTCTACTAGATTGTCAGTGTAGCTGCATAAATTTTAATAATGCCAATTAATCTTTAAATAGTGTGTTATCAGTTTCTCATTGGTAAGAGAATATGAAAGTGTGCCCAGCAGAAAACAAATTTAGTGGTTTTGGAATGTGACAATGCAGACATGTTTTGTATGTTAGGAAGGATTTGACTGAAAATTTTATGTTGTATGAAAAGATTCTAAAAGAAGGAACAAATTGCCTCCATGCAGAAGTAGCATGTATGACTACTGTGTCTGATGTTAACGAAGTTTATGAACGTTTCAGTATTTAGTCTAAGCAGTATTAAGTATCGTTGTTAAACACACCGGAGAATATCTAACTGCAGGAGGATTATTCATTATGCATTCCCGATTGGTGTTCTGAGGCAGTCTGGCATACCAGCTATTGTGCCTTAATATCTAAAGAACTTTTCAAGTAAGGTTTTTTTTTTTTTTTACTATTTAATCATTCAACACATTGCTATGAAGTTGTATGTGGAATTTAATAGAATTACAAGTTCAGTGGTCCCAGTGTGTGGTATTAAATTAGCATGAACGATTTTGATTTTTGAGCTCTACTGATGAACTAAGACTGGTTGCCCACATAAGAATATTCTTTAGTTAATTTTAATAGTCAAATAATATGTTTGGTAATTTGTCAGAGCTATTTAGTGGTTATTTTAGGGAAATCAATTGTTTATTTTGTCACAGATTAATTTCTTTTAATAATAACAAATTTTTCTTTGACAACTGACAGTAGTATCTTTAAATATTAGATGTCTTCTGTTAAAAGGGGTCTAAAGATGTTGCATGTGAGTAGAAAATGAGATTTCCCATTATTTCTTTAATTATATTTTCCCAAGCTTTCTTCAAATTGTTTCCTTATATAATGCTAGTAGTAAATATTTCTTTTTTTTTTTTTTTGCAATCTATAATAGTCTGTGTATATTAATCAATTTTCGTGACCATGAGATGGGAAAGAAGTTGTACATATTGCTATGATTTGTGCTGATTTACACATGCACACTATGTAATTTTGCCTACACATATTTATATTCATTGAGTTATACTGGCTCTCTCTCTCTCTCTCTCTCTCTCTCTCTCTCTCTCTCTCTCTCTCTCTCTATATATATATATATATATATATATAATTTTATGTGTAAAGTTAATCAATTTCCTAAAACACTTCATTACAGAAATAATTGGCTTTCCCAACGTTGGGACTTTAACATCTCCCATGAATTGTGTCTGTTTAACATTCCTACCATTTTGTTTATAGAAACAATTGACTGGCCAACGTGTAGGAATATTTGTTACATGTTGCCCTCATTTCTTCAAACTTCGGGTCTTCATTTCACGTAGCACTTAGATTAAGGTCGATTAGAAAAAACCGCATCCGTGCATATCCTTCTCGTTAAAATTTAAACATGGCGGTGCCCCGTTAATTGCTTTCGCCTCCCAATGAGCTCGACTGTGCACGGACTTAGTTTTGGGGAATGCCCGGTAACCAGAAATATTCCCCTCCACCTCGCCTCAGGGCCCAGAGGGCATTGTCAAACCACACTGCTTACTTTCAGTTACGTTTCTCTTTCACACACACACATTCAGTTCATTCCCCTGTGACGTCATCGAGGTCTTGTTCGTCGTTCTATAGTTCATTCCAAGTTCACAAACCGGTGCCATCTGCCAAGGTCGTCTTCTATTATCCTAGGCAAGACAGAGTCATGTCCAGGGTGGTTGATCGCATTCGGGAAGTATAAATAGTTGATTAGGGGTTGGGAGGGGGATGTGAATTTCTCACTGCTGGAACTCTCCCCTTTTCAAGTTCTTCCAGTCCTTTGTCAGGCAGCAGCCGGGAGGGGGGGACCTGTGTACCCCTATCTGATCCCCCTCCCCCACTGTATTCCTGCGTTGGAGGTATCCTGCCTTTATCTGTGGACAGGAGTCACTTCCTGTCGTGGTGAGCGCGAGGTGAGAGAACTCCCTTCACACACAAGTGGTAACAAAACCCTTGGGAAGAAGCGTTCATCGATCATGGGTGTCCACGTCATCCTCGTCCTCCGGGTCGTCCCCTACCTCACCACTCAACCTACGGCTCGACCACCAGACGTTGAACTCTTCTCTGCTCTTTCCAATTGACGTGAGGTACCTTAGCACCTCCGCCACCAAGTTCGTGTCCCTAAGGATGTCCCTGAGTCGGAGAGGTCCATGTTTCCCCTCAAATTCAATTCTTAGATCCTCAATCTTGTGAAATTCTACTGCGTGGTCTGGGGTGTCAGACACCCCACACACCACACAGTCTGGGTGGTCAACCATGCCCATTGAAGACAACTTCTCCCTAAAGTTTTCACGCCAAGTCAAGAACTGCGCAGAGTAGTGGCCTATTACTAGGGATAGGAAAATATCGCGAGTTCAATGATCTGTAGGCTAGATTCCACAGTCCTGTGTATAATCAAACCTTTGTTGTTTGTTCATTGGCAGCTGCCCCACAGAATAGCCAGTGTTACCTCACACCTGGCAGTATGGGGTTCACCACTCGTTTCCTTGCAAGTCTTCTATTGGTTCAGAGTCGTTCAAGGCGTGTATAATAAATTCTGATCCAATTTCAAAGGTGACTGCAGTGTACACGTTGACTTCTAACTTGTCCTGAAATGAATTCGCAAAATCTTCCTATTCCTACCTACTACAAGCCACTTCCCTATACGCAGCCAATCCTGGACATCTGGATATATCTCATATGTGGTTCTTCTCTTATCCGAGTTGTCCCATCTATCCTGCCACGTTCTCATGGTTGCTTCTTTCCTTACCTTTAGTTCCTCGGGGGGCGGGCACTCCCTCCCACCTGCCGTACAACACTCGTCCAATTGATACCTATCCCGGCGAGAAGTAACGCGACATTGGCAGAGCTACCGAGTCCTGAGTCACAGCGGCGCGCTACTATAGTACTGCATTTACGTTTTTAACAACTTCAGCTGTTTACTCGATCGACTCATGTATAAAATGATCGGGGCCCGTGTAATGTTAATTTAACACGTTGCTACGTAAGAATACAGAGGGCCCAGAAAAGCAGATCTTAGCTGGGCTTTCTGAAGTCCATAGTTAACTGCGAGCAGATTATTCTCAAGGACACCTGCTTTGCCGCGAAGAGTCCACGACTAGTTGTACTGCAAAACTCTGTATGTTGTATTCTATTTCGTGATAGGATGATTTTATTTGTCACGCGTCGGATGTGTTTGCCCACAAATTACGGACCTTCTGTGTCTCCGTAACTTAATTCGGATTGACCGAGTAAGGTAAGAATATAAAGTGAAGTGAAGTGAAGATATTTAGGTGGCTCTTAACATTGAGGTCTTGAGAGCCAATGAGTAAAGACATGCAAAATTCGCGCTATTTTTCGGCGAGGGAATAGACTGCACTGCTTTATAGATAAGTGCTCTCTGCCCGTGGTTTTATTTGCCGTTGCACTTTAAACAAAGTTACCTACCTCCTTGATTTCCTTAAAATATACTGGCCACTCCACCGCTGAACTTACATTATTGGCCCGAGAATTCTCCGAGGCGCGCCAGACATAATTCTGACCAATGGCTGAAGTTGGTAGAACGTACAGTAACTTGGTATTCAGTCTGTCCTTAAATTATAACCAGAATTTTGCATGTCTCTACAGATGAAGGTGATTGAGCCGAGTAAGGAACAGAGCAGGAATTTAAGGGCGGGTGAAACGGGAGATCCCCGAGAAAACCTGCCGACCAGCGACATCATCCGGCAAGACTCCCACATGCGAAAACCCGGAGTGATATGGTCGGGGATTGAACTCGGATCACCTTGTTGGGAGGCGATCAGGCTAACCGCTCAACCACCGCGTCTCCTAGGTAAGAATGTCACGTCACAAAGACACGTGGAGCCGTGGTGGTTCAGTGGTCAGACTACTCGCCTTCCATACAAGCGAACCGGGTTAGATTCCCGAGCCGGTCGCTTCAGATTTTCGCACGTAGGGATCTTGCTGGACGATGCCTTTGGTTGGTGGGTTTTCTCGGGGATCTCCCTTTCCCCACTCTTGCATTCCGGCGCTGCTCCGTACTCACCTCACTTCACCCTCATCGGCTGTCAAGATCTCCAAGCTAAGAGACACAGTGTTAATTTGTAGCACTCTATGAATATTTGTAACATAAATGTGCGTAAGCATATCTTAACCACTTAACTTACCCATTAATTTTTCAGTTCAGGTGTTGCAAAAGAGGAAATCTGTGGAGTGAAAAGTACTTACTAATTTCTTACAAAAGAGACGACGGCAACACCCTACTACCCAGGCTGATCTCTCTCATCATTGCCGAAGCTCAGAGCGGGGGGTGTGCTCGGGCCCTTGTGAGGGCCCTTATACCACCCATACGGTTGCAGCAGTTGTATCTCTCTGCGGGCTGAGGAAGTTTCCCTCACCAGACCGCAAAGAACACATAGCCCAGAGGTCAGGACGCCCTGCACGTCCCGGCGCAAACCCAGGCTGATCAGATAGACTCATCACAGTATTAAGCACACTTATTCTCGAGGCGATCACGCCCTCTCCACGAGGAAGGCGAATGGCGCGGCGTTTCGGCTCCCGATCCTTCTTATATAGGTCGGCCGTGCCCCATTCTGCCCTTCTTTAAACCCGCCTTGGATGGTCTGCTCAGCCGCTTGGAGTTGTGACAATATGGCCCTTACTCTTGGCTATAACAATATGCACAGTCATAGATGAATACCAGGTTAACCACAACCTATATGCGAAATACAAGAAGGCATTTATTACATCATCATACAATTTTACAATGGTAAAGTTTTCAGCAGTTCCACTATGCAATAATCGCCCAGTGACATGACAGCTGGTTTGTCAGCAGCTACCAATAGCACTGCCGTAGAGAAGGCGCTTTTTGTATTGGCGCTAGCTTCTGGTCCGAACACTATTCTGCATGTCAGGCTTGACCGAGGGTTCTCGGGATATTAGGTTAAGGGATTGAAATGAAATAAGATATTACATTTCAGTAATCCTTGTTAAATTTTCTGTAAAATATTGTAATTCTGACATGACATGTTGTGATCTAAATATTTATGCATGCCAAAAAAAGAGTACTTCCAAGTCATGACTTGAAAAGTATTTCCTCGTGCAACTAGGTATAAACTAAAGTACAGTGGCTCATGTATGCCTACGGGTAGGCAAGCAGTACTGGCTTGTATTAAAGGAAACATCCTGGAACGACGGGGAAGCGAAATCGGGGATGTTCGGACGTACAATGGAACCCACATCTCCGCCAATGAGAGCTAAGAATGCCACGACTGTGTCCATGCCGGTAGTAACATTATCAGTAACTATGTGACGGTACAATATTTATCGACCTCACGAAAACTCCTTAAATAATACGAGTATTAGAAGTAGAGAAATAGGGACGGCTATTAACACCGAGGTCTTGAGAGCCGATGGGGGTTAAGAGAGATGAGTGTGGAGCAGCGCCGGAATGAAGAGGAAGGGGAAACGGGAGATCCCTGAGAAAACCCACCGACCAGCGGCGTCATCCGACACGATTACCACATGCGACCCCACCGGGAGTCGAACCCGGTTCACCTAAAAGTGAGTCACGTATTCTAACTACTGTACAACCAGGGCCCCATTTCTAGTATTAGATTATTTCGAGACTTGATGAATGAACTTGATTATGAAAGCTTCTAAAGTGCAAGACTAACCCTGGATTCACCGAAATTAGTCACAAAATTAAAATTGAATGATTTGGAAGCTCTCGTGGTCCACGTCTTGCATTGAACACATATCGCAGTTTTTAAGCAACACTCATGAAAATCGAATAACTGAGACGAAACATCAATTCATTATTATTTTAAAGGTCTAAATCAATAAATATTATAACAGGCAACATACAAGCTCATATACACAACCTCCGTATTTATTATATTCTTTTTTTGCACCGAGTATTTGTTAACCATGGAGCAGTTATTAGTACGCATTCATTACTGTTAAATATCGTATGGAAATAAGCACACACTGGATGTCAGATCGAACAGAGGGCTGTGCAAGGTGATTCAGACAAACACCATCAGACACGGTGATGTGTCACATGATTTAAATATATTTACTAGCACAAATTAAAAATATATTTACATTTATCATATACGCGTTCACAGGCCTAAACTTACAGCTAGAGAGAGCCTTTCTTAGGCGAGTAACTACGATCACTCCTTATTTGAAGGTTTTAATTTACACACAGGAAAACAACTGTTATTAAGTTTAATCGCGATGTTGGTGATAGCGTGGGCGTTGTCGAGTCGTCCTTTCGCCTATATCGTAGATCGTCGCCTCATTTATGTTTCGTTAAAATTAATTAACGTAGCGGAATGCTGGAAATGTTAACGATGTGACTGGAAGTGCAGCGAGCTCGGGAATGAAACTGCGAAGAGCGGAATCGAAGAGTTACAGTCAGTTCCCGGTTTCTTCAAACGTTTTTTTTTTTCGCATTAAACGTTAGAAAAATCACCCCATGAATGACGCGTCTGTTCGTTTCCTGAATATGCCATCTACCTCAACGCTTTATATGTTTGGTAACATACAAATACCTTAATTTATGGTAAATTTAATTTCTACTTAAAATTTGTCTATCAATTAATATATTTCATTAATAACTCATATGAACATAACCGGAGAGGATGCAGTAAGAAATAGTTCTTATGCAAAACATTACTACACTGAGCGCGCACGAATGCGGTGCGCTGACCTCCTGGTGTAATTTTCTAAATTCGGTTAAGCTTTGTTTGCTTGAGGCGGACGAATATCTTTGAAGTAGAAATTAAGCAGGTATTCATATAAGTTGTAGTGAGGAGTGGAAATATATGGGCGGCTCTTAACATCGAGGTCTTGAGAGCTGATAACTTGTACTCAGCAACCAATGAGAAAAGTTTCTATCGATCGCCAGTAAAGGAAGCAGGAAATTATCAAACAGGCCCACTGATTTTTCTTTTTCTATCCGTAATACCAGGAATAATGGTATTTATTTTGCAGCATGCATAGATTAATGAACGCATTAAATATTTAATGGTAATAAATGAGTAATGAAATACCCTCCACTAAAATCTTCAGTTACCTTAACTGTTTCTCTGCACGTCTTTGAGTAAATATCACAGAAGAATTCATGTCTGCGTACATAATGAATGAAGAAGTCTTCCTGAAAATGTACCATCATCTTCTAACAAAACACGAACTCCACTAATGCTAGTAGTAGGGGAGACGGATTTCTGGCGCAGGATTCGGAATAGTGGACCAATGTATTTTAAATGGGGCTTTTCCTGGTCGCCCGTCCCACCCCAAGTTTGGAGAGTGGGAGACAGCTATCTTGCAGGTCAATTTACCATCTTGAATTTAATTGATCACAATTTTGAAATTTCGGAAAATTCGGTAACTGAACCTTAAATTAGCTTGAATCTTTTAGTCATACACACACACACACAAATATATATCTGCAGATTTAGGCATTTCAACAGATAAGATTTTTGTCATAAGGCTCTGTTATGTGTCGCTAAATGTGTTAAATATGTTTATGTCTTATGTTATTGCCAGTAGCTAATTATGAGACTGCATAGCGTCGGAAATATATCTTAAACGATCACTGTATTTTACACAAGTACCATACGAACCAAAGCATATTTTTAAGCAGCATGTGAAATCTTAACACTTTGAGGTCGGCACACTTTTTCGAGCTTTAAAGTCAAGCTAGAAGTTAGTCACCTGTATCCATACTGCTGCAGGGACACCGTGTTCTATTGGCCTCCATGTCATTTTACGCCATTCTACTGGTCAAACCGACACCAGTCTTTTCGTATTTGCCAGCTTCCAACCAATGGATTGCCGAGTTTAAAATTTTCAACCAAATGTCTTTTTGTATGTAACAGGATGTACATCCCATCTTGTTGATTTCCGTAACAATACAAAAATTTGTCGCTCATTTAAGTAATTCGTTGTTGATGTTGTATTAGTTCCTATTTAAAATCCTTATGAAATAGGGAACTAATATAAGTACACCCGGACCAGTTTTGGATTTTATGTGGAATTAAATGTTCAAACAAGTTTTGCTCGAACTACATTCGAGTATAGTCCTCAAAGTGTTAAATAAAAATATGTAGAGGCGGCGGTTTATTGTGAGAGAAATTGACTGTTTGGTAATATTTAGGGACAACAACAAGGAGTTTATTATTGCTTCAGTCCCCAGTATTAAGCCATCACTGAAGTTAAGATGTATTATTTCATAATGTTTGAGTATTTGGTGTTATTGGTCCGCTTCATGAAGCCTCCTTGCCTGAGCCACCCAGGCTCCCAGCCACGACCTCAGCAAGAATCGCGCTGGACACCAGGGGACCATCCGGTCTCGACCACAGCACACTGACCAGTATCCGCAATATTGGTCGTGTTGCGAATAAATGTCCACTATTCGTCCTATGGCCCAGCTTTGAATACCACCTTCCAGTCCTTACGGACTGGTCGGGGAGAACGACCAGTTGATTTTACTCAGCGTTAGTGTGTGTATGTGTGCTTGTCTCGACCGAAGCACGCCGGTGCGATATTCCAACCACAGCCTACTCGAGTTCTTTCCCACCGTGACCAGCTGCTAAGGAAAACCCTTGACACGGACTCGGAGGTCACCCTATGCTACGCCTTCCTTTTCATGACACTTGTGGGTTTTCCCGAGGCCCGGTTTACTGGGAAAGATGAGCGCCAAATCCCGCGCGTAAGTCTGGCCCACATCCTCTCCGGCTCACCAAGCCTCTTGTCCATTACTGTTATGTCTTTGGGTCCTTCACTAAGACCTTGACTTTTGGGCCTCAATGGTCTAACCGCGAAGGAGTCAACCAGCCCGCCTCCAATCAGAATCGTCACTATATTCCGTGACTGCACTCCTCTGAGAGGCAGATACCCCTTTTAGCTATAAAGCTTGGTATATGGAACATCACGGGTAGCCCATGTTTGCTGACTCTCGAAAGAGTGACTCAGCGGTACCACGAGTAGGTGTGGGTTCGAAAGTCAGCAGACAGGAAAATTTCTCTTCTTTTAAATACCCGTGGACTAGACCTCATTGTCCTATATAGTTTCGATCCTCAGCTTTAAGTTCATTGATTACCGCCCCAGTGTGCAACCAGTTTGACCTCAGACCATGTGGCATGAGATTAGGTGTTTTTGTTCTTAAAATCCTGGTATTGGCTTAGAGTTCACGTGGGTATGGTTAACAAACTGTGATTCAGTTGCAGACATAACAGAAATGCACACGTGCTTGAAGTCTGGCTTGTCCTAATGTTTCCCAGTACGTGGCAATCGTGTTTACGGTGACGTAGCGTCTGCCAGACTCCGAGGCAAGTGGCGTGCAGGATATCGAGGGAGGTGAATTTATTCCCCAGGAGCCAGTTCGGCAGATGGGATGGCTGCCGCAGGGGGCGAAGTAACTGGGCCGAATCAATATCGCCGGCAGGGTCGGCTACGCGGGGAGGTGAAGGTGTGTTGGCTGCCCTTGGCCCTGCCTGCGCTCCTATTGCACCCCTCCTCCTTACCCCGTCCCCACCCCCACCCACCCAGACGCCGCCAGAACTCCCGCACTGCAGTTACCATTCCCCACATCCCCTCCTCGACATTACACACTTATTCTTCTGCCCCGTTCGATTCGTCGTGGTCACCTTTTCTTCTCAGACGACCTTCGCCTCTCAGTGGTGTACGCAGCACTGTTCAGCCGGGGGGGGGGGGGGGGGGGGGGGTTACACTAGATAGGACTTTCAATCGTGTTATTTGAAGTAAGTGCCTCTGGAAACACCAACATATACATTTTACCATTAGAATAAATGATTGTATGGAACATATAGGTTTTAAGTCAAAACTACGAGTACCTATTTTGTATATCAATCATACTGATTTAACCTACATATATTCCCGGTGCTGATTAATAACTTACTAAAACGATTATAAATATTTAATCCGTTTTTTTTTGTACTGCGTGTGCAACTCTGTTGGTCACATCTGGAGGTAACGTAAATATTTAAAAGGCAGAGCTAACACAAACAACACAGGCATATATTTAATTATTGCCGAAAACAGTATTCGGCAACTAGATGGTGTTAGTCAAGTAGGTTCTAACTAAGCAATTTTAAAACTTCCTTCTAGAATCTCTGAAGAATAATGCAAGATGTAAACATACTGTAAATACTACCCGGCAGTAGCCTTAAAAAATGTACTTTTTTTTTTTGTAAATAAGCTATTTTATTAAACATTGAACACAACATGATTAACTACTTCAATCAAGCGTGTTTATCACATAACAATGATTAAAATTATTATTTTTGTTTTATTATACTAGATGATTACTTTTCGTAACGCATTTCTGCTGTTGGTATTAATCCAGGCACATACCACCCACCCACCACCCCTGAAAAAAGACTTTAAATAAGAAGATCGCTATAACATAGAAGTGTCTGCTCTTGTCTCCTTATACTTGCTCTGTGGCCACGTTCTTCGGCGAGGGATATCAAAATATTTTTTTGGAGAGGGGTGGTTTGGAGATATTTGGACGTCTCTTAACAGTGGTATATTGTCCCATCTCGAGTGAGAAACACTCGCTGGTTATGCAATAACTATTATTTTAGAACTATTAAACGCAAGGCGAAGACTTTTTTTTTTTCACACATAAGTAGGGACACCCGAATTTCGCGAAAAGATTCGAGCTGAGACCCACATTCGTGATTGGGGGATTCACTCGGCGCGACTTAGATGTCTGCCTGCGAATCATAGACGCGCAGTAGCGGAGTGGCATAGTTCTGATTGGTCAGTCAAGTAAAAAAATGTCTTCTCACTAAAAAAAAAAAAAAAAAAAAAACGCTACCAATAAGCAAAATGAAATTGCTGGTACGCTCGTAGGGTTTTGAAGTTTAGCATGTTCAAGAATGTTTTCACGAAATTCAGGTGTCGTTACACAAGGTATAAGTAAAAATTTGAACTGTTCGAGGTATAGTTATACTTTTACATTCTACCGATATTAAATACATATTTTTAAAAATTATGAAATTTCATAACTTTGGGCATGATTTTTCAGTTAATTGGAAAATAAATACTCAAAATAAAAATAATAGTGGAATCAGCTATAGTTTTCCGAGTAAAATCATGCCCAAAAATGGCATTGCCAAAGCATTGAGTTTAATGAAATTTAAATAAAACTGTATTCACGTTTTGCACATTTTGAGGCCCGTCCCGTGCTGCTACCTAAAAGGGAGGGGGTAGCTGGCAGTGGCTTGCCGCAGTAGGGGAGGTATTATCTGCTCTCAAGGACAGGCGCAGTGTTGCCAACCGTAGCATAATTATGATACGTGTATCACATTTTCGGGTTTTTGAAGCATGTAGCATACAAAGGCAGTTATGCGATGTAAAAGTAGCATAATTCCTGTATGTACTGCAACCACATTATCACTTCCACAATTAATGGCACACTTCTATCAAGGCATGCAAAGAAGTCTGAATACTTGATAGGCTTCATTCTAAGTAAAACTATGATAGTTTACATGACAAAGGCATCATGTGACAGTAACCTTACAATTGAATCAGGACCTGTTTCTGCTGACAAGAATGATACAGTGGATGAAGCTCTTCCCTAGCAATAAATTATTATTTTAGAATATTAAAATATTATTGTGTATATAAATGTATTTACAAAAATCATGAATGAAACGTAAATGAAAGCTAAGTTATTATTTATATAATATCATTTCAGTGCCATATATTTAATATAGGTTATTTATTTTAAAATAAGTGTTTTAATTCTTCTCATTATTGTATCATAAAAGCAATATCTTTTACCTTAACATACATAACTTTACGTAATTTTCTCAAATTCAGCGTATTTTTTTCC
The DNA here is from genome assembly GCA_029891345.1 of Dryococelus australis. Lineage (NCBI taxonomy): Eukaryota > Metazoa > Arthropoda > Insecta > Phasmatodea > Phasmatidae > Dryococelus > Dryococelus australis. The sequence continues at coordinate 8,273,550 of CM056993.1, forward strand.
ATGTGTGTACATTCGTCCGTCTCCCAGCCGAGCGATTTAAAACCAAACTTCGTACGTCCGTCGTAAGTTCATTGCTGCAAACTAATAAAACAAAAATGTTAACAAATAAGAAAAAATTCTCTACAAAAACTGAAAAATTTTGGCTCTATTGTGTTTTTAAGTACCCAAAACGCACATACACGTACATAGCGGAAATTAATCTATGTAAAAAATGTAAATGGCATGTAAAGCATGATTTTATTACTTTTACTGAGCTTGTGTTTCCAAACATAATTACCAATAATTAATTTTCAGGAAAAATGTAACTTAGTTTTTTTCTACATATGAATAAAAACCAACAACACTCAAAACAAAACACTGCGCACACTACACAGCCTTGTAAAGAACTCGGGATGAATGAGTAACAAGATGTGCAAGTTTGGAAAGTTGTAATTTCGTCCGTTCGTCCGTAAAATGTTAAAGCTTGACGAGGTTTTGACGGACGGACGGATAGAATTAATGGCCACCTCTGATTGGCGTTGGCCACGTGATTTACGGACGGATGACGGACGGCTGCGACGGGTTGTTGTAAATCTTGCCGTAGTCTTGGGTCCGAGGGTTGAGACATACCGAGATATCGCTCATGCGATTGTTCTCTGTACTCGCTTCGGCTACATTCCTTGCCTTCTCCTAACAACGAATATTTAGGAACACATCTTCCAGCTGTAATATAATCAAACTACTGAACATAGAAATATTTTCCAGTAGTTGAGATTAACTTATTGAAGCCTAGTTTCCAATGGCGTCTAGTGAGTTTTTTTTTTTTTTTTACAGGCTAAGCAAAATAATAGCCCCAAATATTTGAGTGTTTTAGATAACATTTGCTAGTGCCGGGCTGTGGTTCCATTTTCAATTTCTACTAGCAAACGCAACTTCCAACTTTGCTTTCCCTCCACATGTATTTGCCGTTTTATAATACCTAGCATTATTTATAAAAACGGAAACGAAATTAATGTAATCCATAATTAAATACAACATTATCTAGAGAGCATATTACAAATTATAAGAAAACTCCCAACCTCCCGAACACTTTCATCCACTTTCCAAGGAAAATGTAGGACTGGAGGAAGCAAACAGAACGACTGCTTACCTTGCCGAAGGAACGCGGCAGGGTAACTCGCTTGCGAGTTCGATTAATCGCTAGTCGCTCCCGTCCGTGGAAATGAATACTAGATAGCAGCACTGTGCATGTACAGTACGGGAGTTACGAAAACTCTATTTCTCGGATCGGAAACGAGAACCTCAGATTTAAATTTGTTTAAATTTAATGTTAAGGCGAAAACTATAAAGAGTCAAACATTTCCAATATGTATAGGTAGGGATAGGAAAATTTCGCGAATTCATTTGAGGACATGATAGACGTCAAACATGTGTACACTGGAGTAACATCTGCAATTGGATAACAGTTTATTAGACACGCCCTGGACAAATATGAGCCAATAGCAGACCTGCAAGGAAACAAGTAGTAAGTGCCATACTGGCAGGTGTGGGGTAACACTGGCTACTCTCTGTGTTAGCAGCCAATCAACAAACATCTGAGGCCCGAGTATACACAGGACTGCGGAGTCTAGCCAACAGGTCATTGAACTCGCGAGTTTTTCCTATGTCTATGTATAGGGTAAGCGTTGCTTACCTTGTGTCTATGGAATAAACACCACTGCTAGATTCATGTATTAATAACGAAATAATTAAGAACACTTGACACGCAAGTAGACGAATGTTGTGTTTTCCAAGTAGAACTTGTGTTTGTGGTTGGCGTAGTGGCTAGAGTTCTCATCTCTCGCTCAGGCGATCTCGGTTCAACTCCCGACTGGCTTATTCTTGGATCTTGACACGTAAAATTGTGTTCGAAGTTGCTTTGTTTTTGGGTGGGTTTTCTCTGGAGTCTCTCGTTTTCCTTGGCTTTTCATTTCAGCTTTGCTCCCCGTCTTTTTCAGTTTCATCCTTCACTCTCGCGCAATACTATCGATGCCACCCAAAATCTCTAATCTTTCAAATTAACGCTTTCTGTAACAGTGTTCTCTATCTGGGACGTTGCATATGAAGCGGCTTGAATGGTATGCAATGTAGACGGCAGAACATACCGTCCAATGAGAAAGGTGCCCTACGTGTGAGAGACACCATTCGCTGCTGAGACTATGTTCCGTAGCCAGTAACAATAAGCAGTAAGCACAGATAGGTTTCTGTTGGTCCCGGTGTAGGACAAAGCGTCGTCTGGATATCAGTACAGTTCCGAACAAAATATTCGTTTGTTGCAACGCCTAATATTATATTTATAATATTGACTGAAAGGGTTAAACACGGAACTCGCTTAGCTGGCTAACTTGTCAAATCTTCTTAGTTACAATATAAGAGCTGAAACTTATAATATAAGAGCTTTCTATTTCTTTACTTTTATTTTTAAATACTTTTTTCCCTATAGCTATACGGAGATGCATGCGAAACCTTTGTTCAAATACCATTCCGATATATGGAAACACGTGGGATAGTGAGTGCTATAACCTGTGAATCATATGGCTTCAGTAAGGGAGGTTTTACATATTTTGTAAATTACTTTTCAGTTCCAGGAATTTTTTACAATATATTATTTTTAATATATGCTTGTATAAATTTTAGTCTATTTGTTACAGCCAATGTGTGTCTCGGCTGATGATCAATCCTCACAGTATGCTTGCTGCTCATGTTATAATTTCTTTTGAAAATAGATTGCCTCATTTATATTACTTTTTGCACAACGAACGATAACTTTTACAAATTGACGGAATCTTTATTCTCTGGCTATATACATTTTCCCGCCGATGTTGGCGATCATAAGCATGGAATAGTGTTGCCGGATTGTTGACAACACTAAATCGTTTGGCAGATCACGTGTATCATATATAAAATTACAGCATGTGTTTTACGTACTAAATAAAATTTATTTTGCCAATTGTTAGTGTAAAAGTGAATGCTGCAATAAATAATGTTTAAATTTATATTAATTGTTATAATAGAACAGTATGTATGAAAAATAAATAAATATTAAACCAATAAAATAAGTTCATCGTTATAAAGCATGAAAACAGAAAAACAATAAGATGAAATTTGTTTTCTGTTCGTAAAATTTGTGAATGTATCCGCAACTCTAAGAGACTACGACATTGATTTTAAAAGGATGTTTATCATGTTATTGAAACTTTAAGAATCGCAAAAAATTTAATTGGAAACTTTTGAAATAAACGTGAATTGACTATAGCTGGAGGTAGCGAAGTTTCGCGGAAAAATACGAGTACACGGTAGACTTCAATACTATAAGCACCCAATAGCAGTTTGTCTATTGTCATTGGTTGCTGTCTGCTTGAGAAGGCGTGTTCATATTTGACCGGGCCACTCAGAATTCGGCAACATCGGCACGGCTCCTACGTGATTCGTGTGCAGACACCTTAACGGTTCATAAAGTAATTCAGCCAATCAATATAGGTAAATGACCCTACAGTGTCTTGCAATATAACTAGTCTTGAAATTTTTTTTCGCGAAATTTGACTGCTCCTAACTATAGCATTAATGTTTTCATACTAGTAATGGCAATCGCAAAACGGTCAACATTTTTCACACACACACAATCATACTTGGCTTAGTCGGGATTCGAACCCGTAACTTAGCACCTCCAATGGCGATGTGTTACAAAACTCAGCCAAGGCCATCGCTATCGTGATGTTTTGAAAATGACGACTAGAATGATTCGGAACACGCCCCACGCGAGTTTGCAGACTTTATCAGGTCGAGCTTATTGATCTGGAGTTCCACTCGTTGGTGTGTTGTGAGCAGATGGTGAAAGAGATGCTGGCGTGAGTCGCGGCAGTAAAACTGTTCTATTCCAGCCCTGACCTCGTGCTACCAGGAACTAACCTAGACAACACTCCACCGGTTTACGTTAGCCACTGACAACATGTCCTTCGCTGTTCTTCACGACTCCGCAAGTAACATGGCCCAAGTCAACATGCTCCTCTCTCCGTTATGGCTATTCCTTTGTTTATTTTGCCACAGACAAGTTTAACATTTTTATTTTTAATTCGCCGACCCTTCCATGCTCACTTTAACCCTTTCAGACCCGCCTTCAATTTAAGGTTCCAGTTATTGCAAACAAAGAATTTCATGATACGCGCTGTACTTAAGTTGATAAAAAAAACTTATTCCATTGTCACAGCCAATGAACCGTAGGCTATACTCTCGGCTATATTGGTTATATTAACCACTTATGACCTAGACCAGGAAGACGGCTTGTGAATCATTTACGCAATGTGCAATACAGACCGAAAATTACCTACCCGTGAGTAATGAACACAATCGTGTACACTGGGTGTGAATGTGTTAACCCCCTAACTTATTATCCCGAGAATACTCGGTCAAGCCTGACATGTTGCAGAGAAAGGTAGATCGTGTTCAGTGTTGTTCGAAGCCAGAAGCTAGCATCAATACAGAAATAGTCTTTTTCTGGGCAATCCTACTGGTTGCAGCGGACACACCAGCTAATTTGTAATTGGCTGCTTATTGTCGTATAGATCTACTCAAAACCTTACCATAGGCCATAGCGTGTAAGTTTTTATAAGAAATCACTTGGGGCCTAAGTACTTTTCATTCCACAGGTTTCCTCTTTTGTAACACCTGAACTGAAAAATTAATGTGTACATTAAGGGTCCTAAGAACTTGAATGTTTTCTGTGAAATCGTTGTTTGCGCGTAAACGCGTGTCTCGGTATATAAAAGTTCTGGAAATACCAAGTTTTGCCACAAAGGATTTAAAAAAAAAAGTATTGTCTAAGCCCCTATATTTTTACATTTATCATATTAAGAGTATTAATGGCGAAAAAAATTCGTGAAAATGTTCAAATAAAGCATTTTTAAGGCTTGCCTATGCAGTTTATTTAAGAGGGAAGAGAAAAGTACGATTATACGGAGGTTGTTTGATCTGTGTACTTTCATCGCGTGTAAAAAAAATCCCCACAGTTACACATCTAGTTTACACAGTGCAGCGTCACGACGGAAACACTGCACGCCTCGTGAGTAGGAGCGATGAGGCGCTAGGCGTGCGTGTTAGTGTCGCCCTTATCGCTCCCTCGCTTCTTGACCTTGGATGCGCAGCTACACTGGCCCCTTAAGTGATCAAGCAAAGATTTCAGGTGCTGCAAATAAGACAATTTCTTACGCGAGCTGAACTTAAGCTGAAACAACACTGCAGAGTACATTAGCCAAAAATACGAAGCTGAAAAAGTCGCATAGGCAGAGACCTTGAGCCGCACGCTCCACCAAAGTGCCGAGGATAACCAGCAAAATGTAGTAACGCCTTTCGCCAATCAGCGCCCAGTAGTTCACTCGCCAGCCCCGGCAACTCGGCCAATAGGGAACCTTCCACAGCACATAGAAGCCAGTCGGACTCGAGGCCTGTTACCGAGCCCCGCGCGGCCAATTAGAGAATGGATGCGCCACGTCATTTCGCCTCTGTGTGCGTGCATGGGACATCTGCTTCTATCGCACCACAGTTTGTTAGAAACAATACGGAACTCGTTCAACCAATTAGGCTACACTCTAAATCTGAGTCAGTGAGAATTCCACTGTTTTCAATCAGACAACAGTACCTGGCTGATTTAACAGTCACTTCAGTGAATTCATCTGATGAATCAGTGAAAAATGCCTGTTTTCCTTCACTTATTGATTCAGTGACATTTTACCCGGATTCATCAGAAATTTTTTTTTCACTGCTTTTCATTGGTTTTTTTGAATAGGTTAAAGAGCGTGTAGAAATGGCCGCCAAACAAGGTTTAAAAATGGCCATTAAACAACGTGTATCAAAGAGAAATTACAACGATTACACTAATATAACCAATACAAAATACTTTCGAAAATGTGTTTCGTCTTTCAAAACACCATTTTACGATTTAATATGGCTGTCAGCCTTTCATTCCGTTTTTACTTCTTAGATTTAGTTTTGTTGCAAGCATCGCTGCTCTCTGGTTAATGGTTTAAACTGTATATAATGTGGCGAAGAGCTTGCACTCATATGCACTATACGTTTTAATAATCCTAACTGTACCAATTAAACCAAAAACGAATAATAAGGGCATACAATTTAAAGCTACCCGCTTTCGATAAAGAACTATGACATAACTTTCCTCTTATTTCCCATCTTGACGTAGCAGCGCGGATGGCAAGGTAACGTCTGTAAGAGGCGAGGACAGGTTGTGTGGTTTCAATCGAGACCATTTCCGTATTTTTTTTTGTATTTTTTATATTGCGCAATATAAATAGTAAACTACTGTAAATATGTTCATTTCTCATCATTATTTGGCTAAATTCAATATTAACAATAATGCGCCACTGCCTTTGGCTGCCACTTGTTTAATCAGTGAAATTGTTTCACGTCACCAATTCTATCAGTGGAATTTTTTCACTGAAACGTTTTCCACTGACTCGAACTTAGAGTGTATGAACCTGCTAAGACAACAAGAAGACGCGCGGTTCCTGACCTGCAGTTAAATTGAAGCAGCAGCCAATGAACGACTTAAAGATGTTCGAGTACACAAAGCACCAAATCTCTAACAATAGTTTTCATTAAAGTAATTTAGATAATATTTTTGACGTGAATACGTATTTAAATTTGCAACCATAGTGCGAGGGAATCCAGGAAATCCGATGATAACAAAATCGGGGGATAAAGTTTGGCATTGCAGCAGCTCCGAATCTATCGTCTACTTTCAAAATTCAATTACACCACTCGATTGTCAAAGGATCAGAGAATATGTTACGTTGAGTGAGGATTGCTAATTGTGAGTTCGTTTCTCCGCGTCTCATAAATTCCGCGTAGTATAACTTTAGACTAGGAGAAGCTACGACGCTCGTTTGAGTTTCAATCAGCAGCTCTCGTCAAGGTCAATCGATTGCGTGTATAAAGACATTTGTGTGGTGTGGTTATGATGGAACTGTATGAGTTTAATGTAAAAAATTAAGAAAATTTAACACGATTTCAGCCTATACTCTTCAAAAAGCCAAGTCGAAATACAGAAATTGTATACGGTTGGAAAGAGCATCTCAAAAACAATCCAGTGATACCCATAAAACCCCATACGATCGAGTGAAGCTGTGCCGGGAACGTAAAATAAACATCAAGGCGTCCGAGCTCGTCTACGTAGACGTATTCACACAAAACCAACGGCCGTGTCACCAACACAGCTAACCCCCCCCCCCCTCTTTTTTATTATCTAGGAAGGTACGGCGGCCTTAACATTTCATCAGCAGCGAGATCAATAAGGATGCAGCAAGTTGCTCACGGAAGCAAGACCTAGGAAGGAATCGGGCCATATTCTGCAGTAAGCATCACCTCGAGTGAAACCATGGGTAAATGAAATAAGGGTGGCCTTATCGAACCCTGGTCCTTCGAAATGTTAAGCCATGGCTTTATCATTGCGCCACCTCGCTCGGTTTTTACATTTAAGCATTACATTATAGTCGATTCACGACCATTTCCAACTCTTTCTGTAAACCTGTAAAGTTCTACTTTCAAACTATTCTTACTACCCCATGCAAACAAAGCTTAACCAAGTCTAGAAAAAGACACTAAATGGAAAAAGCACAGCGTTTGTGTGCACTCATTTTAACAATTTTTTTCATGAGAACTGTTTATTACTAATAGAGACAGGTGTTTTTCCCGAAAATATTTAAGACCAGTTGTAATCCAAAACATTTTTGTTCATATGCACTTTTGTGGCTGGATGGTTTTAAAGGTCACGTGTCTTAAGTGTCTGTCCGCGAATCACGGAAGTTCAGTATCGGAGTAATTTATTCTGATTGGCCCAGTCAAATAAGAACATGTCTTCTCACGTAGACACGTGGCCAATAATCAAGGGATGTTGTGGTTGTGGGCGTAGGAAATTGAAGTCTAGGATAGCCATAAAAATGTTAAGCGAAATACACCTGTCCCTACTTACTAGTCGCTATGCTTACACCTACAGTCTTTCTGTTTTTATTAATATTAATTATGGATGAAATATAATATTTTATAGATATTGTTACATGCTGAGAACGCCAGAGGGGCGTATCTGAGTTCGTAAGGGATGGAGGTCTTATTAATAAACAAAATTAAAGAAACTAAAATTGAAATAGGTAGACCCCCGAGTATTTCGCAGACTGAGTTGACAACAAGCTAGGCTGGACAGTCCTCTGTACACTCGAGACATTATCGTTTGCTTATTGGTTGCTGTGATCAAGTGAGGTCTCCGTGCAGAACAGTTAAACACTCGCTCACACTACAGTTCCCAGCTTATTACTGGCTCACTGTCAAACGGGGCGTGTGTAAAGAACTGTCATCCAATCAGAACAGTAGGAGAAAACAACACGTGTTTGGAGTCTACCTCGCCTCCGAATGAATTCGCGAAATACTCGTGACTCTACTAACAGGACTGAAGTGATACTGGTGTGGTTGTGGTGGTAGTGTGGTTTGTAAGATCTGAGAATAGACCTGTGCACACTGAACTGCTCTGGATTTTCCTCCTGTCATTCCGTTTCGGACTGGCTACAGTAGCCCCAGCCTGATAAGCTGCGAGATACAGCAAACACATGCTACTATGTACAACATCAAATAGCTCTCTCCACGTTTACTCTCTCGGTTTAACAGTGAGCGCAATATTTAATGTTCCTTTCATCTTTAATCAACGTCCTTCTTAATGTCTCTCTTCATTAAAGTCAATTAACTCATGCCCACCACTAGCATGTGTTTAATATATCTGTTTACATCAGTTATAACGTCTTTCCCTCACGCACTTGGTCCAGCCTGCCAGCCACCCACTCTACTGCTTGCAGTCGCAGTCTCCCCTTCCGATAGTCTTCTCCCATTGCTCCTCTACTATCGCTCGGGAACCCATTCAGCCACCCCAAGGCCGTGGTTACACGAGCGCTGTTAAACACATTCAGTTAAATACATTCGGTAGCCATGTCTGAACAAGTTTCAAAACAAAGAGTGTTTTCGCGGTTACACACGCAAAGCAGAATTAAATCTATGGAAATCTTAACCTCAACAAACATGGAACTAAAAATAATGATATTTAATTATAACAGCCTCCTACATTTATCACTGTTGATCTTTTTAATAGTTATGAAACTTACACTTTTACTGTAATGGCATAATGGGTGGGTATTAGTACATTAAACCTTAAACCTAAGCTAATCCAACAAGTGCACGAATTCCCGCCAAATTCAACAATATTCATTACTCTGCTTGTTTACTTGGAAGCAGCCAATAGGAGCGCAGCAGAGGAGAGAACTACTTATGGAAACTGTTCACTTTGAATGAGAAACAACTGCGATCGGAACTCGTTCGAAGGTAATGTAACCTCTTCAATAGCTGAACTTGATTTAGTGAAGTAGTTCTACATGTCATGTAACCATGGCCCAACTCAGAAACTCCAGGTCCAGAGGCAAGCTGGGGAATTCACAGTCTAGCTCTGACCATCTTGAAGGTTCAACACACCCCGAGTTGCGCTGAGAGAACGAGGTCACAAATCCAAGGCATTCTTCAGATGGTGGCCGAAAACCAATACTGCCAGAGTCAGCATAAGGCGCCGCTACAGAGATTATCCTTGCCGAGCCGCTTTATCACTGATACGGCATAGTCGCAAGTGCTGAAATTCAAAACCAGCTCGGCTGCCCTGTTATCACGTAATGACTTTCTGTCTCCTCTTATCTCCCGCGCAAGGCGCCGACCAGCGTCGCGTAACACAAAACTTGTACATTAACACACGCTTGCGATTCGTGACATATTCAGGAAACCAATTAACACATGAAAATACATGGGGTGGTTTTTTTTTAAAGTGTGATTAAAACAATTGTGCAGATGCTGCGAATAGATGGAGGCACCTGTTTTTCGCGAAAATATTCCAGGAAAAGTTTTTTTCCAACACATATTATGTATCGTTCAGAACCGCTTTCGTGATTGGATTATTTGAATTGTTATGCACCTTATCGGCACGCCCGCAAATCACGGGCGGTCAGTATCATAGAAACCTAATTCAGATTGGCTCACTCATGTAGAAGGTGGTCTTCGCGCATGGACAAGCGGCCAATAGTCAAATGGAGACTGCAAGCGTGCACAAAGTTTATTGAAGTCTAGTCTCCGCGTAAAACTTTTCGCGAAAGACTGGTGGCCCTACGAATAGACTACATAGATAAACACTGGCGAAACGGTAAAATTACATCCGCGTGACTTTTGTTTTCGAGGTGGGAGGAAAATGTTTACTCTAGATCTGCACAGGCTTTGTACGGGCGAGGTCTGCGCGGTTGTGGGTCCAATTTGTCTGTTATGACGACTGAGTTGGTTGTTTAGGGGGAGTTAGGGGTGGGGCGAAGGGGTGATAATTAATGATACTATCACGTGACGTCAGCGAAGTCCTTGAATCTTACAGAGGAATTTCCCACGCCGGGTTGTGACGTAGTTCGTGTTTGCCGCCTGCATCGGGTGGGCGGATTGTTTATGGAGGGGGGGGGGGGGGAGAGAGAGAGAGAGAGAGAGAGAGAGAGGAGTTTGTTTGATTACAGCTTTGCATTTCTACAATCGTTCTTGAATGACGTGACACGACACATCAAGGACGGTGCAAACTATTTATTCATTTATATTTATCTCGAACACTCTTAAATCTGCCGACATGGATACCATCGCAAGTAAATAAAATGAATTACAAATCCATTGTTTTGAAATATTCAAATATTCGTGAATGGGAAATATTGTTTTGGTGTTATCGGGACACACTTATAAGTAGGGATAGGAAAATTTCGCGAATTAATTTCGGGACAAGAGATATGTCTAACACATGTACACTGTTATCTAATTACAAATGTTACTTCAGTGTACACGGGTACACTTGTCCTCAAATGAATTCGCGAATTTTTCCTATCCCTACTTATAAGTAGAGCTAGTGATTTTTCGCGAAAGATTATCAGTACACGATAGACTTCAATACTATAAGCACCTAACAGCAATTTGTCTATTGTCATTGGTTGCTGTCTCCTTGAGAAGGCGTGTTCATATTTGACCGGGCCACCCAGAATTCGGCAACATCGGCACGGCACCTACGTGATTCGTGTGCAGACAGTTAACACGTGTCAAAAAGTAATTCAGCCAATCAAGACAGGTAAACTACCCTAAAGTGTTATGAATTTTAACTTGTCTTGAGATTTTTTTCTCGAAATTTCACTACCTCTTCTTATAAGTACGGACACCTGCTTTTCACGAAGACATTCCGCGATTAGTTGTATCCTAATTCGCGATTAGTTGTACCTTAAACCGCAATTAGTTGTACCCTAAACCGCGTTAGTTCAAAACCAATGTCGCTGTTGGACGAGTTCAACTCGCGCGCGTTTTGAGTGTCTGCCAGCCAATCACCGGACGTTCAGTACTGAGGTAGCTTTATTCTGATTGGCCCAGTCGAACAGAAAATGTCTCCTCACACAAAAACGCAGCCAAATAGCCATAGGAAATATGTAAGCTTATGCGTAAGAGGTTGAAGTACAGACTGCGCGTAAATAATTAATAACTAGCTTTCTTGCAAAAATTTATTTTAATTTTCGCGTCGAAATTAACTTCGTGGGCTACTTCAAACAGACAAAATTTCGATTTCTTTAAAACTGTTGAGTATAAAGAACATTTTTGTATTCATTAACATTTTCAAAAATAACTCCAGAGAGTAGATGTTATAATTAAACAAAGGAGAAGCCTTTCAGCATCACTCGCTCATGTTCTGCCAATGTTCTTGTCTGTTTTATTTTTATTTGCATGTTTGAACAACGAAAGTAAAATTATAGTTTCGGTGCGCGATTGTGTGGTAAACGTTATATATATATATATATATATATATATATATATATATATATATATATATAAAATTAAAATTATCGCGTGTTGAATAGTAGTTCACCTCAATGTATTATCAACAGAATGCAACCATTTCGTAACACATTTCCTAAGTTTAATAAAATTGTTTGCAAAAAATATTCCCAGACACTCCCTAGGCAGATTTACAAAATTCAAACATTAGAAGCCAGGAGATATGGGCGGCTTTAAAGATCCAGGTCTTGAGCGCCGATGAGGGTGAAACTAGGTGAGTATGGAGCGCAGCCCCGGAATGCATGGGCAGGGGAAACGGGATATCCCCGGCGAAAACCCGGCATCGATTCCCACATGCGGAAATCCGGGACTCGAACCTGGTTCGCCTAGGTGAGAGACGTGCTATATAATTTTTCTCTCCACTTTACGACTGGTTCACTCCACTATAGGCTGGGCTTGGTTAATCAAGCAGTTTTGAAATTTCTAATTTCTGCTCACGATCTAGGTTTCTTGTCGTTATTTTAAGACTAGCATTTCCATGATCTGTCTCACTTTATGTAGGCACCATCCGAGAGGAACCGTGGAGTTTTGTGAGAACAAACTGTGTTAATCACATGGTAATGCGTGCTCCTGAAGCGGGAGTCACATAGCCCCGAAAAACACAGCACGACACAACAGAAACCGCTACCCCGACCCAACATGTATATATTCAATGTGACTGCTCGGATTTACAGCCCGACAGTGTACTGACGCGGCACGGGTATGATTCTTCAGGAGCCATTTAGGAGGCACTCATTAACTACGCTAGTTTCAAAGGCGGAGGGCAGACGGGAAATTTGGAATACATGACGGTGACAAAATGTTTATTGCTAATGCATACAAAGATAAAATTACTATTTTTAGGAGTTAAATGCAGTCATTTTCAATTTTTTTTTCTCTTAAGCTGCGTATTTGCCATTGCAGGGAAAGCTTGCCAGGGTGTACATTCTGTGCATTGTGCCGCACGACACGACGAAAATAGAAATCATTTCTAATCCAAAATGGCTGATCGGACGACAGAATTGTCGGGCTTGCGACACAATTATCTTGTATTTCATTGACTGTTTAGTCTTACGTGTCGTGTCGGGGCTGTCGTGTCGTGCTTGTTGGGGATATGTGATTCCGGTATTAAGTAGGCTATATAAATCAATAAATACTGCCATCAGTAGCAGTAAATTCCTATTTTTCACACTCAACACAATGTCAAGTTTAAAACTATGTTTATTGATTCATGGACAACTGAACTGGGAGGCCGCACGTCAGCATGTAATAACGGACAGCGTCATCTTCAAAGGTTGATTTGAAAAGTGCCCACTTTAGAGTGAGCAGCCGTTATCTCAAAACTCAAAGCCTACAGCTCACTGGTTATGATGACAAAGCCTGCAGCTCACTGGTTATGATGACAAAGCCTACAGCTCACTGGTTATGTTGACAAAGCCTACAGCTCACTGGTTATGATGACAAAGCCTACAGCTCACTGGTTATGATGACAAAGCCTACAGCTCACTGGTTATGATGACAAAGCCTACAGCTCACTGGTTATGTTGACAAAGCCTACAGCTCACTGGTTATGTTGACAAAGCCTACAGCTCACTGGTTATGATGACAAAGCCTACAGCTCACTGGTTATGATGACAAAGCCTACAGCTCACTGGTTATGTTGACAAAGCCTACAGCTCACTGGTTATGATGACAAAGCCTACAGCTCACTCGTTATGATGACAAAGCCTACAGCTCACTCGTTATGATGACAAAGCCTACAGCTCACTCGTTATGATGACAAAGCCTGCAGCTCACTGGTTATGATGACAAAGCCTACAGCTCACTGGTTATGATGACAAAGCCTACAGCTCACTCGTTATGATGACAAAGCCTACAGCTCACTGGTTATGATGACAAAGCCTGCAGCTCACTGGTTATGATGACAAAGCCTACAGCTCACTCGTTATGATGACAAAGCCTACAGCTCACTCGTTATGATGACAAAGCCTACAGCTCACTCGTTATGATGACAAAGCCTACAGCTCATTGGTTATGATGACAAAGCCTACAGCTCACTGGTTATGTTGACAAAGCCTACAACTCACTCGTTATGATGACAAAGCCTACAGCTCACTCGTTATGATGACAAAGCCTACAGCTCACTCGTTATGATGACAAAGTTCTGTGCTACCATAAGTATTGCACCCGTAAACAAATTTTTCTTGTTTGCATTACCTGATGTCGTAAATTGTAACCCATTCACATTTACTTAAAAATTTTCTGAAGCCCTGCTTAAGTTCTACTTTCAGGATATTCCTCCGCCTAGCGCAAACAAAGCTTGACCGATCTAGAAAATTACACACAAGGGACAGCGCACCGCATTCGTGTGAACTCAGTTAAATAATATTTTACACAATTAAACAAAAAAAAAAAAACTGTTATATTAACTGAAGCATATAACGCTTGTGATATGAAATATATTTAGCGAAACATACAAATATGTCAATCATGGGATGTTTTTTCAAATGGTTGAATCAAAAATTGTGATGAAACTCCGAATAGACTGTAATGCGAATCTGAAAGGATTTTACAATACTTTAAATGTAGCTTCTGAATCCCTGTTATAGGCTGTTCACGATAAAGTGAGCACTTTCAAAATCAACCTTAGAAAAAAGTATCTTCCCCTGCCTGCTATATTATAACAGGCGCACTTGGTGTCATACATCCAGTAAAGTTGGCAACGATAGATAGAAAATAGTTCCATATCTTAACGTCAAATTAAAAGTTTTAGTTGAGCATTTGTAACTTAAGTTATATATTTCGTTTTGTCCTATTTTTTTTTTCATGTATCGAGAGTATAAAAAGAGCAAATTTTTGTGAAACGTTTACTTTTTTTAATAAATGCAAAGTTTCATTTGACGATTGATCTACGCACGAATAAAGTGTTGAGGCCAATGACAGTGTTAATTTTGCATCAGACGGAAGAATACACAACGTGCATTCAAGTAAATCTTGAGCAGGGATTTTCAAAAGTGCTCATTTTTCCGTGAACAGCCCTTACCCGCGTATGCGTTCCTGGCTCCATCCCAGTTAGGATATTGTGATCAGGCAACCCGTTGTACAAGTCCACTGCAGGCAGAAACGAACGCGAGCGTCTGTCGTTCCCACGTCAGACAGTTTCCTCGCTGACGTCAAAATGTCAGCGCTCAAGTGGCTGTTCTCTGAGGGAGGTCAAGCTTTCTATAGAGCTGCGTTCTGAGACTCGCCTCCCACTGGCCGCTAGCGCTTTCGCCTTACGAATCAGCAGCACCCTGCAAGGTCAACAACCTCGTGTGGATCACACGCAGCGAGAAAAGAAATACGGGATGTTCCCGAATACTGGCCTAATGGAGCCCTTGTGATAAGGTGTCCATAGAAAGTCTACTTTGGTGGACACGGCCATATTGGCTTAGTTTCCGAATTCTCCCTAGGGATGCAGGTGCATCTCTTCTCGCGCCCGTTGCCCAGGGATACGACTCTCGCATCCACTGTCACATTCACACATTCCTCCCCTAGCTACGGAATTCGCTCGTTATTTGTTTATATTATTGTTTACACTGATTTACCTCGTGCGGCGTGGCTGTGTGGTTGCTTTTAGTTGTTGATTAAAATTAATGAAAACTTTTTTTTTCTCTTAACAGTGTATAAATAGGACTCCAACATAATCGCAAAAAATTAAATTCTTTTTAAAATACTGACCACTTGAGCAATCAACTTCGTTATTCACATTTATCATTTCAACAAATGCATTTGTAATTTGTATATGCTCATCAAACATAAAATGTCCTATTCACAAGAAATGTCGATTTCTGTTTGCAGCCATCGCCAAGCAGAAATTATAAACCACAACTCTGACAAGACTTTCGTCTGCAGTCAATTGTTGACATTTCACCGAGATCCCATACATTCACCGAGATCCCATACATTACACAAATAAAGATACAACTTCAAAGTAGTGAAAAGTGTGTTAAACATAGCGCTACCTAAGCGCGCCCTAGCTGTAGCAGAAATAGGATGTGATCCATCCCTTAAATGCAGCCGTTCCCACAGTGTATGCGTGTACGAAGGGAAGTAGGAATGCGCGAGCAATGGACGCAACCACTGAATTATGAAAAAGCCAATCTCGAGCTCAGCGCAGTGTTGCCAGACTTACTGTAAATAATTGTGTTACCACTTTATAACCATTATGCTACTTCGGAAAAAAAATGCCACATTTAAGAAAATTACGCAGAGTTAAGCATGCTATGGTAAAACATATTTATTCTATGACATAATAATAAAAATAATGAAAACATTTATTTTAAAATAAATAACCTAGGTTAAGTATGGTACTGAAATGAAATAATTTTTAATTATAACTAAGTTTTCATTTACGTTTTTTTCATGATTTGTGTAAATACACGTACAGTATATATTCACAATAATTTTTTTAAAATAATCATTTACTACAGGGGAAGAACTTCATCCTCTCTATCACTCTTGTCAACAGAAATAGGTTCTGATTTCAAAGTAAGGGTATTTGTACTGGGATACAATGATGCCTTTACCATGTTAGCTAACATAGTGTTTCTTGGACTGAAGCCTGTAAGGTATGCAGACTGCAAGGTTTGCCTTGGTACGAGTGTGCCATTAACTGTGGAAGTGATAATGTGGTTGAAGTACGTACAGGAATTATGTTACAACTGTCTTTGCATGTTACATGCCACAGCAACCCGAAAATGTGCTACATGTAGGATAATTATGCATGCAATGGTTGGCAACACTGGTTGAGCGAGCTGCCTGCCCTTCCCTTTGTCCACACTCACGTAGAGGGACAATGGGGCAGAGTGCATCCAAGGTACACACGCCGTTGCGAGATAAGTTGATTGTTTGCTAGGAGTCAACGTATTGAGCATTTGCCCCGCAGTTTTCTTTCGCTATTGATAATCATGCACGTGTGAAGCTACTATCTCATTTCATTGGGAAAATGAGGAGTCTGGTACTCTAAAGCTGAACATTTGTAATTGGTCTGGAAAAAAGTTAGGTACAGTCAAAACTTGATCATCAGATCACCCAACCATACACGGATAAACTACCTAGAGTTTTATCAAAAACTTGTTGGCTCATAAATATATTCGCAATTTTCCTGTTTCTCTAGGAATATCTAAGAACACAGAAGCGAAGTCACGTGGTATACCGTGAAATCCAGCCAAAGGTCGCACCAACCTATGAAAACTTTTCCCCCGTAATTTACGAGAAACTAATGGTAAAAATGTTTCTTATATCTGTGAAAAATTGCGGGAATGTTGCTTTTATAATAACAGGCTTCAAGTAAATTGCACAGAAATTAACAGACATTCAAGGATCCTCTCTATAAAAATGATACTTAGTTTTTCGGTACTGTTGGCAAAAAATATTAAAAATAGTCTTTTAACTGTCGTGATAAAGGCGTTTTAATGTGTATAAAAACATTTTGAAATATTAAAATAAACTAGTATAGAGAATGTGGGGGCCACGGTGTCTGAGCAATTAGCACGCCTGCCTCCCATCAAGGCGAACCGGGTTCAATACCCGGCCAGGTCACCGGATTTTCGCAAGTGGGAATCGTGCCGGACGATACCGTTGGTCGGAAGGGTTTTCTCGGGGATCTCCCGTTTCCCCCGGCCCTTCAATTCCGGCGCAGCTCCACACTCACTTCAATCACCCACATCGTCTCTCAAGACAAAGCTGTTAAGAGTCGGCCAAATCTCTTCACTCAGTTTAGAGAGCGATTTGACCACAAATGTCCATAACTCCCCTACGACACAGCTACCACTTCCTTACAGTAACTTGGTACATAAGCTGATTATTTCTCGAAATTCAGCCTACGTAACTTTTCTCAGTTTCTAGCGGCGTTTGAGTGTTTTAAGTATTGCCAACTGTTACAAGTGCCTGGTGCTACTTCTCGTTACTCGAAGCACGACGCGAGTATGCTAACTGCCACAGCAAGATTCGTGTAAACTCGGCGTTGTTCATCAGCCAAACCCGAAGCAATATGACTTATGGTCATACTCACACAAAAAGGGCCTAGGGGCGTAGCTGAAATGATAAGTATAATGGCAGAGCTTTTATTGTATCTGAGGTGGTTTATTTTAGTCTGTGAAAATTGTATAATAACAAGACAGTTACCATTGACATGATACTGAATGATTATACGCTCGGGGGAGCAATGTTACCCGATATTAAATTATGTTACAACAATGTTGCCACGCCAGTTTAGATAATTATCTACTACGGACAGTCCCCGCCTTAGTAATTTTCGTCAAAAATAAAATAAACACACTCGTACTCTAGAAAATTCACGTAATTTTCAAGACAATGAATGAAACTATACTAAAGGCTGTTCGCGATAAAGTGAGCACTTTAGAAATGAATCTTGTAAAAATGTCACTGCCTCTGAATGCATATATTTTAACAGGCAATGTGAGTAACATTTGCCCAGTAAAGTTGGTTACGATGGATGGAAAATAGTCCCGTATCTTAACGTTGAATAAAAGGTGTTACGCAACAATTCGTGATAACTTAAATAATTACCTTCCCTTTCTGTACTTTTTTTAATGTACCGAAGTGTTAAAATGAGCACATTTGTATAGTACTTACTTTACAAATAATTTCAAGTTTTACTTGACCAATGTATGAATAAAGACATGAGGCCGGTGGCAATGTTAATTTTACATAAGCGGAAGAATTTACAACGTCCACTCAAGTAGATCTTTAGCAGGGCTTTCAAAAGTGCTCATTTTACCGTGAATAGAATATAGTAAGCAATCAATTGATATCAAAGGCGAACAGTAATATAGCAATATTAAGATGTGCTAGCTAGTTTTTTCATAGGCCTACGTGGCAGTTCTACGAATGGAGTTTACCTATACTACAAACCACACACTGCGCACCCACCGAGGGTACCAAATGCTAGTACGTGAACTGCTGTCGTGTAATATGAATCTCCCATGGCTGCTGGTATATCGGCTCGTGCACCAGGGCTTGTAGAAGCTTGTACACGAATCAAGTACGGCTGCAGGTATCGTGTAATATCGGCTTTACAGTGGCCTATATCGGTGCGTCGTTTAGGCGTCCATGTCCCAGATCGCTGGTTGGTGGAGAGGCCTCGCCCGGTGGTTGCTGCAATAAGTTGTCGCTATTCCTGGCGTCCTAATTTACTGAAAGTATTAGGTCAGATTCACACGAGCATGTTCAGCTAGTGTCTGTTTATATCACTATGGAGACATTTTGTATTTTCGTATTTGTGGAGATCAGCTTTGTTTTTCGTCATTTCGGATCGTGTTTCCGTACAGAAAAAAAAATTCTGTACTTGTTACAGATAATTCTTTGGAAAATTGCCACCAAAGAATTTTTTGTTACTCTATAGATATATAATATCGTATATTTACAATACATTATTTTAGAAAACATACAAAAATAGTTTTTGTAGCGCAGTGTTAGTAATAAAGTTAAAGTTTATTATAAATGTCGTTAAAATTCAACATAAGTTTTACACATTCCACATTACAGTTTTGTAAAATTTATTTTAATTTATTTGTAGTGTTACAAAAATATCTTTGCTAACAAGTTTCCAAAGAATCGCTTAAGCGAAGACAACATTTTATTGCAGTGCGTAAATAAACTGTACATTTACGGGAATAAACAGACATTTTTAAGGGTAAATTATTCCCGCCATCCTGGATTCTCGTTTATTCCTCCATCATAATTTAATTAGCATATTCAAAATTTAATAAACCAAGCTTGTCAATGTGCAGGGAAGGCCTTTACACTTATTTCGAAATCCAAATGGTTTTTCTCCCGTTATTAGTTCCACTGCTGTACATTGTAATCAAAGGTTGACTCAATATTAGATAGGTTTAATTGGCGTTATCATCCGGTGACAGGATCGATTGCACTGCCTTATAAACAAGCGAACACTGCCCGTGGTTTCATTGGTCGCTGCACGTAAATAAACGTCACCTACCTGCTTGCTCTCCTTGAAGGATATTGGCCATCTCCATCGCTGATATTATCTTACTAACCGAAGAGTTCTCCGAAGCGTGGCATATATATTTCCGGCCAATGGTTGATGTCGTAATGCACAGTAACTAGGAATTCATTCTGTCCTTAAATAATAATTAGGGATAGGAAAATTTCGCGAGTTCATTTGAGGACAAGCTAGACGTCCAACACGTGTACACTGAAGTCATCTTTGCAACTGGATCGCAGTTCATCAGACACGCCCTGGACGACTCTGAGCCAATAGCAGACTTGCAAGGACACAAGTAGCGAGTGCCGTACTGCCCAGGGTGTAGTAACACTGGCTACTCCCTGGAGCAGCAGCCAATGAACAAACATCTGCGTCCCGAGTGCACACAGGACTGTGGAGTTTAGCATACAGGTCATTGAACTCGTGACATTTTTCTATCGCTAATAATAACGCGAATTTTGCCGGTGTCTGCAATAAGTTCTGTCCCACGTGGGACACTAAAACAACTAAACACATATCACAACATAAAACAAAGAACATATAACACAAACAACACGATACTGACACCGACATATCACTACACAAACATCAAAGCACGACGAGCACCTCACACGAAGAACAACGAGCCGTCACGGCAGCCCTCTGTCTCCGACATATATGGCGTGGTGGGGCGTGAGGGGTAGAGGCAGAGGAAATTTAAACTCTTGACTTCAAATTAAATTTTAATCTTAATATAAATTCCATTTTAATATAGAACATACATAACTTTAATCCTCTGTTTTAATATAACCTTTTACCTTTTAACTTTAATTTTAAAACGCGACAAATTTTACTTTCGACAAATATAAATTCTCGTTTATAAATATAACTAAGTCCAGTGATGACCTTCAGCTGGTAACTGGTGTCATTGTAATTCTCGTTTATAAATATAGCTAAGTCCAGTGATGACCTTCAGCTGGTAACTGGTGTCATTGTAATTCTCGTTTATAAATATAACTAAGTCCAGTGATGACCTTCAGCTGGTAACTGGTGTCATTGTAATTCTCGTTTATAAATATAACTAAGTCCAGTGATGACCTTCAGCTGGTAACTGGTGTCATTGTAATTCTCGTTTATAAATATAGCTAAGTCCAGTGATGACCTTCAGCTGGTAACTGGTGTCATTGTAATTCTCGTTTATAAATATACCTAAGTCCAGTGATGACCTTCAGCTGGTAACTGGTGTCATTGTAATTCTCGTTTATAAATATAGCTAAGTCCAGTGATGACCTTCAGCTGGTAACTGGTGTCATTGTAATTCTCGTTTATAAATATAACTAAGTCCAGTGATGACCTTCAGCTGGTAACTGGTGTCATTGTAATTCTCGTTTATAAATATAGCTAAGTCCAGTGATGACCTTCAGCTGGTAACTGGTGTCATTGTAATTCTCGTTTATAAATATAGCTAAGTCCAGTGATGACCTTCAGCTGGTAACTGGTGTCATTGTAATTCTCGTTTATAAATATAGCTAAGTCCAGTGATGACCTTCAGCTGGTAACTGGTGTCATTGTAATTCTCGTTTATAAATATAACTAAGTCCAGTGATGACCTTCAGCTGGTAACTGGTGTCATTGTAATTCTCGTTTATAAATATAACTAAGTCCAGTGATGACCTTCAGCTGGTAACTGGTGTCATTGTAATTCTCGTTTATAAATATAGCTAAGTCCAGTGATGACCTTCAGCTGGTAACTGGTGTCATTGTAATTCTCGTTTATAAATATAACTAAGTCCAGTGATGACCTTCAGCTGGTAACTGGTGTCATTGTAATTCTCGTTTATAAATATAACTAAGTCCAGTGATGACCTTCAGCTGGTAACTGGTGTCATTGTAATTCTCGTTTATAAATATAACTAAGTCCAGTGATGACCTTCAGCTGGTAACTGGTGTCATTGTAATTCTCGTTTATAAATATAACTAAGTCCAGTGATGACCTTCAGCTGGTAACTGGTGTCATTGTAATTCTCGTTTATAAATATAACTAAGTCCAGTGATGACCTTCAGCTGGTAACTGGTGTCATTGTAATTCGCTCTGTTCTGTTCTGTTCTGTCCTACATGGGAGAGAACTAAGTCCAGTGATGACCTTCAGCTGGTAACTGGTGTCATTGTAATTCGCTCTGTTCTGTTCTGTTCTGTCCTACATGGGAGAGAACGAACTTTAAAAAAATTTAAGTTGTCCTCTATGCCATGTAAAACTTGGATTTTTTAAATGTCCGGTCACGAAATTCGATTACGAATATTTGCAAAACATTCCGAGATGGAATTTTCTACTCCCCCCCCTTTCACAGTGCAGCAATGTGGTGGTTGGACTACTCGCCTCCCAACTGGACGAACTGGGTTCGATTTCCGGCGGGTTCGCCCCTGGATTTTCGCACGTGGGAATCGTTCCAGACGATGCCACTCGTTTAAGGGTTTTTTTCAGGGATATCCCGTTTTCCCCGACTTCACTTTCCGGCGCTGCTTCATACTCATCTCGTTTCACCCTCATAGGCTCTCAAGACCTCATTGTTTATAGCAACCCAAATCTCTCCACTCCGCTAAGACATGCAGCCAATAAGCAACGAAATACTGATGCGTCAGTAGACTATAGGCTGTTCACGGTAAAATGAGCACTTTTGAAAGCACTGCTTAAGATCTCCTTGTGTACACACTGTGTATTCTTCCGTCTTATGTAAAATTAGCATTGCCATGGGCCTCATCGCTTTATTCATGCGTAGGTCGAGTGAAACTGTGAAATTATTAGAAAAGTAAGTGTTGTACAAATATGCTCATATTTACACTTCGATGCATTGAAAAAACAGAAAGTGAAAGTAATAATTCAAGTTATCACAAATGGTTACCTAACACTTTTTATTCGACGTTAAGATATGGAACTACTTTCCATCCATCGTTACCAACTTTACTGGATACATGTCACTCAGTGCGCCCATTAAAATATATACATGCAGGAGCAGTGACTTTTCTAATGTTGATTTGAAAAGTGCTCACTTGATCATAAACAGCCTTTAATTATATATATATATATATATATATATCTTGCGCGGGAATATTTTCGCGAAAATGAAATGTCCCTAACGAGACCACAGTGAGAAAACACATATTACACCATAAAATGATAACGGTCACCACTGTCAGTGAATGGAAAAAATGCACTAATGCCTCACACGTAGAGGCGACCAGACATTCAACGTGAGTACCTACGTCGCCCTTGGCGACCTCACGATTCTAGGCCTCGGACAAGAAAAATACCGTGCAGCCGTCTCCCTTAAAGTCGAAATGAAAGTCGATACTCGGCATCTTCGCCGACCGCCGACGGAGCAATCGATGTGACCATCGCCAGGCGGGCGCCTACCCTCCCAAACAGCTTTGTCGGTCCGAGTTTAGCCCCGGACTGAACCGTAATTTAGATGGGGTTAAATTGGATCTCGCAGCCAACCAGAGGATTCCTATACCGCGTCCTGCACGGGGACGTGCCGAAGAGTGGGGTAAGGGAAGAGAAGAGAGAAAACATTCCCCGAGGCAGCTATCTTAAAAGGGCTGATATTGAAAACGACCCGCCTGGCCTAGAAACGCGGGGGTCGCTAAGGGCGACCCAGACGTGCCCTATCGTATGCCTCGTCGCCTCTAAGCGCAAGAAACTGATCTCGCGTGCTGTGTTTTCTTCGGTAACGCGGTCTTAAAAAGACTTTCAAAGGTGACCCTATAATTTTGTAAATAGAGATGATCGTTAGAGGCACTGTCATTTCGCGGTATACCTTGGTAACATGCCGTGTCACATAAGTACAGAGTGAGTACACTGTAAACATTTGTTTGGTCAACTTCCTAAACTATAATAGAACTTTATAACCTATACGTAGAGCCACGAGTATTTCGCGAATTCATTCGGAGGCGAGGTAGACTCCAAACACGTGTTGTTTTCTCCTAATGCTGTGATTGGACGACAGTTGTTTAGACACGCCCCGTTTGACTGTGCGCGAGTAATAATCAGGGCGCAGTAGTGTCAGTGAGTATTTAAAAGTCCTGTACGGAGGCCTCACTTGATCACAGCAACCAATAAGCGAACGATAATATCTCGAGTGTATAGAGGGCTGTTCAGCCTAGCTTGCTGCCAATTCAATCCTATACGGTGTATGGAAATAATACTACAAGTCAGACTGAAAATATGGGAATGTTTAGTATCGCTACTATACAAAGTGGGAACTTTCCTACGCATTTGACTCTTTCCTGAACAACTGTAGGAAGGTTACGATGCATGTATTGAAAAAAAAAGTACCATTCACGCTTTGTCACTGTACGTATGTGTGGTAAATTAAAAAATAATTTCTTAGAGTGTATAAGGTCCTATACATTCGTGGTAAATCGCTACTATATCTTGTTTTGGTTTCAGGTATTGAGAATGTTCACAATTGAAGAGATGATAGCCGTGGTCGGTGAGCTCTGAGTGGACTGACGTACTATGATGCAGTGAGAGCTGATTTCACACGAAGAATTATGAAACCTTTGCCACATTATTGTTACTAATCACCATATTGTCAACAAATTCAATCGCACAGGGAGTGTTAATCCATTCAGACCCGGCGTACACAATCGTATACATTACGCATGTGTAGGTAACTTCTGGTCTGCTCTGCATACCGCGAAGCTCAGTGACCAATAATTAGAGACCTGAAGAATTCTCGGATTCGTTTTAGGACAAGCTGGAATTCAAAACACGTGTGTTTATATGACTTTAGTCATTGATCCTAGCGGAGTTTGGCACCACCTGGAGAACGCTGGTCCAATCGTTGCTTTCCACTGTGACAGCAGACAGCCAATGTGCAGTTATTATCGACACGTTTGTACATATGACTGTAGAGTCTACAGGTCATTGAACTCGCGAATTTTTCAGGTCTCTACACATGTGGGTAAATGATTCGTGAACCGTCTTACAAATCTAGGTTATAACTGGTTTATATATAACTGTAGCTGAACATTGCAGCTCATTGATAGAGACCTGCAAAATTCGCGTAATTTTTTGAAGGAAAGAATAGACTTCGAAAAGTTATACATTTCTTCTGGTCTTATTACCGGACTACAGTTTACCTGATACGTCCCAGATATATTTGAACCAATAAGAAACAATAAGCCGTAGTATAGACCAATCGTGTCTAACCAAGTCGAAAGGTAAAAAGGAACCTGACTTCTGCGGAAGTCAATAAACAAATGACCCCACTCGGTATATATACATATATATATATATATATATATATATATATATATATATATATATATATATATATATATATATATATATATATATATATATATAGGACGGTAAAGTTCATTGTGCGGCTAGAAAATAACGCGAATTTTGCAGGCGTGTACTCATTGACTGTGACAACGGAACAAGTGTTGTGTTGACTCAAAAATAGAATGCATCATAAAATTTTTTATTTACAACACAGGAAAGTTGGGAGCAATAAATTAAAGTCATTCTGAAAGGGTTAAGGACGAAGAGCGTCCAGGTAGGCCGTGTGTACTTGAAGACACCGTGAAACGGATTCAGGAAGCCATTGAACGAAGCCCTCGAGTATTAACTCTGCATCTCAGTCGTAAGACTGATGTTCCACAATCCACTGCGTGGAAGATTTTACACCCCCTGTGCGGTTTAATTTGTTGACAAGATGGTGAACTGTTACATTTGTGGGGCCAGGTTTCCTGCATCTTCGTGTGAAATTAGCTCTCACTACATCGCAGTACGTTAGTCCTCTTAGACGAGCATTGATCACGACTACCATCTCTTCAATGGTGAATATTTTCAACACCTGGAACCAAAACTACGTATATTAGCTATTTACTACAACTGTATAGGGACTTTCTAACCACATTGCACTGTAAAAAAAAATTGTAATTCTTAATTGAGAAATTGTTTATAATTTTACAAATAGTCGTAACAGTACAAAGACTTCTCTTGTAAAACTACTCGTTTGCAAAACTACAAGGGGTCGTGTTTGTAATATACCTCAAGAAATGTTGATGCGTATCCACGAGCTTCAGAAAAATGGTAGACACTCAACAACGTAAAACCTTATATAGCTGTTTGTACAAGAACTATGGGTGATGTAAAGTGTAGTTGCGTGCAAAAAGAAATGTATTGCAAGTTTTAATAACGTAAAACACTTGAAACAACTCAAATAATCACAATAAAAAGACAATTTCTATAAAACGTGACCGTATTATTCATTGACTGTTAGTGTTTCCTAGCTATACAGAACTCTCAAATCGGCTCTCAAGAGCTCGTTAAGAGCCGTCCAAATATCTTAACTCAAAAACAGAAAACTTAGAACGAAAAAAATGTACCTGCTCTTCTTAACCAAATAACTTCATTAATATATTGTACGTACTTTAGGCTATATATATATATAGTTGGCGTACTTTTAATATATATATATATATATATATATATATATATATATATAAAGTACGTCAACTTGGCCTCGTGGTTTAGATACCGGCTGATAATAAAAGGAGTATCAGTTATAGTCCCCGTGATGGCCAAAGTGATATATTTTTTTTCGTAAATTACATTTTGGAATATTTTTTAAGTTATTCTCTGTTATTTATTCATCACACTTATTTCTAGAAGAAAAAAAATAGTTTTATGTACACTTCTCAATAATGTAAGTTGTAATACGAGGCTATCATTTGTAATATTACAAATAATTATTTAGCAGAATTTTACAGGAAAATTCTTTGTAGTATTACAAAGAATTTCCTTGAAAACTGGGTTTCCAAAGATTTTTCTTGTAAAATTACGAAATTTTTTTAGTGTTTATATGTCTGTTTTACATGTCATTGTAACGGCCACCTGTTTTCAGTAAAATATTTACGTGAAGGCTAGACTCCAATGTCCTATGGAATACGTGAAGTTCTCCTTTGGTTATTGGCCAAGTGTCTTTATAGGGAGACAGTGCCTTACCTGACTGGGCCAATCAGAATTACGTAACTGACACTGAGTGTCCGTGATTCACTGGCGGTCACCT
Source organism: Dryococelus australis (assembly GCA_029891345.1). Taxonomy (NCBI): domain Eukaryota; kingdom Metazoa; phylum Arthropoda; class Insecta; order Phasmatodea; family Phasmatidae; genus Dryococelus; species Dryococelus australis. The sequence goes on from CM056993.1 coordinate 8,300,548, forward strand.
GCAATGCGGGACACTTCAAATAATGCAGTTACGAAATTGGATCTGAGATTTAGTGTTTTGGACTACAGATATTCCTGGAAATTTTTCGCGAAAAAGGTGGGTTTAGTCACTGGTAGGGACCTGCCCAATTCTAGTTATTTTCTGGTTGCAGACTAAACTCCAAATTTTTGTATTCTCGTTTGACTTCTGCTATTGGTCATTGACACATCCCAAGGTCAGATCTGGCCAATAATGAAGCCTCGGCGATGGAGCAATTAAGTTTCAGCTAAGCGATCTGACTGGTAAATAGCGCCGTCTGTTTGCCACTCACCAATGTGATAGCAAATTCCGCTCAAGTTGGTACAGGGCTGTAGAGTCCAAATACGTTACCAAATAAAAACGCCAATTTTGCAGGTCTAATTTAATTTGGGTAGAGGGAGGGGAGGGCACGGTCACTGAGCGGTTAGCCTGCTCGCCTCTCACCAAGGCGAACCGGGTTCAATCCCTTGCCGGGTAACTCCCAGATTTTCGCACGTGGCGATCGTTTGGTCGGCAGGTTTTCTCGGGGCGCTCCCGTTTCCTCCACCCTTTTATTCCAGCGCTGCTCCATACTCACGTCAATCGTCCTCATCGGCTCTCAAGACCTCGCTACTAAGACCCGCCCAAATCTCTTCACTCACTCGCTTCGCTCATCAGACAAGCCATGGGGAAGTCTTAACAAATAGTATAGAGTCAGCACTTGGGTTGCTTAATGCAATGTGGACGAGCCAAACAGGCCAGTGAGCTTCGACTGTGACAGCAGACAATAAAAAATGCCGTCTGTTCGAGTAAAAAGGGTACAGTAAAGTGTAGCCTGGTGTCGCTCTATAACTAGAGACCTGCAAAATTCGCGTTATTATTTCAGGGCATGTTAAACTTAAAACACTTTTCCTCTGCAATACGTTTGTCAATTGGACCATTTTTTATTTGACACGTTCACAATTGTGTGCGCCAATCACGCGCAGTTCACTCAGGAAGGGCGTGACTTAACATTTATGCAGCAACCAATGGAGAAATGACGCCGGCTCGAGTATATATAGTACTATGAATTTTAGCTCACTGTAAAAAAATAACGAGAATTTTGCAGGTCCCTGTCTATAACGCGAAATAATAGGGTTTTTAACGATAGTTAACCTCGGGTTGAATTGAGTTGAGAAATTAGGTGGCTCTTAACATAGAGGCGTTGGGAAACGATGAAGGCGAAGCGAGGTGAGTATGGAGCAGCACCGGAATGCAAGGGCTGGGGAAACGGGCGATCCCCTAGAAAACCCGCCGAACAACGGCATCCTCCGGCACGATTCCCACATGCGGAAATATGGGAGTGACCCGGTCGAGGATTGAACCCGCCTTGGTGGGAGGGGAGCAGGCTAACCGCTCAGCCACCATGGCCCCCGCCGATTTTGTGTAAATGGTTTTCTATAACGCCTGTGATCATAAAACAAAAATAAACTGAATGTCAGTTATCTTTGTTTTTTTTTTATAAAAGTTATTGGAATTACAGCCTTAACTTTAAGGGAACTGCTACTCTTATTTCGATGCCAAGTTTATTGTCAGCATCGCATTCATTGTTCACATTAAAACGCTCGTGGTTGTGGTCAGATAATTTGTTTTTCAAATATGGAGTTTTAAGAGGTCTCCATTGCACCGTTCCACAGCTATGTTAGAGTTTCGACATTTGTCGGCATGTTGATTTTACAGCGCGTCAACAGATGTGAGCGTATATTAGGAGCTTGAGATGGGAAAGTTGATTTAAGGTAGATGTTCGCTATATTGAAATGTTAGGTTAGTCGATGTTGCATCAGTAAAAATCTTTCGACAGTAAAAATATTTTCGCTTGCTTATCATGCATCTAAGTTTCACAATAGTCATTCAATAGAATATATTTGAACTATTGACGTCAATGAAACAAATCTTAAAATGACTTGATTTTTTTTTTTGCAAAAGAAGAAACTCTAGTTTTCTGGTTACATTCGATCTTGTTTATACGAGTTTCGGCTCCATGTTTATCCTGTTACGTTTTGTAGAAGCATGGCTGTGATATTTTTCGTGTTTTTCTTTCAATGTCATCGCTGAAATTTGTATGGAAATGCACTAATGGACGAGTAATGGAACGCACTTCGATGCAGAAGAAGTAGTGTGCGGTCAAGCAAATAAGAAGGAAGAAATAGATAGGCCAGAAGAAACTGTCGTGTCATTGTAATTGAAAATGGCATTTGCAATGGCCAGAGAAATTTTTCACGTTCTCCTGCCGATTCGATGCTGATATTTTGTGGTTTTGATGAAAAACCTCTCAGTTATTTGAGTCCTGATGTGCTCAACGTTTGTTTCTATTCATATTAATTATAAAAGAAGTATTAAGAGTCCTACAATTTATAGATCAAATTTAAGTAAAAAAATCAGTTTAACCAAAAAATAAGGCAGTGTTATGTTGCCACAAATATAAAACTCTTGTGATAAAATGCATATTTAGAAAACAAACAAACACGTCATATGGGGTGATTTTTTTTAATGGGCTGATTCAAAAAGTGTCAAGAAACCGTAAATAGACCATGCACACGTTTCTGTTATAATCATTCTTTGTGCAGGAAAATTTCTCTCGAATTTTTTTTTAAACATGACGCTCGCGGCAGCCTCAGTATTTTTTAAAGAATACATGTTCTTTATTTCTTGCGTTTACTGTTAATTCAAAGACAGTTATTGCAGTTTATCTTCTCATATTGAAATATATTGTAAAATTATCGGTTGAATTGATATTTTATAATAAATGTCCTGTGTGGATTGGTGTGTTTCAGTAATTTTACCAATCCAATCCAATTTAGGCGAATAGATGCGGTAAAAATGATGAAACTCTACCTAATTGACCATCAATTTTCCCGACACAATCTCGTTTGCATCACACAGTCTGCGAGTATCGATTCCATGTGTTGTGTACTGCTTTTTGTGGATCCGTATACTCATTAGCCTGACATTCTTCATCTATTAGAAACTTCATTTTTCGTACATATTATGAGAAAACATAATATTAAATGTGCAGGCAACATCATAATCGTCCCACACAAGCAAACATCCAGTAGGCTACAACTCTCGTGAAGACACTAGGTCGTGTGCTTGTAGACAGATCTCACCTCATAACACAGACTTTCCCGATATAACTGCTGTCCATTTTAGGCACCGATACAAAAATAGGGAACTTTCCCCATTCTCCGGACCGGAAAATGTGTGAGAGCAGGGCTTTCAAAGGCACTGTGCAATCAAACGAGAACTGCCTTTAGTCATTTCTTCAAGGGGAGTTTGTTTACGCCGTGCTTATAACACGGTTATCAAATGACGTTGGCTACGACTGGGACCATGAAACATAAAGCCTGAAGAAAGAAATGCCTAGACCGAAGGGTACAGGTGACCATCTACTATAAACAAGGGTGCTGTACAGATAGGTGCATGAATAAAACTGCTCATTAACGGGTATGATTTGGAAACAAAAAATTTAATGATAAATAAAGCAAGAGTAGATATTCTGGAAAACAAGAGATTGATGGTATAGAATGGTATTGGCTAGCGTTCCCAGCCTATCAGATAGTCAGCTCTCTCAAACTCTGCGCCAATAGCTAGGGACAGGTGTTTTTCGCGAAAAGACTTGAAGACCAGCTGTACACCAAAACACTTTTGTTCATATGCACTTCCGTGGTTGGATGTCACTTGCCTCAAGTGTCTGTCCGCGAATCACGGACGTTCAGTGTCCGAGTACTTTATTACGATTGGCCCAGCCAAATAGGTGTACGTGTTTTATCACGTAGACACGCGGCCAATAACCAAACGAAGTTGAGACTGCGAAGGTAGGGCATTGAAGTCTAGCATGGCCACAAACATTTTCGCTAAAAACACCTGTCCCTACCAATAAACACCTGTCCCTACCAATAAACACCTGTCCCTACCAATAAACACCTGTCCCTACCAATAAACACCTGTCCCTACCAATAAACACCTGTCTCTACCAATAAACACCTGTCCCTACCAATAAACACATGTTCCTACCAATAAACACCTGTCCCTACCAATAAACACCTGTCCCTACCAATAAACACCTGTCCCTACCAATAAACACCTGTCCCTACCAATAAACACCTGTCACTACCAATAAACACCTGTCCCTACCAATAAACACCTGTCTCTACCAATAAACACCTGTCTCTACCAATAAACACCTGTCCCTACCAATAAACACCTGTCCCTGCCAATAAACACCTGTCCCTACCAATAAACACCTGTCCCTACCAATAAACACCTGTCCCTACCAATAAACACCTGTCCCTAGCCAATAAACACCTGTCCCTACCAATAAACACCTGTCCTACGAATAAACACCTGTCCCTACCAATAGGTCCTGGGAGCTTCTAGCACTGACGAAGTGAACCAAGCGACTTTTTCCAAATTGCTGCGATTGTAAGCGTTTTTCGATTGCTCTTGCACTATGGATTGAAACGGAAAGTGGATTTCCATACGTTCCAATCAGCTTTTCCACCGTTTTCAAAAGAAGAACTTCAATTTTTCAATTTGATATCGGCAGTTGATATCGTAAAATTGCCCAAAATGTGTTATTTATCGCAGTGTTTCTTTAATTGTTTTAGAGGTCACTGGAAGGAAAACTAACAGTTTAGTAAACATGAGAAACAATATTAAACGTCTGAACGTTGTAAATCATGCCGTTTGCCATTAAAATATTTCCAGTATTTTTTAACGATCACGTCAATCATACTTTTTTTTTGTTTACTGAATACACGAATAAAACAAAATTGAACTACTTAAAAGCAGATAAGAGACTCTAAAAGACATTTCGGGAAAATTCTACGGCAAATGCAGACAAACATTATGTTTTAAAAATGTTCTCTTATCGGCAAATTTAAATTTAAAAAGCCTGTACCAGTTACATATTTTTTAAAATTTCTGTGGTTTTTTATTTGGTCTATAGACTGAAGTCATTATTTAGGCGTGGAGATGTGCAAGAATTATAGAAACAAAACTTTTCTTGATCTGAAGGAAATGCCATGACACGTTAAGATGGTGCTGGTTACAGATATAAGATAATGTTTACATTCTATCCAAAGACTCACGTCAGAATAACACAGGCAACTTTGAATGTGAGAGAATAATTAATAAGATTTATAGTCCGAAATATTTTGGGACAAAATACTTAAAGTTGAATTATTTAATTCATAGAAATATTTTCTTATCATAATTTAAGAGAATGTAATTATTCAATGCTTTGGAAAGTAAATCATACAAATTTACTCTTGTCTAGTCGGGCTGTCAGAATATTAAACTTAACTTCTATGAAAAAATAATAATATGTATTAAGTTTCATAAAATGCATTTGATTTTGTAATTATAAGGATATCAGTGTATTTACACAATTAGTACAAGGATATTTAAAAAAAAAGTACAGATTTCTTTAGAATTTTACAAAAAACCAGTACACATAATTTCTTACACAGTAGCAAAGCAAAAATTTTGACTGTCCTACTAGACAATTTTTTTTTTTCATAATACGTTTTTAAAGCATCTAAAAAGTCTGTGCTAAAAATATTTTCATTAGATAATAATAAAGTAGTCCAACCTTTAATAAGTATATCGTGTAAAGATATTTTCCAGTTTTGGGGTGTTATTTTATAGATTTGATAGCGTTATAGTTCTATAGTTAGAGCCCCGAGTATTTCGCGTGTTGGGTTGACAGCAAGCTAGGCTGGACATCCCACTATACACTCGAGACAATATCGTTTGCCTATTGTTTGCTGTGATCAAGTGAACCATCTGTACAGGACTGTTAAATACTCAGTCACGCTACTGCTCCCTGCTTATTAGTAGTCCAATCACAGCATCAGGAGAAAACAACACCGTGTTTGGAGTCTACCTCGCCTCCACGTATATTCGCAAAATACTAGTGGCTCTATCTACAATGTTACAAATATATAGTACTTTATTCCCTCATATACATCTTAAATCGTATACTGACAATTTTGGTTTCTTCTGAAGCAGTAATTAGTACGTTCTGCTTGTGCTGCAATGATGTCATGTTGGTTGCAGTGATATAAGGGAAACAACTGAACCTTTTCAGACCCAAATTCATTTATCGTTTCAAGTGTTGCAAATAATTTTTTTTTTTTCATTCTTGCAGTACTTTCCTTGACCAGTCAATGTAATGTAGACCTTTTATTCTGCGATAGTTATAGACGTGCAAATTTCGCGTTATTATTCTGGGACGTGTTAAACCTCAAACACATGTGCAGTCCAGTCAGAAAGGGAGCGACTTCACACATATGCAGCCGTCAGTAGAGAAACGACGACGGCTCCAGTATATCAACTACCGACAAGTTTAGTATCACGACAAATAATAAAGCGAATTATGCAGATCTCTATCGATAGTGATACGAGTGGTGTGATTACGCAGGCAGAGGCTGTGTTCTGTATCCTGACATGGCGATCTTGACAACACGGCCTTACCGCGCTTCGACCCCGCCCCCCCCCACGACAGGAGGAAGAGATCGCGCCCTGCCAGCGCATGTGTCCCAGCCGTCATTTACCAAGACCATCTTGATACAGCAAATTCAAATTGTTATACCCTCACCGAGACCTTCGTACAAAGAACTAAGCGCGTGGTTTGGCAAGTGTAATATCCATAACTAGAGCTAGTGATTTTTCACGAAAAAAATATATGAGTACGCGGCAGACTTCAATAATATAATCACTCAACAACAGTTTGTCTGTTGCCATTGGTCGCTGTCTGCTCGAGAAAATGTTTTCATGTTTGACCGGGCCACTCAGAATTCGGCAACATCGGCACGGCTCCTACGTGATTCGTGTGCAGACAGTTAACACGTGTCAGAAAGTAATCCGCCCAATCAAGACAGGTCAGTGACTTTATAGTGTTTTGAAATATAACTTGTCTTAAAATATTTTCGTGAAATTTCACTGTTGGAAGGAAAAATTTGATGGCCCTATATCGTACTCAAATTTTATTGTCAGATATAGTCGAAGGTAAAAATTAGACACTGTGACAGGGGCTTTAAACAAACAGCGTTAAATTAACTTTACCATACGGGTCACTGCCAGATTTATGCGTGTGTGAATTGTGGCGGACGATGCCACTTGCCGTCGGGTTTTCTCGGGTTGTTCCCGTTTCCCCCACCCTTGCATTCCAGAGCCGCTGCATCCTAGGGTCTCATTTAATGTCATATCCGGGGAATGACGGCCACCTACGAGTGGCAGTTTCAAAGCCCTTCATTAGGAGGTATATCCTCTCCCTGGCTGCACGATTCACACATCTGTTTTTAACGTAACAGAGAAAAATTTGTCGTTGACGTTTATTCCAAGGCGTTTATATTTATATTAAGAAACTCACGCAAATAAAAATAACAAAATTCTTAAATACTTGGTGTGATTTCTTTTTATTCTCAGGAGAGACGACGTGATAATTTGTTTGGTTGGAGTCGTGAAATTCGATGTTAGCAGACTCAAGTATTTTTTTTTACGGAGCAAGCTCTTGTGAATTACGAACAGCTTTTATGACTTTATCTTAAAGTTAGCTCACTACCTACAGCTGGTCACTTGAAACCTGGTCTTTCGTTCCAGTTAACAGCTGATTCAAAAAAATTTCTACAGCAAGGGCCGTGATTTTCCTCGAGAAGCTTCGCAGACAAGACGTACTTCGAAATTGCATAACTTCCTTCTTCTCATAGCAGAGTTTTTTAAGGCAGCAAATCAAGAACGCGCAGAGGAAGTCTCGTGAATGGATTGGTCATATATAATTAATTCACAGGAACTTTAAACTTTTCTGAAGCTTTGTTAACGTTATACTGTCAAGATATTTCTCCGCCTCATGCATACGAAGTTTAAGCAAGTCAAGAAAATTACATCGAGAGGACAGCTCACTGCATTCGTGCGCACTCACTAGAATAATACTTTCCGTAAGAACTATTTCTTACAAGCTATTGCCAAAAAACCAATTTTATGCCTTAGTTTATTGATTTTAATCATAAACGAAACATTTTAATTGATAGGTAAAATATAATTAAAAGTTAAAATGATCAAAAAATAAGGCACTTTTATGCTAGCAGAAAAAAACGCTTGCGACATTTGACATGTTTACGAAACAACAAAACACATATTACGTGGGGTGAATTTTCAAAAGTTTAATTTAAAAACTGGGTTTGGCTGTGTTGGGGACACGGCCGTTTGTTTTGCATGAATACGTCTACGTTGACGCGCTCGGACGCCTTGATGTTTATTTTACGTTCCCGGCACAGCTTCACTCGATCATATGGGGTTTTATGGGTATCGCTGGATTGCTTTTGAGATGCTTGTTCCAACCTTATACGATTTTTGTATTTCTACTTGGCTTTTTGACGAGTATAGGCCTACATTTTGTTAAGTTTTCTTAATTTTTTTAAATATTAAACTCATTCATTTTCACCATAACCACGCCATACAAATGTTTTTATACATGCAATCGGTTGATCTTAACGAGAACTGTCGATTGAAACGTAAAAGAGCGTCGTAGCTTCTCCTAGTCAAAAGTTATTCTACGCGGAAGTTATGAGACGCGGCGAAACTAACTCAAAATTTCCCCCCCCTCCCCATTTTTTTTCCGGCGCACCCGACGCTCTGCAGTGAGGACACTCAACGTTTCATATTCTTTGATCCTTTGGCAATCAAGTGGTGTAATTGAATTTTGAATGTAGACAATAGATTCGAAGCTGCAATGCCAAATTTAATCCCCCGATTTTTTTCTCAACGGATTTTCTGTATTGCCTCCCACTATTGTTGCAAATTCAAAGACGTAGCGTATTCGCGTCAGAAGTGCAGAGAATACGCGAACAGAGCATAGACTAATGCGCCTCAATACCACAGCAGCTAATAACAAAACACGCACGTGGCACTGAAATATTTCTTACATTGAGTTTATTTCGCGTAATTCATTTGTCTAATAACATGTACTACCTCGTGTGATCAGATAAATAATGGATTTATCCAACCTATCGTACTTCCTAGCTCACGAAGGAATATTCTTCAGCGCTCATGAATCATACTCGCTTTTGAGAATAAAGATTTGTTCATAAATATAAATTTTCGTTTCAAAAAAGTAAAGCTGTGTGACATCCAGGCTGGCGGAATCGAGCGCGTATCTCCCATATTTTGTCCGTGTAACAAATAATCACATAGACCGGACATTCTCTAGTATTTAACTTTAACGTCATCAACCTTTCTGGTAGTATCAAGATATAAATTTGGAAATATGCTATAGCAAAACATTACAATGGCTTCGTTCTTTGGAGCTTCATACCTCCATGGTAGGCAATTTCATGTACAACTAGGTAAGGACAGGTGTTTTTCGCGAAAATATTTAAGGCCATGATAGATTTCAATATCGTGCATCCACAACGACAACTTCTGTTTGCTATTGGATGTGTTATCTACGCGAGAAGACGTGTTCTTATATGGCCTGGCCAATCAGAATAAAGTACTCCGATACTAAACGCCCATGATTCGCGGACAGGCACTCGAGGCAAGTGACATTTAGAATCATCCAACCACGAAAGTGCATATGAACTAAAGTGTGTTGGACTACAACTGATTTTGAAATCTCTTCGCGAAATACACATGTCTATACAAACAGGCAAATATGGGGTCCAAGGATTGTTCCCAAGAAAACAAGGGACATTGAAGAGAGGAAAGGCTTACTGTTTAAGCACTGTGTCCTTGCGCGAGTCCTTGCGATATTACGATGCATTATCGCGTTGTTTACACGTTACTACTGCAGAGATTATTTCCAGTAACAATACAATTCACTGTTTTAAGTAAATGTTTAAAACTAAAATAAAATAAATTTATTATTTTCATACGTTTTCATACACTGAAATGTGCTACATTTTTAAACAAACTATTATTCAATCCATGAATATCCGAGTTTAAGGTATTTATTTAAGCAAAGGTGAACTTGTCATGGAGAACACACTTTGACTTAATAAATCGTGGTAGCGGCATTCATTAAAATAGTCTTTGTGAACTGAAATAAATTTTATAAATCGAATAAAGAGGTAGTCCTAAAATTTAACTGTGTTTTTGTTACTTATGAAATTATTCTTAGCCCAAACACATTCATCTAGGATGCATTTTTATGACACTCTGTAAGCAGTAATCATCCTTTATATAGAACTAAAATTGTTTTTTTTTTTTTTTTAAAAAAAAAAAAGGTATTTCCTAGGAATATACATATCTTTTTTTTTGACATTGGATTCACGTAAGCCTCAATAACCGCATTTGCGAAGGGTTTGTCGGAAGGTTATTAACATAGCATCTTGAATGTATTAGTTCGCTTATAACTTGTTGGGGGAAAAATAAAGTTAAACGTAAAGTGTCAGTATTGTGCGAGGTCCGAGGCCGCCAATAAAACAGACAACGCCTTTCCCTGGATAATTATTATCTACTGCTGTTGCCCCACCAGCATTTTTTGATTGGCTGTTTCTTGTGCCGTGGAACAAGAGAAACTTGCTCTCATGTGTTCGATTTGTTAATCCTTTCACTCCCTGTGTCCACTACAATGTACGTGTTGCTGAGAATGAATACCTACTACGAGAGCTGTACACGGCTAGGATCATGTCCTAATGTGGTCAGTTTCTTACCTGTGTATTATGTGGTTTTGTGCACATTTATACAGCTCTAGTTAGTGAGTGGTTTCTCCAATGCCTCCTTAGCCCTGGGCTCGTATTTCACTGGCTGTGTGATTGAAGCAAGGGATAAGTACAGCACGAACCGAAATATTATTTGATCGCAACACTTCCAAAACCATCGAATAATACGGGACTGAAGGAGTTCAAGTTGTTGCGAGGAATACGGAGGTACTTGTGACACCAACAATGCTCTCTTCTGCGACGCTTAAAACGAACAGAATATCGTGCAAGTAATGGAGCTATCCCTAGTACACAATATCAGACACACCGAGTTCACATCCGGCGAGAAGGAAGGGTAGCGACATCGATGGGAGATATCGCAAACAAGCTTCTGCTGTGCATTCTGTCTGCTCAGGTTTTGAAGCGGTGGGTACATAGTTTTAACCCATTCAGACCCAGTGTACACAGTTATGTACATTGCGCACATGTAGGTAGTTCTTTGTCTGTGCTGCACACTTCGGAGCTCAATGTCCGATGATATTTCACGTAGGAAAATGATTAGCCGACCTAAGTCATAATTGGTTCATATTACGGTAGCTGAACATATAGCCGACAGCTCATTGGCTGTGACAACGAAGCAAGTGTTATGTGGACTTACGTACAGCGCGCATCATACATTTTTTTGTTTGCAACTCCTGAAGCGTTAAATTTAAGTGGGGTCTGAAAGGGTTAATAAAGCAATCTGTACAGAAAAGTCACAGCACTGTTGCTATAGTTTCCCACAACAATAAATATCGTAAAAAGAGGGTTGATCATAGAGATTTTTTTTGTGATTAACACGTTTCAACGAGCACATTCATGTTTTAACTAGCGACCCGCCCCGACCTCGCTCGGGTGCGGTTTACAAATATGGCGTTGTTTAGGTTAACATCAAGTATGTATACTAATTGCTTAAGGTAGTCAGCATAGGCTTATGACTGTGTTGTTCAAAAAGTTTTCGTAAGTTAACCGTAAAAGACAAAAATCGTTACTGTGAATCACCCTTAAAAGATAAACATATGTCGTAGTAATTGAAACGCCTTAGGCGAATACACAGACACACACGGCCGGGCGACTTTGTTTTAAACTATGTATAGGTAACGAAATATATACGCTGTTCACGGTAAAGTGAGGACTTTTGAAAGACGCCTCATTTGGAATTATAGCCAATAAATATATTTTATTGAATCCTTAGACGTAAACTTCCGAGTGTGGTGGAATATACACCCTATGTTTATTACTTACAAGGCAATATTTATTTTAAAAATTCTTTATAGATAAAGAAATGGCTGAAAGGAAAAAGTAACTAGGGGCCCAAAAAGGCTCACTTTACCGTGAATAGCCTATATGAATCGGCAACAAAATATCACTTCCATTTCTGTAATGAAAAAAATATTTACTTTTAAAATATTCGAGAATCTGTTAAAAATTAGAATGGACTTACCCATGTGAAAACTATGGAGTCCCCTAAACGAGAATACGAGGAGCAATTTTCTTGTTTTTCGATGAAACTGCGAGGAACAAAAGGCACCCAGCAACGAGAGCGAAAACATGTTTTCGTGATTTCAAAACACTGCGGGTTGCATAACGACCCAGGAAGGATGCTTCTCCTGAGAAGAGGGACAAATAATTGCCAACCGCGAGGGAGTTAGGGGTGGGTTTTTGCGAGTTATTCGGGGGATTGAGGTTGGAGAGAGGCTGTGATGGTCGATATTCAGTGGGCCGCCGTCCATTTCGCCGCAGAAATATGGGTCGGCGGCTCTAAAGGACAGCGGCTCCCGTCAATAACTGCACCTCGCCGATATATATATATATATATTTTTTTTAAACTTTGGTAAGGGAAATAGATTGTGCTACTTTCTGCGAGGGCACGTGTTGTAATTGAACGTTCTGTCAATTCGAGCGCACCCCTGTTGCTTCTCAAATTTAAAGTAATTTTCCCATTGGGTTCTATTAGTTAAAAGTTCCTGACTTTTAGATGAAAACAGGTTTTTTTTTTTCTTTCGAGGAAGACAAAAGTGAAAATGTAAATTTAGTTTTTGTTATCGTGACCCTCGCAATACAAGTAAAACATACATTAACCAATTTACTTACACATAAACTTTTCCTTTCAGGTGTTTTGCAAAAGAAGAAGCCTGCTCGCCTCCCACCAAGGCGACCCCGGTTCAATCCCCGGCCGGGTAACCGGATTTTCTCATGTGGGAGTCGTATCGGATGACGCCGTTGGTCGGCAGGTTTGCTCGGGGATCTCCCGTTTCCCCAGTCCTTTTCATTCCGGCAGCGTTCCATATTCACCTCCATAACCCTCGTCGACTCTCAAGACCTCGCTGTTAAGAGCCGGCCAAATCTCGTCGCTGTCTCAAGAAATTTTTGGTGGGAAAAGTACTTACAAATACCTTACAATGTCTGACGTTTTGGAACCTATGGGAAAGATTTCAGTATATCAATAACTAGAGATAGGAATATTTCGCGAGTTAATGACCTGTAGGCTAGACTCCACAGTCCTGTGTACACTCGAGCCTCAGGTGTTTGTTCATTGGCTGCTGCTCCAAAGAGAAGCCAGTGTCACTCCACACCTGCCAGTATGGCACTCGCTACTTGTTTCTTTGCAAGACTGCTATTGGCTCAGAGTCGTCCAGGGCGTGTCTAACAAACTGGGATCCAACCGCAAAGCCAACTTCAGTGTACACGTGTTTGACGTATATATTGTCCTGAAATGAACTCGCGAAATGTTCCTGTCCCTATCAATTACACAGGAAATAACCAATTATAAAACAGTTAGTGTATGAGCATTGACCAATAGGATTGTCCATGGAAAGGCAACTCCTACATCAGTGATTCATTCAGCACTTGCACACGAGCAACCATAGTTTCGCCTATCACGCAACATGTCGAACGTGAGAGAGTACGCTCAGGATAATGTGTAAGAGGTTAACGTGAAATAGTTAAGAGGGTTCTCTTTTCAGATGTAGACTATTTTTTTTAACGCGTGACATGAAAGTAGAAATAGCGAATTTTCTCATTATTAACGTGTCTGTCGCATTTGGTAATACATCTCGGTTTACACGTGTATTCCCGAATGATCAGAACCTTGCAGTGGCGTGGTTTAAGGAACAATTTCAAAATTCGCCTGGAGTGATTTCGGGAAACGATGGAAAAACTATAAACACAATGGCAGGACCGCGAATTGAACCCTACTGAGCAGTACAGCCATCCAGGGCGTTCAATTCTATCATGACTACTACAATTGAACAAACGGTATATAACGTTCAATTCTATCATGCCTACTACAATTTAACAAACGGTATTCACTTTTTTTTTGTGGGAGGGCGGTTGTTCGTCTGGACTCCCGTAATTTAAGCTACAAATTCAAAAACATCATTCACGCTTCCTAGGAAGGTGGTGAGCTATTCTGCCCCGACCGAGACAAGCTCCCCGACGGGTATCCTTTCGGCGGCCCCCCGTTTCGCCGCCCCCGCCGGAACAGACCAGGGACAGGGATTTACGCGAATCCGCCCGCGCGACCAGACGCCGTCGGGCCCGCACGCAGCTAACTAGTCTTTCGGCGGGTCCGTCATGACACCCAACGGTCGAATGGCCCCGCCCACGAACCCGAAGGCCTCCAACCCTCTCCCTATCTGTACTATTCTATTTAGTTCGTTTTATTCTTTCCCCTCTCACACCGTTCTGCTCCAACCTAAGCATCGTTCAGGACATTGAAGTACCCATTCTGGACACCCAGGCCTTCGTTTCCAGGCGGACGAGGGATGGAACTCCACTCATACGCCCCCCCCCCTTTTTACACAGACATATACACAGACATCAAACAACATATTATCACAAATCACATATTTCCCTCATTTATATTTTCTTCTCCGCAGTTTCTTCCGTTCTTCTTTCATCCGTTTCAGATCTTGTCATTCTTCTTCTCTTTCTTGCTGCTTCTCCTCCTCTTTTTCTCTCTTCTCTTGTTCTTCTACTTTCCTTCTCTGTTCTCCGCCCCATTTTATTTCCCCTTCTTCTTTCTCTTCTTTTTCTTCTTTTCCTCCTTCTTGTTTTTCTATTTTTCTCCATATTTCCTTCAATTCTTCTTGCATTCATTTCATATTTTGTGTTCTTCTTTATAACTTTTTCTGGTTTGGAGCTTTTCAGTTTTCTCCCCCACTGTTATTCTGCAAAACTTCAATATTTACTGAAAATTCTATTTCTTATCTAAAATAGAGAGTTATTTATAATTTGTATTTAATTTAAACGATAAAACACTAGACAAACACAAACACTCACTCAATAATTCCCTTAGTTCCAGCACATTCTCATCTCCTCCCTAGACTACTCAGTTAAATCATCATTCATATTTTTACCAAATCATATATTTGACTAATACTTTCATTTATTATGTCTACAATTTCCTTGTCATATATATTATGTTTTTGTAATGGTCATTTGTCATTAAAAGGTTTTAATTTCAGTTCTAATTCTTTCCTTTCTTCTTTAAACATGTCACACAAGTACAGAATATGGTATACCGTCTGAGCTCCATTCTCACATTGATAACTGTCGTCTTCTATCGTATTTATTTTAGCTAAATATTCTTTAATTTGACAGTGTACCGTTATTACTTTCAACACACTATTATTTATACTGTTTTTACTTTCATGCCATTGTTGTATATTTTTAATATAATTTTTAGTATTCAGGTCGGTTTATGTTGCATCCTACTCTGTTTGCAATTTATAACACTTAGTTTATATACTTCGTTTTTTATTTGATATATCGTATTCTATCTTTTATACTATAGTATATTGGTATTTCTTTACTAACAGTTATCGTGGATACATATGATGTTGTTGGTGTTATCAATACATATCTTTGTGGTGTTTCTTAGTATTCTTTTAATGTCTGTATTTTCAATTTTATTTTTGTAACAAGTCTAACCGCTATATTGTATAATATTACGGTATGATGCCTGATATATTAAGATAACAATATATCAGGAATTATACCGTAATATTATACAATATAGAGGTTAGATTACTCTCCTCCCACCCGCGCGAATCGGTCTGGATTCCCAGAGTGGGTTCGTCCCCAATTTTCGCATGTGGGAATCTTACTGGAGGATGTCGCTGGTCGGCGGGTTTTCTCGGAAATCTCCCGTTTCCCCCGCTGCTCCATACTCACCTCGCTTCACCCACATCGGCTCTCGAGACCTCGCTGTTAGAAGCCGCCCAGATCTCTTCACTCGCTCACTTCACTCACTCATGTACGCTCTGTCAGAGAACAGGTAGTTATACAGAATCCGAATGGCGCAGAGGTTCTTTTGATGTCGGCTTACCCATTCGCTGATTGGTAGCGCAAGGATCTGGTGGTGGATTGGCCTTGTGAACGATTGGTTACTGCGTGCTGTGTCACATCTCCTATTGGCTTGGTTTGCCGGCTCGGGAGTAAGCTAAAGCGGACGCCATTTTTGCGGGCGTGTGCAGCTGGAGTTAAGCCGAACAGACAGAACGGAAAACTAGAACAGCCAATCAGAAGTCGTACTCGGTTTCCGCGCTAAGACGAGGTAATCCGATCTCGCTGGTCGTGCACAACCAATCTCCGTGACCCAATACTGACCTGCTTTTCTGCCAACACGTCTAGCAAAAGCGGCATCGATTGGATTTGAGGTTAGAACACTGTTTAGTAAACAAGTGCTTTGAGATGTGTTTATACCTTTTATAACCAATTTGTAATGAAGTTAGATTAAATTCAATTCGGAAAAAAGTATTATATCAATGGTGTTTGTCCTTTAAGAATTAGATATTAACAAAGACCTTCATCAATGTTGACCACGTGATTCTGACAGTTGTGATGGTCCGGAGCAGGTCAGTGTTAGGTACATGCGCAGATGACCAATACCAGTAAACCTCAAATTTAGTCTATGGTTTTCTTATGCATCCTTAAGTCCTCTGTGGTGTGTCGCCTGCAGGGCAGGCAGGCGCAACGCGCGAATTAATATTTTTCCCAGGCTCGTTTAAAAAAATTATTTCCCTACCAGTGAAAATTACTTCCCACCCTAGAAGAGTTACCATGCATGGTGATGAAATTTATGTAATGGGTTTTCTTTACAATGTTCTCTATCTTGGACACGTTAGTGGAATTTTCATTGCTCGCGCCTGTCTTAATTTTTGCTGCTAAAAATCAATCGTTAAAAATAACTTATACTTGTATTGGTTTACAATATTTTTACCTAATGTATCGCCAGTATTATTACGTTAGGTATTACGAACGACTTACAAGAAACTTAAATCTTTACAAATGACATGCACGTTATTTTAGCGTTCAACCGTAAGCCGGTTTGTACCAGACTTCCAAAAGTCCCGAATTCACAATATATATATATATATATATATATATATATATATATATATATATATATATATATATATATATATATATATATCCCCGTCCTCCTCGACAAGAAGCGTAATTCGCACCCCACAGAGGAGCGCCTCACTCAGACGGCTTCGCTAATGAAACTTGTGGGCGGGGTGAGGCTGGCTGCCTAATTACAGGCGGGGCTTCCCTGCCGACACAGACAGCTGCCGCTCGTGTTCTTGATTGATTGGCGCCGGCAAGGAGCTCCGCGAGATACGTGTGACGTCACGTCGTCTCCAAGCTACAAAGTTCCCGGTGGAACAGGCGCTGGCCTTTCCATCCTCCCCTCTAGGCGGCCGATAACTATTACAAGGTCGTGCCTAGAGCGCTACTTTCTAATCTTTACTTCAACCCCCGCAAAGAAAAAAGCTAAATCGGCTATTTGATCTTCAGAGTCTCCCTGGAACTTTGCAATTTTTGAAACCGTCATATTGTCCGAAGTATTTTAAGAAACACTACACTAAACTACTCGCTCACACAACGAACTATCGCGCACGCTCTTGTCCTCCTTTCACGTGGAAATTAAGCAGGATAGTGCCTCATAATCTTCATTCGTGGCCCAGTGCGCTCGAGTGCGTATGGACTTAGTTCTGGGGAATGACAGGTAACCAGAATCATTCCCCGCCACCTCGCCCCCGGGAGCAAAGGGCGTGGTCAAACTACACTGCAGTCATTCGTTACTGTTCTCATTTACACACAAATCCATCTACACACACATCCATTTACACACGCATCCATTTGCACACACATCCAATTACACACACACATTCATTCATCTCCAAGCTACAGATGGGAAGCAGCTCCTTGTACTACCTTGAAATACAACCGCACGCGACACCAAAATGGCGTCCCTGGCCACAAACGTATCGTGACGACGTTCAACAATAAGCGCCTGGTAGCCCAGCCAATAAGGAATCATCCGCAACACGCGACAGCCTATCAGACGCAAGGCCCGTTCCCAGAGCCTCAAACAGCCAATCAGAGAACGGGCGCGCTAATGCAAAATAAATCGACTCTTCGTTTGCTGAGAGAGTGAAGATATTTGGGCGGCTCTTAACAGCGAGGCCTTGAGAGCCGATGAGGGCGATTGAGATGAGTATGGAGCAGCGCCGGAATGAAAGGGCGGGGGTAATGGGAGATACCCGAGAAAACCCGCCGACCAGTGGCATCGTCGGGCACGATTCCCACTTGCGGAAATCTGGGAGTGACTTGGCCGGGGATCGAGTCCGTTTCGCCCCGGTGGGAGGCGAGCAGACTAACCGCTCAGCCACCAAGGTCCCTCTCCATTTAGCCTCTGTGTACTATCTACTCTGTGACTCGCTGTACACACATACGTAATCTATAAACGTGAAAAGAAAATTGGTATTGCAATTTTCTATTAAACTTAAATAAAATACGTGTCATTGCCTGAGGCCACAGCTCTCGCCTATTGATAGCCGTTCCCACGGATGATGACCCCATGGTGTTACAAAAGCTAAAATTCCCCGTGAATCTTGATTGAGCTCACTTTCAAGGAATGCGGAATATAAGACTAGGCTGGTGAAATGCTTCGCCTTACCTACATTATTAAATACAGTCCCGAAGGTAGGAAGTGGTACTGATCAACATATATAGTTTTATTAACGGCTCGATAATCACAGATCAATATAAATTGACCTGGAGTTATATTTGCTAACGAAAAGGAAAGACTTAAATATACATACACTATTCAACTCTTCAACAATATCCTTATTCTCTAATTAAGAAATAAATTATCCAAACCCTTTGATTGTTGGGGGAGCCACTTGATATGGAACATACACTATCGGTTCATGGTCACTAAGTTTCAATTTGATCGGATTTTGAGTATAATGACCCAAATTTGCAGTCACTACATCCTGAAATTCATGTATCAAATTTAGAATCTCAAATTCCTGTCCATGTGATCATTTTTCTGGTTTCATTAACCGATATTTTGTACTGCTTGTGACCAAAGACACGAGTTGACTACTGCAAAACTCCAAAGGCAACAGACTCTCGGCAACCTGCAACGAGGCACAAGTTTTCCTCAGGAAACCAGTCCCAAGAATCAACCAATGACTCAAATCCGAAAGAATACGAAAACTGAATTTCAAGAAGAATTTTTTTATTGTAATTTTACCTTGCAGAACAAACAGAGTATATCATACCACCATCAGCAAAAGAAAATCCCACCTGTTCATCGCTTTACAAATTAACAAATCCTTTTGGCAATGCCCGCAATACTATATTACAAAATTCCTGACGCATTAATGAAGAAGAGGCACCAGAACAGAGCAAAGCAGTTACTTAAAATTGGTTTCCTATAATTATTGGCACATATAATATTCCATGACGTTTTTCAAAAGGAAAATTTCGTAGAACATTTATCCCAGCAGGTTTTTAACGTATTGGACATCGTGCACGATCATGTCCAATGTTGCCGAAACACGGAATATTCTGTAAGGTCTTTGAAATAACTAAACCATCTTTACTTTGTACCGGCCATGATTGTTTCGACCGAAAGTAATTTGTGTAAACTCTTTCTGCGCACTCATCCGGCCCCCTGTCTAAAATCACAGTATTCTTGTATTTTTTTTCTTTTTAAACTTTCCGATGTGTGACCAGAACTATAATTGTGCAAAAATACGGCATCCATCTGTATAACTGCGGCTTTCGATTTCCCCATGGATTTTACATAACCTGATGGTAAACTTCCTCGTACATTACTATCCACCTCCAGATTTTCATTTGTACTTTAAGCAAAGTCTCTCGCAGTCTCTTCCGCACGAGTCACAAGCTCAAGCAACTGCGCTTAAGTCTTAGGTTGTTCTACAAACACGAAAAATCCGACTATTACTAGGTAAACAGATTATGAAACATTATTTCTGTGAACTACTCTTCGCTACAAGGGAGACCTAACATTTCCACCAATCCCAATACTTCGGGCTCACAAACTCCTGCATTGTCTGCCCAATTTGCTGATATCTGTCCGTTAATTGTATCCCCATGCGCAACACAGCATCGCCTGACGAGACAAGATTCAAACAGGCGTTAGTTAAACGTTTTATGTCCCAATTTTCCTTTACAACCGCACTAAAAATAACTTGAAACAAATTGGGCACCACTGAAATAGCCACAGCATTAAATGGTTTGTCTAGAATAAAGCTCAAATGCTAAGATATGATTTAATTTGACAAAAAATCCTAAACAGAATTTAAACTCGTCCGGCACCTAAGCCACCAATTGAGGAGGTAGTTCATGAATTTGTTTCAAAACAATGTTGGTCTCGCCCTTCGTTTCACGATCCAACTCGGCTTTTTTCTTCGCCATACCACGGGCCTTTACACGTAGCTGCTCAATCGACTTATCACCTTAAAATTTCTTCCCTCATCTTTCAATATTTGCGAGAGGGTTGCTTTGGACAGACGCTGGACCCAACCTGTGGATGTTGTTTCCAAATAATAAACCTTTCAGCTGGTACACACTTTCGGGAAGACGCACACACTGTACTCAAATTTACAAAATCCCTATAACCTATAAATCCAAAATTCACACTAATTTCCCCTGACAGTTCCATATTATGCACTACGCACTGAAGAGTTCGCAGCTTTGATACTCCCTCTACCTCCTGTGAGCTGGAGACTTGGGAAACACCCCCGAAGAATCCCCAATAGCACAAGGCAGAAAGATGAACATTATAAATTGGTCTGCATCATGTCGCTTCACAAAGCTTCCCTGGCATGTTTTCTCAAACCTTTCACGCTCTACTTTTTGCGTGGTTGCAACTGCAGACATGTTATGGGAAATGAAAAAAAAAAATCATAGCTACAAAACGTGAAATATTTCGCTTGAATCTTTTTATATAACTTCTTTTATACCAAATCTCTATTACAATATTTCTTAATCTTCTACGAAAACCGACATTTAAATATACTATAAATAAAATATTCAGCTAAAAAGTCACCAAAATTGATACAAAATATATTTATAATGATTTCTAGGATCTAACATCATTACGTTTCTTTGGTATATTTTCAAAGTATCATCCGGAAACAATCATATGTTTAGGTTATTATTCCTTTTATCACTAAAATTTAATTTCAAATCATTAAATAATGTCCTGGCAAAAAATAACACTTACATAAGAAAAAAAACGAATATTAGAATACTTATCTACATGATAAAAAACCTCCAGAGTCTGAGAACCAGCACACCAGTTCCAATGGTGTAAGCCTATTTATATAAAAACACTTTCTTCACCCCTAGCCTATACTTCACATCATATATATTTGGCAATTGCGTCTTCAGCATTTAACTAGGTACATCCAATTTTAACCAATAAGGAAAATGTATTGTGAAATAGATAGCTCTCAGGGCTACACGGCGACAGTAGTTAATTTTCTCTCGTGAGCATTTCCTCTCTCCAACCGGCAACTCTTGGCGACACCGCTGACGTCACCAATAGTAGTGAGGCTCGTCAGGTCGGGCTGAAAACACGGACGCTCCCTCTAGTTGTATTGTTGAAGCTGAGGAGGCCAATATGCTGGTCTACTCCCTGCTGTATCGAAGGCACACTTGACGTCGGGTGCCGAATATGTTACGTATTTCCCACCGTAGACGAGCCAGCATACATCGTGGTCTTCCAGAGCTGTTCCAAACTATTCGCCAGAGGTAGGACCAACGTCCACTGCTTGATTTAATAACGGCCAGGCGGAAATACGTAACGCGACGTAGTTTTCATAGGGAATTAGAGCTCTGGGACACAAGAAGAAAACATAATCGTCTCACCACAACATGAATGCCAGTGTATGCTGCCGAAATTACAATCCCTGCACTAGGAGTTGCATATACAGGGATCAAGGATCATCTATAACCATCAAACACATTACGTGGCAGGTAGCCGATCGTAACCGAAGCTTCGGGGTCTTTGAGGCTGGCGCTAAACATAAGATATACAGCATACAGTGCACTATGCATGAGCACCGGTGTGTGCTAGGTACCTTAACGACCGCTGTGCGAAGCGCCACTAATGTATATTCTCGGGCCTCCTTCTCCCTTCTCCTCTCCCGGGGGTTCAGTATTGTAACGGGCCTACACTCTTACTTGCTGCTTGGGCCGAATCGGCTTCAACTCTTCAGCTGTGTGCTCCGACCGACGTCGTCTCGTCTGCCATAAGCTCCGACTTCAGCTGATATTACTAGCACAGCGCTCTTCAAGCGTCTATTTTCCCTATGCTTTAGTAGTGTAATGTTTTACATTTATTTGTGAATTAAATGTGTGAGCCGACGAGCGGGAACATTCAACTGAATGGTGGACAATATGCATGAATTTGGTGTCTGGGCAGTTAGCTATGTAGCCGAGAAAATGGGTACTTATTGTGGTTGCTAACTTAAATGAGGGTGTGCAGTTTATTCCAGTATTCGAAATTATTGTTTGGTGGCACGGTAGAAAACAATCTTGTGGGTCGAGAATTTCGTTTGGTTTATTCTCTGTAAGTGATGCTGTTCTGTGTTACTGCCTCCCCAGTTTGCTCGCGCTCAGGAGTTTTTAACTAAGTTCCGGCATTGTGCAATATTTCCAGTAACGGTATTATGAAATACGTGTCGTTGTCAGATATCTTATGATTAGGTACCTTGATGGGCTTGTAACATTTTTGTCAGGCCATCTCCTAATCAGATTGATGAACTTTTTAATAGTATTTTAAAAGTTTTTTAGTGTGTTAGTTTTTACGCGTCAGGCACTATATCGGGCCCACACAGATGCTGCCTCACGTATTTACGCATTTTGTGCTTTGTTTTCATAATGGAGTTAATATATATTCTACGTGTTAATATACACGTTAGCCAGGTAGCATCTTAATGCAACAGGAAAATATGTCAAATGGTTACGTTGGAATTGCTATTAAAATCAAGTGTAATTACTCCCTATGCGGCCTTTAGTGCGCTATGCCACGCACGTAGTTTATGAGCATTTGTGATTTTTTAATGAGAAAATAAATAATGAAATTTTGATGGCTACTTGAAACAACATTCACGTGTTTTTGAAATTGAGCCAGTCCAAGGTGCATTTATGTAAGGTAGTTGCAAGTTATATTGCTATGATAATTTATTCACACTGAAGTTCAAATTATATGAATCTGAGAATAGTTGGTCAAATACGTCAGAGTTGTACTTCATTGATATTTTAATTGATCTAGCTGTTTCCTTGATTCCTAAGTGAAGTTAAACGTAATTTATAAACTTTTTGTGCTTATTTTTCTAGCACCGTTAATATAATTCGGTGCCTTGGTGATTATCACAGTGTATTAAATTATAATCTAATGCCAGGTATGCATTTTGTGTGCTCGTTGCACGTACGAATATTGATAGGTATTTTTATTGAAAACGTTGGACACAAATTGAAAAATAGTGTATCATTATTTGAAGGATTTTTTAAATATTGTTAATAAGTTATTTTTCGTGCACCTCAATAATATTTAATTCTCATATGTCATTTTCTGGCCAATTTTAATGCTGTTATAGTGTGGATCTTCGATGTGCCTGAATATTTAATATACTGTATGTCTGCTGCCTTTTGTAATAAACTCACTTGAACTGATTCGTGTACACTAAGGTGTACAATCCTGTACAACAGAAATGTTTCCCTCGGGATTTTTAAGTGCCGTATGCCTCAAAGACATGCAGTTTTTCAAGGACACGTGAGATAAGGCGATACGCTAATCTCGATAACTCCGCTATCCACGGAAATGTCTTCTGAGCAAGTGTGGGGGAAGTAACTCGAATAAACCATTCGTACATAGTTATTACGTCTGTACACAGATTGGACGTGAGTGTATTTCAATGTTTCGAGCTAAGGCTCTCGCGTTGCCCGCCTCACACGTGGTATCCGAACATAGGCGCTGCTCTCCTAAAAGCAATTATCGGGTGTTGACTCGTTTACAGGTTCGTGAACGGACAACCGTCTATCAACATGCACAGCTCATCGCAGCGATCGCTGCAGTTAGGACATAACTAGTCGCGTACACAATGAAAGCAACGTAAAACGTAAAAATAGAATGCTCGTAGCATTGGAATCGCACTCAATCCTGCACTGCAGAACTCTGTATTTATTTTGGACTGAGTCCAATCATACCATAATAATAACAATTTTTTTTTATGAAGAGATACGACTGGAAACCAAAGGACAGTTTTTAAACAACGACAGTTTAACTACCGTTTGTTAACTTAAATAGGGTGGTGTCCTTGAAATGTTATGTGTCCGTTATAAAAACTGTTCAAGTAGTATACAATACATATGCCATTCAAAATAATTTTACCATACATCTTTGGTCGTTTCCGTTTAATCAAGTGAAAAAATCGCAAGCACTGTTATAGGATCACGAAGATAGTAAACTATAACGCATTTGCAAGGACGGAATAATTTACTTTAACAACA
Organism: Dryococelus australis; assembly: GCA_029891345.1. Lineage (NCBI taxonomy): Eukaryota > Metazoa > Arthropoda > Insecta > Phasmatodea > Phasmatidae > Dryococelus > Dryococelus australis. The sequence continues at coordinate 8,325,114 of CM056993.1, forward strand.
AGAAGTTACTGATAACTAATAAGCCTACTTTCCTCTACATGGGTGCAGATACATTTTAGTGAAGTTCTTAAAAGTTTAGGTGTTAGGCAGGCTTTGACGTCTCATTGACAGCAACATCATTGGATATGAAACCAGAAACATGCGAAACATTAACCAAGACAATTAAAACACACGAGTGACTTACCCGGGATTCGAATTCAGAAAAACTCGTAAAATTAAGCTAGCTTCCAATCAACCTCATCATTCGGAGCATCAACTTCGGATGTAGTCAGTGTAATGTTTTGAATGATAGGGTTCACTAACCTGAAATATTTACTCGAGTCATTTTGAAAATAAGTGTCTGAGCCACTAAAACGCATAAGTTTGCATGAAATAACCATTACTTTGCAAAAAAATCTGGCAAAGGGGAATCTATGAATGCATATCGGTTGATTGGTCCTCGAGAAATAGCATAAAACCTCGACTGATCATATGTCGATCTTTATAAATGGAGGGCAAAAAGTTTATGTATTAGCACATTCGATTATTGTCATAAATACAATATAAAATTAAATTTAAATCTGTTACATAGTTTCGTAGATATAGCACACTAAGCTGAAATGTTTGTATAGGCGCCATTCAGAAAATAAGTGACTTACATATTTAAAACTTATAAATTACTATAGAGTGCCACAGTACAACTTCATCGCCAAATTTGAAAGATATCAGTTCATATTTACAGAGATACGGCAAAAAAAAAAAAACTATATTCATATATATATATAAACCATATCTTACGAAATGGTGGAGAAATGAGGCTTTGCATAGACAATTTTGATCGATATAACTGATACTGTCAGCATACATATTTAAGTTGAATTTAGTTTTGCAGTTTAGTAGATAAAGAATTCAGAGCTAAAATGTTTATGTGGCCACCATTTTGAAAATATGTGTGACTGACCCGCTCAAAATTTACTAGTTTATATAGCCTTCCATAGTGGTAATTGTTTGCCAAATTTGGTATAAATCGGTTGTTTTTTCGGAGATCAAATAATTTTAATTTATCATGTGATACTTCGTTTACAAAATGGCGAAAAAATGAGATTTTGTGTGTATACATTTGATTGTTGTAATATATGGAGCTATTACACAAAGTTTCATTGGAATTGATTGTATAGCTTTCACGATATAACATTTAGAACTAAAGTAGCTGCATGGCCACCATTTTGAAAATAAGTGTACAACAAACCTAAAACATATTTATACATATCAACTGCGGCAGTATTATTTGATTGCCAAATTTGGTAGGAATGTGTGATTTTTTCCCGAGAAATTAAACAAAAACTTTATAATTCATGTAGCGCTATTTTACAAAATGGCTGACAAAGTGGTTGTTTTTTGTTTACTTCATGTTTGTAATGGATACTGTTAACCTACACAATTTGGTTTAATTTGGTCAAATGGTACGGTAGTTATACCAAATAAACCTCAAATATTTTTATGACCACCATTTTTAAAATAAGTGCCTAATAAAGTTTAATTACTTAAATTTATCGGGGCCATCATAGTGTTACTTATGTTTCAAAATTTTGTGAAAATCAGTTGAGTAATTTTCCAGATATAATGTAAAAGATTCATTTCTTCACATCGTGCTATCTTCCAAAATCGAGGACCAACAACAATGATCACCTCTGAATCTAATGCTTACAGCCTGCGCTGTCAGTATACTAAATTTAGTTTCGATCGGGTGAATTGTTCCCGAGATATAACATACCACCCTCAATTTTTTAATGGCCGCCATTTAGAAAGTAAGTGGCCGGCGTGGTCGTAAACCATAAAAATCAGGTGTCCTTACTAGGTACTATATGTGTAGCAAGTTTGATGAAATCCGGTTAACGCATAAAAAAATTGTCACACACCCACAGACAGTAAATTGATCTCATAAGCCTCTCTTTCCTTCGGAAAATAGGCTAAATATTTAACGAGCTACATCTAGACGCAAACATAAATATGGACGGAGAAGATTTTTTACATATCATATTTAAGACAATTTAATTAAATCTAAGACAATGTAATCGTAACTTTTCCATTTGTGATTGTTCCTGAAGTCGTATCAATTAACTTTTGTTAAATAAGACTCAATACTAACGTAGAAATAAGGCATACGGTGTCACTTGTTACGTATTAAAGTTAACGAAGAAAGTGTAATACGGTTTAACTTGTTAATTAATTTGTGTGTTCGTAAATTTGAAAACTGTTATTGAAAAATCGTAAAAAAAATACGAGTTAAGCCTAGAAGTAGTTTATCTGAGGTATGAATAAAATATCAGTTTTTATCTCTATTAAACACCTTTGACGCTACTAATTAATTTTAAATATTTCACACTGGGAAAATTCTTAAGTTCAGCAACCCGGATGACAGCCTTCACAGCCTCATACATGTATATTCCTGCCTTTGTCCGGGCCCTTGTTGCTGCGACGTTAAAAATATTCCCGTCTGGCTTTCCGGAAAAATTTCCCAGAACTTCCAGGGAATTCGTAAAACCTCTCCGTAAATTTCCTATATGCTGTTTACGCTTAATTTACAGCTGCTGAGATAAACCTTTGAAAAATATGTGTGGCTGTGTTGGGGACACGGCCGTTTGTTTTGCGTGAATACGTCTACGTTGACGCGCTCGGACGCCTTGATGTTTATTTTACGTCACCGGCACAGCTTCACTCGATCATATGAGGTTTTATGGGTATCACTGGATTGCTTTTGAGATGCTCTTTCCAACCGTATACGATTTTTGTATTTCGATTTGGCTTTTTGAAAAGTATAGGCCGATATTGTGTTACGTTTTCTCAATTTTTTTTTACATTAAACTCATACAATTTCACCATAACCACACCACACAAGTGTTTTTAAACACGAAATAGATTGATCTTGACGAGAGCTTTCGATTGAAACTCAAACGAGCATCGTAGCTTCTCCTAGTCTAAAGTTATACTACGCGGAATTTATGAGACGCGGAGAAACGAATTTACAATTAGCAATCCTCACTGAACGTGTAACATATCCTATGATCCTTTGGCAATCGAGTGGTGTAATTAAATTTTGAATGCAGACGATAGATTCGGAGCTGCTGCAATGGCAAATTTTATCCCCCGATTTTGTTATCATCGGATTTTCTGGATTTCCTCCCACTATGGATGCAAATTTAAAGCCGTATTCCCGTCAAAATACTAGCTGTTATGATCTCAACTTGGGACCACAAGCGGACAGGACTGTAAGCATGGGAGGTGGTTGTAAGTGAATTTTAAATGAGAAGATTTAATGAACTTAGATGTTGGCTAATGCCAGGTTTACTAGTGTCTTGGACAGCTCACCAGTTACAATCACTTCTGTAAGGTAATACGGCCAATGAAGAGAAGGCACGAAAGGAATATAGGAGTTCAGATTAGTTAAGTTGATTCATGTTGGAAGGACTAATCGGGTCTCGCACTCTGGGGTCTTATTCTGAGTTTCGTCAGTGACTGCCTACACCGACCCGCGCCGTCTCGCAGCCGACAAAATATTCGTCGGATCGAAAACGGTATTCAGAGTTATAGACTGTTCATGATGAAGTGAGCACATTTAAGTCCCTCCCAAGAGCCATTAACCGCTAGTAAACATATCTTATTGCAGCCCCGGGCATTAAATTTTGATGGTGGTGAAATGTATGCACTGTGTTTATGGGTCGCATTGCAATACTTATATTAAAAAGCAGCAGGAAGATGGAAAGTGAATGAAAGGGAAATATTATAAGGGCCTTAAAAAGTGCTCACTTTACCGTGAACAGCCTATATCAGTCGTTTAGCACGGGGGTGCAATCGGGCGTCTTCAGATTACCGACTTCCCCACTCCAAGCTAGACGAACGTTCGTCTCTCTGCGCACGGTCGACAACGTACCAACAAAATATTAGTAGAATTGCTTGTTTTAAAATTTCACAAATCTGTTGAAAAAACATTACTTAAAGACGCAAATAATAAGATTGATATTTTTTTAGCTCGTAAACAATAGTATATGATTACAAATATGTGTTTTATAAGAAAATAATAGTGTACAGTTTTCGTTGATTTTGTGAGGAGTTTGAGAAACTGTGGTTGGTGGCCATGTTGAATAGAATTCCCCCCCCCCCCTCTTCGTGATATATAGATGTTTACGTGTTACGGAAGAGGCCCGTGTGTTTATCAAACTATTAGTGTATGTGGAAAATAAACTATTTGGCCAAGACTAAGTGAAGGAATGTTAGCAGATGTTTATTATAGATGTTACGTAAAACTGTCCTGAATAACAAAGAAATGTAAACGTCTTAAATCGATTATATGAATATTCCTCACCTTGGTGTCCGCCGAAGTGTGCTGCAGAGCCATGGAAAACCACTTGTTCAAGAGATTGCGAATTTTACAAACAGTAAGTTTGCGAGTTTTGTAAATGTATTTGTAAACCGTTTATAAAAATAAATAAATAATATATATATATATATATATATATATATATATATATATATATATATATATATATATGAACGGTTTACAAATACATTTACAAAACTCGCAAACTTACTGTTTGCGAGTTTCCATACTTTCCATATTTTTGTAGTGAATGAATAGTATTTGTTTATTTGTCTATATCACAAATTCAACGAGTGTAAGGTTAACTTCGGTCAAAGCAAATCATTAAAACTATATAAAACATAATAAATTCGCAGTCTAAAACGCACGACGGTAAATGTAAACAAATGTTTCGCCACCTCAAGCCGGCAGAGCGCAGCAGAATCACTTTTCGCACGGAAAATCGCCAGCTCTCCTGTATTAGTCTCTATTATATTTAGTCAAAGTGTGTGAGTATTGCTATATCTGTACAAACACGAACAGCGATTTATAGGCCTACGAATCCCGTTTTGTTTTTTTCATTACAGTTAAAATTTTCGAAGTTAAATAATTTGAATGTTATTTCCATACGAGCTAAATTTTTCACTGCTCCATCAAAACAATATGCAAATCAAAATGCCACACACTCGAAATAACATCAAAATAATCTTATCTCATGAAAGACGTAAAACTAAAGCCCCCCCCCCGCCCCCCACACACCTGATTTCTGTTTCCTTTTTCCCTCGACATAAAATAAACAGATCCCTAACAAATTTAACTTCGCAATTACAAAAATTAAACAATTTGGAATGCCAACCTAGCTATAAAATCATACATTAATTACTGTATGGAAGTTAGATAACGTACGTATTTCAGTGCCTGTCACACGAGGAAAGAGGAAAATGCAAGTGTGCATTGGACTCAAGCATTTCTTTACAAACGTCTTTTTCTTCACTAACAAAACAGCTGTGGTGGAAGGATAAATTGTGCTACTGTTCTAGAACTGTCAAAATATCCTACTATACACCATATAAGAGCCAGCCCCAAAACATTACAAACTGTAGGCTAATAGGGGCCAAAATCTAAATATATGTACATGGCTTATAATGTTGTTACCGCATATCATCAGATAAGTATTTCACATATTTAGACAAAACATAAATTATGCAAGAAGAGGGTTTCGATCTCAAGCCACGGAGACACTTGTGTAAAGAGGCACGTATCCTATCCACTAGACCTCCGAACACATGTTTCTCAAAGGATGAATTAAGGCGTATTTAAGATATGTTTATAATAGTTTATTGAATAAATATTTACAATTGAGTATTTGTACATTTACGTGCTTGTAATAACATCCCACATGTAAAATAGTCTGCATAATGTTGTGCACAATGTTTATTGACAGACGTAAATGATGCACGTTTGTAATAGTTATAACCAACCTTCTCATGCTTATTAGTATTGTGAATGTACATGTAGGACAATTATAACTCCATACAACACAAGCACGTGCTGCACTGACTTTATACTACACAATATTTATTTCCATATCATTGAAATACACGGCCACATTTCATACAAACGCCCGCCATTTTGCTTTACCTACGAAATTCTAGCCTGCCAACTGCCCGTGAACAGTTGACACGTTCCTACTCCACTCGTGACGTCACTCGACCTTCGTTTCAAGCTTAGAATACCAAATAGTAGGTTGGGACTGGTAATTGTATGGATTCTACTTTTTTTTCGTTGCCACACAAAAATGCTTCGCTCTTGCATAATGGCGACTCCAGAAACGGCGAGCCAAAACAAACGTTCTCCTTTGTTACACATACACAGAGACCCTTGTATTTCCCGCATTTATTTAGTAGCAGGCTAGACTTCTAAGTTTTATTTAGACTCCAGCAACTATCGTTTATTTTTGTTTGCTCCCCACTGAAAATCCCCTGTACTGTCCGGCCCATAACTCCGTTATGCCGTTAATTCCTGTTCATTACTGGCGTGCCGTCAAATAGGGCGTGTCATAAGAACCGTGGCCCAATCACAACAGTGCAACACAAGAATAAATGTGTGGCGTTGTCGTGTGTACTGGGCTCGGGTGAACTGCCAATCATGTGTTACTTATTGCTGCAGTTGGTGGCGCTGGCTGGTCCCCAAAATTATAACGTCACGAAGTGTAAGTACCCGTTTCAGTTTTATTAATTTTTTTGTTTATCGTTTGCCATGTTTGATATTTGTTGTATTATTTAATAATGTTGCAAATGTTTCATTTGAATTCGATAAATATTTACTTGCTGAATATTCATTACTGCTGAAAATTGATTTTTGTATAGGCTATTCGTGGTAAAATGAGCACTTTTTGAAAATCCGGATTAAGATCTACTTGTGTGCACGTTGTGTATTCTTCCGCCTTATGTAAGATTAACATTGTCATGGACATCATCATTTTATTCATGCGTAGGTCAAGTGAAACTGCGATATTATTAGAAAAGTAAATATTTTACAAATCTGCTCATTTTTACACTTCGATACATTAAAGAAACAGAAAGAGAAATAAATAATTTGATTTTATGAAATTGTTACCTAACACTTTTTATTCGACGTTAAGATACGGAACTACTTTTCCATCCAACGTTACCAACTTAAGTGGGCGTATGTAACTCAGGGCGACCGTCGAAATATATACAGGTAGGAGCAGTGACTTTATTCAAAGGTTGATTTCGAAAGTGCTCACTTTATCGTGAACATTCTTTATCTGTTTTACTCGATGGCCGCTTGACAGCGCTGAGTTCGGCCACATGCTCAGTGTACCTTGTGAGGTATCGCCGCTGAGATGCGGGCGGAAACTCCATAGCCAAGGTAGTTACGAGTCCATTCACACTTACTTCCTGCTTTCATGAAGCCCTGCCTAAATTATACTTCCAGGATATTCCTCCGCCTCATGCAAACAAAGCTTAAACAAATGTGGAGAATTATGCCAGAGGGATAGCACACCGTATTCATGCGCACTCTGAATAACAATATTTTGCGTAAGAACTATTTCTCACTAAAGAATAACAAAACACATTTTTTACCCCTCAGTTTATTTAAATTAATTACAAATGAATGATTATTATATATAAATAAAATATAAGTAAACGATTAATATAATAAAAAACGAGGTAAAGGCTGTTCAGGATAGAGTGAGCACTTTTGAAACGTACCTTAGAAAAAAGTCACTGCCCCTGCCTGCATATATTTTAACGGGCTCACTGAGTGACATTCGCCCAGTAAAGTTGGCAACGATGTCTGGAAAGTAGTTCCATATGTTAACGTCGAATAAAAAGTGTAGGGTAACCATTTGTGATAACTTATAATTATTTCTTTCGCTTTCTGTTAGTTTTAATGCATCGAAGTGTAAAATTGGGCAGATTTGCAAAACATTTTCTTCTGTAAATATTTCACAGTTGCACTAGACCGACGCATAAATAAAGTGACGAGGCCCATGGCAATGTTAATTTGTTATAAGGCGGAAGAATACACAATGTGCATACAAGTAGCTCCTAAGCAGGGCTTTCAAAAGTGCTCATTTTACCGTGAACAACCTATAGTTAAGAAAAGTTTCAGGTTTAATAGGTGTGAAGAGAGGACCACAGCTTCTTCATCCCGAGGTGACGTCACCACAGTGCTCTAAGACAAACTGCCAACGAAAGAGCTCTCCAAATGTTCGGAGTTACATACGTATCCTATTATATAACAGGATGATCTCTGTCTGTCTGTCTGTCTGTCCCTCTTTAATACTTCCAAGTCCCTTGAAACTCAACAAAAGTTCTTCAAATTTTGCAGAGCGAATCCTCAGGGTAATATACAGGTCAAGTTTGAATTTCAGCAAGATCAGATTATGCAATCATTAACTTTAGACCCTAAAAACTCATTTTTAAATTACTTTTTTTGTATGAAAGTTTTGTATTAATGCATAGAGATATGAAGGTAATGGCATATCATTTTTGTTTACTCTAATTTTCTCGCTTCAATGTTGAGTTAATTAAGTGGGGCCACAGTGGCTCAGTGGATAGAGAGATTCCAAGTGGGGCCACATTGGCCCAGACGATAGAGAAATTATTTTTTTCTTAGAGTCTTTGTATTATAACCAATTTTTTTTAACATTGTAAATATTCTAGACACGTGACCATTCTGAAAACACGGCCAGGGGCTAAACTCCTAGTACATTAACAAGCAGGTCGGAAGAAACATATTAACATTACTCTAAATATATAAATTGAGGGAATTGATTGTTGACACTGGCCGCGGGACTATAGTTACGATTCGCAGTGAACGAAAACTTTCTAAGTGAAACTCATTCTAAGTGAACCTCATTCTAAGTGAACCTCATTCTAAGTGAACCTCATTCTAAACATGTGTTTTATTTTTCTGTTCGTTCTGGAAGTTTGGCCACATTTCAAGCAATTCCTTGTCCGTAAAATGTGGAAAGCCATGGCCACGAGTTTCAAGGCGAAACACGAAAGAGATATCAAAACAGTTTCCCAGTCATCGGTCGACCTCGAATAAAAAATAATATATACTTGTTCTTGTACCTCAGACGTTCCCCAATGTCGCGCCAAGGTAGTCTCAGTTAGATAACAATCCCAGTACGGTCGCATGTAGGGTATCAGAGAAACATTCCCACAGCAGGGTCCTCTGACGTTTAGTCCTGTGCATTGAAGACAAGCCACTAAGTAACGTACACACATACACTAATTACTGCCCTTGATTTATGTCCCGTCACCACCATCCAAATAAGTATAAATCAAACAAATACACAATTATTACTCATCGCTCCTTGTCGGTTAGCGCTCGCCAGTGGAATGACCAACTGAAGTGCCGTTTTTTATGTGATACTGTTTACAATTTATGTTGTTCACTTAGGCGTTTCACAAGCATTCCGTATTTTTTAGTTATGGAATACAATTTCTTGTGGTTATGATGCCTTCGCGAGACCTCACCAACGTTGGTGAGACTACGACATGCTTTCGTGCGCATCGAGTCATCTGGGGAAATAATTTACATAGCAGCAAAGCCGGAGTTACTCGCTCAAAGTATTCCGAGAAGTTTCGCACGTAACTATTCTAACTCCCTTCTATCTTTGAAGTGCGCGGTCCAGATGTCAATCAGTGAGTTCGACAATTATTCTACAGAATCTTCAAATGATGAAATGGTATCTGCTAATGGATCTGAGGTCTTGCTGACACGCCACGATCAGCGCACACTCACGGGATGCCAGAGAACGAGCACTAATGACGTGTCGGTATAGTGGCGCCACGGTTGTTACCTTCTCGTACTGCTATCTCATGACTTTTGGCATGCATGTGTATATTACAGCAGTCGAGTACTAAGTGGCTCGGCCAGATGGGGTACTCACCTCTCACAGGCATAGCAGCAAACAAAAAGATGAAACGTGCAAATAAAATGTAGTCTATACGTGGTTCCTCAACACTTTTTGAAATTAAACCTTTGGAAAATCACCCCATGTATGGGGTTCTTGGTTGTTTCCTAAATACAGTATACCATGTATCACAAGTATTTTATACTTGTGTTAACAAAAAAAATACCTCATTTTTTATAAATTTGAACTATACTTATATTTTACTTATAAATTATCATATTTTACACTTATAACTAATATGAATAAAATCAGGGTGAAAATATGTGTGTTGGTAAAAACTAGTAAAGACTGTTAACGGTCAAATGAGCACTTTTTAGCGCCCTGCCTACGACCTACTTGTATGTACATACACTGTGTATTCTTCCGCCACATATAAAATTAACATTGCCATGGGCCTCATCATCTTATTCATATTCATACATCGGTAGTTTAAAACGATGAAATTATTACGGAAGTAAATATTTTACAGATGTACAAATTTTTGCTCTTCGATGCATTAAATAAAACGGAAAGGGAAAGAAATGATTTTAGGTTTCGCAAATGTTTACCTGACACTTTTTATCTGACGTTCAAATATGGAACTACTTTCCATCCAACGTGCGAATGTGCGAATGTCACTCGGCGCGGCAGTTAACATATGTGCGGACATTTTCCTGCTTGATTAGCCAATCAGAATTAGGTAACTTCAATACTGCACGCCAGTGCTTCGTGTGCATCAACCTAAGACGCGAACACGGAAACCATCCAATCACGAAAGTGCATCAGAGCTACCTGTAATTATAATATAAAAAAGAAGTAATGTGAGTTTGTTTGCGTATTTATTTATATGTAACGGCTAATCTCGGAAACTGCAAAGCCGAATCTTATCATTCTTTCACTGTTAGAAAGCTACATTCTTCCAGATGGTTATAGGCTATGGTTAATTTAAATAAAGTCGCAGGTAGTCCCAAGTTGTCGCAGGTAATCGCAATTTGTCGCAAGTTCTTACATGTAGTCACGGGCAGTCACAGGTAGTCGCAGGTAGTCACGGGTAGTCACGGGGAGTCGCGGGTAGCCGCGGGTAGTCACGGGCAGTCGCAGGTAGTCAAGGGTAGTCACGGGTAGTCGCAGGTAGTCGCGGGTAATAACGGGCAGTCACGGGCAGTCACGGGTAGTCGCAGGCAGTCGCGGGTAGTAACGGGCAGTCACGGGTTGTCACGGGGAGTCACGGGGAGTCGCGGGTAGCCGCGGATAGTAACGGTTAGTCGCATATATACGTAACTATTTCAATAACTCCATTAAACCTGAGCGAAGCGATGGCGAGATGCTAGTAGTATTATAAAATGCAACTGGTCGTGAAATATTTCCGCGAAAATCACATGTCCCTAACTACAACTACCAAGGATGTTTAAAAACACCCCACATTCAGAATACTTAACAGGAATATTATTGGCTAAAGTCACGGAATACTTGAGAATACTGAAGTGAAACGGTCGCTTTTACCGTGAACTCCAGAAGCACACGCTAGCAAAATGGCGTCACTGGCCAGCGAAATATGAGAACGCAGTTCGACAATCGATGGCTGGTATAGACTGTTCACGGTAAAATGAGCACTTTTGAAAGCCCTGCTTAAGATCTACTTGTATGCACATTGTGTAGTCTTTCGCCTTAAGTAAAATTAACGTTGGCATGGGCCTCATCACTTTATTCAAGCATCGGTCAAGCGAAACTGTAGAGTTATTAGAAAAGTAAAGATTTTATAAATCTGCAAATTTTTACAGTTCGGTGCATTTAAAATAGAGAAAGCGAAAGAAATAATTTATATTATTCTCAAATGGTTACCTAATGCTTTATATTTGACGTTAAATATATGGAACTACTTTCCAAAAATCGTTACCAAGTTTACCGGACGCATGTCACTCAGTGCGCCAGTTAAAGTATATGCCGGTAGGGTCAGCGACTGTTTTCTAAGGATGATCTCAAAGGTGCTCACTTGATCGTGAACAGTCTTTGGCTTACTTGCCAGTTGGCAGCCCATTCAGTACGGAATCTCCCACGGCACGCAATATCCGATCAGACTGGTGGTGAGCGAGTTCCAGATCCTCGCGCGCAGCCAGTCAGCGCATGGCACGACCACGTTAAAGGAATCGCGATGCCATTTAACTTCTGTGCACTTCTGCATTCTGTGCCATACATAGATCTTCGTATTTTGCGATTACTAGGGACAAGCTACCCAGATGTGAAGTCAATCCCTTTCTGATTGAACTGTTCGTGATTGGGGGTACACGATTGTGTAGTGTTCATTTATTGGCGCCGAGTTACCCGGGGCGTGTCAAATACGGTATGGCCCAATGACAAAAGTACTGAGAAGGTTAAAGTGTTTTAAGTTAAAACTGTCCTCGAATAATAACGCCATTACGTGGCTTATGCTCCACCCCTGGGTGATAGGCGAATCATAAACGAGTGGTAGGCAAGCGGGCGGACTACATCACAGGCGCAAAACAACATAGTGGTCGCAGAACAAATCGTACCCCGAATACCAAGGGTGTAGTAACTAACTGGTAAAAAGTAAAAAATCTGTGGGATTCTTGAATATATATATATATATATATATATATATATATATATATATATATATATATATATATATACACACACACATACACACACAAAATCTAACCAATAGCAATCAGAAATCCCAAATGAATTTTTTAAATATTGTTTGAAAATTATTCTCATTTTATTTTGTAGGGGAGACACTTCTTATTAGAGTACCAGAATTTTATGGAGAATACCAGCATTTCAGGGCCTACGGTATTAGAATTTAATTTTCCTCATCTAAACACTGCACTAACGACACGACTGAAATAATCGTGTCTACGACTCATGGACTAAATATAAGGTAGATCGCTTATTCGTCTTCTGCGCATGTACCCAACATTGACCTATCCCAATCATACACAACTGTCAAAGTCAAATGGTCAACAGTAATGAAAGTATTGTTTATATTTTAATTTCTAATTGACAAGCATTATCATATGAATAAAACCCTTTTACCAATTTGAATATAATCAAACTGTATTACGAATTGGTTACCGAAAGTATGCATAAGTTTCAAAGCATTTCTATTTATAAATTAATTTTCTAACCTGAAATCCAAACCACGTGTTGGCAGAAAAGCAGTTCAGTGTTGGGACTTGGAAACTGGTTGTACGCAGCCAGCGAGATCGCTCTACCTCGTCTTTAGTCTATGGTACCACCACGACACGATCACAAACTCGAGCTGGTGTGACGATTTCATCGTCACGAGTTGGTTTTTAGTGGCTTGTGTCAAAAGTTGGTAGCCCTGGGTGCGCGAACTATGGTTCGCACTAAGCTCTTTGCATTTTTAATTTGTATTTTTATATCAACTGTTAATATAATTATATATATATTGCATTAGGGCTTAAATGTTTATCATAGTAACGCAATTTTTATTGCTATTATATCTCTGCTAAATTTTGTATTAACGTTTGCATTTATGATTATATTCTATTCAACTGAACGTAGGCTGTTCATGGTAAAGTGAGCACTATTTAAGGCCCTCCCAACATGCACCAACCACTAATAAATATATCTTATTGTAGCCTCAGGCATTATATTTTAAGGATGGTGAAATATGTAACTGTGTTTATTGATCACACTGCAATGTTTATAATAAAAAGCAACAGGGAGATGGAAATTGGAGGAAAGGAAAAATTTAGAAGGACCTTAAAAAGTGCTCACTTTACCGTGAACAGCCTATAACCATAGACACTCTTTGACTTTTAGCTGTGTTTTGCGTGGTCGCCGCCAGTGGCGCGCTCGTGACGGCGTTTATCCTTGTCGTAGGTCAAGGCAGAAGTTCGTCTGCTTGTCTGGTCACGTGGTAGCACAACGAACATGTGCTGGCGAAGTCAGCTGGTATGCCGAGCGCGATCAAGAGGATGGCAAGTGTGCGTCGTGTAACGAGGCTTCGGCGATTGCGGGTATACGAAAGGTGTTGGAGTTAGTTAACTTTCTGCGCCGATAGCCTCCGCGAAATTCGCATTAACTTTTGCGTGCTTTTCCGCGATGTCAGTTGCAGTACATTGTCTTGTCCGTCGCGTTACGTCACGTTCGTAATTATCACGTGTGCGTGAGTGGACTGCTGGAACGAAGGCACGTAAATTGTGTTTTCCAAATGAGCGCGCCAATTTGTTGGAAAATATTCTTCGCGACGCCAGACGACGAGCGGGCGACACCAGCCATGCAGATGGTCCTATCTGGATGGAGTTGGACAGCAGACTTCTTAGCCTGTCAGGATTGCAGCTGCTAAGAATGCCATTTATTCTTCGTGTGTGCCTGGAGTTTGTGTCCACGATCATTTTGCCCGATAACATCGCGGTGCGGTTATGTCTGAAAGTTTCCCCCATTTTGACTGTCATGGCTGACTTGCGCGGCCCACAACCAGCGACTACTTGTTATGTGTGCGAACTGTGTATTTTATAATCATTTTAATGCCAGGTTTTGGCTTTTAGCACCAGTGCGTGATTTATATATATTTTTCTTACGGTGCCATATATTAACTACTACAAGATTAAGACTAATGTTCAGTATATATTCAAATAAACTCAAAGTATTGTATAAACAATTTTTCCAGTGATTGGAAATAAACTAACACAAACGTTACTTGCGCAAATCATCAGTCAGTTGTGTCACGGCTACGACGTACTGTTATCGGGCGGATGGGGAGGGGGGGGGGGGACTCGCGGCGACTGACGGCGACTTAGAACGTGGGCGAAAGTTGGCCGAGCAGTACACATCTCTCTACTCCAAAGTGCCAGCACACTGATCTTGGCGCCAAACATACGATCTCGTCTAGATCTGCCGATTTAAGCCACTAAAAGCCAAACATCTAGGTCGTTTCTTTCACTTCCTTGCAACATCGCAATGAAGATATTACCCGCTAATGCAGACGTACGCCGTAAAAAGAAATTATCTTCCTAAAGTTTAATGGAAGTTTTCAACCTATATGTTGTATGGAAATGTTACCAGGTGTAGGCTGTTCAACGTAAAGTGAGAATTTTTGAGGGAATAGTTACTTTCTCCTACCAGTAATCTTTTTATCCTTTAGCTATTTTTTAAAAATAAATACCGCCATGTAAGTAGTAAACACATTGTAGGCTACATATTTTAATGGACTCGAAAATTAACGTGTAAGGCTACAATAAAATGTATTCATTGACTACCATTCCAAATGAGAGGGTTTCTAAAAGCGCTCTCTTTACCGTGAATAGCCTGCACCAGGCTTTAAGAAGAGGAATGTTAATCGTCGTCGCTTTACAAATACTGCAACTTCTCTGTACGCATGAGCCTTTCGTTAGCTAATGTGGGAGCGCTACCGTGAATGTGTTCCATTTGCGCTTACTTACTGCACGAACACGCTGATACGGCAGACTCCAAGCCGCGGCTGTGTCCGCGACACAACCACGCTGCACGAACACGCTGGTACGGTAGACCCCACGCCGCGGCTGTGTCCACGACACAACCACGCCCCATGATATTTGCAAACGCTGGTATCGAAACTGGCCAGTCAAGGTCGGTTCGCTATCGATTTGGTGTTCAGGCTGTTAAGGTTTATTGGATCACTTAGAAAACTTTCACTGCCCATTCCTGCACGTGTTTTAACGGGTAAATTCAGTCACATGCGCCCAGTAAGGTTGGTAACGACCGAGGGAAAATAATTACATGTCTAGACGTTGCATTGAACGTGTTAAAGTAAATTTTCGCGTTTAGTTAAATTATTAAATTTGCTTTCTGTTTTAAAGCATATAATTATAAAAACTACCACATTTGTAAAATATTCACAATGTTAATAATTTCCCAGTTTTACTTGACCGCGCTTGAATGACGTGATCAGGCCCATGGCGACGTTATACATGGGTTGATTAAATAAGCGCGAAGAAATCGCGAATATGCTCGAGGTACACGTTGTAATCCATTAACCGACCTTCAGCCTTGAACAAGATATATTTGTTTGTTTATTCCCCGGAGGCGGATAACTGCCGGCGAGAATGGTTGCGGCAGATCAGAGACTTTCTCGCGCGCTGGCTCGGGGCCAGGACAAACAAATCTGCTCCGGGTTGACCCACTGAGAGAAGAGAGAAGAGGCCCAATAGCGTCACTTCTCCCACCAGAGAGACGCCCAAACACCTCTCTGGTTAATGCCGGCATCAAGTTAAGATTAAACAAATCTCCCGCCCCCTTTCTACTAGTCATCCCAACTCTATTAACTCACAGCATGTCTTCAAAACACTCTGTCTCCTCTAGCATTCTATTTAATTTAATTTAATTTAATGCATGCAATAATTTTTGAAAAAGGGTTTTTACGTCTGTCTTAACGGCTTTTCCCTTGCTCTCTATAGTTAAGACTAGCTCTAAGTACACTTAGAGATGTAGTCATGGCCCCAAAGTGCAGGCCATGGCTGCCCAATCCCTCTTTGCCGCGATGCATGTCTCCTTGCATGATTTCCTATCCTTGCAGGCGTAAGGGGTTAGCCCTGAGACGCAATAAAATCCCGCCCTACCTCTGGGCGTTAACTTCACATAACACTTAGAATAAGGTAGTTTAGAAAAAAAGTACCTAGAGATGAGCAGACGCCTGGCGTTCTGGCACGTCGAGGTAATCGACCAGAGCGTCCAGATAGCACCGTGGCTTCTCGATTAGAAACAAAGAATTATCATGTCCGCAGAATGTGGATTAAACGTCTTGCTGCGAGAGGAAGGGGATTAATTTTAGTGAACTCGAGAGACTTTCGGAGAATCGCTTTTACCAGCGAAAATACATATATTCCAATGGGAAAATATCTACCATCTTATGTTATAAATAAATAAACCACATTGCAATGTGTTTCCAATGTGTGCGTGGTGTGAAATTAAGTGCACCGAAGGCGACACGAGATTTCTCGCCGTTATCTATTTGCGGTATCATCTCTCGCTTTGCATCAAACATTTGAAAAATCACCCTATGTCTGACGTGTTTGGTTATTTTATAACCGTGCCATGTATCAGAAGGGTTTTACTCTTCTGTCAATATAAAACTCTTATTTTTTGGTAAACTGAACTTTTACTTGTATTTATAAATTTTAATATTCAATTTGTAATTAATATCATTCAAAACAGAGAGAAAATGTGTGTAGGTAATGCTGCGTAGTAAGATATAGTTATTATGCAAAATATGACTACACTGAGTGAGCACAAATACGGTGCGATGAGTTGTCGCTTTGGTGTAATTTTCTGCACGTGGTTAAGCTTTGTTTGGATTGGGGCAGGAATATGGCCAAAGTATAACTTTAGCCGGCCTTCAGAAAAGTTCGGAAGTACTCTTGAATGGGTTTTGAGAACCTGTGTATCTTAGTCGTCTTTACCCTCGTGTGTTTCCCAGCCAGAACTTCCAGTACGAATAAGGCATCAAGCTTCTGTATTATAATGTGTACGTTGGAACGATTCGTCTGTATTTATCATAATACATTATTACTATTCAGAGAGGGGAATCACTTTCCCTTCTTACATGAGCCAATGTACAACGGACCTCTCGGTCTTTGTCTTTTGTATTTTAACGCAGCGCTCTTAGCCTTGCTGTCTTACAGCGCTTCGGCCTCCCAATAGGCGAGGGAAGAGGAATCTCGTCCTCTGAACGCAAGGAGGCCAGGATTAACGCGACCGTTGGCCAGATCCTAAGGCCAAACCTGGCTAGTACGCACATCCCTGGCCCCTCTACCACAGAGGTTCTGAGATCCTCGCCCTCAGAAACCAAGCGTGTGGTCTGGCCGGGGTTCTATCCATACCACTAGTGCCTCTCCAGGGCACGATTGGAGCAGGTTGCCGCTCACTGCCCGGTAGAACTTTAGTAGGGCTTCAGAAAAGGTTGAAGTAACCGTGAATGGATTATAGAAATATATTCTCCATAGTTTCATCACTGCAACCAAGTCATTGCCCGCTCGACCACCGAGGTGTTACGTGGCCAGTTCCCTTCACGGAGGGGGAGGAGGGGGGAGCGTCGGCCACACTCCATTCCATGTCTTTGTGCTTCTTCTTTGAAGTACAGACTTTGGGCCCCAGCGGCCTGAGTGCTAAGTGGTCCAACACCCCGCCAAGTGGTCGAGCCTTGGAACCAGCTATCGGTCCAACCATCATGGCAGATACATCTCGCCAGTCTCGAGGACTCTGGCAACCCATAGGGAACGGGCGGCGTCGCTCAATCTGCTAAGCGACTAACAGGGGTGGCCCGGGAAGCCTTGGGTTGCCTTGAGAGTGGAGAGAGGCTATAAGAGGCGTATCACCCACCCTGTGCAGGTTGTGTGCGGTGCATACCTAGCTCGGGATACTATAGCATGGTACTGCCACACGCCTATCATGCCGAGACTCCATCCAGTCTACTACACCCAGGTATCAAGTCCCGAAGAAATGCCTCACCAGAGTCACACAACCTACCCCCCTTACATGAGCAGGAGGACAAAAATAGAAGTGGGAACTCCTTGGGTACCCCCTCCCTCCTTATAATTATCCAGCACATGATTAATGGGTCCGTCTGTAGTCCCCTCCTATTCTATTCCCAACTTTTCTGAAGCCCTGCTGAAGTTTCACTCTCAGCCTATTACTCCGCTTCATACTGACAAAGCTTAAGCAAGTATAAATAATTACACAAAAGGGACATCGCACCGCATTTGTGCACAAACAGTTTCGTCATTTTTTTTTTTGCAAAAAACCTGTTTATTAATAGACGTTACCAACCCACCAATTTCCCCTTTTTTTATTTATATTAAATATAAAGTAAATATAATATATGGATAAAATATGAGTAAATGCCAATTTAACGATAAATATATAATTTTTGTGTTTACAGAAGAACAACATGCTCGAGTTAAATAACATAATTAGGAAACAACAAAACTCGTCATAAATGATGTAATTTTTCAAAGGTTTGATTGGAAATGTTTGGAGATCCCGCGAGTAGACTACAGCTGGCTTGTGAACTGCCTTCGCCGTACTCTTGAAATACATGTTGTCCCCCGCACGAAACTATTAAACATACGTCCACTGCGCTGATATATGAACAGAATACGAGGCGTGTTGACTGTCTTCAAGATGTCACTCGCATCAGGAAACTCGCATCAGAGCTATCCATCACAACTAAAAACTGTTTTTTCAAACTGCCTCATCGCAAAATCTACTAATAATAAACACTCGGAACTAGTGTAGGCTCATGCACTTAACTTCGCTATATACTTTTCACTAGTAATATGATAGTGTCATCTCTCAGCGCATGTACTAAAGATGAGGTAGACAGCTTATTCGTCTTCTGCGCATGTACCCAACTGTCAAAATCATATGGTTAACATTGATTAACTTGTTTGTTTATATCTTTATTTTCTAATGAAAAGTACTACTTTATTAATAAAACACTTTAACGAATTCGAATTTAATCAAACTGCGTTACAAATTGTTTAGAAGAAGTATACATCTATCTCAACGCATTTGTTTACAAATCAGTTTTCTAGACTAAAATCTAACCCATGAGGTTTTCGCTTGACTTGTGTGATAGTTAGTTCAGTAGTGGCACACTTTTGGTATTATAATTATAGTGTTGGTGATGACTGATCTCTTGTTAATGTGGCCACTCCAATATACAAGTTAACTGTATGACAACTTGATATAGTATATAGCATATGTCCCAAATATAACACAAAATTACCCGTAATAGACCAATTCACTTCAAGGCGTTGACCCCATATATTTATTTCTATAAATTGGTAGCAATGTTCAATGCAGGACCCTATAAAAGTTTATCAGTTAGTTACCCAGAATATTTTCAGCCACAATTAAACTGAAATCTTTGTTTTAGACAATGTTGAAAAACTTGCAAATAATGGTTGCGAAAATCTCGATATATTGAGAACCGCGTCTCGCCCTAGTCTGCAGTGCAGTTTATTTTCGTGTGCAAACAGACTGTGCACATGTGAAATAGTTTGTTTTGTAAACGTGTCTGCAACCCCGTTAGCGCCACGTTTACATAGCAACTGCACACAACCTGCGGCCCTCTAGTACAATCTTGATGGGTCCTGTGTCATTAATTAATAACATTTTTTTTTAAATTTCTTTGTATGTTTATTATTTGCGCTAATTTCCATACACGGCACTATGGCAATTAAATGAAAAATCATTGCGGTTATGCAGTACGTCACTACATATCCACGTGTGTTGCCAGAGAACATCCAGAGAAGACATAGTGTAGCGCAGAAAAACATAGAGTTGCAAGGTTTTGTCTTTGTAGCTTGGTTCTGTTTTGTTCGTAGGATGATCCCGAACAACAAATACAAACTTTGTCAGGTGATTCATAATGAAGAGGGGTGCCACGGTGGCCGAGCGGTTAGCCTGCTCGCCTCCCACCAAGGCGATCCGTCCGGTACGATTGCCACTTGCGAAAATCCGGAGTGACCCGACCGGGGATTGAACCCGGTTCGCCTTGGGGGGGGGGCGGAGCAGTCTAACCGCTCGGCTACCGCGGCCCCACCTGGTCTGAGGTAGAACTGGCTACACACTGGGGCAGAAGCCAATGAACAGATAGCTGAGGCTTGAAAATAAGTTACACACGACAGTGGAGTCTAGCCTACATGTAGTTTAAAACCCAAAAATTTCCTGTCCATACTAATGAAAAATTGAATAGAAAATATAATACCACTAGCGACACCTTCTTTGCCATGAATGCGTCTTTAAATTTGCAACCATAATGGGATGCAACCCAGAAAAACACATGATAGCAAAATCGGGGGATACAGTTTGGCATTGCAGCTCCGAATATATAACCTGCATTAAAAATTCAATTATACCTCTCGATTGCCAAATGATCAAAGAATATGTTACGTTGAGTGAGGACTGGGAAGCATTTCGTGAATGGGGGGGGGGGGGGGGGGCAACGCCGCAATTTTGAGTTCGTTTCGCCGCGTCTCATAACTTCCGCGTAGTATAACTTTTGACTAGGAGAGGTTACGATGCTCGTTTAAGTTTTAATAGTTAGCTATCATCAAGAGCAATCGATTGGGTGTATAAAAAACTTTAGTGTGGTGTGGTTGTGGTGAAATTGTACGCTTCTAATGTAAAAAAAAATAAGAAAACTTAACAAAACGTCGGCCTATAACTCGTCAAAAAACCATGTCAAAATACAGATATCGTATACGGTTGGAAAGAGCATTTCGAAAGAAATCCAGTGATGCCAATAAAACCCCATATGATCGAGTGAAGCTGTGCCGGGAACGTAAAATATACATCAAGGCGTCCGAGCGCGTCAACGTAGACGTATTCACGCAAAACAAATGGCCGCGTCCCCAACACAGCCAAACCCAATTTTTTCCCGCCAGGCTTTATGCTCAATTTACACTTCAACTTATTACCTTAATGCTTGCAAATTTCCTTAGGCTATTGGCCGCGGATCTGTGTGATAAGTAGGAGTAGTGAAATTTCGCGAAAAGATTTTACTACAAGTTATATTCCAAAACACTGTAGGGTAGTTTGCCTATCTTAATTGTATGAATTGCTTTTTGACACGTGTTAACTGTCTGCACACGAATCACGTAGGAGCCGTGCCGATGTTGCCGAATTCTGAGTGGCCCGGTCAAATATGAACACGCCTTCTCAAGGAGACAGCGCCTAATGTCAGTAGACAATTTGATGTTGGGTGTTTATAGTACTTAAGTCTACCGTGTACTCATATTTTTCCGCGAAAAATCGCTAGCTCTAGTTATAAAACATTCTCTACCGGACTGGGCCTATCAGAATAAAGCTATGCGGACATTCGGCGTCCGTGATTGGCTGGCTGACTCGTAAGGCGCGTGCGACGGGAAATCATGCCACCGCAATATCGTTTCTGAACTAAAGTGTTTAGGAGTGTAACTAGTCGCGGCAAATTCTCGCGGGAAAACAGCAGGTTGCGCTACACGATTATTACTGCAGATAGACGCCTCAGGAATTGGGAATCAAATGTAGTCAGAAACTAGGCGGGATGAAACAAAAAATTTCGTGAATAGTGAATTGTAAAAAAAAATTTCCTTAATTTTTACGGAAATGTGCTGGCAAAAAAATTATCCAGAAGTGTCCGTAAACTCTCCGTAAAATTAGGGACACATTGATTTTCAGAAATGGACTTTCCGTAAATATCACGGAACCTCTCCGTTAATTTCAAAGTTAGTTTTCTGTACTTCTCATTTAAAATAAAAAGAAATAGTGGAAATGTCTTTAATTTCCGTTATGTGGGTGTTCTACCGTGTATAAAATATTAAAAAAGTTAAAATATTTCGTACTTAAGTGAGGTTTGAACCCGAGACAAAAAAATCACCAGTCCACGTCTTCATCCATTCCCCTACAACACTCACTTGCAATTTGCGATATACCTTTTATATTTATTTATTTTTCAAAAGACAAAAGGAAAAATTCAGTTTATAATAAAGTTAGTGTATTTTTAGTGTTGCCAAATGTTACAGACGTCTGATGCTATTTTTTAATGTTTGAAAGAATAGGTCATAGTCATACGGAGACTTTATGGATTTTGTATTTACGGACTCAACTCCGCTTTTCTTCACTACGAATTGCCTTTCCGTATATACACTGTATATTTTCGTAAAACATTCCCTAAATATACGGAAAATTCTAACAGTGTGTTAACCTAATTTGATATATGACAGCTGTGATAACATAGTAGGTAATAACATGAACCGTCGTTAGTAAATTTGTATATCTGGCGGATAACCCGCGGAACTCTTTCAATGGTCGTGTGAATGACCGGGTTTCCAAGCCAACGCAACATTTTGTGTTCCTTTTAAGTACACATCCTTCTTTGTTATAACTACAGATCTGCGAAATTCGCGTTATTATTCGAGGACAGTTAAAACTTCAAGCACTCTTACCTTTGCAACACGTTTGTCGTTCGACCATGCTTTATTTGACACGTCCCGAATAACTCTGCGCCAATAAACGAACACCTCACAATCGTGAGCACCAACAACATACAGTTCAGTGAGAAAGGGAGCGAATTCACATGTGGGCAACAGCCAATGGAGGAACAACGCCGTCTCGAGTATATAGAGTACTGTGAAATTTAGGTTGATCGTGAATCTTGCAGGTTCCTAGTTCTAACTACGGGCGTGCAAAATTCGCGTCATTTACTGACTGCAGACTGAACTCCAAGTTGTCGTATGTCCGCCTGACTTCTGCCGTTGGCCAATAACTTGTGTGGCGCATCCCAAGGTCGCTTTTGGCCAATAGTGAAGGCTGAGCGATTGAGAAACCAACACCCATTAATGCGGTCACATAGGTAAACAACGCCAAACAGTCAGTAGTAGCCAATAAGATCACGAGTTTCACTCAAGTAGGTACAGTTCAGTGAAGTCAAGCATGATAGTAAATAATATAGGGAAATTTGCACGTCTATAGTTATAACAGGAATATGGGAATATCGCGAATTCACGCGATGACAAGTTGAAAGCCATATAAATGTACGTCAGAGCGTCTGATACATTTGCATCACAGTGTTATACATATCCCGGAGAACTTAGAGCTAGGGACACCGTAATTTTGCGAAAAGATTTCCTCACATACAACATTTCTAAGGACGCCTGTATTTCGCGAAAAGATTTCTACGTGTGCTAGCTTTCAATAGCCTATTGATGTACCAGCAGTTTTGGTTTTCTTATTGGCCACGAGTCTTTATTAGAAGACATTTTCTTAATTGACGGGCCAATCAGAATTAGTTAACTCCGATCCTGTACGTCTGTGATTCGCTAGCACACGCCTTATACGCGCAATACCTGGATCAGCCAATCAAGAAAGGCGACCTGAGCTAAAGTGTTTCGAAATACAACTGGTCGTGAAATCTTTTCGCGAAATCCGGGTGTCCCTATAAATTTCTATACCCTACGTGCTTATTGGCGGCATGTCTTTGTGTCGAGATATTTTACTACTTGACTGGCGAATCAGAATTAAGTAACTTCAATACTGTACTTGTGTGATTCGCGCGCAGACACCTAAAATGCTGAAACGGAAACTATCCAATCTCGAAGGTGCATCTGACCTAGAAGTGTTATGAAATACAAATGGTCGTGACAGTATCCCGCGAAACTCAGATGTCCATAATTAAAGCTAACAACTATCGCTATTGAAACTATGGGAAGGCTTCCAGTAGATCCATGGCACAAGAAACCATCAATTATAGAATATAGTCTATTCGCAGTTTCTTCGCACAATCTGAACCAAACCTTTGAAAAATCACACCATGCCTGACGTGTATATTTATTTCTTAAATACGTGTTTATTTGTTAAATACGGTTTTAAACCTCTGTTTGCATAAAAGTATCTTGTCTCGTTAAATTGAAGTTTTACCCATATTTTAATTAAAAATTAAAATATTTAATGTTTAATAAATATAAATTAAAACAGTGAGAAAAAGTGTGTGTTGGTAGCGCCTAGCAAGAAATAGTTCTTATACAAAATACTATTACAACTGTGCGCACGAATTCGGTGCGGTGTCCTTTGGTGTAATTTCCTAGACTTGGATAAGCTTTGTTTTCACTAGGCCGAGGAATATCCTGGAAATAGAACTCCAGCAGGTCTCCAGAAAAAGTTGTAAGTTACCGTGAATGGACTATACAAGCCGCTGTTTCATCTCTGTATTATTAAGAACTCGGTGTTTGCACGGCACTCGAAGTGTGAACATGTAGCTTGCCTGAGGTGATTGGGGAGTGTTAGGTAAGCATCGCGAGTTACACAATAACGACCAGCGCAGTGGATACCACGCGCTCAGCTCCAGCGCGGTGCATTGTGGGAGCTGAGGTGGTGTGGAGGGGATGTACGGGGACGCCATCCCTCGCGCTGCGCCGGTCGATAGCGCCAGGGCGACAGCTGGGGGCGGCGGCGGCCATCTGCGCCGACATCCCCTGCCACGCGCGCGCACACTCCTTTCATCCCTGACATCGATTCTCCCTCTCGATCCCTCGAATATTTCTCCCGGAATCGCGGCAGCCCTGATGCGCACAAAAATACGACTCCCACTATCGATAAAACGTGTCCATTTTTTTTAATTTCTCTTTTAATGGCGACAGTATTGACGTGCGGAATCGAACGTTTTTCAGAACCGATTCTTTCTCGCGATTCCTCGAATGTTTCGCCTGGCATCGCGCCAATGCTGATGCGCTTGCTCGAACGGTTCACAAGATCGATTATTTCTCTTCGATTGTTTAGTGCCTCGTTCGAAATCACGGCAGTGCTGATGCGCTGACTCCTACGGTTCTTGAGGTATATCGCATACTGAATGCGAGACTATTGTTACTCAAAATGTCTTATTAAGGCATCTGTGTGCAAACGAATTGTGTCTTAAAAGTTGTTTCTGTAGTGCTATGTCAGCAAGGAAAAGTATAAGTAGTGTAATATATCGCTGGTCTGCGCTGCTGACTTTGGTCCGCCTGGCACAAGCGATCGAACAGGACAGAGTCGTTATGTGATTGCAGCGGCCGCGTATCAGTTACACAAAGAGCGATACGACACCATAATCTCTTGCGGCGCAACTCTGTTGACCCTGGTTGTATTGATTTCTGCGTTTATCTGAAGAATACTCTGGATTCCTCGTTCTCTCAGCGTGACTCGGGGTACGTTGAACCTTCGAAATAATCAGGGGAACACTATAAATATTGCGGCATTCCTCCGGGCCTCGAGTGGAGTTGGAGTGGATGAATGAATAAGTGGCTGAGTTCCGAGCGATAGAAGACGAGCAGTGGAGAAGTGAGCAACGGAAGGGAAGTCTGCGACTGCGAGTATCAAACAGTGAAGTGTGCGGCTGGCAGGCTGGACTATTGAAATAGATGCGTGAGTGAAATACATTATAAATTATGGCAACATATAAACTGCCCACATGTTGATAATGAGTATGAGTTATTTGACTGTAACCAACAGAGACAATTAAGAAGGACGTTAATTATAGTTGAAATGGACATTAAATATTGCGCTCATTGTTAAATAAAAAGAGTAAAAGTAGAGAAAACTAATCTAATGCTATAAAAGTAGTAGGTATTAGGGAAGTCTGGCATTAATGGATCGGGGATCGGATTCGTATTCGCCCGGCCGCCATATTGTTACGTTACTCAACCACCAGCTTGGATGTCATTGATCTTTCACCCCCGACCCGTGTAATCTTTGACCTTGATCCCGAGTATATTTAACCCCATAAACCTCAAAAAACCTTAAAAATAAAAAAATAAAAAATCCTCAAAACATTCCGATAAATTCTAAACTATGCGAATGTTTTTGAGGTTTTGAGGAACTAAGAAAATTCCAAAAAATAATTATTAAAAATTATAAAAAATTATTTTAAAATTATTAAAACAATTATTAACGCCTCCTCATAAATGACCCATTTTTTTTTTCCAGAAATGCTGACAGGGATCAGCGACTCCTGTCACCCCGAGCCAGGTGACCGGGATCTGTACCTATGACCTTTAACTTTGACCTTTGACGTTGAAAAATAAAAAATTCAAACAAAATCTAAAAAAAATCAAAAAACTTAAAAAAATTGATAAAAAAATTATTAAAAAATACTGTTACTAAAATTTAATAAAAAAACGTTTACAAATTTAAAAAATCGTTTAGAAATGTAGTTTTATAACATCGTATTTAAAAAATGTCTTGCCAGTAATTAAAAAGTCTTTAATCCCGGCGGCCATTTCCCCCTCTTTCCCTCGTAATTTCCCTTTTTCCCTAAAAATTTTTCCTTAAAATTAATTCATAAAAAATCTAATTTAAAAACTTACATTTCCTGCGGTCCCCCCCCCCCCCACACCACAATTATTCACCTCTGTTCGAAGTCAGCAGACGACTGACTCCCTCGCCTCCACTCCCCTCACATATACTCATTCCACCATCTTAATTTTTTTCATTCGTCATTTGTTTACATGCTGCTGGTGGCAGCCATCTTTGTTTATATGTTACTGGAGGCTGCCATATTTGTTTTTTCGTTCGTCCTTTGTTTATACATTACTGGAGGCCGCCATATTGGTAGGCGACCACCATCTTAGTAGGCGATGATTATTGTAATTTTCCATCCTATGTTTAAAAAAATTTTTTTTTTCGAATAAATGATGTAGTTACGTGAATTATGCATGACTGATTACATACTTAATTAATTAAATATTTTTAATGCATATTGTTGTTATTAAAAACTTAATGGCCAACATGAGGATACAACACACAAAACTTAAGAAAAACAAATAATTTTATAATAAATTATTATTATTTTGTAAATACATTTTCAGAAGAAAGCACTTCATCACATAATCTGATATAACCCCGATCCGTAAGTGCTCTTATGATCGAAACCCCCTCTTTCAAGGTCGAGTAATCCCCATGTTGTTGCCTATCAAGTAAATATTTTCATCTGTCTACAAGTTTGTTGGGGTCTTCTGTAAACATATAGTCAGCATAGGTTATTTCCCATGCAGTGATAAAGAAGTAGTCGTACCTCTGAGCGAAGCACTGCGAAACTCGATATTTGTCTTCGACGATATTGCCCGCGAGAAACAAACATGCTTTCAAGAATACTTTAGCATTGGTCGACATGCGAACGTTGACTGTGTACCTCGGCCAGACTTATTCGCGCATACCTAAACATCTGCTTCGCGACAGTTCAAACATGTTG
Organism: Dryococelus australis; assembly: GCA_029891345.1. Lineage (NCBI taxonomy): Eukaryota > Metazoa > Arthropoda > Insecta > Phasmatodea > Phasmatidae > Dryococelus > Dryococelus australis. The sequence continues at coordinate 8,352,621 of CM056993.1, forward strand.
GTGCTGTTTCGCATGGACGATACGAATTTACGTCATGTTTAAGATGATCATGTTAATACGGATATGCCTATATCAGATTTTAAAGATATGTGTGCCTTGTGCTGGAAAGAGAAATATGGATTTTTGACGATCGTTAAGGACTGTCTGCTACATAGGGGAAGGTACAGACGTGGGTTCGATCAGTTCATCGAAGTCTGTCGGGAGGGTTCGTCTACTGGGAACCAGCAAGTGATGCCATCAATACCTCCTGCTATATCTATATCTATAGGTGCCCTTTCCGCAGACGATAATGACGCCACAGTTTGTGCGGAAGGTACACTTACAAAATGTTCGTGTGAAGTCGAAAAACTTCAAAATAAACGGTCGTCAGCTCTAAATACTGATGAACATACAACTCCTGCTACACAGAAATGTAAACTAGATATTGAGGATGCGGCAGGAAGTGAAGACAATCATAGAGACAGCATTGATAATTATGACTATGACGGCAGTGAGAGTGTAGAAGACTATGATTATTCCCTCGACGGTCCCACACATTTCCCAACGAGTTTCCTTCGACAAGTGCTGTGAAGAAGACAGAAGACATCGAGTATACTGACGATACGTTTACCGAAGATCCCAACAATCTTTTAGACATACTTAAATATTTGCTTGATGAAGTGCTTTCTTCTGAAAATGTATTTACAAAATAATAACAATTTATTATAAAATTATTTGTTTTTCTAATTTTTGTGTGTCGTATCCTCCTGTTGGCCTTTAAGTTTTTAGTCACAACAATAAGTATTTAAAATATTTAATAAATTAAGCATGTAGTCAGTCATGTATCATGCATGTAACTATACCATTTATTCGAAAAAAAAATATTTTTTAACATAGGATGGAAAATTGCAATAGTCGTCAGCTACTAAGATGGTGGTCGCTACCAATATGGCGGCCTCCAGTAATGTATAAACAAATGACGAACGAAAAAAACAAAATGGTAGCCTCCAGTAACATATAAACAAATATGGCTGCCACCAGTAACATGTAAACAAATGACGAATGAAAAATCAAGATGGCGGAATGAGTATGTATGAGGGGAGTGGAGGCGAAGGAGTCAGTCGTTTGCTGGCTTCGAACAGAGGTGAGTAATTGATGGTGTGAGGGAGACCTGAGGAAATGCAAGTTTTTTAATTAAATTTTTTATGAATAATTTTTATGGGAAATTTTTTTAAGGAAAAGGGAAATTCCGAGAGAAAAAAAGGAGAAATGGCCGCCGGGGTAAAAGACTTTATAATTACCGGTAAGAAATTTACAAAATAAAGTTTTTTTTAAAATAAATTTTGAGAGGATTTTTTAAATTTTTAAACGATTTTTAATTAAATTTTAGTAACAGTTTTTATAAGTAATTAAATCGTTCTTTTTTAAATTTTTTGTGAATTTTTAAAAATTTTTTTTAGAATTTTTGCATTTTCAAGTTTATAGGTCAGAGGTCATTTTCAAGGGTCATAGGTCCTGATCCCGGTCACACGGCTTGGAGTCACTGATCCCAGTCACCGGAGTCGCTGATACCTGTCAGCATTTCTGGGAAAAATGGGTCATTTATGAACCTCTCAGTAATTTTTAAATAATTTGTAATAATAATTCTTTGGGGATTTTTTTAATTGTTTAGAATTTCTGGAATTTTTTAAAGTTTTTTTTTAGTGGTTTTTGGGGCCAAAGATACTCGGGGTCAAGGTAAAATGTCACACGAGTCGGGGGTGAATGGTCAATGACATCCAAGATGGCGGTCGGGTGATGTAACAAGATGGCGGCCGGGCGAATCCGATTCCGATCCCCGATCCCCTTATATCAGACTTCCCTAAATCCTACTCCTTGTAAAAATAACGGAGTGAATAAATTAGAAACCAAATTCAGTTTCTTTTTTTATTTTTTTATTATGACCCTCATTTCTCACGAATTCAGATACGTCACACAGGCGACCTTGCATGTAACATAATTAAAACTGTGTTCATATCTAACAGAGTGCCGTTAAATTTTTTTAAAACGAATGGGCGTGTAAATATGAAATGTGATGTTTACTCGTTAAACTGGTTTCCAAAAGCGCAACGCCTATTTACCTGCTCTGCGTCAAGTACAAGTATATAATGATGCGAGAGAAGTTTTTGTTTTAGAGGTTGTTATTTTTCTCATTCCTACACAAATATTGTGTAATATAGGTTTTATGAGTTATTGTAGAATAGCATTTAGGGCGCGATATTGTCTCGTTCGATTCGAGACTGTTTTTTATTTTCTCAGGAATCACTGCAATGCTGAAGCGCAGGGCTGAACGATTCCTGAGATCTATTCTTTGTATCGATAATCGAACGTCTCCCTCGAAATTGATGAACGCTTGGATATTCGGCCTTCACCCGTGACAGAGAGGTATCCGAGAACCCAGAGGCCAGTTATCTAGGAGCTTGAGCTACGTCACGAGGTAAGGTAGCGCCTCATCGGCGTGTCCTTGGATCCACTCGATAGTGAGCGCAGGTTGGGGGAGTTAAGGCTGAAGTAAAGCAACTGCCTATGGAGAACTGCACCGGACTGTATAACGTGAACAACTCATAATAAAGTAGTACAGACACCATAAGAAATATCAGAAAAGTGTGATTTATGCTGTATATGAAAGACGAATGTATATATTTTGCAACATCATAAAATATTTTACTAAAATAAACTTTTTAAATGTAGAAAATTAATAACCCGATACAGTCCACATTTTTAACAAAATTTAAGCGCACTTCCGTTTGGATTCGTCGGAAAGCAGAACTTACACGAAAATATACTTCAAGAAAGATCGTCATAGTATTTACTGTGATTGTGCGTATTAATATCTTACTAGTAATGTATCATGTAAATTATATAATTAACTTTATTTACGTCAGTTTCAGCCATAAATGTTTGTGACAAAGGGACGCACATAAAACCAATTATAATAATTATTTCCCACATTATTATTACAATTTTCTTACACACAATCATAGTAAACATTATGACGATATTCCATGACGAAGATTTTCTTGCAAATTCTGCTTTCTGAAGCATCCCGAATTGAAATTTTGGTAAAAATATATTTTAATCGATTATATATATATTTTTTTACATTTTAAAAGTGTCTTTTAGTAGATTATTCTATAATTTTGCAAGAATAAATACATTCTTCTCTAATATACAGCATAAATCGCACTTTTCTGGCAATTTTTGTGGTGTCTGTACTACTTTTTTTGTGAGTTCGTCACGTTGTATAGTCGGGTGCAGTGCTCCATAGGCAGTTGTTTTACTTCAGCCTTAAGGGGATTATGTAGCTGCTTGTGCAACGTTAAGAAGCGAGGGAACGATACGGGCGACAGTTACACGCACGCCTAGTGTCTCATCGCTCCTACGCGCAAGGCGTGCAGTGTTTCCGTCGTGCCGCTGTACTGTGCAAATTATATCTGCAACAGCGGGGTTTTTATTACACTCGATCAAAGCCCGCAGATTAAACTATGTTCGTATCTTTGTACTTTTCTCTTGGCACTTAAGGAAACTGCATAGGCAAGTTTCAAAAATGCGAAATGTTACCATTTTCACGAATTTTTTTTTTCTCCGAGAATACACTAATTATGACAAAAGTAAAAAAAAATAGGGCCATTGTTTTTATGTTTTCTGACAAAAAGTCATATTTCCAGAACTGTTATTTACCGAGATACGCGTTTACGCGCAAACAACGATTTCACAGAAAACGTTCAAGTTCGTAGGATCTTAAGGGGTCCGCCTGGTGAACAATTTGTAATGTCTCTAATGTTTACGTCTGGCCGTGGGAAAGCATTGCAATGACGACGTGAAACAGGAATACACAAGCTTGCGTCGTGTTTTGTTTTGTTTCCTCAGAATTATAAGCTGTGACTATAGAGTGTTAATACAGCAATCTGTTCAAAGAAGATGCAGCTTTGTCGATATAGTTTAAAACACTGCTTTTCAGAACATTATAAATCGTAAAAATATATGTAAAAAAATTTTGAAACCAATATATTATTTATAAATGTACTAAAAAGAGAAAAATTATTATAATAGTTACACAATTTGTAGAACGTGTAAGATATGGTAGAACAGTCGTAATAAACTTTACTACAAATTAATATATTTGCATCAATTTATATTTACTATATAAAAGCTTGGCGTAATGTAGAACGTATACCTCATTTGCGTAATCGTAGTAAGCATATATATTGCGTAAGGCTCTTAACTATTCGCGCCAAGCTTTTATATACTAAATACAATTTGATTCAAACATATTAATTTGTAGTAAAGTTTATTACGGCTGTTCGACCACATCTTAAAAGTTCTACATATTATGTAACTATTATAATTATTTTTCTCTTTTTAGTGCATTTATAAATAAATGGTTGGTTTTAAAAAAGTTTTTTTTACAGTGATTATATTTTTCACTTTTTAGTCTCCAACCATGTGTTTGTATAACGAATATGGCTTTCCCTTGCTAAGAAAGATCCCTATGATGTCTCGTGATCGACCAGTAGTTCACTTTCATCCCGACACGGGACATACTGCAGGAGCAAACTATAATAATACTTAGTTTTCAGAACTATTTGCCGCTACAAAAAATGTCACGCGCACAACAGCAGTGACACTTCTAATCTCCATTTTACAGCTACACGATTCTGTAAAACAAACTCGATACGACGTTTACTGAGTGTAGTTGTAGAGTTCCTATGGCCACCTTCCAGCTCCACCATCAGATCAGCTCAGTGTGGTACCTTGGCATTGTATTGTCATCGGAACTACTCATGTGTGCGGAATTTCAGCTCAATCGGATAACGGGAAGTGGTTTAAAATCGACTTGCAAGATTTCACCCGAACGTACAAACAAACTAGCTAACAAGGCCGGTTAAATAAAAGCTTGTAAAAATAGGGCTATTTCCAGTGATTGTCGGTGGCTTTGACACTTCTCAACGACCAAATTCACGTTCCAATAAAAAAATTTGTAAACTGGCAGGAAAATATCGACTTTCATTTATGTTGTGGAGAAAATATTTACATTGAAGTATTCCACAGTTCTGACGTAAATAAGTCTTTAAATTTGCGACCATAGTGAGAGGCAATCCGGAAAATCCGATTATAACAAAATCGGGGAATACAGTTTGGCATTGCAGCTCCGAATATATCGTCTACATTCAAGATTGAATTACACCACTCGTTTGCCAAAGGATCACAGAATATGTTACGTTGAGTGAGGACTGCGAAACATCGCGCTATAGGCGAGGGGCGATTGGAGGGGGGGGGGGGGGTCGTGGTGGGGTGGGGGTCAATTTTGAGTTCGTTTCGCCGCGTCTCATAACTTCCACGTAGAATAACATTTGACTACGAGAAGCCATGACGCTCGTTTAAGTTTCAATCGACAGTTCTCGTCAAGATCGATCGATTGTGTGTATAAAAACATTTGTCTGGCGTGGTTATGGTGAAATTGTATGTGTTTGATGTAAAGAATTAAGAAAACTTAACACAATGTCGGCCTATACTCGTCAAAAAGCCAAGTCAAAATACATAAATCGTGTACGGTTGGAAAGAGCACCTCAAAAGCAATCCAGTGACACCCATAAAACCCCTTAAGATCGAGTGAAGCGGCGCCGGGGACGTAAAATAAACATCAAGGCGTCCGAGAGCGTCAACGTAGACGTATTCACGCAAAACAAACGGCCGTGTCCCCAACAAAGCCACACCCTAATTTTTTAAAATTATAATAAACACAACTACTTAAAATTAGAGCAATGTACTACAAGGATGACAACTAGACTCTTTCACTCCCTGTGTCTACTACAATGGACATGTTACAGAGAAATAAAACCTATGACGGTGGTGTACAGGGCTAGGATAATGTCCCAATATGGTCAGTTTCCAACCTGCGGATTATGAGGTTTGTGGACATTTATACAGTTCTAGTTAGTGAGTGGTTTCCTCTGTGTTTCCTAAGCACTGGGCTCATATTTCACTCCCTGTGTCTACTACAATGGACATATTACAGAGAAATAAAACCTATGACGGTGGTGTACAGGGCTAGGATAATGTCCCAATGTGGTCAGTTTCCTACCTGTGGATTATGAGGTATGTGGACATTTATACAGTTATAGTTAGTGAGTGGTTTCCTCTGTGTTTCCTAAGCACTGGGCTCATATTTCACTGGCTGCGCGATTGAAGCAAGGGATAAGTACAGCACGAAACGAAATATAATTTGATTGCAGCACTCCCAAAGATAAAATAATACGCGATTGAAGGAGCTAACAAAGTGTGCACGTATTGGAGCCTGCCAAGTCATGCAAGAAATAACAGCAAGTCGTTGCTCGAACCCTGTGAGTAGAGACTCGGAAATCCCGCGAATTTATTTGACGGCTGGGGCAAAACTTGAAAGGTGTGTGTATGTCCCAGGTATTGTAACGCGCTAGCTGCGTCGCATCACTTGTGAGAGCTGAAATGTGCGAAGGATCACCGCGTGTAACACAAGAGCGGGCGGCGAGACACATTGATCAGCTCACACAGGGTCGTAGCCGCGTGCCTGGCCCCGCGATAAAGTATTTTTCCGCGCGCGCTCCTGACCTTCGGCTGATTGAATTTCAGTGTTTATCTGAAGAGTCTTCTGGTGGTTTGCTGCCCTAGTTTCTCTCAGCGTGACTCGGGGTGGGTCGAACTTCCCAGGTCAAGGCCAGCGGATGTTAAAGAGCGATGGGCCTCCGAGCTGGGGGTTTATGAGCGGCCGAGTGGCCAGGCGCTCGTCTTTCGACACGAGATTTGGTGTAATTACTAAAGAAACTTAATATAATTTCGGTTACCTTAAAAATATTCATATTTATTATATAGTGATTTTTATCGAGTTCACCTGCATGCTCGCACAGTTGCTTCCAGTGCAATCGTCGCCGCGGTGCTGCAGTGGTTTGACTATAGTTCATTCACGGTTTTCTCGGCCTTTTTGAATCAAACCTTTGAAAAATCTCCCCATGTATGAGGTGTTTAGTTATTTCCTAAATACGCCCTGTATCAAAAGCGTTTTACACTTGTGTTCATAAAAGTTACTTTTTTTTCCTGTTAAATTTAAATCTTATTCATGTCTTATCCATAAAATATAATGCTTCATTGATAACTGACTTTAATTAAACACAGGGAGAAAATAGGCATGTTGGTAGCGCATGGTGAGAAATAGTCTTTATACAAAATGTCATTAGAACTGAGTGCGCATGAAAGTGGTGCGTTTTCCCTCTGGTGTAATTCTCCAGACTTGTTAAGCCTAGTTTGCACGAGGCGGAGGAATATCCTGGAAGTAGAACATTAGTAGGGCTTCAGAAAAGGCTGAAGTAATCGTGAATGGATCATATCCGCCACCCACCTAGGGGAACCGGGTTCGAAAACCAGCCGGATCGCTTCCGGATTTTCGCCCGTGGGTATCGTGCCCGGACGATGCCGCTGGTTCGCGGGTTTTCTCGGGGATCTCCCGCCCTTGCATTCCGCCGCTGCTCCATACTCACCTCACTTTACCCTCATGGGTTCTCAAGAACTCGCAGTCAAGGGCGTCGTATATCTCTTCACTCACTCATTTTAGCTGTTATTACTCAGAGAGTCGTTGTAAAGGAGGTATCTATAATATCGTCCTGTTTAAAAAGAAACTTATTACGCAGTCAAAGCAGGCGTGAAAATATTTCCTGCAATCCTGAAAGTAATTTATTAAGTTGCAGTTTTAAGAGGAATCGTTAGTTTGTTCCTTAATTTAAGCTCTGTTTCGACGCTGTTTAACGTCTTGTAGAGCACTCTCCACCTTCTAGAACGCATACATTGTAGCAGTGATTGTTAGTGCTTTTACTGATGCGTAATAACGGCACCCTATATAACATCCTAATTAAAAAAGTTCACCACGAATCTAAAAATGAAAGCTGTAAAACTTGAAACACGCACGTGATCCAGTGTTTAATACGCATGTACTTCAGAACGTCTCTGCTTCGTCAGTTGTAGCCGAGGTTTCTAGGGCGTAACGCTAGCTCGTGGAATATGTATGTTAGAATCCCGTTCTCGCAAGAGTTAGTTTACATTAAACGAATCTGTTCAATGTAAGTCAAGCCAAACAAGTCTTTAGTTTCACCAACCAAATATTTGTTTGTAGCAAACAAATAAGAACCACCAAAATAGTTCGTTTTCTACAACAAAATATATAATCGCTCCTATACATACAATTAATACGGTTGCCTAAAAAAAAAAACTTTGTTTGGTTCAACAAAACCTTTTTCTCAGTGTACTTTTTATTTTATCGTCAACACAATTAGAGGCATTTTCCCCCTTCAAATCCTGGTGTTATAGTTACTGCAGTAACTGTAAAGCCCACAAGTTCACACAAATATTTTCAAACTGTGAGGACTAACTCGCCTTCTCAGTACCGAATTCACTGAAGGAGTCAGTATTTTGGGATCATTTAGTACCTACCAAGAAAACTGCCTTCTTCTTATACTTCTTTACTGTCTCCATGTTCTTCTGAGAGATTAGGGCAGATTGCAAATGTCGTTCACACCCGCAGATATACAGGCTGCTGAAATATGGCATGTCAATACTTCAGAGAAACATTCCTCACATCGGGAGGAAGAAAAAAATGTTATATAAATATAGGTCCCCAAATGCCTCGTTTCTGCACTGCAGCCCGTTATACATAACGCACAGTGTATTTCCCGTTATGTATTACGGGCTGTAGAGTAGAAACGAAGCGTTTGCGAACCTATGTTCATATAACATTTTTTTCATCTTCCATACGTGAGGAATGTTTCCCCAAGTTATTGACATGAAATATTGCAACATTCTGTATATCGGGTGGGCAATACAGATATCTGCCTCCCAATTTTGCCACTCAGATTGAAGGAAAGAAGTTCAAAGGCTCCGAGCATTGCGCACGAAACGCGAGTAAATTTTTTTACGCTTTCACGAGCAAAACTTTGAAATTATTCCCCCAAAATTTCTGTAAGATACTATAAAAATAAAAGTAGTTAATTTTACAATTTTAAATAAATTTCACTTTTCCCCCTCAGTACACTTTCAGTAGCGTTCAATACACTCTAGATGAGAGTATATGCACTAAGGTGTAAATAAAAAAATACTTTCCTTTCCCGTTAAAATGTCTCCTTATTGGTTCACATTGCATAGGAAATGTTTGTTGTACCTTGCAACGTTCATAGCTGTTGACCATAGTACATAGAATGATATTTGTAAGCAATTGTGTTTATAGGTTCGCGTTGTAGATAATATTTATTTGAACATTTTTTTGGCTGTATTGGTGCATTTAATATTACCGGACCCTTCAAACTGATGTGTTACACCTTAAGAAACAAAGAAAATATTAAAAATACCATAGCCAGAGTAACAATACAGTAAGGTGTACAGGAAGTTACATTTTAAAAACCTTTAACTATGTCATTCAAAACTATCACCGAGTATTTTATAATGATCATTATTAACATCTGCATCGTCTCTCGCCGCAAGTATTTCGTCAACGATACACAACTTATATCGAAAATATATTGTTAATTAAACATAGTTCTCTTAAGGCTATATAGCCGTTAAGTATTCATATACTTCTGGGATGAGTATAAATCCCAGAAACAATGGTATTCACGCTGTTATTAGTTTTGTTTACTAATTTTTTTACCAAATACGTACTCATACAGTTATGTACACACACGTGCTACCCCTTAATGAACGTAATAATGTTGGTTTGATTTAAATTATCTTGTGCTGTGGCGCGGTTCTCGTACCTATTCACTTCCCTCCCAACCTTCACCAAGCTCCAGCGAATCTCAACAAGGACGAGGAAGGGATGGGAAATAGTAATTCTACATAAAAATTTTCAAAAGTGTAAGGATAAATTTGAAAAATTTACTTTTGCTTTCCAAGGAGTTGCGGAGGAACGACATATATTTTGGTTTGTCCTGAACATGTAATTGTGGCGTTATTATATTCTTTTGTCATGATGCCGCTCTTAATTTTAGATACCATATTTATTGGTACGAGCAAACACGATGACATTTCATCACTAACCACAATAACCACATTACAATATCACGTCCATGCCTGTAGATGTGAGGTAATCACATAATAACAAAATGTAACCTATTGCCCAAATTTTCCTTTAGTGGTCCACACCTTCAATGAATTCACTTGACCCTAGAGTATTCCCCCGTATGAAGACTGCATAAGTGTTGGCACAGATCCATTGCATACTCCGTGTTCATCCTTCCACAATACATAGTATGCCGAAGGTATTCGTCTCGCTGTACACTCGAAGGTGTAAGTATTGCTTCTCCACAACACACCAGTCAAGAGACAGGCTTGGATACTCTCTCCGCCAATACAGGGAGATACAGGTAGTGCTTGGTCTGACTCACAGCGTGCAAAGGCAACAGCAGTCATCCACTCGGTCACACAAAGATCCTCTTCCTTTCTCATCCTCCAGGATCACACTTCTTCCTCCAGACAAGCGACCAGCGTGCCACTGAGTACCTTCGCTTCGGTCATTGGGTTAGCGAGTAGGTTATCCAACTACCATATACCATAATAAGTAGCCCCTTTACCTTGCCAACTAGGGTGACCTAGGAGCAGCGCCGTCTAGGAAGTATAAGTTCCTCTTCTCTATCACTTCCTAAATCCCATCATAAACTTTCGCCATATCAATAAGTCCGTTATAAGTCCCAATTAAGTCTTGGCTAAATACTGAGGTAACGATTACAGCAAGTAAGTGCAAAATGCCAACTCGCTTCCGCAAAAAATTAAGTCCTTTAATCCAATCAGTCAAATAAGTTCGAAGTCCCGACCCACCACTGCCAGAGACTAGATCTATCGAATTTTTCCAAGTATGAACTCACCACTTGAAAATAAACAGAGTTCCGATTTATACCTTATCGCCGACGTCCTGCGCAGCGCCTCCTCAGTCGCAGGGCGAGTCCTGCAGGACTCGCCCTGCGACGATCTCCCCTTCCTCTTATTTGTCTAACTACTGCAAAACTAAGTGATAGGTGTGAGGCCGCGGTAGGGATGGGAGTTATTGTGCCTCTAAGGGTTAGGCCTCTTGTAGGGAAGGAAATCATGCAAACATCGCGGTAACAAGGGATTGGTTTGCCATGGCCTCGTTTTGGCCATGGCAACCTTCAAGACTGTACTTATTATTGTAGGCTGTTCACGGAAAATTGAGCATTTCTCAAGGCCCTGTTAAAATTTTCCCTTCAGTCGATTTTTATATTTCCGCCACCTTTTTAATATAAATATTACTGTGTGACTAATAAGCACAATTGATACATTTCATAATTATCAGAAGTTAATGTGTGAGGCTGCAATAAAAAACATTTATTAGTGGTTAACGGCTGCTGGAAGGGCCTTAAAAAGTGCTCACTTAACCGTGAATAGTCTATACACTACTATAACTAAGAAGAGAAAGGGAAAAACCCTTTCGAGAGGAAATAATTCAACATTGTTGCATACATTTCTATGAAATGCTTCAGGAGACAGATGAGTAGGAGCCATGCTATTTGTTATTGGGTAGAGAACTAGACTGGGCGGAACACCTTCGTTGAATTATGTTTGACGCTGACTTGATCTCCCCTTCCCCAGCTCGCCACGCGCCTTATATCCCCGGCCTACGCCCCTCCAGCGTACCCTGCACCCATAGTAGTAGACCGGGCTTCCAGAACAGTCGGAAACACAGTACCACATGAACACCCAATCACAAGCGTTTGCTCTCCGATAACAACACGACGTGTCTTTGAAGCGCAGGCCATATGCCTTACAATCTTCGGGCTACAACCAGCAATACATGAGTGTGTTGCAGGTAGACGCAATGACAGGCGTCGCAAGTCTTGACCGCTTGTTGACTGGAAAACATAAGTACCTTATTATTCCCGCACCTTAAAAAATGGTATAGGCTATTCACGGTAAAATGAGAACTTTTCAAAGCCCTGCTTAAGATCTACTTGTAAGCACGTTGTGTAGTCTTCCACCTTTCGTAAATCTAACATTGCCATGTGCCTCGTCGCTTTATTCAAGCATCGGCCAGGTGAAACTCTGGAATTATTAGAAAAGGAAATATGTTACGATTCCAGTCGTTTTTATACTTTGATGCATTAAAAAATACAGAAAGCGACAGAAATAATTTCAGTTATCAGAAATGGTTGCCTATCACTTTTTATTCAACGTTAAGATACGGAACTACTTCTCATCCATCTTTACCAACTTTACTGGACGCACGTCACTCAGTGCGCCCGTCAAAACATACGCTGCCAAGGAATGTGATTTATTTTCTAAGGTTGATTTCAAAGGTGTCACTTTATAGTGAACAGGCTTTAACATGATCACACATGTGACGCAGCTCCTTCCATCACAGTGATTCAGAAATATGTCTGCAATTCTAAAAGACTACGTCTGTTGCAGATATCGGTTTTTTTCAAGTGGAAAAAGGAAGAAATTTGCCCTTCAAACATGACTGGCTGGCCAAGTGGCATAGCGACAGTACGAAACGTTCAAATGGATGCTTTTATAGGCATTACGTTATAAATTAGCCTATTAGTACATCACCCCGAATGCACTCGTGCATTCACGACATACTGCAAAATAAAAATAAATTATGGTCGGTGCTGTACATTATCAGAAACTAGCAGCAGTGCAGCTGTAGACTTTCTGTAGACAAAGCCATTACTGTTTGGTAAAAGATTTATCTAAACTGCTTTCAGCACAAAAAAATAAACACAAAAGTAAAACTCATATATGCGGTATGTGTCTTAAATTTTTTCACTCTCAAGAAAGATGAAATAAACATACAGAACACTGCTCTAAACATGAACCAGTAAAAATTAAATTACCTTCAAAAGGCTAACAAATAAAATTTTAAATCTACAAACACACTACCAAAGTTTATTTTGCAATATATGCAGATTTCGAATCAATTGTAAAGAAAATATCAACGACTAAACCAAATCTAACGGAAATAGTTTTAACCGAAGATGATATTAATAATGGCTTCTATAAGGAGATACTTAAATACATATATAAACTTACAAATTCATAAATAAACACAACTGATTTAAAGATGAATGATGAACCATATACAATAAAATATCAATTAAACGAAGCTTCTGGTTTCTGTTATTATATTGTATCTAGCTATGGTGATTATAAACCTCCAGATGAATATGAAGGCGTATTTGCACATAAGGAATTTATAGAAGCAATTAATAAAAAGTCGATGGGATTGGGAAAATTTATTCTCTCAATTTAAGCAATGCATTCACTAAGATAAGAAGAAAAACAACAGACAATAAATCTAGAAAATCTACTGTATGCGATTGCGAATATACGAAGGGCAATTAAAAAATTACGCAACCACGATCATATAATTTGACAATTCATTAACCCAACATGCGACAATTGTAATCTACAATTAAAATTGCTCAATTTTCTTCCAATTAATTTTCTTAACTTAGCTGGTATGATGCTCACTTATTTATTAAAGAGCTAGGTTACAATGAAAAAAAGATAGATTTACTTGCAAACAACGAAGAAAAATTTATCACTTTGTAAAAAAAAAAAAACAGAAAATTTTAAAATGTGGTTTATTGACACACATGAATTTATGGCAAGTAGTTTAGATAAATTAGCATCTAATTTAATCAAAGATCAAATGAAGTATACGGAAAAACATTTTCCATAAGATAAAATAGAGTTGGTTTTTAGGAAAGGTATTTACCCAAATGATTATATGAATAGTTTCAAAAAATTTCGAGATACTTAACTTCCCCCAAAGAACGAATTCTACAATAAATTAAATGATAGTGACATACCTGACGATGAATATGAGCATGCAAAAGATATATGGATTCAATTTAATATTAAAAATCTACGAGAATATCGTGATTTATATTTAAAAGTGATATACCACTGTTGACAGATATATTTGAAAATTTTGGAGATACATGTATAAATACAAATGGTCTAGACACTGTGTGGTATTTTACAGCACCAAGATTATCCTGGGATGCAATGTTAAAAATGACTAAACAACCATTGTATTTATTACACGATTATGATATGATTTTAATAGTACGAAAAGTAATTATAGGTGGGATATCATGATGTTGTAAGCTATATGTTTAAACCAATAAGCAATATTTTGAATATTTTATTCCAAACCAAGAGTATAGCTATTTAGTTTATCTCGCTGCATATAATCTTTATGGTTGGGCAATGTCTGAATATTTACCACATAGATGTTTCGAATGGATTGATTACGCAGAATTTAATCTAGATTTTTGGCGAAAACCTATATTAATTTTGAAGGCCGATTCACGACATGGATACATAATAGAAGTTGATTTGGAATATCCGCAAGAACTACATAATTTACATAAAGATCTTCCATTTTGTCCATAAAATTAGGCAGTTCCAGGAACAAATGAATATAAACTATCAACAACTTTGCATAACAAAGAAAAGTATGTAATGCATTATCGCAATTTAAAACAGTGTTTAAAAAAAGATTAAAGCTTACTAAAATACATAGAATATTGACGTTTAATCAGTCTGATTGGTTTAAAAAAAGTATATAGAGATGAATACATAGATGAGGACCAATGCTAAAAATGAGTTTGAAAAAGATTTTTATAAACTGATTAATAATAATGTGTTGGTAAAATAATGGAAAATATAAGAAACAGAGTAGATATAAGGCTGGTTTCAAGTGAAGAAGTATGCGAAAAATTAGTTGCTAAACCAAATTTCAAAAGAAATACTATATTTAATGATAATCTTTCAGCCATTCATATGAACAAGAGAATGTTATATTCAATAAGCCTATTTCTGTTGGCATGTCAATTTTAGACATATCAAAAGAGTTAATGTACGATTTCCATTATTAAGTGATGAAAGCAAAATATGGAGATAAAATTGAATTGTGCTTTCAAGATACTGACTCGTACTTTTACAACATTAAAACAGAGGATTTTTACGAAGATATGAAGTCGATGTTAGATAAATTTGATACAAGTGATTATTCAAATGACAATATCTATAACATGCCTCAAATAAAAAAAAAAGTTTTAGGCAAAATTAAATATGAATGTAATAGCAAAATAATTTAAGACTTTTTTGGTTTAAGAGCAACTGGTGAGATTGATGGGCATTGATGAATCACGTGTTACCGCCTAGATTGTCACCCTCAGGCTCTAAAAGAATTAGGTTTATGAATTTTTCAAGTTAGACCGAGTTTCGAACCTAGATAACTTGCGTCGAGCGCTACGCCTTAGTAATCTCAGCTAATGAAACATCTAATGCCACCGCATTGCTCTTAAATAAATAGATATACTGCAAATATTGGGCAACCTGTGCAAACGAATATTTCAAGTTTTACAGCTTTACTTGTCAGTTTCTTGTTGTATTGTTTTGTTAATGTGTTTATACGATTGTCAAGCATAATTAGATGCACTAACGAACACGTTTACTATACTAATTGTCACAATAAATACAAACAAACTCTCGAGCTGTATTTTCGAACCAATTCAGTCAAATAGGTGGCCAAACAAATGTATACAGTTGATTAGACAAAATATTTAGTTGACAGTCTAAGTTTTATTTGCCCAACACAGAGATTTGGTTTATTCAATCATATAGTTTGTTGGACGAACAAAAGTAATTTTGTTGGTTTTCAAATTTTGTTTGCTCGACAATATATTTTGTGAGGGCAATTAAATATATATTTGGTCCTATACAAACAAATATTTTGTTAGATTTTCTCTCAGTCTGCTACTGCGTACCTCGGCCACAGAATATTCAAGAATTCAGAGGCGAGACAACCTATTGCACCGCGAACTCCAGTCCACGTGCCAGCAAAACGGCGTCGCTGGCTAATAAAACGTTGTAATGCTGTCAGCCGGCAGCCCAGCAAGTATGGAAACTTCTCAGCAAGCAGTAGCCAATCAGACACAAGGCACGTTCACAGCGGTTAGTGCAGCCCGATCAGACAAAGGGGAATTCTTACATAAAAGAAATCTCGCTGCCATTTCGTCTGTGTGGATTTATTACTCAGCACTGAGAGAAGTCTTTGTTGCGGACAATATGATAGTTGGCTGTATTGGGCTAAAAATATATTTAGGTGGCCCAACAAAATATTTTGCTGATTAAACTAAACTTTAAAAGTAAAAACATTTTTTTTTTCATCTAGCAAAATACACGCTTAAATTAACAAAACCTCTGTTTCGGGCCAAAAGAAATTGCATTGTCAACAAAATATTAATATTTAGTTGAATCAACTGTATACATTTGTTCGGCCACTCATTTGATTGCCTTCATTCTAAAATATAGCTTTAATTCTTCGTTTGTAAATGTGTGACAATTATGATAGTAACAGTCTTTGTTACTCCGTTTGTTGATGCTTACTAATGACATAGATTTCTGAATAAAAGAAAATTAGACAAGAAAATCAAACTTAAGGCTGTGAAACTAGACATTTTTCTTTGCGGATGTTATCCAGTATTCTAAATGTACGAATTAAAAAATATTAATTTTTGATCAGTTATCACTTTAGTTGAGGTTGCTACGTCATAGTGCTCGAAGTCGACCATCTAGCTTCGAATATCGGCCTGGCTTCCAATTTATTTTTTGTATTAACAGAAAATATTCAATGTACATACAACCCAAAACATTTTAGTTTGTGGTGCCCATGTCCAGAGGATGCAACAAGGCGGCTATCCAAAGCCCTAAGTTTCCCTGAAGTGAGTGGTGCAGAGAAATAGTCAAGAGGCACCAATGCAAAGCTAAACTATTGCAATGACCCTGAACTGTGATCAGAAAAATATTCCATCAGTTGGCATTTTCCAAAAACTCCACTTTCTATTCTACAGTGTGACCTTACTCCAACTACTAAAATTGTAGTAAAAATTTTGTACTCTAGAAGATATGTAACTTTTTATCTGACATATCATTGGTTTTTCAAAAGAGAAAATTCATCTATTTTATCTCCGAGTTCTAGTTAGACTTCACCAGAAGCTGAAAGCCAAAGTAACCTGCTTTAAATAACAGTAATCATAAAAAAAGTGTTAAATATGCTTTTATTATGCATACTGGCAACATCTTCCAAAGTATGTAATGTACTGAACATGTAATGTACTGAATTGTAAACATAAAAATACGTTTCTTTAAATACCAATAAAATGTATAAAATACAGAACACTACTCATTTGTTTATTGCCCACGGCAAAATTCTTCAACGAAGCTGTTCTTGCCTAGAAACTGAACAGTTTCAACTGCCAGTTGCAAAAATTGATACCAGTAAAGTATGACTTGTGTTAGGGGGGTTATGAGAAACTTCATCTTGGGCCATAACTTAAAGACCAGCAAACAAATACTATAATTATTGATTATACAAGCAATATTTTCAATACTTGAACACAGTCACCATGCTGAAACCATAAAATAGCATTATCAGCAAACAAACGAATGCAGTAATATATGGGTTATAAAAGAAAAATTTGAAACTGTATATATTAAATTCTTGGCTATAGCCGCAATGCCCAAAGCCATTAGATGCAAAACAAAATACTGGAATATGCTAATACTTTAGTGTCACACAAGCAAATACTTAAAACCGGCCATAGCTACAAATTCAAATGACAAAATATTTTCGTAAGGCCATCATTTTAAAACTTCATAAAATTACAACATTAATTTTCACTATTTTCTCCAAAAATCTCTTCACATTTTATTTATAGAAAAAATTCCTGACTATTGAATACAAAATTGCTATCTCCACAAAGCTCCTACTAGGACCTCCCATCTGGTCCAACCTGACCCTCATACCCGAAAGGCTTAAGGTTGAAATATTCAATAAATGGTTTCAAAGTACTTAACTGACAATGCCGTCTGATCATCGCGGAGGAACCATCTCTCCCGAGTGCCTCTCCTGGGCAAGTATTTATACAAAAGTCAAATTTTTAACACACTGAGCACATCCAATAAGAATTGTCTCTTCCATGTGCGTCCAATAAAAGCCACCAGCTCACAAATCCTTCATGGTGGGGTAAATATAAGGGGCGCCTAATGAACTTCGATGTCGTCCCACCATGCCTCATGGAGTCTTGAGTGTGCACCGAATCGCAGAGCGCCTTGGAGTCGGCCACCCGCAGAGCAGCGACGAGCTTCACACCAGAACGCCGGGAGACTTTGGCGAGCGCGCATGCGCCAGTTTGCGTCAGGTGGTAACCGAGTTACACTGCTCAGTCGGCCTTGGGAGGCCCCGCCGTGCTCCGAACCCACGTTGCTCCGGGCAATGACCAACACCGGCCGCATGTCCTGGTAACGGACTCTTCAGCTGAACTTCACCTTTGCATTCGTTGTGGGCACCCAGCAGAATTCTTCCAGATTATGCCAAAATTCAAGTAAGTGAAGACTCAATGAAGACAATAGCGTAGTTAGAGATTTTTAGCAAAAAGACATATATTCGTAGCCACATCGCCTCTGTCCAGATGGAGCAGCCTTATTTGCTTAGCACTGATTACCTCATAATATATTTGAACAACTTCCCAAAGTGTGTAATAAAGTTTTCATCTAGACAACGTGTGTCGGAATTACATTTTCTGCACATACAAAATTTGTGCTAAATAATTAATTTAAACAGGTGGCAGATTCCGTTTTTACTCATAACAGCAGAGCAAAGAAAACAGTTAATTCAATATGTGCTTCATAAATAACCAAAATTTTTAAAGTCACATTTTGAGAAAAAAAAATCATTATTATCGTGCCAGAAAGAGAGGTAATTTTTTTTTTGGGGGGGGGGGGGGGCTTTTGAGAAAAACTGAGACACCCCATCTCAAGTTGCAAAAACCAAATATTTGCTTGGGGCAACCAGACATGAACAACTAAATATTTTATTGCTCCCTTACGAACAATTAATTTGTTTGCACTAAACAAAGTATGTTCGATTCAACAAAACTTTTTTCTCAGTGGGGCCGCAGTGGCTTAGTGGTTAGTCTGTTCGCCTCACACCAAGGCGAAACAGGTTCAATCCCCAGCCGGGTGACTTCCGGATGGTCGCATGTGGGAATCGTGCCGGACGATGCCGCTGGTCGGTGGGTTTTCTCGGGGATCTCCAATTTCCCCACCCTTTCATTCCGGTGCTGCTCCATACTCACCTCAATCATCCTCCTCGACTCTCGAGATCTCGCTGCTAAGAGCGGCCCAAATGTCATCACTGACTCACTTCTTTTCAGTGGGTGGCTCGGTTGCGCTCACTATCTACTCCACGGGGCAAGGTGGCATCGACAATACGGAAGACGACTTCGGAAACGGGGCAGATCCTGGCGCCCCCGAGGATGTGCCGGTTCGGCACTGGAAGCTGGCGAGATGGGCAAAGTTTCCTGCACTGCACTCCCTGGAGCTCGGCGAGTCTCAAACTTGGCAGATCAGCACCTCGTAAAGAAGGACGAAGAAAAACTACTTTTGAAAGAAAAAAAACTTTTTTTCCGGTTGGTGTTTCACAACTCCTTGTAGCAATGTCGGTCTGGTGCAGTCATACATTCGACAGCAGAGGTAAATTTAAGTTCACTTCAGTGACGGCATTGTTTCTTGCTGAGTTGTCTACGTGCATTTCTTGATCATATATATGCTTGTATGCATAACTGACTAACGTGAATCTTGTATGAAAATGCAAATGTAAAACTCTGTAAAATTTTCAACTGACATCATTTTAGTTGTATGATCTGTAGAGTGGGTGGAATTATAGTTCACCCTTTCAGGCCCCTTTTAATTTACGATCTCAGATGTTGCACACAAAAAAAAATGAAGTGTGCTGTAGTTAAGTCGACAGAACACTCGTGTGGTGCCCGGATGGTCTAGGGCTGAGCACAAACAATCAATAAGAAGTAAAATAAGTCAGTTTAACACATTTACTAAAATCAAACACTGAAACGCGTACACCTGCAATTATACATTTACTTACTTGGCGATGTCGAGAGAGTTGACATGGTACATATTATTATAAAGTAAAACGAAATCTTAATTGGAAGCAAACTCATAATGGAGCCACAGTGATGAAGGAGGTGGAGTCTCAGAGCAGCTCAGGTGAGTCGTCTCAGGCGACGTGCAGTCTCCGGTGTCCTCTGTTGAAGTCCGGCGTCCTCAGGCCGTGCATAGCATGATAAAGCAACATTAATGTAGTGGGGAGAAGTATCCCTCCACCAAGAAGTCAGCGCATGGGCACTTTCCTACCAATGAGAAGTCAGGGCACAGAAAGTCGCCAGCCAATAAGAGAGCGAGGTTAGGGCGTCAGACAATGAACTGAAACTTTGCACACGGTCCCAAAGTGTGATATTGAAATCATGCGACGGGAAAATAGGCACATGATACAGTGCTGGATGCAGGAGTCATGGGACTGCAATGTCATGAAAAACAGGACGTATTTCCTGTCAAAAAGTGGTTTGAATCGCAATCGCGTGGTGCTGAAATCACCACAGGCAGTATCAGAGCGGATAAAGCTTCCTGCTGCCGGAAATGCAGAGCTTGATAGTTGCGAAAAATACTTCATGAAAATGTTCTTCCTCTGAACTGGAAAGCTAGCGGAGTGCTTGCCACACTACATCACTCCCTCTTTTAGAACAGTTTTGTTCAGGCTGAGCAAAACTTTTGAAAGATATTTGGCTGAGGCTATATGTGAGTCAGTCATCAAAGTGAAGCTGGTTGAAGTATAGAGTCTGGGAGTGCAACTGCTCTATCAGAAACATAAGGACATAGACTCGCCAGAAATGGAAATTCGGGTTTCCGGTCGACCGGATAGCAGCAGCTATTGCGTAGCAGCAACATTGACCACAGGAGTCTTCATTTATTGAAGCCTTATGAAATTACTTCCATACTCGCGGTCAACTGACTCATAAAAGTGAATTAAAATGGATTGAAGTTAGTTACTATTCCATCTAATAACTTTAAATTTAACTGATCTCAAAAAGGGGAGTACCATGTCACCTTCCTCATTATTTAAATCCACCTTTGTAATATTTCAAAGTGCAGCTGAAATATAACACATACATAATATACACATTAGACACTTATTAAACATCAACACTTATTACAAATATTTGTTACAGCTCTGTCTTGCATAGCAGGATAATGAATTTTCTTTAATAGTTCAAGCATCACTTGTTTCTATGATCATGGTATAATTGAATAAAATAAATATTATATTGTGGATTATATATTCATCACACAATGTATCTTGTGTTCATTGATCAAACTTAATTGTCTCTTGTTTTTCATTGATCAAGACTAAAATAGTTAAAAGAGTTTTCATTCTTGAGTTAAGTTACCTGCACATTAGAAGAAAAAATAAATATCAATCATTATATTACAATCAAACAATTGAATAAGCACATTGGGTCATTTTATATTCGTTGCTCTCTGGAAGATCGGATTCCTAGTTTAAAATTGCTTGCTGTAGCACACAATTTTTAAGTTTACGCGCACTCTACTCTGCTTTTCACTTACTGTAATCTTGCCTTTGGGCATCAACGCTCAATCACTTCGACGTACTATGGAATTCTTAAAGCAAGTAGTGGCTGTCATCCTCGATGTTGGCTGCGAGGATGGAACTGTGCTCGAAACAGCGTACATCTCCATGGCATCTGCTTGATCCTCGGGAAGTTGGACAGGCTCTATGGTCTCAGCTACCTTCTGACACCTGGCCAGAGTCTCGCACAGGCGCCGTTTCAGGAACCAGATGACGAGTCACAGACATCCCATCATAACGAACACCACCAAGAAGTGACTGTGGCGTTCGATGTGTTGACTCATAATCTTTCTATGTTTCAAATCGTGAATGTCCGACATGAGATGATACAACTCTACATCTTCTTCTGTATTTAACTCTGACAGACTAACATTAAAGTAGGTTTTCATGGATGCAACGAACACTTGTTCACTAGTTGTTAATAAGGACTGAACTGGAGATAATTTGACTTCATTAACGTTGTACTTAATATATGTTACTTTGTTACTGTGTGGTATCAACTGAATTCTCTCATTAATTATCATACAACTACTTACCTGGGACATGACTCCCTGCGCCGAGATCCACTCCTCCTCCACGCGTGCTTCACTCTTTTCATAAGGACACATTTTAGTAACTTTCATTTTTCCCGGTACTGAATAAATCCCACTATCACCATCTACTGGTGTAATAAAAACTGGTACGAACGAATTACTTAGAACTTCTCTTTTACATAATACATGGTCGTAACCATATTGTGATAATATTATATTCAGTAGGCAATTCGGAACCTTTATGGAAAACGTCACGTCGTTAGCTGGACAAACTATATTGTTCCCGCCTTTACATTTTACAAATGGTATGTAGCTACCTTATGACTATTAATACTACTAGTCACTATCAAAAATGGTTTCCATTTCTAATAACATAATGGACTGCAACTTGACTAAAATGCTGAACGCACACGGGCACTACGCAATTACTCCAGGTACAGTTAATGCACACTTTACTACAGCAACAGTCCATTTACTGAAGTTGCAGTAAATACCCCGCTTACTCAGGTGCGACGCCTTTAACGACTGCAACTACAGTTACTTCTCCGTGTACGTATGTACAACACACTTAATGAAAGTGGCTATACTCATTATACATACTCAATGACTGTAGGTAGAGTTAATATTGCGTGCACGCATCTGCAACAGGTTTAAAGCCCATCGCGAAGTTGAAAGATCGTTCGCTGATCCACGCATTATTATTTCTCCTGCAAGAGCACTCACGCTCTGAGTGTGGCGGAAAAGAATCAGAAAGAGAATAAACGGTATTCACGGTAAAGTGAGTACTTTTGAAATCAACCTTTGAAAAATGTCACTGCTCCTACCTGCGTATATTTTAACAGGCGCATTGAGTTGGTAACGAATGAAGGAAAAGTAGTTCCATATTTTAAGGTCAAATAAAAAATGTTAGGTAACCATTTGTGACAACTGGAATTATTTCTTTCGCTTCCTGGTATTTTTAATACATGGGAGTGTAAAAATGAGCAGAGTTGGTAAATATTTACTTGTCTAATAATTTCACAGTTTCACTTGACGGATGCATGAATAAAGTGGTGAAGCCCATGGCAATGCTAATTTTACATAAGGCGGATGAATACACAACGTGCATACAAGTAGATCTTAAGCAGGGCTTTCAAAAGTGCTCAGTTTAGCGTGAACAGCCTATACCTAGTATACTCGGCTTAAAACTCGGTGGGAAGCACCACAACCCCATACAGTGCAATGTTCGCGTACTACTACGTCTACGCAATATAATGGTTATGGCCACGAGAGGGTGGGGAAAGATTGCCACCTCCGTCAATATAATGGTCACATATGGGGGCCATCCAAGGTAAGTGGGTGGAGCGTGCTCAGATGAATATAACACGTTATTAATAAACCACGTCATGTATTTAAACAGATAAACATGCAGCGTTTACAATATGTTAAACAAGACTGTTTGCATCAACCCATTCAGGCCCAATGTACACAATTGTGTACATTACGAGCGTGTAAGTAAGTTTTGGTCTGTACTGTTCACTGCGACGCTCAATAATGACCAATGATTAGGGATAAGAAAATTTTGCGAATTCATTTGAGGGCAAGATAGACGTCAAACACGTGTACACTGAAGTAACATTTCTAATTGAATGACAGTTTATTAGGCACGCCCTGGATGACACTGAGCCAATAGCAGAATCGCAAGGAAACAATTACCGAGTGCCATACTGGCAGGTGTGGATTAACATTGGCTACTCTCTGTGTCAGCAGCCAATGAACAAACATGTGTTGTCCGAACATACATAGGACTGTGGAGTCTAGCCTACAGGTCACTGAACTCGCGAATTTTTCCTACCCCTACCAATGATCCTACCTGTTGATAAATGATTCGTAAAACCTCTTACTGGTCTACGTCTTAATTGGTACAAATAACTGTAGCCGAACACGAGACCTACAGCTCAGTGGCTGCGACAACGAAACAAGTGTTGTGTTGACTTAAGTACAGCACGCATCGTAATTTGTTTTATCTGCAACTCTGGGAACCATAAATTAAAGAGGTCTGAAAGGATTAAGATACAGTATGGGCTATTCACGGTAGAATCAGCACTTTTGAAAGCCCTGCTTGAGATCTACTTATATGTACGTTGGGTATTCTTCCACCTCACGTAAAATTAACATTGCCATGTGCCTTAACACTTTATTCATACGTAGGTAAAGTAAGACATGTGAGATGATTAGGAAAGTAAATATTTAAAAAATCTGCTAATTTCTACACGTCGGTGCTTTTAAAAAAAGAAAACGAAAGAAATAATTTAAGTTATCGCAGATGTTTAACTAACACAATTTATTCGACTTTAATATATGGAACTACTTTCCATTCATCGTTACCAACTTTACATGGCGAATGCCACACAGTGCGCCAATTAAAACAAACGTAGGTAGGAGCAGTGACTTTTTTCTAAGTTTCATTTCAAAAGTGCCCACATTATCGTGAACAGCCTTTAGGGATAAAAACCAGTCATAACCTAGGACAATATAAATTCACGAATCACTCCCACATAGGGGAGAATCACTGGTCACTCAACCTTGCAGTGTACAGTGCTGGCCAAATATAACTCTTCCTGAGCAATATGGACAGCACTGTGAACATTGCTTTTATATGGGTTTACACTTTACGGACTATGCCCGTAAGTAGCTTATGAGGCAAAACCTGTATTAATATTTCTCTGTCTGAAAAAATTGAAACTGACTCCGGTATAGTTCAATTTATTAGGATTTTACCTGAAGACAAATTCAATGAGTGACAGTTTTCACATTTAATATACGATTTATAAAACATTATGTTATACGTGGACTGGTGGCTATTAACGCCGATGTCTTGAGAGCCGATGATGAAGTGAGGTGAGTATGGAGCAGCGCCGGAATGCAAGGGCGGTGTAAACGGGAGATCCCCGAGAAAACCCCCCGACCAGTGGCATCGTCCGACACGATTACCACAAGCGAAAATCCTGGGGTCGACCCCGCCGGAAATCGAACCAGGTTCGCCATGGTGAGAGGCGAGTAGTCTAACCACTACACCAGGCGGGCCCCTAGGATTTTACTTGAAGGCAGCATAACAAACGCAACAGTTTACCTTAAGTGATATAATTGTTTGTATAATTACTATAAAGGACACTCTGTACTCTACGTCCTGTTATCATAAGAAAGGACATTTGGTTGGAATACGATAACATTGGAACTCTGTTTGCTAACAGACAGCCAGTGATGAAAGATCAGTGTGGGGTGGACCAAAAGGATGGAGTTTCGTGAGAGTAGGGGCGGTATAAACATTGTTCCTGAAGTAGTGAGTACCGCCAACTTACTGCTAGCTTGTCTTCAACGCTGCGAAAAACTGTTCCGCCCGAAGGGCGCCCTATCATCTTTGGTTTAATGCAAAACCATGCGGAGAACAAATCCAGACTTTGACTTTTCTTCGAACTCATATCCTGTCTTGCCAAACTGCCTGGAATTCCACAAAAATGTGTCGAATCTCTGTTAGCGTGTGATTTTTCTGTGGGAAGAACAACTGCGTGGCTTTTGTGTGGAATATCCACCTCCGACTAAAACCTCATGAAAATATAAAAAGTTAACTTTATCGCTAAATGTACTTATAGTATTGTTTAATATGAAAACTGAATTGGTCAACCATTCTCTTTGGCCTTGCATTCACGAAACATTTTATTTGAGAAAGTTATCGATCATAATTCGCACGACGTTGGCTCAAACTATGTTCTTGAAGGGACTAAATGAAATCCTCATAAAATTGGTGTTTGTTGCCAGAAACGTACGTAGATTTCTGCAGTATAATATAATTGTGCGTGATTATATACACTGTTACATTCTAGTGTTGTGTGTGGAGTAGTGTGAAAACTCACTTGAAGAATCTGTGTATTTTGGGATGGTTGATCTGGCAACACTGCAAAGATCAACACCCCCTACAGTCTCCAGTCAACGTACAACCACCCGGCCTCCTCACGGTTTGCGTATTTTTTTCCGAGTATGTTTTTTTTTTTTTTTCTATTCTTACTCGACTTCCTGGAGTTGACGCGCTCCAGGGGCTTTCGGCAAAGTGCTCCAAGTGAGGCCAATGCCCGCTCGTCCTACATTCTCCCTGCAGTCACAGTTTCTGCCCATTGCTTCTCTCTTCTTGGTTCCATTAGCGTGCATTGCTTCTCTATCGTTTCAGAGGGGCAAGTATACTTTATTCAACAAAGTTTGTCATCTAGTTGCTCCTGTAAAATTCTAAATCCATATACCGGATGTAAAAAAAATTTTAACACTCGAGGCTTTGGGGACCAAACCATATATTTTTCATCAAGTTACCATATGTCGGAAATTGAAAGTTGAGGAACTTTTTGGCGTTACTGTGAATGCGAATGAAACCACGATATTTCAAGTCAGCTGTAAGTCAGCCTCCTGCTTCGATACAAGTTCTGCAACTACTATTTGGTGTGGTGGCACTGGACAAGCCGGTGTACGAGACTCCAATCGAAACTGAACAACAGTTCGTAGCTCGGGTGTCTTCTCTCTACAGCACATGTTCAACGTCATGGCAGAGCTTGTATTGAAGCATTACGTAACACTTCTGAACCATTTATCTTAAAGGATTACAATTAAATTCTAATGCACTGATTTCACTCTAATTACCAATGACGCCAGAAAAGTGCCACAATTATTAGGTAATTGAAAATATCCTAACTGTGGTTATTAAAAAAAATTTTTTGGCGTGTTTTAACATTCCTAAAAGTTTGAATGTACAATTTTGGTTACTCCCATTATATACATAAGTAATTTTGGAATATCTTTACATTATCATAATATAAGATGTAAATAGAAACCGGAAAAAAAAATTAGCTGGTTGAGTGACCTACAGGGTAGACTTTGTAATCATTCGTATACTTGAGACTACGCTGTACACTTTTGATAGTTCTGCTCGAGAATTACCTTTCTGCGCATTTTGTCCACTTCCGCTACAGATAAATTGAGTATATCCGTCGATCACTTCACTTTATTCGTTTACCGATCAAGTGAAAAAGTTAGGAACATAAACATTTTACCAAGGTACCAATTTTCTTTTATGTGCGCAAATTTAAAAGAATACGAATATGAGATAAACTCCAAACATTTAACTTTAGAAGTATCGCGTCAGTCATTTTGTCCAAGAGTTTAGTTTTTAAGAGCTTCCTGTAAACAACTTATGATCTGAGGTAGAACTGGCTACACGCTGGGGGCAGCCGACAATGATTAAAAAGCCGATGTTTGAAAATTTCTAAAATAGTGGAGGTAATTAAAACTCGAAATTTCCCTATCCCTAATTATAAAAAAAAGTACGCAGGAAAATTAACTTATATGAAGATAATTTATCTTAATCGGCGTCTGTAAAGTTTACCGCATCTTTCCATATTTGAGTCGGGTAGGAAAAGTTGTCTGATCTGTTAAGATTAAGTTTGCTTTTAACCGAGCACTAGGTCCTGCTTACGAATATCTAAGGACACCCGAATTTTGGGTAAATATTTCCACTCATATTCGATTTCGAAACTAAGTATACGGGCGTACCAGTAGTTTCCTGTAGCTTATTGGTGACGTTCCTTTATGTGCAGACATGTTCCTACTCGACTGGCCAATCAGAATTAGGTAACTTCAATACTCCACCCCAGTGCTTCGCACGCAGAAACCTAAGACATGTAACATGGAAACTGTCCAATCACGAAGGTGCATCAGAACTGCAGTGTTAAGGCTGTTCACTTTAAAATGAACACTTTTGAAATCAACCTTAGAAAAAAGTCACTGCCCCTACCTTGATATATTTTAACGGGCGCACTGGGTGACACGCGCACAGTAAAGTTGGTAACGAGGAATGGAAAGTAGTCCCATATCTCAATGTCGAATAAAAAATGGTAGGTAACCATTTGTTATAACTTACATTATTTATTTTGCCTTATGTTTTTTTAACGCGTAAAGTGTAAAAAATGAGCAAATCTGTAAAATATTTACTTCTCTAATAATTCCACAGTTTCACTTGACCAACGCATTAATAAAGCGATGAGGCCCATGGCAATTTTAATTTTACATAAGGCGGAATAATACACAACGTGGATACAAGTAGATCTTAAGCAGGGCTTTCAAAAGTGCTCATTTTACCGTGAACAGCCAAGGCCTGTTGAAATAAAACTGGTAGCGAAATATTTTCGCAAAAATCGAATCTCCCTACTAATATATTTTATGAGAAGCTATTGCATTATTCGAACTATCGTAAAATGCAACAATAACATGGAATTTATGTAATTCCATCCATGGATGGTAACACTGGTGATTTATTCCAGCACGCTGAGTTTCAGCCACTGCCAGGGCGAGTCCAACAACAATGGATCTGTAAAGAGACTGGCAAATCGCGGGAACAATTCTCAGTCAAAAATACATTTTCTATAACACGGATGTAGACTTTACGCAGACGATCATAATTAATTGTGTAGTAATAAATTTTAATAAATTGGAAAAAATCTAAAATTTATTCCATTATTCTAACCCTAAATATTTTCTTCCGCTGTTATAAATTGATTTTGATAAAAAGCACTATTAGGCAAATATTTTTTTTTAAGTTTATCTTATCACTATGTCCATAAATGGTTGCAGGACTTATACATGCATACTTTCCTGGAGCTATAAATGATGATTTCAAACTGAATTTCACTAGCCTGACCAAAAGGAATCGCGAACTATAATCGCATATACCTATAAATAATTGCTTGCTTACAACCTCACTTGCGAAAATTTGGGAATACTATGAGTTAAGATACGTACAGGCCCAACCGACACGAGCTCTGTGATTAGGGATACCCGAATTTCGCGAAAAGATTTCACGACCAGTTGTATTACATTACACTTTAGCTAGGTTACACTTCAGCGATTGGATGATCCAGCTGTCAAGTGTCTAAGGCGTCTGCCCGCGAATCACAGACGTACAGTAGCAGAGTGGCCTTATTCTGATTGGCCAGTCAAGTAAGACAATGTCTCCTCACAGACACATGCATGCCGCCAATAAGTAAAAGAATATTGCTGGCATGCTAATAGGGTATCGAAATCTAGCATGTGCGGAAAACTTTTCGCGAAATTTGGGTGTCCCCATCTATGATACATCGCTTATTTTTAAATGTAATTAAAATGCAAACAATCATAAATGTCATGTGAGTTTTTGTAAACAAAAAACCGTTTCCAAATAGTTCTTGCGGTTATCGTGATTGAGGGTATGCACTAAAACAATAGTACAAAGGTTACAAGGTAATGAAAAAAAAATATGGCATGCATAATACACACAAAAAAAATATTGTTATGAGAAAATGGGCTATGATCGATTTTTGTGACTGGGTGGCAGGGTGATCTGGGTTATGATATTAAATGACCCTCAATTTTTTTAATTTTGTCTGCCATGGGGGGGGGGGGGGTGAGGTGGGCTGCGGGTGACGGGGAGCGGGGGTTGTGGTGATGAGAGGGGTGAGGGTGGTGGTCAGGGGGTTATGGTGGGCGATGGGTAGGGGGGCGAGGAAGGCGGTGAGAGGAGGTGAGTGGCTGAGAGAGGATGATGGTGGGTTTTTGGGGAGGGAAGGGCCTAGGAGAGGGGAGGTGTGATGGAGGATGATGAGGGGATGAGGATTGTTGGTGTGGTTGAGGGGGGTTATAGGTGTGAAGGGGTGAGGTGGTTAGGGGTTGGGTGTAGGTTGGTGTGTGATGGGTAGGGACACCCGAATTTCGCGAAAAAATTTCACAGCCAGTTGTATTTCAAACTATTTCGCTCAGATCCACTTTATTGATTGGATGATTTGCGAGTTACGCGTTCTAGTCATCTGCTGGCGAATCACAGAAGCGCACTACACGAATAACCTAATTTTGATTGACCAGCCAAGTAATAAAATTGTTTTCTCACGAAGACACGCGACCAGCAGGCAAAAGAAGATTGCTGATTTAACAGTAGGTATTGAAATCTAACATGTGCCGATATCTTTTCGCGAAATTCGGGTGTCCCTAGTGATGAGAGGACGAGTGGTGGTATGTGCTATTTATTTACTTTGGTTACAGGTTTTTGTGAGGGGGGGGGGGGCGGATCAATACGTCCCCCGATGAACTGGGTATCTCAGCGGTGGGCCGAAATTTTTAATTTTTATTAAAATCGTTCGTAGGTAACATTACTCGATTGCATTTTTTTTTTTTTATTTCCTTGAAGAATGGAATTATGATATGCACCGACATTCTCAACCGATATTATTATTAACAATCCAAAGGGACTGGCCGAAATTTTTTTATTTTTTTAAATTAAATCTTTTTTATTAGAATAAGTTTTATTAAACTAATTTCTATGGAGGTCCTACTAGGACCTCCCATCTGGTGCAACCTGACTCTCATGCCCGAAAGACTTAAAGTTCAAATATTCAATAAATGTTCTCAAAATGCTTAACTGACGATGCCGTCTGATCACCGCGGAGGAACCATCTCTCCCGAGTGCCTCTCCTGGCCAAGAATTTAAAAAATGTCACCAAAATTTTAACACACTGAGCTCAGCTAATAAGAATTGTCTCTTCCATGCACGTCCAATAAACGTCATCAGCACACAAAATCTCCATGGTGGGGTGAATTCAGGGGGCGCTTCCAATTAACGGCGATGTCGTCTCACCATACCTCCTAGAGTCTTGGGTGCACGCAGAATCGCAGAGCGCCTGGGAGTCGGCCGCCCGCAAAGCAGCTACGAGCCTCCCACCAGAGTGCCGGGAGACCTTGGCGAGCGCGCATGCGCCAGATTGCATCATGTGGTAGCCGACTTTCGCCGTTCAGCCGGCCTTGGAGGCCTACTGTGCGCAGAATCCATGTCGCTCCGGGCAACGAACTCTTCAGCTGAACTTCACCTTTTCGTTCGTCATGGGCGCCCAGCAGAATTCTTCCAGATTACACCAAAATGCAAGTAAGCGAGGAATCAACGAAGGCCATGGCTTGGTTAGAGATTTTTAGCAAAAAGACAAATCTTCATAGCCTGTGCGAACTCTGTCCAAACGGCGCAGCCCTGTTTTATTGACAGTGATTACCTCATAATTTATTTGAACAACTTCCCAAAGTGTGTAATAGAGTTTTCAACTAGAGAATGTGTGTCGGAATTACATTTTCTGCATGTACAAGTGTGCTAATAACGTCGTTTCAACCAGGTGGCAGGTTCCGTTTTGACTCACAACAGCAGAGCAAAGAAAATGGCAAATTCAGAACGTGTTTAAAAAGAAAAAACATTTTTTTTCATATATTTAGCAAGTATCATTTTGATCGTGGAGGGAAAAAAAGGGGGGAGGGGGAGGATGTTGAGAAAATTGAGACACCCCGTCTCTGCGTTTATTCCATCGCACTCGGAAGTTAACGTCTAAAGCTACAATAAAATATATTTACTTACTATTATTCCACATGAGAGGGTTTTCAAAAGTGCTCACTTTACCGTGAATAGCCTATACAACAGATTTTTCTTAGTGTCCCAATGGAAAGTAAAGAAATTATTGTATTGATGGAGAGATGCATATTTACCGTTATATTTTGAGTACGTGTTCTACGTCAAGCACCTTTAATGTATGCACTACTTTTTATTCATTGGACGGTATTTAATTTGCCACGCCCTGGGTAACCCTGCGCCAGTGACTAGACCTTGGTACTGGTGTGAGCGAATCACATGCAGCGAAGAGAGAAGGGGTGCGGCTTCACATCGAGAGAGTGGCCAATGAATAAAGGACAGCAACTCGAGTATACATAGGTGTGTTAATTCTATCTTGATGCCAAAAATAACGCAAGATTTTGCCTTCCTCTCCCCTCGCATTCATGGTGCTCGTACACTTGTTAACGATGCATGTTACACATACTACACGAATTCAACGAGTATCTTTTCCTTCCTGTCACGGAGAACCCACCCAGCATGCCTAACGTGGGGCCGCGGTGGCTGAGCGGTTAGCCTTCTCACCTCCCACCAAAGCGAACCGGGTTCAATCCCCGGCCAGGTCACTCCGGATCTTCACATGTGGGAATCGAGCCGGACGGTGCCGTTTCCCTCGTCCCTTCATTCAGGCGCTGCTCCATTCTCACCTCATTTCACCCTCATCGGCTCTCAAGACCTCGCTGCAAAGAAGAGCCAAATTCTCTGATAGCAACTGGTGTCTAACGTCGTGGGCTTTATCCTAGTTTCATCGGAATGAAGGGCCAGGCCACAAACGCTGGCTTGGTGCTCCAAAACCTCACTCGGACGAAAGACGTATGTTCCTCCTACACTCAATTTTTGTTTGTGGAGTGTATAGGCATAGTTCTTGGCGTGCTACTTGAATATGATCCCATCTCCTAACTCCAGTGGGTTCCGCCTCCTTGGCATTAGAACTGCAGTGCAGGGTGTTTGGAATCCTGTATTTTTTTTTGACGAAACTATTAAACGGACCCCAAGTATGTTTACCCAGGAGAATACATCATACTTATGGACACCCGATTTTCGCGAAAAAAAAAAAAAAAAAGTTTCACAACCAAATTGTACTTCATAACATTGTAGCTCTGATGCACTTTCGTGATTAGACGGATTCCATGTTACACGAGTTAGGTTTCTGCGCTCGAATCACATACGTGCAGTATTGAAGTTATCTCATTTTTACTGGCCAGTCAAGCAGGAATATGTCTTCGCACAAAGACACGACACCAATAAGCAAAAGAAATCTGCTGGTACGTCCGTACAGGTTTGAGATCGGGCATGGACGGAAATCTTTACGCGAAATACTGGTGTCCCTAGTCATACTCCATACGAGAAAGGAATAGTACTTTAAAAGCCTAGTACACACGGGCATCTTTCTTGTACAAGAACGTTAGCACGTTCTTGTACACTATGACTTCGACTTGCATCGTGTGAACGGCCGCCGAGTATACTAGTTACTAGCACATAAGAGCTTGTATACTAGCTCGTGTCATATAAGGAAGATCCTATTTTTCGCCATCTTTCTTGTACGAGTCGAATGTAAACAAAACATATATTTTGTCGATGCTGGCAATAAGCAGATGTGTTAATATTTTTAATATGTTTAATAGTCCCACTACCGTCAGTAATTGTGTGTATGAATTATAAAAAACAGAGACGTTTGTCTTTTTTTTCTGTGAGTGATTTTAGATTTTCTACATTTGTATATATATTTAGTGCTTGAAATGCGTCTGATTGGACTAAATCTTTTATTCTTTTTTATGGTAGAATCTATTGATACTGCAAAAATTACCCCCACAACCGCCAAAACTGCTTCCAAACCATACATGATTGACATCAATCATCCACTTTCTTGCTCACCAGCTAGTGTCGTGTGTAGTATAGATCACACAATTCCCTGCATACTAGCTAGTACGCACTTTAGTGTCCAATTTCTTGTTAACCTTTATTTTAACTCTTTTGTTCAAGAAAGACGCCCATGTGTACTTGGCTTAAAGTTACCACGCCTGCTGTAAATATTATTTTGTAGCCCTCCAAAATAGCTTAAAAATATATTTTTCGAATTGCCGTATCTTGCAAAATACTAGCTGGACACGATCCAAACTACGATGGGAGCCTGTACTAAACTTTTCTGTAGATTTTTCGTCAATTAAATTACAGGGTCACCTTACAAAGTCCCATAGGTATACGCAGCACTACGAGAACACTGCACGCCAGCTCAGAGCCTAGAGGCGATGGCGCTGTTGTAGCGCGTGCCGGTGTGACCCTTATAGCTCCCGCGATTCTCGGCCAAAAAAAAAAAATGAATGCAGGTGGGATTTAAAAACCTCTTACGTACATTTTAACTTTTCTTTTCCGGTGTTGGAAAAGATTCAAATTTTATACGAAAAATACATATAAATTTCTTAAACAACTGAAAATTTGGGACCCATGCAAAGGTTTCCAGTGCATCCATAGCCCAAGAAGCCGCCAATTAAAAACAGTTGATGTGTCAGCGGCAACCAATAGCATTGCCCAGGAAAAGGTGATGTCCGTATTGGTGCTAGCTTGTGGGATTGCAGAGCGCTGACTATTATGTCACCTGATCTGAAACATGGCAGATGTGAACGAGTATAATTGGATATAATATGTAGGGAAAGGAACATTTCGGGTATTGCACAACGTGTAGGGTAGACTCCACGGGCATATGTATTTTGGATCTTCAGCTCCTGCCCTAGTGTGTAGTCAGTTCTACCTGATGCCAGGTGGCACGGGATTCTGTACTTGTTTCCTAGCAGTTCTGCTATTGGCTCAGAGTTCAGATGGGCGTGTCTAACAAACTGCGATCCAACTGACACACGTGTTTGAGGTCTAGCTTGTCCTAAAATGAATTCGCGAAATTTTCCAGCCCCTATTCATATGTTACCCTTTCCAGTCATCGTGTCCCATGCAGAGGATATGTTGCATAGGAAAAGGATTTATGGTTTGACTGCACGCAAAGTGATGAAATCGTCCAATGAATTCAGTTCCCTTACATTATTGCTAGAGACGATGGTTTATCGCTGGAAAAGTTGGCTGTTTGCAAAGATTCAACGTACTATACACATGTCTGACAGTTTCCTTTCCTTATTGGCTGCCATGCATGTATAAAACTACTACCCCATTTCACTGGACCAATGAGGTTTCCGGTACTATAAGGCAGAACGTTCGCGATTGGCCTGAAGACAACTTAGCCGAGTCAAATCCTTGTGCATGCAATCATAAAAGAATAAACTAGTTAGAGTGGTAGAGAAGATATGTTGGCTCAAAACATTTTCGCGATTTTCCATTAATTGAGTTCGTAAATAGCTACTGCCATTAATATTGCGCACAAAATACGTTGTTCATAGTCTCCGAGGCCAGAATGAACAGTACAGTGATACAAGCACAGTTCCGGACATAACGTTAGGTTTCTGCAACTACTGACGTTATAAACATGTATCTGTGTCTGAAAGGGTTATTGGCAAGGCCACGAGTATTTCGCGAATTCATTCAGTGGCCAGCTAGACATCAAACACCTGTTATTTTCTTCCATTATTGTGATTGGACGGCATTTCTTTGGACACGTCCCGTTTTAACTGTGAGCCAGTAATAAGAAAGAAGCCGCAGTGTGCGAGAGAGCGTTGCACAGTCTTGCAAGAAGGACTCACTTGATCGCATCAACCAATAAGCAAATGATAATGTTTCGAGTATATAGACGATTGTGAAGTACAGCAAGCTGCCACATCAATCTGCGAAATACTTGCGGCTCTAGTTATTGGCTGGCGGCAAGTGTTTTTCGCGAAAAGATTTCAAGACCAGTGGTATTCTAAAATACTTTAGTTCATATGCACTTTCGTGGTTGTATGATCTTTATGGTCACGTGCCTCAAGTGTCCACCTGCGAATCATGAACGTTCAGTAACGGAGTACTTTATTCTGACTGGCCCAGTTAAATAAGAACATGTCTCCTCACGTAGCCGCCTGGCCAATAAACAAAGGGAGTTGTGGGCGTAGGATATTGAAGTCTAACATGGCCATAAATATTTTAGCGAAAAATACTTGTCCCTATTAACGGGTAGAGACACGAAATATTACGAATTCGTTTCATAATAAGTTAGACTTCAACAATGTGCACTTTCGAGTGTCTCCTTTTTTTTTTTTTTGATCGCAGTTTGTAAGCCACGCCCCCGATGACTTTATGCAAATAACGAACTTGCAGGAAGAAGCTGGCCTGATCGGGTGGTGTCTTGTCGGGTGTAAAACTGGAGCAACAGCCGATTAACTACTAACTAAGGCTTAAATGTGCAAAGGATTGTAGAGTCTAACGTAATGCAGAATGAATCCGCGAAATTTGCGTGTCTCTATTGATGTGTTAATCTATTCAGATTCAGTGTACATGATTGTGTACATTACGTACGTGTTGATAATTTTTGGTCTGTACTAAACACTGCGAAGCTCAATGGCGAACTATTAGGGACACCCGAATATCGCGAAAAGATATCCGTACGTGCTATATTTCAATACCCTACGAGCGTGCCAGCAGTTTCATTTTGCGTGTGTCTGTCAGAAGACATTTTCTTAGTTTACTGGTCAAACAGCATTAAGTTACTCCGCTGCTGTAAGTCACTGATTCGTGGGCAGACACTTAAGACGCGTCACCCAATCACAAGAGTGGATTTGAGCTAAAGTGTTGTGAAACACAACTGGTCGTGTAACCTTTTCCCGAAATTCGGGTGTCCCTACGAATTATTTTAACTGTGGGTAAATGATTCGCAAACCGTCTTACTGGTATATAGTTCATAATTGGTTCATATAACTGTAGCCGAACATATAGCTAGGGATACGAATGATTCGCGAGTTCAGTGACCTGTAGAATAAACTCCACAGATATGTGTATACTCGAGTCTTAGATGTTTGTTCATTGGCTGCTGCCCCATAGAGTACTCAGTGTTACTTCACAACTGGCAGTATGGCACTCGCTACTTGTTCCTTGCCAGTCTGCTATTGGCTCAGAGTCGCCTAGGGCGTGTCTAATAAACTGCGATCCAACTGCAAAGTCAACTTCAGTGTACACGTGTTTGACGTCTATTTTATCCTGAAATTAACTCGCGAAATGTTCCTATCCATACATATAGCCTACAATACATTGGCTGTTACAACGAAACAAGTATTATGTCGACTAAGTACAGCACGCATCATAAAATTCTTTGTTTGCAACACTTGAATCCGTAAATAAAAGTGGGTCTGGAAGGGTTAATCTACCAACATAGGTTGCCCCCCCCCTCCCCCCACCCTTTTTTCAGGGACACCTAAAATAAATCAGAAAGGGAGTTTCCCTACTCCTGTATTAGAATCTACCAAATGGACTCGCAGGAAATGAGCTTTGGTTGGCTGCTACTCCCTGGCATCTCTGCGTATCGACGTATAGAGCGACGCGGTGACAAGTCAGGGGGTTGGTGAGAAGGGGAAGGGGGTAAATAGCCGTTTCTCCGAATGTCACTTTGGCCGTCAAGGTCACGCGCTGTCTCCAACCTTGCCACGTGCCGAGGACCAACACCGGAAATAGAACCTCCTTCCTTCCGCCAGGCCGGCCCGGCCCAGATGGCTTCTCTCGGAACTGGAAGCAGTGCGTGCGCACGGCAATGTGTAAAACGACGATGAGAAAAAAAAAAGCGCGGAGTAGTTTAGAATACAGAGGTGAGGCGGCAGCGTTTACTGCGAACTCCGGCGACACACGCCAGCAAAATGGCGGAACGTCTTTCACTAAGCAGCTAGATTCAACTCGGTTCATTATCCTATACCTGTTCCAAACTGATACTGACACAAAGTCGTATCTGATGTAGACTTAAGATGAAGTAGACCGCTTATTCTTCTTCTGCGTATGTAAAGGCTGTTCACAATAAATTTACCACTTTAGAAATGAATCTTAGAATAAAGTTTGTCCCTGCATGCATATATTTTAATGGACACACTGAGTGACATTCACCCAGTAAAGTTAGTAACAATGCATGAAAAGTAGTTCCATATCTTAACGTCGAATAAAAAGTGTCAGGTAACCATTTGTGAAAATTTTAAGTTATTTCTTTCGCTTTCTGTTTTTTTTTAATGCATCGAAGTGTAAAAATGAGCAGATTTGTAAATAATTTGCTTTCTTAATAATTCCACAGTTTAATTTGACCGACGCAGGAATAATGTGATGAAGTCCATGGAAATAATACGATTCTAGCCTTACATTGTGCCAAAAAACTTTAGCATTTACATTTTAATTACTTCCGCCAAATGCTAATTTCTTATTTTCTTTTGAATACTATAGAGGTCAGAGATTATGTTTTTGATCAATAAACCCAGGCAATTCCAACGACGAAAGACTTTTGGTGTTGGACCCTTTTTCCGGGTTGTAGTAAAAGTCAGGACATCTCAACTTGAATGAGGGGTGTTCTTGCCCCAGACGTCAGACACACACCACACAACAAACCACACGATACACACCACACAACACACACCACACAACACACACCACACAACACACATCACACAACACACAACACACACCACATAACACACACTACACAACACACACTATACGACACACAACACACACTACACGACACACACTACACGACACACACTACACGACACACACTACACGACACACACTACACGACACACACCACACAACACACACCACACACCACACAACACACACCACACAACAAACACCACACAACACGCACCACATAACACACACTAGAGATGTGAAGGAAACCGGCAGACGGCATATTCTGCCATGTTTTAATGATATATTAATTACGGACATATAACTTTTATTATACAAGGCAAACATAACATAAAATCTTGGAGTATAAATATTTAAAAGTTAAGCATTCAGTATATCGTTATGTAGTTTTGGTAAAGGGATTTTTATATGTAATCCAATGTTAAAAACTTTGATTGCATACTAATTTTTATGATCATATGCCCTTTTGGCAATTTTGTATTTTTGCATATTTTCAAGTCTGTTCTCAGGCTTTTATAAAAAATTAATATTTATTTATTTACCTTATTTATGAGCTTTAATTAAAAAAAAAAAGATAAATCATTAGCCCAATATAAGGAAAAGAAACTAAAAATTGGTGTTTGCCAATTTCTCACAATTTTGGGGGATAACATTATAATTGTGTGTATACAAGTAGATCCTAAGTACGACTTTCAAAAGAGCTCATTTTACCGTGAATAGTCTATACCCGACATTGAGCTAGACCAAAGGAACACAAATGTCAAATTCTCATGGTCAACAGTGATGAACGTGTTTGTTTATATCTTAATTTTCCGCGAATAAAATACGTTCGCCGATTTGAATTCAATCTAACTGCATTGCAAATTATCTAGAGGAAGTATAGAAACATCTGAAAGCACATGTTTACTAAACAGAGTTCTAACCTCAAATACAACTCACGCGGTTTTTGCTGGTCTTGTTGGCAGAAAAGCCGTTCAGTGATGGTACACGGAGGTCAGTGATGGTACACGGAGGTTAGTGATGGTACACGGAGGTCAGTGATGGTACACGGAGGTTAGTGATGGTACACGGAGGTCAGTGATGGTACACGGAGGTTAGTGATGGTACACGGAGGTTAGTAATAGTACACGGAGGTTAGTGATAGTACACGGAGGTTAGTAATAGTACACGGAGGTTAGTAATAGTAACGGAGGTTAGTGATGGTACACGGAGGTTAGTGATGGTACACGGAGGTCAGTGATGGTACACGGAGGTTAGTGATAGTACACGGAGGTTAGTGATGGTACACGGAGGTCAGTGATGGTACACGGAGGTTAGTGATGGTACACGGAGGTTAGTGATGGTACACGGAGGTTAGTTATGGTACACGGAGGTTAGTTATGGTACACGGAGGTCAGTGATGGTACACGGAGGTTAGTGATGTTACACGGAGGTTAGTGACGGTACACGGAGGTTAGTGATGGTACACGGAGGTTAGTGATGGTACACGGAGGTTAGTGATGGTACACGGAGGTCAGTGATGGTACACGGAGGTTAGTGATAGTACACGGAGGTTAGTGATGGTACACGGAGGTCAGTGATGGTACACGGAGGTTAGTGATGGTACACGGAGGTTAGTGATGGTACACGGAGGTTAGTGATGGTACACGGAGGTTAGTGATGTTACACGGAGGTTAGTGACGGTACACGGAGGTTAGTGATGGTACACGGAGGTTAGTTGTGCGCAGCCTCCGAGATCTGGCTACCTTGTCTTTAGTCTGCGGTATCTTATACGAAGTATCTAATACTTTCTGTAACAGAAACTCGAATTCCCGACTACAGCCCATTCAGGGTTACTTACAACTATTCTGAATCCCTGATAAAGTTCTACTTCCAGGATATTCTTCCGCCTCATGCAAACTAAGCTTTATCCAGTCAATAAATGTACATCAAAGGGACAGCGCATTGTGTTCGTGCGAACTAGGCAAATCCACACTCCAATATTTTCACTGTTTTTATTTTTAATAATTAATTTAAAACTAATAGTTTATAAATAAATATTAAAAATGTTTAATTTTATCAAATAATTCTTACTTTTACGTTAAGACATGTAAAAACCGCTTGTGATACCCAGCATATTTAGGAAACATCCCAACGTCATACAATGGGTGATTTTCCAGAAGTTTGATACCGAAAGTTGAGCGGGGAGGTGTGGAGAGATTTTGGCTGCTCTTAACAGCGTGGTCTTGAGAGCCGATGAGGGTGAAACGAGGGGAATATAAAGCAGCGTCGGAATGCAAGGGCGGAGTGATCGGGAGATTCCCTAGAAAATCCGCCGACCAGTGGCATCGTCCTGCACGATTTGATTCCAAAAGTGTGAAGATACCAAGAATAGAATACGATAACAGGCGAAAGTGAGCCTTAAGCGAGGACCGAGTTGTTTCTGGGTCAAGCACTATATGAGATCATACTCCCTGTTCCGCCGGGAAACTAGGTTAAAAGGGAAAGTTTCTGGAATTGACGACGCAAAGGGAATTGTGTGTCGCGACCTGCCCAGGGCCGGGTCGAGCAGAATGCAGATTTATTTCTCGTGTAATTCCGAGAACAAAAGATATTATAATAAGAGAAGCTCGTCCATATTTAGCGCTAGTGAATTTTTCACGGAAAACAAATGTGAGTGCACGATAGACTTCAATACCAAAAGCACCCAACATAAGGTTTGTATATAGCCATTGGTTGCTGTCTGCTTGAAAGGGCGTTTTCATGTTCGACCGGGCCACTCAGAAATCGGCAAAATCGGCACGGCTCCTACGTGATTCGTGTGCAGACGGTTAGCAGTTCGCGGTAAAATGAGCACTTTTGAAAGCCCTGCTTACGATGTACTTGTATGCACAATGTGTAATCTTCTGCCGTATGTAAAATTATAATTGCCGTGGTCCTCATCACTTTTTTCATTCGTCGGTCAAATGAAACTGTGAAATTATTGAGAAAGAAAATACTTTACATATCTGCTCATTTTTACGCTTCGATGAATTAAAACAAAAACAGAAAGCTAAATAAATGATTTTAATTTATCACAACTAGTTACCTGACACTTTTTATTTAACGTTAAGTTATGCAACTACATCCCATCCATCGTTACCAACTTAACTGGGCGAATGTCACTCAGTGCGCCCATTAGAATATATGCATACAGGAGCAGCGACTTTTTATTTGACGTTAAGTTATGCAACTACATCCCATCCATCGTTACCAACTTAACTGGGCGAATGTCACTCAGTGCGCCCATTAGAATATATGCATACAGGAGCAGCGACTTTTTATTTGACGTTAAGTTATGCAACTACATCCCATCCATCGTTACCAACTTAACTGGGCGAATGTCACTCAGTGCGCCCATTAGAATATATGCATACAGGAGCAGCGACTTTTTTAAAAGTTCATCCCTAAAGTGCTCAATTTATCGTAAACAGCCATTAGGTATATATGTGCGAATATTGTAATTATTGGTTTTGCTTTCTATTTTTTTTGTGCCGATAAGTGTAAGAATAAGCAGATTTGCAAATTATTTACTTTTGTCATGATTTCACATTTTCACTTGGCCAACGCGCAAATTAAGTGATCAGGACGAGGGCAATGTTAATTTTTCATTTTGTGAAATAATACGCAGTGTGCATAAAAATAGACCATAAGCGGGGCTTTCGAAATTGGCCATATTAACGTGAATCTCAATAATATTATAAATGCGAAAGTCTGTATGTGTGATTTGTAAGGCGTTCCCATACAGTTGGTTCTTGT
Source organism: Dryococelus australis (assembly GCA_029891345.1). Classification (NCBI taxonomy): domain Eukaryota; kingdom Metazoa; phylum Arthropoda; class Insecta; order Phasmatodea; family Phasmatidae; genus Dryococelus; species Dryococelus australis. The sequence continues at coordinate 8,394,502 of CM056993.1, forward strand.
TTATCATTTCGCTCAATACTCATTTTATCATACACATGCTAAACTATGATAATATGATCTCCTGCTTAAATATCTATGTTTAATGTCTTTTAATTTTGCTAGATAATTGTTACAAAGCTACAGTATGAACACTTGAAAACCAATTGATAACTTTCAAATTTATTCTGTGCCATCTATACTACATGGAGAAGTGCAGATATCGTGAAGGCAACCAGTTAGAGGTTTTTGTGTTTGCCTAGAATGTTCTGTGTGAACATTAATTGAGAGGGCACGAAATGAAGACTGCTGTAGATTTTTTTAAAATAAGTATATAGTTGCTACTAGTGTCCTGCCGAGCCAAATTATTCGTGGATGAAGAGGATGTCCTGCAGTCCTGGAGAGTATCGTCCACCCCTGATGACCGCTACATCTACGTGTTGGCCCAATGTTGCTGTCCAAGTTTCATAACTCATGGTTTGGTGGACCTTTGACTTTGATGGCAATCAGATCATCATGACTTCGTGTCTAAATTACGTCAAGTAAGGCATACATTGCCTTAAAAGATAAACATGGACCAAATTTTCATAATGAACTTTGTTTGAAACTTCTCCAGCCAGTGATGCATCAAAGTATATTAGTCTCAAAGGTCCCGATCATTATTTGATGTGCGGCTCAAGGTTCCACAATCGAGAGTTTACGTTATCATGTAAGACTGAGTTGCTGGCCGAGGGCACACGTAGGAGTGCAGTTTCATGGACCACTTGATCGAGCTTAATATTAATTTGCATGTGTTCGTCGTTGAGTTATCATGGAATATTTAGGGAACATCCTAAATTTGATTTCTAAAAGTAATCATATTCTTATTATCATCTTATTCATTTTCTGACAACAGATAGTAGTTCTTCTTTCTTTGATTTTTTTTTATTGTGGGATTGAAGGGTAGTTGTGACATGTTGTCCTGTTAGTGTTAGAATTGTCTGTGTATTAGAGTTATAAACTTGATTTTCACATGTGTTTTCTGTAGGTAGAGCCTATCTTAAGGTTGCACTATTAATTAATTACTAGTACAAGTATGCCATTATGATCCTAGAAAGAATTGTGATTTAAGGTGAAAATGCTGAAGATAAAATTTGTTTTTTCTTGAATAGAACGACCAAGCAGATGTTCTCATATATACATGTGAAAAGGCACCCATATCTCTATATCCATGAACTACACTCATCAATTATTCCGTATGAAACTCTACAGATTGTTACTCAATCAAGTCGTAACGGCTTGACTGAATTGGATGTAATTCGGTACAGGGGTAGATAATATTCTGGGTTAACAAATAGAGTACTTTTCATACAAGAAAAAACGAACAGTTTCTTAGGGAATATACCAAATATACCACTAACCATTTGAGTAGGCGCTGGTTGGTGGTCTGTTTTTTAATATGTATTCCTTACGGAAATGTTCGTTTTTCCGGAATGAAAGGTATCCTATGAGCTAATCCAGAATATAGTCTGCCTTTGCACTTCGTCATTATAATTAAGGTTTGAATTTAGCACGCGGGTGAAGCCGTAGGTGAAAGTTAGTATCTTATATAGAGGTAACATAATTACTTCCTTTGACGTGAATACGTCTTTAAATTTGCGACAATAGTGGAGGCAATCCAGAAAATCCGATGATAACAAAATTGGGGTGTACAGTTTGGCACTGCAGCTCCGAATATATCATCTACATTCAAAATTCAATTACGCCACTCGATTGCCAAAGGATAAAAGAATATGTTACGTTGAGTGAGGACTGCGAAGCATCGCACGTGAGAGGGCGGAAGGGGGGGAAGGGGGGGGGGCGAATTTTGAGTTCGTTTCGCCGCGTCTCTTAACTTCCGCGTACTATAATTTTTGACTAGGAGAAAATACGGCGCTCCTTTAGGTTTCAATCGACAGCTCTCGTCAAGATCAATCGATTGCGTATATAAAAACATTTGCGTGGCGTGATTATGGTGAAATTGTATGCGTTTAATGTAAAAAATTAAGAAAACGTGACACAATTTCGGCCTATACTCGTCAAAAAGCCAAGTCGAAATACAAAAATCGTATACGGTTGGAAAGAGCATCTCAAAAGTAATTCAATGATACCCATAAAACCCCATATGATTGAGTGAAGCGGTGCCGGGAACGTAAAATAAACATCATGGCGTCCGAGCGCGTCAACGCAGACATATTCACGCAAAACAAACGGCCGTGTCCCCAGCACAGCCAAACGCAATTTTTATCCTCTCTATCGGTTTTACTGAAATCATGACATGTGAACTTGCATGCTGGGTGTTTTCCACAACCGGACTAGAAAACCAGCATCTGATTGGTTAAGAGAGTTTCTTATTGGCTGCCGGAGCGGAAAGGCATGAAACACGGGAGAGCTGATGCAAAGTGGCGCTGTGTTTGTTACAAATATTTCTCACGGAGCATCAATTTTCAGTAGACCTTTGAAAACGGGGCGAAAACTCATTTTCCTTTTGCTTGGCATTGCGGAAAGGCGCCCTTCGATGTGGACGGCTTTGCTGGATATTAAAAACATGTATGCGTTTGAAAATTGAATTTCAGTCTTCCACACGTTCGTGTGTCTTTTATTTCATCTCCCTTTTGCTCACGGAAATTACTGTCTAGCATGCAACGGCGTGATTGCCAATTGGCTGTATAAATTTTCAGCATCTTCCTGCGAGTAAACTAATCTGTTTCCGTGAGTTTTTGAAGAACAGCGCGACAAAAATCTTTCTTTGTCAACATTTTTGATTAAATTTTTAAACCTGACCTAGAAATTCAACACGTCTATGACGTCAAAGACTCCGAACTGTGTGCTACAGAAACATTTTAGATGTAAATTCTTTAGAAAGAAATTTACTCCAGGATTATCGCATCTAAATAATTATAAATTCTAATTTTTCCTATGTATACAAAGTGATTGTAAGATTTCTTTTCCACAATTATCCTACATTATTATGAGTTTATTTTTATACATATAGAATGTTCATACGTCAATCTTTGAGTGACAAATACTTGCTGAACTATGCAATGTTTTAAAGTTTTCAATAAAAGTATAAAAAGGCGCGTCTCACAATCCTCTCTAATGCTTCGATTTATCAAACGAAAGGTTTTACAATGAATTTAACATGAAAGTATTTGTTTGGAAAAATATTTTTCCTGTAGTTATCTTTTATGTTATTTTAATATATTGTAGCTCGCCATCTTTAACAAAATTACGTCACATGCCCCAAGACATAACGCAAAACATAACTTCAACGATTGTTTTTAGGTTGCTTATAATTAATAATGATATGAGGTAAAATTGTGCGCTCCTATTACGATATATTACCTCTATTTATGCACCCTGCAATATTCTCTCTAATCCTGCCATATTTAAGTGCACTGACACAAAATTTAATTTATCACAGAAAATGTGATTTTGAAAATTGAAAAAAAGACGATGTTGACAATATTTAGAGTTAATTCGCGGTTATTGAAAATAATTTTGAAACAAACTTATAATAAAACAACTACCTACCCGCAAATTAATATATTTTATCGCAGATACCAATTATAATATCTTCTGAGCGTAAGACGAACCTCTATAGGAAAAAGTGCTGAATCCCGTACTTGGGACACCCGAATTTCGCGAAAAGATTTCACGACCAGTTCTATTTCATGACACTATGGCTCAGATCCACTTTTGTTAATGGTGATGTAGAAGTTACGCATCTCAAGCGTCTGCCCACGAATCAGAGACGTACAGTATTGGAGTAATTTAATTCTGATTGGCCAGTCAAGTAAGAAAATATCTTTTCAGAGACACGCGCCGCCAATAAACAGAATGAAACTGATGGCACGCTCGTAGGGTATTTAATTCGAAGATGTGCGGAAATATTTTGGCGAAATTCGGGTGTCCCTACTCGTGCCACCTGGTCCGAGGTAGAACTGTCTACACACTGGGGCAGCAGCCAATGAACAAGTAGCTGAGGCTCGCAAATACATAGGACAGTGGAGTGTAGCATACAGATACATGGGAAAGTGGAGTCTAGCCTACAGATACATAGGACAGTGGAGTCTAGCATACATATACATAGGACAGTGGAGTCTAGCATACAGATACATAGGACAGTGGAGTCTAGCATACAGATACATAGGACAGTGGAGTCTAGCCTACAGATACATAGAACAGTGGAGTCTAGCATACAGATACATAGGACAGTGGAGTCTAGCCTACAGATACATAGGACAGTGGAGTGTAGCATACAGATACATGGGAAAGTGGAGTCTAGCCTGCAGATACATAGGACAGTGGAGTCTAGCATACATATACATAGAACAGTGGAGTCTAGTATACAGATACATAGGACAGTGGAGTCTAGCATACAGATACATAGGACAGTGGAGTCTAGCCTACAGATACATAGGACAGTGGAGTCTAGCATACATATACATAGGACAGTGGAATCTAGCATACAGATACATAGGACAGTGGAGTCTAGCATACATATACATAGGACAGTGGAGTCTAGCCTACAAATACATAGGACAGTGGAGTCTAGCCTACAGATACATAGGACAGTGGAGTCTAGCATACAGATACATAGAACAGTGGAGTCTAGCCTACAGATACATAGGAAAGTGGAGTCTAGAATACAGATACATAGGACAGTGGAGTCTAGCATACATATACATAGAACAGTGGAGTCTAGCATACATATACATAGGACAGTGGAGTCTAGCATACAGATACATAGGACAGTGGAGTCTAGCCTACATATACATAGGACAGTGGAGTCTAGCATACATATACATAGGACAGTGGAGTCTAGTATACAGATACATAGGACAGTGGAGTCTAGCATACAGATACATAGGACAGTGGAGTCTAGCATACAGATACATAGGACAGTGGAGACTAGCCTACAGATACATAGGACAGTGGAGTCTAGCATACATATACATAGGACAGTGGAGTCTAGCCTACAGATACATAGGACAGTGGAGTCTAGCATACATATACATAGAACAGTGGAGTCTAGTATACAGATACATAGGACAGTGGAGTCTAGCATACAGATACATAGGACAGTGGAGTCTAGCATACAGATACATAGGACAGTGGAGTCTAGCATACATATACATAGGACAGTGGAATCTAGCATACATATACATAGGACAGTGGAGTCTAGCATACATATACATAGGACAGTGGAGAGCATTCAGATACATAGAAGTGATCTAGCATACAGATACATAGGACAGTGGAGTCTAGCATACATATACATAGAACAGTGGAGTCTAGTATACAGATACATAGGACAGTGGAGTCTAGCATACAGATACATAGGACAGTGGAGTCTAGCATACAGATACATAGGACAGTGGAGTCTAGCATACATATACATAGGACAGTGGAGTCTAGCCTACAAATACATAGGACAGTGGAGTCCTATCCCTACTAATTACAGACATAAAATAAATGTATACGTGTTCGAAGTCTAGCTTGTCCTAAGAAGAATTCGCGAATTTTCCTGTCCCTAACCATAATCGAACGTCCCGTTCTTATATAATGAGTTTTGTCGCACGTGGGGAATTATGGATATTATTGAAACTGAAGCAAGGGCGAATATATAAAATTTTTCCAACGTGCGTCCATATTGAAACACGCTTATACGCACACGCCTATTGCCAAGAGAAGAAGGCATTGGTTCGCGATGTTTATTCAAAGTTAATTATTTTTGTTACGGCACATTATAATGTTATTGATAGCCGAAAATTATTAATGTTTGACTCCCGTTACGTTTATTTCGCCAACAGTCTGTCTTAGTAAATAATGAATAATTTATTTGCTAGAGACATGCAAAATTCGCGTTATTATTTTTTAACAAACTAGTCTTCATTTCCCTGTGCCTACCGAGGGAAATTCGTGATTTCATTGGTTACCGGCGATCATAACAACGTAGTTTACTTGTGTGACGGCTTTACTGAGGTTGTTGAACCTTTCAGCCTTTCCTATTGGCTCAATGTGTCCTTGTGACAAGCCACACAAGTTGTCTGTCGATGGCAACTGTCAATAGAACATACAGTATCTTAGAGTTTATTCTGACGGCATATAATAACGTGAATTTCGTATGTCTCTATTTATTGCTAGCGCCACCTGTTTTTCGCTAAAAAAAATTTACGCGGATGCTAGACTTCATTATCTTATGTGCACACTTCCATAATTTATTTGGCTATTGGTTGTTTGTCTTTGCGTGAAGACAGTCTGTTACATGAATGAGTCATAGTCAATCAGAATTAAGATCTTTCCGATGCTGATTGTCCGTAATTCGCTGGCAGACAGATAAGACGCTTAACAATTCAAATTATCCAATCACGAAATTGATTCTGAGTTGAAGTGTTTTTGGATCATATCTTGTCCTGAAATCCATTCGCGAAAAACAGGTGCCCCTGTTTATTGCCACTGATCCTGCGTAACAAACTTACAAGAACTCTGCTACATTTGAGTTACATTTTATAAATTTAACTTAAAATATTGTAGTCAGAATTATATATACACATACACACATATGTACGTCTATGAATACATATTGACCAGTGGCCTGTAGTGAAGTGTTGAAAGATAAGCTGGTACTTACCCATTCTTGTACACACTCGGTGCACGCAGCAGGAACCAGTAACCAGAGTGGAGCCGGGATGTACTGCGGTCACTCACGAGAAAGCTTTGAGGGACCCATTAACCCATTCAGACCCAGTGTACACTGTTGTGTACGTTACACATGTGTAGGTAATTTTTAGTCTGTGCTTCACACTGCGAAGCTCAGTGGCGAAAATATAGCCTACAGCTCACTGGCTGAGGCAACGAAACAAGGGTTGTGTCGACTTAAGTACAGCACGCATCATAACATTTTTTGTTTTGCAACACTTGAAACCGTCAATTAAAATCGGTATGAAAGCGTTAAACACGAACTCTGACGTCAACTGTACTACTCTACGCTTAAGTGGCCGATGCGTAAACTATCAAACGATTAGGTATAGCACAGAGCAAAATACAGTTTACCACAAGCCAGTGATGTTACCACGACTGAGTGGAAAAAGGGACGGGGAGTGACTGACTAACTTGAGACGAGTTTTGGTGTTAACTTCTGCCCTCTCAGACTCCACGACCCCGGGATTTAAACCATTTTACTTGGCCGGAGAAGCTCAATAAGCACTGCACCAAGAACCGGTGATTTAGTAGAGGCAATTAAAGAAAAACTACTAAGTCAGTCTCACAAAATGTAATTTTTAAAATAAATAGAATTTGTGATCTGACACATTTCATAAAAATTAGCTGAAATAAGCTAACTCTCTCGACATCTTTAATTAGTCCAAAATATATCAGCCGTTCTTTGAGATCTGAAATCACACAGGAAACGCTTATTCATTATTAGAGATTATGGAAATTCCGAAATTTTCTTGCGGTAACATATCTTCCATAGTAATCTAACTAGTTTATTCTTCCATGACTGGATGAACAAGTTTCTGATTTGGCTAAGCTGTTTGGGACCAATCACGAACGTTCTGCCTTATAGACTCGAAATGCTCATTCGCCCAGTGAAAAGGGGTAGTATCTTTATACATCCATAACAGCCAATAGGGAAAGAAAACTGTCGGGCATGTGTATAGTACGTTAAATTCTTGCGAACTGTCAATTTTCCCCGCTATAAACCATCACCTCTGGTCATTAAAATTAGATTAAAATTTATTATTCTCTCCGAGGCACCATACATTTGAGTGAGTGAATGAGTGAAGTGATTCGAGAGACTCCGAACATCGAGGTTTTGAGAGTCGATGAGGATGAAGCGAGGCGAGGTATGTAACAGCGCCGGAATGCAAGGGCGGCGGAAACGGTCGATCCCCGAGAAAACCAGGGAGCGACCGCGCTGGGATTTACAGCCGTGCTGACAAGACACAGTTAGATACTAATTGATTTTTAATTTAATTACATGCGAAACTATTTACAAAAATTAATTTAAAAAAAAAGTAATTTAATAATAAATAAAAATAGCACTCGAGGTTGTGACCAGTGCATACTCCAACGTGATGATGCCTTGTCACCTACACTTCTCAAGCAACCAGAATTCTTCAAGTCTCCACGTACGACCCTAGGTACTGAAACGTTTTCTATGATATCGTTGCTTGCGCGTAAACGCGTATCTCGGTAAATAAAAGCTAAGCAGATACGAAGTATTGCCAGAAAGAATCAAAAAACTATTGTCTGTGTCACTATATTTTTACTTCTATCATATTAAGTGATTGATGGAAACAAAATTCCTTAAACTGGTCAAATATAGCAATTTAAAGCTCGCCTGTGCAGTTTCTTTTAAGCGGTAAGAGTAAATTACGCCTATACGCACTCAGTACGATCTGTGGACTTCCGTCGCGTGTTAGAGTCCTGCTGTTACAGATCTAATTACGACTATTCGCACGTAGTACGTTCTGTGGACTTCCGTCGCGTGTTAGAGTCCTGCTGTCACAGATCTAATTACGACTATGCGCACGTAGTACGGTCTGTGGACTTCCGTCGCGTGTTAGAGTACTGCTGTTACATATCTAATTACGGCTATGCGCACGTAGTACGGTCTGTGGACTTCCGTCGCGTGTTAGAGTACTGCTGTTACATATCTAATTACGGCTATGCGCACGTAGTACGGTCTGTGGACTTCCGTCGCGTGTTAGAGTCCTGCTGTCACAGATCTAATTACGACTATGCGCACGTAGTACGGTCTGTGGACTTCCGTCGCGTGTTAGAGTCCTGCTGTTACATATCTAATTACGACTATGCGCACGTAGTACGGTCTGTGGACTTCCGTCGCGTGTTAGAGTACTGCTGTTACATATCTAATTAAGACTATGCGCACGTAGTACTCTCTGTGGACTTCCGTCGCGTGTTAGAGTCCTGCTGTTACAGATCTAATTACGACTATGGGCACGTAGTACTCTCTGTGGACTTCCGTCGCGTGTTAGAGTCCTGCTGTTACAGATCTAATTACGGCTATGCGCACGTAGTACGGTCTGTGGACTTCCGTCGCGTGTTAGAGTCCTGCTGTTACAGATCTAATTTTGCACAGTACAGCGTTAGGACGGAAACACTGCACGCCTTGCGCATAGGAGCGATGCGGCGCTAGGCGTGCGGGTTAGTGTCGCCCGTATCGCTCCCTCGCTTCTTGACCTTGGACGCGGGGGTCCATCATCCCACTACCTGGTTTTGGAACTGCATCGCAGAGTGTTTGGAGTACTCGTTTTAACGTGAAACTATTAAACGTCCGTCCAATCTGCTGATCTACGAAGAAAAAAAACACGCACTTCTGATGAGGCCTGTTTAGTGCTTTCAAGTGATCACGCACATTAGAAACACCATCTAAGAGCACTCCAGAATGACTTACGAAATATACGCGTCAGATACATACACATTTGCTGAAGCCCCTGCATGCAATCTCCCTGCAGACTTGCTACCAATAAATAATAGTATCTCCGCTGAAAGTGCCATAGGTACACGCAGTACCGAAAACACTGCACACTAGTGCAGAGCCTTACACTTAGTGAAGAAGGGGCACTTAAGGTTGAAGGAAAGCAACTGCCTATGGAGCACTGCACCCGACTGTACAATGGGAAGAACTCATACAAAGAGTAGAGACACGATGCAAATGGCCATAAGAGTGCGATTTATGGTGCATATGATAGAAGATATATATTTTGTGCAACATTATACAATATTTTACAAAAATACTCTTTCTGAATGTAAAAAATTATTCGATCGATAGAGTCCGCATTTTTAACTAAATTTAAGTGCATTTCCGTTTTGGATGCCTTGGAAAGCAGAACTTACGAGAAAATCTTCTTCAAGAAAGATCTCCATAACATTTGCTGTGGTCATGTGTAATAGAATCATAGTAATAAAGTATCATATAAATTTTATAATTAACTTTATTTACGTCCATTTTAGCCATAAATGTTTGTGACAAATGGACGCACATTAAACAATTATAAAAATTATTCCCTACATTATTATACAAAATCATACATGCAATCATAGTAAATATTATGACGATATTCCATGACGAATATTTTCTTGTAAATTCTGCTTTCTGAAGCATCCAAAAGAAAATCCGCTTAAATTTTGTTAAAAATGCGGACTCTATCAATCGATTAATTTTTTACATTAAAAGATTCTATTCTAGTAAAATATGTTATATTGTTGCAGAATATATACATTCTTCTTTCATACACAGCACAAATCGCACTTTTCTGACAATTTTCGTGGTGTCTGTACTGCTTTTTTAAATGAGTTCTTCACGTTGTACAGTCGGGTGCAGTGCTACATAGGCAGTTCTTCACGTTGTACGGTCGGGCGCAGTGCTACATAGGCAGTTATTCACGTTGTACAGTCGGGTGCAGTGCTACATAGGCAGTTCTTCACGTTGTACAGTCGGGTGCAGTGCTCCATAGGCAGTTCTTCACGTTGTACAGTCGGGTGCAGTGCTCCATAGGCAGTTCTTCACGTTGTACAGTCGGGTGCAGTGCTCCATAGGCAGTTCTTCACGTTGTACAGTCGGGTGCAGTGCTACATAGGCAGTTCTTCACGTTGTACAGTCGGGTGCAGTGCTCCATAGGCAGTTCTTCACGTTGTACAGTCGGGTGCAGTGCTACATAGGCAGTTGCTTTACTTCACCTATAATGCACGTGGTTGTATCTCTCCCGCGATTTTCGGTCTGATACGTCCTATTTTCCGTGGCAGGTTCCATACCAGCTTTCGAACCTGGCCAATCACATCGCAGTTTCAGAGCGTAGGGCGCTCCCCGTGGCTACTACTTGAAACGAGTTGATGAAGAACCAGAAAAGGTCGCCACCATCTTGATTATACATCCGTGAGGTTGAAACTGTTTCAAACATATTTTAAAAACGACAACGACGAATAATACTGGCTATGACATCTTATAATTACTGTTTAAAACAGTTCTAAATACTTAAAACATTACCTACTCTATTAAAATATTAATACGAAATATTTAACGTATATATTGCATATAAACTTGCAGTCTTTAGCGATAAACGGTAGTACACTTGGTTAGGGGAAGTTACGAACTCACGACCAAGAGATACACTGTAATACTGGAAGCCGAGACTTTACCACTGTACTACCAGTTCCCACTAAATATACCACGTGTACATGCAATATATACGTTAAATAGTTCGCATTAATATTTTCGTAGAGTAGGTAATGTTTTAAGTATTTAGAAAGCTTTAAAACAGTAATCGTAAGTTGTCATAGCCAGTATTATTTCGTCGTTGTCGTATTTAAAATCTATCTTATAGAGTTTCAACTTCACGGATGTATAATCAAGATGGCGGCGCCCTTTACAGTTTCTTCATCAACTCGTTTGAAGTAGTAGCCCCGAGTAGCGCCCCGCGCTCTGAAACTGCGACGTGATTAGCCAGTTACGAAAGCCGGTGGGAAATCAGCCACAGGAAATAGGACGTGTCCAATTACCAATCCTAGTACGAAATCCGACCGTAGAAGGCGGGAAATGCCATGGCGGGTGCCACGGTAGCCCGTGTACCGGCCGCTATGGCGGACCTTGCACTAGCTTCAGTGCTCGCAGGGCAACCCCGCCCCCTCCTTGTCTTCGAAGTCTGCTGGGCGTCGCAACTGCGGCGGTTCTAGTAAGAACAGTGGAAGGCGCCCGTAGGAATTCCTGCTCTCGAACACCGGCCACGAGGGCCAAGCGATAGTTCTCTAACGAGTAAGGCAAGGTACTATTCCCACAACAAGCAGGCTCGCTCGCGTGTCATATGAGTTATACATGCAGCAGGATGTGTCATTGATGATGGATCAAACAGCGCACGGTGATAAGAGTACCCCAATATACATACATTAAACCAGTAAGTGATTTCGGAGTTAAACATTTCCAATTAGTGTATATTGGGAAAACAATGCCCAATTGGGGTAAATTATGCCAAAATGGAGTACATTATGTCTAATTAGTGACAATTGGTGTAACTGTTTGTTGTAATTTACTACGATTGGGTGTAATTTACCCCCTTTTACCCTCACTGGGCTTACTTTACTCGGAATGGGTGCAATTTACCTCAGTTTATGCTAATTGGTTGGAATTTACTTTAAATTCAGCTCATGCGGTGTAATTTACTCCATTTGGGCATAATGTCCTCTAATCCAAGCTAATTCGGTGTAATTTACTCCAATTGGTCGTTAATGTCCCAATATACACTAATTGAAAATAATCTAGAAATTTAACCAAATTTTACGAAATTCATAATAATTAAGATTAAAGGGACTGTTTCGTTAGTTTACCAAAATAACACACTGTGCTTCTTTATCACCTATTACTATGCCACCTATTCCTACCTACCACCTATTCAAGATGGAAAATGTTTCAGCTTCCCATAAAAGTTTACTCATCGCAGTCTGAATTATCTTGTGATGCTCGCGTCATCTTGAAAGCATAGCCCTACTTTAAAACGTGTTCGTTCCATACAGACGAAGAAGTAAAAACGTAAACCTAACTAAACTGCTATTTTAAGAGATGATGCGCAAGTTATAGTTGTAGTCAGGGATCTTTTATGACAACAGTGGGGGCATGGACTTCCACAATTCTTACTGCTTCTACGCCCACGAACTGAAGTCGTGTAGTTTGTTTACGAAGAGCTGTAAATAAATCCACTTCGGGAGTTTCCACCCTTCATATCACCCTCTTCCTCTCCGGGTTTTTACAAATTCGATGTATTCGGAACGCGCCCCGCGCCGAGACAGCAGGTATCGGAACACGCCCGCTCACCGCGAGATGATGCTATTACGGCTAGGCGGCGCGCGGGGGTGCGTATCGAGCGGCCTCGGACCACCTGGAGAGCAAGTGGGAGGCCGGTGTGATGGCGGTGGGAGAAAAAAGAAGGGGGGGGGGGTGTTTAACGCTCGGGTAACGAGCCGCCATAGCGATGTGCGAATGACTGGCCACATTGGCGTGGTACTCTGAGCGCAATGAAGAACATCGGTGATCTTCGCAGTGGAAGAGGAGAGAGCAGTCTTTCCGACCCAACGACCCGACCGGAGTCCTCTCTAGGCTCCGTTCGATCGTAAAATGGCGCACAACACGCGGGGCTGTGCCACACACTATGCGAATATACAGAAGCGAAATCATTCGACGGTCCCGCTCATAGGTTATGGGAGCGGGCCTCGGGTCTGATTGACTAGTGCAAGGTACAGCAGATTCCTGATTGGTTGTGCTGCCGTCTAGCGAGTCAGTTTGCAGGCGCTGATCGGCGAACGGCGCTCCGTTTTAATGGCGTTTGCGATAAGGATTCGCGATACACACAACTGTTTGGCTTCTATGTCCTTTAGTATTCCATAGTCACTCACTGAACAAACAAGAGAAAATACTGCAACTTAACTTTCAGACATCCACACGTAAGTCTTGCATACTTATATAATTGCGTAAATGTGTACTGTCATCAGTACAAAGCAAACTTTAAAACTTGACGTCGAACATTTTTTCTAAGTCGAACTCGCCTTTTTTATAGTGTGAGCGATCGCAACGTGGTTTTTTTTTTCTTACATGTGGTAGCTGTGAACATCACGTTCATCAGCACTCGAGGACTCTGTTGTGAGCTTCTGGCAGGCAATTTGCCAGAAAGCACACGTTCATGTCTATACCAGCCCCTGAGTGTTGTGGAGATTTCGTATTTCCCTGCCCTTAGATTACACACGAGACTCTCTACTGGATATGAACTCGCAGTCATTCGGCTTCTATTGGACTGAATACCCGTGACACCTTGAAATACAAGGCAAGTTTGTTAACTATTATTCTATTGGATGCTCTCCCATCCGTCCTTTTACAAGTCATAGAAAACGTATGCCAGCCAGCTGCTAGTAATTTCACTACAGGGCAGCACGTTTAGATGCTTTATTTTACGCGATGTTCCGAGAACGTTTAGACTAAATACAGTCTGCCCCACTCCTATCTATCTATCTTGCTTTGCGAAATGTAATTGCAACCGCGTCCAAACACCAATGAAATCTACACTCCCACTGAAGATGTTGCAACGAAGCATGGTTGTGCAACGCGCGCGGGACTGTGTTTTATCGTGGTTTGGTGTGCCTTCCCACGGTTGTTTTGCCTCTGGACTGCCAAGGCAGTCTCCTGTGGCACGGATATCGATAGGCGAGCCTAGTGCCCCGTGACAGGATCAGTGTGATCGACAACAAAATATGGACGAAATATTCTGGCATACTACGGAGCAGCGTGTCTTTTTGGTTCGGACATACTGGGAATCAGGCTCGATTAAGTTATGTCGACAGATGTTCCGGGAAAAGTTTGGATGCAGACATGCGCCGAGTAAGTCCACCATTTGGGCCCTGATAAAAAGATTCGAAAATAGGGGGACTTTGTTCAACACCGATGAAGGGGGGTCGTTCAAAGATGTCACTGGAAACTGTTGACGATATAAGGCTCACTACTGGTGTCCCAAAAGAAGTAATTTCTCATGAAAACGGATTGTCAAAAAGCACTTATGGTGCAGTAAATTAAAAAAAGTTATTTGCGTATAGTATTTCCGTCGTCTACGAACTCAAGGAGCATAACAAAGTGAAATGTGTGGCCTACTGGTGCTAGTTGCAGACACTCGTCCATAAAAATCCGAATATCCTGGTTTATGCCATTTTTGACGAAGCTTGGTTGACAAACACCATCATCTTTAGGCCAGCGAAAATCCCCATGTGGTGCATCGAAATGTTCTATATTCGAATAAGTGTGGTGTTTGGTGTGCAATTACGCGCCAGCGCATAATTGACCCAATTTCTTCAAGACAGCGATCACGACTGTTGTGTACACGGACATCTTCAAAGAATGTGAATACACAAGGTGTCTGCTTGTGTACACGAACATCTTCAAAGAACGTGAATACACAAGGTGTCTGCTTGTGTACACGAACATCTTCAAAGAACGTGAATACACAAGGTGTCTGCTTGTGTACACGAACATCTTCAAAGAACGTGAATACACAAGGTGTCTGCTTGTGTACACGAACATCTTCAAAGAACGTGAATACACAAGGTGTCTGCTTGTGTACACGAACATCTTCAAAGAACGTGAATACACAAGGTGTCTGCTTGTGTACACGAACATCTTCAAAGAACGTGAATACACAAGGTGTCTGCTTGTGTACACGAACATCTTCAAAGAACGTGAATACACAAGGTGTCTGCTTGTGTACACGAACATCTTCAAAGAACGTGAATACACAAGGTGTCTGCAATAGTGTGCAATGAAATTACAGCTGTTATTAGAGACTGTGCTTTTTAAGTGGTTAGTAGTTTTTAGAAATATATATTCACATATTTTTTTAAATTTATACATTGTCTTGTATAAGACAAAAATGCTCCGTTTTGCGTACGTAGGGATATCTAGAGCAATTTTCTCGGCTTGTGCCACTATATCATTATCACTGTCTTGTGGGGCGGGTCAGGAAATTGGTGGCCTGACCATAAACGTAACAAGGATGTATGGTCAAGTGTTTAAATACTGTCCTAGCGTCACTTGTGGTCAGGAAATCCCTTGCTTTCTACTCGTGTGTGTCAAAAAGAAGAATTCTGGTTTCAATCAATTGTGTTAGTGTGTATGCATGAATAAAACCTGGGAATTATATCACAAGGATGTAACTTAAGGTTCAGCCTGACTGCGGCTGTATTGCGCGTTTGAGGTCTCAAAGAGTGCGAGCTCTAAGGCCGACTATTGCTCACTTAGCACATGCCTCGTCACCTCTACGCTCAAGGCGCTGGCCTGGGCGTCTCCTTTAAGCACCTTACGATCCACGGCCGGAAAATTCCCGCAACCTGGTGGAAACAAGTACGCACGGCTTGAACAGGGGCCATTATGGCGTTCCTTCACCTTAAACTGAGGTAGGAGGTTTCGTCTGCTGGTTCATGAAGCTCGCTATCGTTGCCGGAAAAACCAACCTCCAAACGCCGACGAACGGGCCTGCCCGTCCAGCAGGGACCGCAACCCGGCAGCCGACTGTCTTCGTGTAAGTCAAGACTCACATTGCCAGGCGCTACGAGTCCCCCCCCCCCCCTAGTGATTCTGGCAGGGTGATCACGTGATACATGACGTCACTGAGCCTTGATTCGTCCCCCTCCCCAAACCTCGGCAGAGTTGCAAGACGTACAAAGACGGAGACAAGAAAAAGTAAAATACTTTTTGGTTCCTGCGCATGCGTCAATTTAAATAAGGTTTTTTTTTTTAAATTGGCTATAATACCATATGCTAACTGATTATGACAATCGCAATGCTGCGATATTTCTTCCCCGGTAGAGATGGGAGTGTAAAGTTTTGGTATATAAAATGGCCAGGTAGGGACCGCCTCGAGGTATTTGGCTTCCTTCTACGTCGTATTGCATTTAAAATAAATATTATATTAAAGGGCCCGTCTGCTCAAATCTAATTTGAGCATTTTGCATTCCATAATTTTTGTTAGGGTTTTCTTATGGAATATTTTATAGCTAAGATTGCCTGTTGTATTGCATTTTCTTGTAAAGTATAAACTATAATGTGCCATACATATGTTTGGGATAAGCCATGTGGCTTGTATATTAATTAATTTCCAATAGCCCAAATCGTATTAAGAAAAAATTCCGGGGTTTAAAGATGAAATGGTACTGGTGAGATATCTGAAAGTTGTATATCAGAAATTTTCTACTATATAAAATGAAATTAAGAAATTTTATTGTTTCACTGGGTGTGTAAAAGGATCCCTGTGGCAATTTATCCAAGATTTTCCCCTATGCCTTTAACTTATTCTGGTTTTGGATGGATGAGGAGTTTTGAGCTCCTTAAGAGAGAGAATATGATTCAATATTGTCTGATTAGTTTTTCAACTACTGAGTTATAGGTGGTTAATGTTTTCGAGACCGTCGATATGTCAGCACTTGTGCATATGAGGTGCTGACGACTATTCCCTGCGCGCTCAGCGGTAACACGGCGTGCAGTTTTTGCTCTGGAGTACTTTTGCATGTATCTGACGCACATATGTTAAGATACAGCGATCTGAAAAGGCCGTTTATATCCATGGTCGTATTTCTATGGACAGTTCACGCCAAACTAAGCACTTTTGAAAGCCCTGCTTAAGATCTACTTGTATGCACGTTGAGTAATCTTCCGTTGCCGTGGGACTTACTACTTCATTTATACATAGGTCAAGAGAAAATGTGAAATTATTAGAAAATTAAATACCTTACACATTTTATTTCTTACACTTTTATATATTAAAAAAAAAAACCAAATTTGTTATTTCGGTATTGACAAATGTTTACCTAACACGTTCTATTCGAGGTTAAATACACGGATCTGCTTCCGGACGCATGGCAGTCAGTGTTTCTGTCAACATATACTCCGGCAGGGGCAGTGACGTATTTCACAGGTTGATTTCAAAAGTGCTCACTTTACCGCGAACAGCCTGATATGTGAGTGAGCGCGACATCTTGAGAGCGAAGAAAAGGCCTAATCCCAAGTGTGTGTTATTTTCATAGATGCGCACATTGAAGGCTCGTTTGATAGTCTCGTGGTAAACCTTGTGTTTCTAACACTCTGCAAGGCAGTTCAGATGTCCACGTAGACGAGGCCCTTAACAACCGGCGCAGTGCTTAGGAGCGATGATGACAGCTTGCTCGGCTGTTGTCTACTCGCGGTTTATCCAAACTTTTTAAATCAAGCCTTTGAAAAGTCACCCCATGTATGAAGTTCTTGGTCGTTTCATAAATACGGCGTGTATCACGAGCATTTTATGCTTGTTTTCATACAAAAATACTTCATTTTTGGTTAAACTGAAATTTTAATTAAATTTTATTTATAAAATATAGCATTTCATTTATAACTAATATGAATTAAAACAGAGAGAAAATAGTTGTGTTGGTAGTGACTAGTAAGAAATAGTTCTTATGCGAAATATAATTACAATGAGTGCGCACGAATACTGTGCGCTGACCCTTTAGTGTGTTTTCTAAAGGCTGTTCACGATAAAGTGAGAACTTTTGAAATGAACCTTAGAAAAAGTTACTGCCCCTACCTGCATATATTTAAACGGGCGCACTGAGTGACATGCGTCCAGTAAAGTTGGTAACGATGGATGTGAAGTAGTTCCGTATCTTAACGTCGAATAATAAGTATTAGGTATCCATTTGTGATAACTTAAATTATTTATTTCACTTTCTGTTTATTTTTTTTAATCCATCGAACATTGAAAGTCAGCAGAGATGGGAAATATTTACTTTTATAATAATTTCACGGTTTCACTTGACCGACGCACGAATAAAGTTATAGGGCCAATGGAAATGTTAATCTTACATAAGGCGGAAGAATACACAACGTACATGCAAGTAGATCTTTAGCAGGGCTTTCAAAAGTGCTCATTTGACCGTGAAAAGCCTTTATACTCTGTTAAGCTGTGTTCGCATGAGGCGGAGGAATACCCTGGAAGTAGAACTTCAGCAGGGCTTCAGACAAGTTGGGAGTAACATCGAGCGCCTCAACAGGAATATTGACTTACCTTGAGGGGCGGTCAGTGGAGCAGGTCGGGGAACATTTCCTGGAACTAGAACTTCAGCAAGGCTTCAGACAAGTTGGGAGTAACATCGAGCGCCTCAACAGGAATATTGACCTACATTGAGGGGCGGTCAGTGGAGCAGGTCGGGGAACATTTCCTGGAACTAGAACTTCAGCAGGGCTTCAGACAAGTTGGGAGTAACATCGAGCGCCTCAACAGGAATACCCTGGAAGTAGAACTTCAGCAGGGCTTCAGACAAGTTGGGAGTAACATCGAGCGCCTCAACAGGAATATTGACCTACATTGAGGGGCGGTCAGTGGAGCAGGTCGGGGAACATTTCCTGAAAGTAGAACTTCAGCAGGGCTTCAGACAAGTTGGGAGTAACATCGAGCGCCTCAACAGGAATATTGACTTACCTTGAGGGGCGGTCAGTGGAGCAGGTCGGGGAACATTTCCTGGAACTTGGCGTGTGTGTGTGTGTGGGATGTGTGGGCGGAGGGGGTGGAAAGACACTCGAGAGTAAGACCCACATACAGCCAGGGATCGAAGTCGAAATCCTTGCTGATGAGGGCCATGCACGCCAACAGCACCTACCTCTGTGTTCCAAGTCACGATCTGGGCCGCACGCTAAGTGTCCGACCTTCAACTACAATCAGAGACGATTGTCTATAGATACCAGGGGACCGCGGTGGTGTAGTGGTCAGACTACTCGCCTCACACCTAGGCGAACCGGGTTCATTTCCTCCGCGGGGCCGCTCCCGGATTTTCGCATGTGGGGAAACGCGCCGGACGATGCTGCCAGCGGGTTTTCTTGGTGATCTCCCGTTTCCCTAGTCCTTGCATTCTGGCGCTGCTCGCTTACACACCTCGCTTCACCCTCATCGACTCTTTTGTGTGCATTGTAGACAACCATCAACATGTTGCACAGAAAAGTTATATTTGACCGGTACTGCATTCTGCGATGCACAGTAGCCAATGATCTTTCCTGTGGGTAACTCATTCCTAGAGAAATGCGAAATTCGCGTTATTATCTGTCATCAAGCTGAACTTCACGTTACTGTATGTACCGGACCCGGTGTCGTTTTCCCAATGGCTGCTGCATAATTCTGAAGCCATGACCTTTGTTACTGAACTGAGTATGATTGGAGCACACAATTGTGAAGTGTTCATTTATTGGTGCAGAGTTACCCGGGACGTGTCAAATTAAGTATGGTCCAATAACAAACGTATTGCAAAGGTATACTTGTTTAAAATTTAACGTATCTTTAAATAATAACGCGAATTCTGCAGGCCTCTACTGATAACCGAGCACTTAGACTACAGGTTGTGATAACTAAATCACCCCTTTGCCAGGTTAACTACAGCACGCATTAGAAGTTTTCTAATTTTCAAAACCAGGGATTATAAATTAATGTGGGAATTGTATGGTTAGGAGGCGCCCAAATATCTTCACACTTAACTTTATAGAGGCCGCCAGGGACTGGTCGAGACATTTGTTTGCTACATGAGAAGTTGTGTTTTTGGGCCACCATCTCGTACCCACTATACTCCATATAAATGTAGATCAGTGGAATTAATTTCTCGATTCTTCAATTAATGACCAATTGTCTACTGGCGGATACAGCGATGTTTTTCTGCAAGGCCAGGGCGACTCGCCAGGAATCGGTACGAAACAATGTTAAATCAGTGAATACAAGTAACTTGCATGATAACTGGTACTCTACAGTAGTATTCTACTGATTCGATTCAAGAGGAGAGCAGTTTAAGCATATCTGCAGTCAAGTGCGCGAATTTGAAGCAGTGTTAACTGTTGCGACTTTGGTGTATACTCGTTACAAATCGCCCTCTTTCTTGCTGTAGCTTTCACTCTTGCGTTCATTTTGTGGTAGAAATTTTGAAAGCAGAAATGCATTATTGTATTGTTTTTAAATATCCGGAATAAATTTTAATTCAGATAATCTATAAATATAAGTATTAACTACAGCTTTTTTTAAAATTTCAATTGCATTTTTATTTTAGTTTAGTATTAATACAGTCTATATGAACAACGAAACAAACTTCATTGCATGCATATGCTAAAACATAAAAATAGATGTAAATACTAATTAAACATTGGGATAAAGCAGTAGTCAAGCATATTTATATCAACTTCCCCAAAGAGAAAAAAATATTGAATATATTCAAAAGGGCTTATTCAGCGGTAAGATTTATTTCTTTTACACTAAAGAAAAGTGAGATTAGAATACTTTTACGTTACTTATTACAATATAAGATCGTTAACCTTCTGCTGATGCGACATCCCCCACGGTTCCGCGCCATATGCGGACGAATATATTTCGCATGGGTCTTTATACATCCCCGAACAAGCAGGAAGACGACTGTTTCCTAGGATTCAAATTACTCTACACTCGTTCGAAAGTTTTCTTTCCTTATTGGTTGCCATGCAAGTATAGAGCTACTGTCTCATTAATTAAGATTCTTATACTGTAGGCAGAACGTTGGTGACATGATATGTGAAGAATTTGATCGAGTCAGAAACTTGATCATCCAATCATGCATGCTCTAAGTAAAGTTGGTATAAGCTGTTCAGGGTTAAGTCAGTCCTTTTGAAAGCCCTGCTAAAGATCTACTTGAATACACGTTGTGTATTCTTCCGCCTTCTGTAGAAGTAACATTTCCATCGGCCTCATAACTTTGTTTACGCGTCGGTCAAGTAAAACGCGACATTATTAGGAAAGTAAATATTATACGAAAATACTAATCTTTACACTTCAGTGAATAAAAAAAAAAGTGAAAGGAATAATATAAAATATCACAAATGGTTACCTAGGACTTTTTATTCGATGGTAATATGTGGAATTATTTTTAATCCATCGTTACCAACTTTACTGGATAAATATAACTCACTGCGCATATTAACATACTAGGGGCCCAGCAGGCCGTGGACTTTTTTTGTATTGTCACGGGGCTAGAACAGTTACCATATGTTAAAAAATTTGGTTATCATACAAAGACTGAAAAAAATATTATATATATATATATATATATATGTGTGTGTATATATATGTATATATACACACACACACATATATATATATAGTACTAATGAAATTATGTGAAATTAACTCAACATTGAGGCGACTGCGGTCCCATTTAATATTTCTCTATCTACTTGGCCACTGCGGCCCCACTTGATATAGTTATATCCACTAAGCCACTGCGGCCCCACTTAACATAGTTCTATCCAATGAGCCACTAAGGCTCCACTTGGAGTCGCTCTATCCACTGAGCCACTGTGGCCCCACTTAATTAACTCAACATTGAACCGATATATTTAAAGTAAACAAAAATGATATTCCATTATAGGTTGTTCGCGGTAAATAGAGCACTTTTGTAAGACCTGCATAAAATCTACTTGTATATACGTCGTGTGTTCTTATACAAAATTAACATTGCCATGGGCCCCATCACTTTATTCATGCGTCGGTCAAGTGAAACTGTGGAATTATTAGATAAGTAAATATTGTACAAATCTTTTACACTTCGATACATTAAAAAAATACAGAAAGATAGAGAAATAATTTAATTTATCACAAATGGCAATCTAACACTTCGTGTTTGACGTTAAGATACGGGAATACATTCCCCCTCGATCATTACCAATTTTACTGGGCGCATGTCACTCAGGGCGCCCTTTAAAATATTTGCAGGTAGGGGCAGCGACTTTTTCTAAGGTTGATTTCAAAGGTGCTCACTTTGTAATGAACAGCCTTTACATACATATCTCTATGCAATATTATCTATGCATTAATTAAAAAATTTCATAGGGAAAAAGTAATTAAAAAACGAGTCTTTAGCGTAAAAGTTAATGATTGCGTAATGTGATCTTGCTGAGATTCGAACTTGACCTGTATTTTACCCTGATGATTCGCTCTGCAAAATTTGAAGAACTTCTGTTGAGTTTCAAGGGACTTAGAGGTATTAAAGATGGACAGACAGACAGAGATCGTATACTTATTATATAGGATGTATACTTATTATATAGGATATGCATTCAGGGGCAGTGACATTTCGCCAAGGTTAATTTATAAAGTGCTCACTTTATCGTGAATAGCCGTCGATGACAAAGGAAAAGTAGTTCGGCGTATTGACATTGAAATGAAAATGTTGGGTAAGCATATGTGAATAACGAAATAATTTAATTTTGTTTATACTTCGTTAATATAAATTTAGGAATGAGCGAATCTATAAAATTGTTATTTTCATAAAATGTCACTGTTTCTCTTAACCGATGCAATGATAAATTTATCAGCCCCATAGTAATGTTATTTTTACACATGGTAGAAGAATACGAGATATGCTTACTGTAGAAGTATATCTTAAGCAGAGCTTTCAAAAGTGCTTAGTTTCCCGTGAGCAGCATCTACAAAAACCAACCTTATTAATGTCTTTTTATTAACTGAATTAGGAGGGGGCAGTGACTGAGCGGTTAGCCTGCTCGCCTCCCACCTTGGCGAACCGGGTTCAATCCCCAGCCGGGCCACGCCCAGATGTTCGCACGTGGGTAACCTGCAAGACGATGCCGCTGGTCGGCGGCTTTCCTCGGGGGTCTCCAGTCTTCCCCACCCTTGCTATCCGGCGCTGCTCCATTATCGCCTCGATCACCCTCATCGGCCCTCAATATCTCGCTTTTAAAAGTCACCTAATTATCTTCACTCGCTCTTCAGAATGGGAGCAGAAATTGATTTCCTGATAACATAACATTTCTCAGTGCGGTGTACAAAGTAAGACATGCTTCTCAGTAGAAATATCTATGTCGGCCACAAGGAAAGAGAAGCATATCTTTGAGGACGTGTGTTTGTGTGTTGCAGGCTTCCACATGACGCCGAAGCTGAACAAAGTGTTCCCCGAGTCGTGCCTGCTGATCGTAGTGGGCGTGGTGATCGGCGTTCTGCTCTTCCACACGAGCAGTGTCCACGTGTCGCCGCTCACGCCCGACACATTCTTCCTCTACATGTTGCCGCCCATCATCCTCGACGCCGGCTACTTCATGCCCAATCGTCTATTCTTCGACCACCTCGGCTCTATCCTTCTCTTCGCCGTGATCGGTACCATCTTCAACACACTAACTATCGGTATGTAAATCCAACCTTCTACTCTCCATACCATACATTCTTCCTCTACATGTTGCCGCCCATCATCCTCGACGCCGGCTACTTCATGCCCAATCGTCTATTCTTCGACCACCTCGGCTCTATCCTTCTCTTCGCCGTGATCGGTACCATCTTCAACACACTAACTATCGGTATGTAAATCCAACCTTCTACTCTCCATACCATACATTCTTCCTCTACATGTTGCCGCCCATCATCCTCGACGCCGGCTACTTCATGCCCAATCGTCTATTCTTCGACCACCTCGGCTCTATCCTTCTCTTCGCCGTGATCGGTACCATCTTCAACACACTCACTATCGGTATGTAAACCCAACCTTCTACTCGCCATACCATACATTCTTCCTCTACATGTTGCCGCCCCTCATCCTCGACGCCGGCTACTTCATGCCCAATCGTCTATTCTTCGACCACCTCGGCTCTATCCTTCTCTTCGCCGTAATCGGTACCATCTTCAACACACTCACTATCGGTATGTAAACCCAACCTTCTACTCTCCATACCATACATTCTTCCTTTACATGTTGTGCCAATCATTCTCGACGCCTTCTGCGTCATTAATATGTGTTTTTTGTAATTTGCTAACTTCTCCCCTAACCAGAGAGTGTGAGCTAAGAAAGGGCAGCAAAATTAATTTTATGGCCATCGAATATATTATAAAATTTGACGATTATACAAGCAGCACTTTCGTTTCTTAAAAGTGTTAAGTTTTCCGTTTAGCCATATTATCTTTTTGTTAGTATAATAACATTTCTTTTGAACGTGTAATGGTGACAATAATATGTCTTCGGAGTCTTGTAGTAAATTGCATATCCTTACATCCGTGCAGTCAGAACTAACGGAAATTTCTTTTGGTGCTATTTTATAGTGTTTATAACATTAACCAAGCTAACGGACTAGGTACATCAGTTTACAAAAAGTGTGACACACAGTCTTCTCCGGTATTTGTTCACAAAAATACAAAACCGGAACTGTGGCGTTTATCGTGAACTCGAACCACACGCATTAGTAAAATGGCCTCACTGGAGAGCGATGTGGCGAAATGTTTTCTGACAGTCAGTGACAGTAAATCAAATTGGTAGACTGGATAGTAGGATTTTTCTTAACGTGCAGTAGCCACTCAGACACACGGACCTTTTCTAGAGAATTGTGTGGCCAATGAGCGACCGTATAAGCTTAAGGGCTTTCAAGTTGCAAAATTGGCTTTCTATGCTTTTAAGAATTAAATAATTCTGTTTCATTATATCAAATTGTAACTTGATAAAAGAAGAAAAACCAGACAAAATTTGCTTACTATAGCTAATTACAAAAAATTTGAGAATTTATTATTTCTAATTTTTGCGAAAGAATTTTTAAATCTTTGCATAATAAATTTGCTTAATTGTTGGTGTCTTTAGAATAATATAAATACATATCATGGAAATTCTTGAAGTGGTTTGCCTATCATTTTATCTTGAGTTTTACAGGAAAATTAAAATTCATAATAGCTGTAAGTGTAAACCTAATTGAAGGCGAACAAAATTGCATGCGTAACAATATCTCAGTGTCTTTCCTAAGAAACAATTTAATTAAGATCAAACAATAAGCTCATACAACATCTTGAAATTTGTTTGGCACGAATTTTTAGGTTAAAATACTTATAATTCTACTAAAAAAGAAGTTACTGATAAATGACGAGCCTACTTTCCACTACATCCATGTTAGTAAATTTCTTAACAGCTTAGATGGTAGGTAGGTGTTGACGTCTAAATGGCAGCAACATCATTAGTAGGGCACCTGTTTTTCGAGATTAGCTTCACGCGGAGGCTAGACTTCAATATTCTATGCGCATACTTGCAGACTTCGTGCGAGAATTGACCGCTCGCCTGCCTTTGTATTACGACAACGCGTTACATAAGTGAGTATATCTGAAAGGGTTAAACTTTGTTTAAATGAGAAGGAGGAATCTCCTGGAAGTGTAATTTTAGTAGGGCTACAAAAGAGTCAGAAGTAGCAACGAATGGACTATATCCATAAAGCAGCAATGTTGTCTGGAAACAGGCTAGGCGATCCTTCAGTTTCACTCGCGCGGTTGAGCTGTTAGAGAGGGCTTTCAGTCCTCGAGTGTGGTGGATTCCACTTGGCCAGGGAATTGCTCGCCGGAGAAGAGGGGTCGGTCAGCGAACAGATTGCTACTCCCATATTGCTTTAGAATGGTGAGTCCACACTCGCAGAACCTTTTCTCTGACGTAGATGTCCGACTCAATGTACACAATGATGCACATGAAGGCTGTATTTGGCCAATAGCCTACTGCGAGTAACTCTCTCTCTCTCTCTCTCTCTCTCTTAACACTTCAAGAACTACGCTCGAGTGTAGCTCGAGAAAAATATTTTGAAAATGTCTTCATCATTGAAAATAAAACTAGCATTTTCATGCAGACATTGTACTGTCCGTGTTTAACAGGATCTTACAAGAACTCTACAGCTCAGAAACAATCACTTTCCTGACTAGAGAAATATTTTTCTTGCATCTCCGCAAAAGGACAGGTGTAATTATAAAACATCTCACACAAATAACGACATTTGACTGGGACAAAGTCGACTCAGCGCCTTGGTGACTGATGACCAACCAATAATGAACGTTGTATAGCACAGTAAGCGTGTCCATTGTCATGTTGGCCTGCAGTAGAACTGTAGTGAGTGGGAACACAGAGACCAATAGAACCTGTGTTCCTGCTGTGGTGGATATAAGTAACTCACTTCTAACTTGTCTTGGTTGTCTTGTAAATGCCTGCTGACCTCAAAGTGCTAAACCGTGCTGTTACTGTTCTACATTAGGCTTGCTTCATTATAATATATAGTCTGTTCACGGTAAAACCAGTTCTTTTAAAACCCTGCTCATGGTCTACTTGTATGCTCAGTGTACAGTATGTATAATATTAACAATACCATGCGTCTGGGCACTTTATTCACGCGTCGGTCAAATGAAACGGAGATTATTAAAAAAAAAAAAAAAGAATACTGAACAGTTTTGCTTTTTCTTAGACAAAAAAAAAAAAGCAAGCAGAAAGCAAACTAAATAATTTCAGTATTTACTAAAGTTTGTCTCAATTCGAATTCAACGTTAAGACGTTGGAATACATTCCATCCACTGTTACCAACTTATTTGGGCACATGCCAGTTAGTATGCGTGGAAAAATGAATGCAGCTATGGGCAGTGACCTTTTCTAGAGTTTGTTTTCAAAAGTAATCAACCTCGAACAGCCTATATAATCGAACACAAAGCCTATTGTTTTTTACTTATAATAACGAAACGATAACTAGGGTGGCTTATGTACAGCACAGATCAAAACTGCCTTATTTGCGACACCAGAAATCATAAATTAAATTAGGTCCAAACGGATTCAAATTTTTTTTTTCTTCCGTTGAACTTTGTTTGTCTATTCGGTGTTTTAGTTATTACAGAACTGTAGCAACATATTATATCAGAAAGATAACACAAAATTGTATAATAGCAAAAATAATTTCCTTACTTGCAATAAGGCATAATAAAATTAAGCAAAGAATTGTTTTTACACAAATTTGTTTCTTTAGTTGTATTACAGACGGAACGTGGCAATTTTTGGACCTAAACAAATTTTTCTTTTCTATAGACAAAGCATTTTCAATTGCAGACCTCTGCCAAATACCATCGTAATACAGTATCGTGGGAAAGTTTGTGATTTAATATAACAGATGGGTGAACTTTACAAGCGGCTTTGTATGATTATTTTTCTAAGAGGTCTGGTATTTCGTGGTAAGTTATTTTCATTTCAGACTTGATTATTGGTTTTTTTCATTTGTTGAAATATTTAACACGAAGTGTTGATCGACTCTAATATTAACACGAACAGAATATTTTTGTGTGTTCTGTCAACAAACTTGCGAAGTTTTTTTTCCCCAGTTATCGATAACATAATATGATAGGTAAATAACGGAGAATATAAACTTACTTGTGGCCCCTAGGATATTAGCACACACATTCTGACTAGATGGGCAATGTTAACAATATATACATGATTGTCCATCTCAGTCATGTTTGTTGTTCACGGAGAAAACCCAGCAAGACAGATATACTACTTGTTATGCGCAAATACAGGAGGTCTTACGAAAAATACTTCCATATCCGTATTTAATTGTGGTTTCGCGTGTTGCAAATATTAAATTCTGCGATGCTTACTGTAGATAAACAGACATAGACTTAGTTTGATCACGATACATGAACAGTAGGCTTTGCCTTTGGATATAGTCTATGAACCATTTATATCGTAGAACAATAGCGCGGTTAACGAATCACTTACTCAAGTGGAAGATCATTAGACCGCGAGACTCACATTGTATACTAACTTCCTTTTTTTTTTTATTCACACAGTTGTATACACTGGGTCAGAGGCCATGTTTATATCGTAGAACAATAGCGCGGTTAACGAATCACTTGCTCAAGTGGAAGATCATTAGACCGCGAGACTCACATTGTATACTAACTTCCTTTTTTTTTTATTCACACAGTTGTATACACTGGGTCAGAGGCCATGTTTATATCGTAGAACAATAGCGCGGTTAACGAATCACTTACTCAAGTGGAAGATCATTAGACCGCGAGACTCACATTGTATACTCACTTCCTTTTTTTTTTTATTCACACAGTTGTATACACTGGGTCAGAGGCCATGTTTAAATTTTCATGTCAAATTTATTGAAAAGTCACGTTACCCGATATAGTGTATTAAAATGATGACGTATTCGGTAGATTAGTATTTAGGTTTTTAGTGTGTAACGAAACTCACTAGATAACGATTTACATAATTCCACATAGTCGCCATATATATTTAACCTGATGAGGCAAATAACACTGCGCAGATAGCTTCAGATTAGAGACGTAGCCTTCTTATATTTTTTATAAACTTGCGTAATTGAATAATTATAGTTTGTTAGCAGATATTTGAATGTGTGAATGTAATATCATATAATGTGATACATTCGAATGTAAACGTAATCAAAAATATATTGTATACACGTGTTTAATCACATAAAAAATTATTTATATATTCGTTTATGATAACGGTCTCGTGTAAATGCAGTGCAAAGTAGCGTGTGGTATGCAAAAACTGTGGAGAGCATATGTTAGTGGAGGTTGCCTGGCCAAGGGCTCGAGATCACCATCGTACGTCTCGGCCGTTCTGATTGGTGTCTTTTTATACAGCATGACAGATTTTGCCAGGTTTTGTGACGATGTATGTTGCCATAACGATGACTACAAGTAGACAAACCCGTTTTTCGCAAGAAAAATAAAGATTAGCACATGCTTTACTTCAATACTCTGTGGGCCTCCTAGTCGTTCTACTTTGCTTGCTATACACGTGTCATTCTTTCTTTGACTGGCCAATCACTATACAATGACTCCTGTTACGATAATTTCTGATTCACGGACAGACACACGAGACGCGTAACAAGTAAGTCATCCAATCACAGAAATAGAAACCAGGTAAATTGCTTCGAAATTGAACAAGTCCTGATGTCTTTTCGAGAGAATCGGGTGTCCCGAACTATATCGAATTACATCTGATGACGTCAATTTGCACATATATTTATATGTGGCTCAGTACATTGTGCTTATCATACGCGTGACATCAAAGACTTGTTCACATGATGTATATAAAGTAGTAACTTCCAAATTTGTCATTTGATATAAACTGTACTCAGCAGGAAAATTGAGTTGAATAACGAAATATCCTTGCATGTCGCA
Source organism: Dryococelus australis (assembly GCA_029891345.1). Classification (NCBI taxonomy): domain Eukaryota; kingdom Metazoa; phylum Arthropoda; class Insecta; order Phasmatodea; family Phasmatidae; genus Dryococelus; species Dryococelus australis. Next base: position 8,424,027 of record CM056993.1, read on the forward strand.
ATTACCAGTTGTTTTTAGATGTTTTTTTTTGTGATACTCAAAACTTCTTTCGCCAATAACATCAAGCACAAAATACATTGATTACCGGGAGAGATGTGATGAATTTCGGCAGCTGTTAACATCAGTCTTGAGAGCCGATGAGGGTGAGAGGGTGTTTTAGAAACTGTTCCCCCAGTTGATTTATAAAGTGAGAATTATATCCACTGTAACAATGACCTTCTGTGATACACTTGCACTAAACTGCGTTGTATTTACAGTAAAAGTCAGAGGAAACAACAGCCAACAGCATTATTAAAATGTCTTCCTTAAAAATTTCCACCAAAAAAATTTATATCTCTATTTATTAGCTCCGAGGAGTAAGCGAGTGCTATAATGATTCAAGTACAGTCATATTTGGCGTGATCTAAATAGAGCTGTATTCCGCAGTTTTTGAAGGCACTGAAGACGTATCTACTCTTACGGTGTCTCCAGTTTTCATGAAGTTCACTGCAACGAAATATTACACTAGAAGTATATAATTGATCAATATAACAGCTCGTATTGTTTTTTTTTAATGTTACGTAGGACATGATTTTTGTTTGGAATATTGTTAACTCGGCATTATATTAACTTACTACAGCCGGGCAATATTGAACATTGTGCACTACAGTATGCGTCCGGTATTTTTGTTTCGAATATTGTTAACTCGGCATTATATTAACTTACTACAGCCGGGCAATATTGAACATTGTGCATTACAGTATGCGTCCGGTATATTGTAGACCAGTAGTATAGTAACACCTACAGTACTGCGTCATACCCTGACGGATATAGGAGCCTAACTACTAGCTTGTGTTGACTATCTCTAAATTACTACCGAGTTAAAAGTGCTAAGTAGAGTTCAGACCTGCGTTCTGGGCCACGCGTTCTATGTAAGTAGAAGTAAGGTGCGTGTTCTGGGCCACACACGCTGTGTAAGTAGAAGTAATATGTATGCACTGGGCCACGCTCGCCATGCAAGCAGAAAGTCGGAGGTGTGTTCTGGGCCACACACGCTGTGTAAGTAGAAGTTGTATGTGTGTACTGGGCCACTCTCGCCGTGCAAGTAGAAGTCGGAGGTGTGTTCTAGGCCACACACGCTGTGTAAGTAGAAGTTATATGTATGCACTGGGCCACGCTCGCCATGCAAGCAGAAGTCGGATGCGTGTTCTGTGCCACGCACACTGTGTAAGTAGAAGTTATATGTGTGTACTGGGCCACTCTCGCCGTGCAAGTAGAAGTCGGAGGTGTGTTCTAGGCCACACAAGCTGTGTAAGTAGAAGTTATATGTATGCTCTGGGCCACGCTCGCCAGGCAAGTAGAAGTCGGATGTGTGTTCTGTGCCACGCACACTGTGTAATTAGAAGTTATATGTGTGTACTGGGCCACGCTCGCCAGGCAAGTAGAAGTCGGATGTGTGTTCTGTGCCACGCACACTGTGTAAGTAGAAGTTATATGTGTGTACTTGGCCACTCTCGCTTTGCAAGTAGAAGTCGGATGTGTGTTCTGTGCCACGCACACTGTGTAAGTAGAAGTTATATGTGTGTACTGGGCCACGCTCGCCAGGCAAGTAGAAGTCGGATGTGTGTTCTGTGCCACGCACACTGTGTAATTAGAAGTTATATGTGTGTACTGGGCCACGCTCGCCAGGCAAGTAGAAGTCGGAGGTGTGTTCTGTGCCACGCACACTGTGTAATTAGAAGTTATATGTGTGTACTGGGCCACTCTCGCTTTGCAAGTAGAAGTCGGAGGTGTGTTCTAGGCCACGCACACTGTGTAAGTAGAAGTTATATGTATGCTCTGGGCCACGCTCGCCAGGTAAGTAGAAGTCGGAGGTGTGTTCTAGGCCACACACGCTGTGTAAGTAGAAGTTGTATGTGTGTACTGGGCCACGCTCGCCAGGCAAGTAGAAGTCGGATGTGTGTTCTGTGCCACGCACACTGTGTAAGTAGAAGTTATATGTGTGTACTGGGCCACTCTCGCTTTGCAAGTAGAAGTCGGATGTGTGTTCTGTGCCACGCACACTGTGTAAGTAGAAGTTATATGTGTGTACTGGGCCACTCTCGCTTTGCAAGTAGAAGTCGGATGTGTGTTCTGTGCCACGCACGCTGTGTAAGTAGAAGTTATATGTGTGTACTGGGCCACTCTCGCTTTGCAAGTAGAAGTCGGATGTGTGTTCTGTGCCACGCACACTGTGTAAGTAGAAGTTATATATGTGTACTGGGCCACTATCGCTTTGCAAGTAGAAGTCGGATGTGTGTTCTGTGCCACGCACACTGTGTAAGTAGAAGTTATATGTGTGTACTGGGCCACTCTCGCTTTGCAAGTAGAAGTCGGATGTGTGTTCTGTGCCACGCACACTGTGTAAGTAGAAGTTATATGTGTGTACTGGGCCACTCTCGCTTTGCAAGTAGAAGTCGGATGTGTGTTCTGTGCCACGCACACTGTGTAAGTAGAAGTTATATGTGTGTACTGGGCCACTCTCGCTTTGCAAGTAGAAGTCGGATGTTTGTTCTGTGCCACGCACACTGTGTAAGTAGAAGTTATATGTGTGTACTGGGCCACTCTCGCCGTGCAAGTAGAAGTCGGAGGTGTGTTCTGGGCCACACATTCTGTGTAAGTAGAAGTTAGGTGTGTGTTCTGGGCCACGCTCGCCATGCACGTAGAAGTCAGAGGTTTGTTCTGGATCTGCCGGTAGGGGCGTCGCTGTGGGCGGCGGGGCAGAGCGGGCTCTTCGGCTGCGAAACGCCGCTGCTCGACATGTTCCTCTTCTCGGCTCTCATCTCCGCTGTCGACCCAGTCGCCGTGCTCGCCGTCTTCGAGGAGATCCACGTCAACGAAATCCTCTACATCATCGTCTTTGGCGAGTCGCTGCTCAACGATGCAGTCACTGTGGTGAGTTGCTTCTTCTTGGCCTTCGCCGATAAAGCATTTCTTTTGAACCATCGTGTACTTGGCTCAAATCCCGAGAGACCTCGTGTGTGTCGTCCTTATTGCTCTATGCGCTTCTCCTCTCCATGCTAGCATCACAACAGCGCGACAGATGCGACGTGTTAATGTCGACACTCACCTAGCGACCAGCACTAAAAAATCTTATAAGTAAATAAAGGCTGTTCACGATAAAGTGAGCACTTTCGAAATCAACCTTAGAAAAAAGTGGTTGCTCCAACCTGCATATATTTTAACGGGTGCACTGAGTGACATGCACCCAGTAAAATTGGTAACGATGTAGGAGAAAGTAGTTACATATCTTAACATCAAATAAAAATTGTTAGGTAGCCATTTGTAATAACTTGAATTATTTCTATTGCTTTATGTTTTATTAATTTGTCGAAGTATAAAAATTACCAGATTTTTAAAATACTTTTCTTTTATAATAATTTTACAGTTTCTCTTGCCGAACGCATGAAGGAAGCGGCGAGGCTCATGAAAATGATAATTTTGCATATGGCTGAAGAACACACAACGTGCATACAAATAGATTTTAAGAGTTATATGGATCTGCACGTTTTCTGTGAAATCGTTGTTTGCACGTAAAAGCATATCTCGGTAAATAAAAGTTCTGGAAATATGACTTTTTGTCAGAAAAGATAAAAAGTAATTATCTATATCCCTGTTATTTTACTTTTGTCGTATTTAATATATTCTTGGAGAAAAAAAAATTGAAGATTGTCAAGTATCGCATTTTTAAATCTTGCCTGTGCAGTTTCCTTGAACGGCAAGAGAAAAATTACAAAGATAAGGACTTGCATCGCTTTTAATAAAACCCCTACGTTACATATATAATTTACACAGTACAGTGCCACGACGGAAACACTGCACGCCTTGTGCGTAGGAGCGATGGGGCAGCACTAGGCGTGCGTGTTAGTGTCGCCCGTGTAGTTCCCTCGCTCATTGACCTTGGACGCGCAGCTCCAACTAACTCTTAAGAAGGGCATTAAAAAGAGATTGTTTTACCGTGAACAGTCTATAGTTGCTTGCCAATACATACAAACCCATTGTACGACAACTAATTATTTCGTTTCATCATTTCTATGAATTTTCTGCTTATTCGACAGTTTCTTTCCATTCCCACTGATACTTTCCATTCCCATTGATACTTTCCATTCTCACTGATACTTTCCATTCCCACTGATACTTTCCATTCCCAATGATACTTTCCATTCCCATTGATACTTTCCATTCCCACTGATACTTTCCATTCCCACTGATACTTCCATTCCCATTGATACTTTCCATTCCCACTGATACTTTCAATTCCCACTGATACTTTCCATTCCCACTGATACTTTCCATTCCCACTGATACTTTCCATTTCCACTGATACCTTACATTCCCACTGATACTTTCCATTCCCATTGATACTTTCCATTCCCACCGATGCTTTCCATCCCCACTGATACTTTCCATTCCCACTGATACTTTCCATTCCCACTGATACTTTCCATTCCCATTGATACTTTCCATTTCCACTTATGCTTTCCATCCCCACTGATACTTTCCATTCCCACTGATACTTTACATGTTTTAATATAGTCTTTATTATACGTAGGCGTAAAACTTTATCTTGCTTATTAATAGAGACGATAATTGCTCAAGATATGACATTGACACCAGAAATATGGCGGATTATACATATTTACAAACCTGTCGCTCCCGCGACGCGAATAAATTATGAATATATTTTTTTACGTATACCTTGTCGCGGGGACGATTTTTGTCGCGTTATCATAGAAGTCTCGATGCTGATTAGTTGGAAAATAATTTAATGCACGTCGCGTCTGCCGGGCATTATGATCTCGACGTCAAACGTAGAAAAAACAAGCCCGTTCCGATAAAATGGTTTTGTTGAATAAAACCAAGTTTGTTTGGCACAAAAAATTTAATTACTTGTATAGGGGCAGTAAAATATTTGTTGTCCGAATAAAATTATTCCGTTGTTCTTATTTGGGTGCCTCAGACTGCTTGATTTGTTTCGTAAAACTAAATAGTTGTTTGGCTCTATTAAAAAATTACGTTATCATAAAAATAGAAGGCACGACCTAGAAACGTAACCAGATCGTTTGCGTCCGAGTGCTACGACCTATAAAGATGAACGTTAGCAAAATAAGAATTTTTTTTTTTAAAGTACATTTTAAATACTAGGAAACGTATTGAAATAAATATTTCTACTTTACAGCTTTACATTCCAGTTTCTTGTTAAACTCGTTTTATTGTAATTTTCAAACCATTATTAACCATCAACAAATGCGTTAACTAACACCTTCTATTCTGTGTCACGAGAATTGCAAACCAATTCTCGAGCTGTATTTCTGAACGAAGGCTAGCGGCCATGCAAGTATATAATACACAGTTGATTCAACTACATATTTTTTGGCAGTCTAATTGGTTTTTCCAAACACACAGGTTTCGTTTCTACAAACAGGTATTTTGTTTGATTAACGAAATCAATTGTGTTGCTTTTAAAAATTTGTTTACTTTAAATTTTTTTTGGAGGGGGTGGTTTGGAGGGAGCTACTATATATGTTTGGCCATACACAAACAAGTATTTCGTTGGGTGTTATCAATAAACCTTTCTCTCAGTGCAGGTAGGTGGGTCCCTTTAAGACCTACCAAACGTCACGTACGACTGTAATAATAGCTATACAGTACTTTCAGAGTAAAATTTCAATCCATATTGAACCTGGAGTGGACTGGAGAATCCAGATTGAAACGTTACTATTAACACATCCTGACTGGACTGAAATAGGAGTGAAGTGAAATAATCCAGTACTGTACTTTTGCCTCTGCTGACTGGAGTGAAGAATGCGGATATAAATTGCGCTCTAAACACATAACGGAGCGAAATGAAAAAAAAAAAGTGGTCACCATATTGAATCGTCAGTTTGTTTATGTAATAGGCAAGAATCATACTAAGACTAGCAAAACAATTTTTTTCTTTTTTCTGTAAGCGAAGCGATGTGACGCAGAAACGGTTAGGAAAGAACAAAAACATGTTTGGCTGTAGAGTGAAGTCACAATTTTTGTTAGATGTTACGCAGGTAAAGCATATTTTAACATTTTTGTAGGGGAAAACGTACAGGAAAGGGGACGTGTGATTTGTTTAGAGCAGAAATGGACGTTGTATATTTCAAAAGTCATATGAGCAAATCATAATTAAGTGGAAATGACTGAAGACTGGTTTCTTTAAAGCATAAGGGAACTATGAAATGTGCTGCACTTTTTTGGGATAAATCCATATTCACTCCAACCTCGCGTAATGTTTGCATATCAATCTAGATTGAAGATTTTACTATAAGCACATTTTCTCTTCCTGCTCCCGCTCCACGTTCGTTCCGTGTTGGCTTTGGCCCGAGTTCCGTCACAAAGTAAATAAGACGCCTATTCCGTGAACTGCAGCAGCACACGCCACCGAAATAGCGTCACTGGACACCAACATATCGCAACGCCAGTAGTAGGATTATAGGGAGTTTGTCACAAAGTGATGGGGGATTGGGGTGTCGGAGCTGTTAATGCTCTGTCATTCCGATCACCCGGCAGCCATTTTACCTCACAATTCTCCTTTTTTCCTTCAAAACTTCCCTTTTTACTTCAAAATTTCCCCTTTCCTTTCACAATTTCCCTTTTCCCCACAAAACTTCCCATTTTTCTACTAAATTAACTTTTTCCCTCAAAATTTCTCAATTCCCTCAAAATTTCCCTTTTAGAAACCAAATTTCTCTTTTTTTAAAACTTTCTTTTTTCCTTTACAATTTTCCAATTTTTCCCTCAGAAAAGCACCCATCCTCCCAGTTGTAAAAACGATCCCCCAAAAGGCACGATTCGATCCATCAGAATAATCTGGAGGGATCATTTTGGAGAGTAAGGCAATGGCGGATCTTCTCCGCATTTTTGGGTTCAAGTTCATCCAAGGTCATGGGCATTGGGTCAAGTTCAAAAGTCAATGATACCGAGATCTAACATGGCTGACAAGAGGGCTGACAGAACGAAGATGGCTGATGGTCAGGTCTGACTACGGACCCTGGACCATGTAGATCGACTTGGGATACTCTATGCCTAGAAAACCAATATGCCCGCCACTACTCCGCCCTTTAAAACGACCCCCCTCCCAAATCCTTCCGACTGATTAAAAAGTGTCTCTCGGAGATCGGTGCTTTTTTTAAAGGGAAAATGGGAAATTTTAAGGGTAAAGGGGAATTCGCGAGTAAAAAATATGATGCTTTGAGAGGATATTCTGTTTATTTTGAGGGGAAAATGGTATAATTTGAGTAGGGAAAAGGATACTTTAGAGGGAAAATGGCCACTAGGCAACCGGAATGACAGAACGTGAACAGCTCCGACGTTCCGATCCCCCATCCCTTTGCGCAAACCTCCCCATAATCCCCATAGTAACGCCGTTCTCCAATCAGTGGTTGGTAACTTACTTGCCAGCCAGTAGCCCATCCAATAGAGTATGTTTCGCAGTACGCGGTAGCCAATCAGACCCAAGGCCTATTCCCAGATACTCGCTCAACCAATCTGCAAATGGGTACTCCCACATCAAAGGAACTGCAACGCCATTTCCTGAGTAAGTTAGTATGGAGCAGTACCGGAATAAAAAGGGAGGAGAGGGGAGAAACGGCAGATCCCCGAGAAAACCCATTGACCAGCGGCATGTCTGGCACGATTCCCAAATGGCGAAAATGCGGGAGCGACCCCACCCGACTAGGTGGGAGGCGTTTAGTCTGTTCACCACACCACCGCGGCCCCCACGCCATTTTGTCTCTTGTGTATTTACTTCCTGCGTGGTTCAGTCCAGCCCAGTGTTTCAGTGCAAGTGTTTTACACTGGTGAGGCACATGTAGGTGCTGTACCACATGTTCGAGGCGTACTCAGAGATGGGCCCTGCCAACATCCTGTACTCGGACTTGCTGAGCGGCTTCGCGTCCTTCTTCGTCGTCGCCATCGGCGGCACAGTCATCGGCGTGCTCTGGGGCTTCCTCACGGCGCTCGTCACCCGCTTCACGCTCGAGGTGCGCGTCATCGAGCCAATCTTCATCTTCGTCATGGCCTACCTCGCCTACCTCAACGCCGAGATCTTCCACATGTCCGGCATCCTCGCGTGAGTACGCTACATAACTAATTATAGCTACACTCACCTGTTTTCCCCGAACATATCTACGCGAAGGCTACTCTCCAATGTCGTACGGCTAGAGACCTGAAACCTTCGCGTATTCATCTCAGGATGTAGTAGATATACACAGTTCATTCGGGCGCAACGGCATCGACCATGGGGAGGTAAGAGTTTTTTGCCATGACGTCACAGGAGCGGCCAGCGGCCATATCGGTTGGTGCCATCCACCATATTGGTAGGTAGCACAGCCAGGGCTCGATGCCATGTTGAATGTTCGTCCCCCTATCATTCCTAACATATATTTTAATAAAACTAATATTTTATAAACAACTATGTGAAAATTAAACTGCCAGGATATGTGTGTGTGTGGGGCAGGCGACATTCTTATGGCACCGCGGGAGAAGGGGACCCAATTTAAATGACCCCCGAAACAAGTGTGCCTGAACTGACCTTGATCGCACCTGAGATTTGCATAACCGGGCGAAAATAATTGTATAATATCAGTTCTAACATACGGTATTCAAGGTCAGGGCAGCAAGTGTTCGCTGTGGCTTTCGAGATTGGGGGGAGGGGAGGTGGATATGATTGGGTAGGGAGGAGTGAAATGTTAGCAATTACACAGGTCTGCACCTGTTTGGCATCAGGTAACTGCACACATTCAAGCGTACATGATTCAATTTTGTTTTCGTACCTGCACAGTGTCAGATGGCAATGAGGTACATACTTGCACGGTGCAGGTAACTGCACTGCAAGCACATGTGCCTTAAAGTCGTTTTAGTACCTGCACAGTGTCGGATAGCCATGATACCTGCACCTGCACAGTGTCAGGTAACTGCACACATGAATGGACATGTGTTTTCAAGTCGTTTCCACACATCTGCACTTGCACTTTGTCAGGTAACTGCACACATAGTTGCCACACCTGCTTGGTGTTGGGTAACCGTGAAATCAACTCGCATTTGAAGGAACAGTATTAACTTTTTTTTAAATAAGCTTTTATTTAACTTGGCTTCTTTGTATGTACGGTGTCTGTCCGACCTCTATGCAATGCACTGGCGTGCAGTCTGCCTGCAGTGAATTACTGTTCGTTAGGTTGCAGCCCGAAGTTTGGAAGGGGCCACCAATGTTTAACTATACATTATTAGTCGTTTTAGTGTCAACGAAGGTATAAATTAATATATAAATAGTCTACATTTATAATAATAACAAATTGAAAATAAATGAAGCATAAAAACCCTTTTAAAACCAACCTTTTATTTAATGAACTAAAAAGAGAAAAATTATTACAGTAGTTACAGAATTTGTAGAGCTTTTAAGATATAATAGCAAGGGTCCGATTATTAAAATCGATTAATTGCTTTCAAATATTTGGTTAGAAGCATAATCGTTTAATGTATGAATTTTTCTGAAAAATTGGTTTATTTTCCCGGTGTAGCATGGGAAACTATTAAGGTTGGGAAGCTCAATGATATTAGTTTGGCAAATAAAAGGTTTGCTGCCAGGTAGCACTAGTCTCGCATGTGTAATGGATTTTTCAATTTTATATGTAACTGCAATTTTCATAAAATGAAGCTAATTGTGAAATAGTTTCCGAGTTGTATTGTGTTAGACCCTACGTAAAGAATAAACTTTGTTCTTCGCACTAGAATATAAATGTAACGAAATATATTTGCATATATTGTTAAATATTTGTGTAGTAAATTGGATATAGCAAAACATAGTCTTACACAAATTCTTTTTTTTTTTTAATATCCGAACTAAATCGCACAATTAAATAGTGAGATGGTTAAAAAATATCATTTTTAGGTCTTTCCTTCGCAATTTCCGTAAACGAAAGGAGAAAAGTACACATTTCCATTTAATGATAACTACACATTTTTCGAACTTCAATTCGTAATGTTTTTCCATTTTTATAGATTGCTTATAAACGCCCAATGCTAAACACAGTTGTATTTTTATAGATTGCTTATAAACGCCCAATGCTAAACACAGTTGTATTTTTATAGATTGCTTATAAACGCCCAATGCTAAACACAGTTGTATTTTTATAGATTGCTTATAAACGCCCAATGCCAAACACAGTTGTATTTTTATAGATTGTTTATAAACGCCCAATGCCAAACACAGTTGTATTTCTATAGATTGCTTATAAACGCCCAATGCCAAACACAGTTGTATTTTTATAGATTGCTTATAAACGCCCAATGCCAAACACAGTTGTATTTTTATAGATTGTTTATAAACGCCCAATGCCAAACACAGTTGTATTTCTATAGATTGCTTATAAACGCCCAATGCCAAACACAGTTGTATTTTTATAGATTGCTTATAAACGCCCAATGCCAAACAAAGTTGTATTTCTATATATTGCTTATAAACGCCCAATGCCAAACACAGTTGTATTTCTATAGATTGCTTATAAACGCCCAATGCCAAACACAGTTGTATTTTTATAGATTGTTTATAAACGCCCAATGCCAAACACAGTTGTATTTCTATAGATTGCTTATAAACGCCCAATGCTAAACACAGTTGTATTTCTATAGATTGCTTATAAACGCCCAATGCCAAACACAGTTGTATTTTTATAGATTGTTTATAAACGCCCAATGCCAAACACAGTTGTATTTCTATAGATTGCTTATAAACGCCCAATGCTAAACACAGTTGTATTTCTATAGATTGCTTATAAACGCCCAATGCCAAACACAGTTGTATTTTTATAGATTGCTTATAAACGCCCAATGCCAAACAAAGTTGTATTTCTATATATTGCTTATAAACGCCCAATGCTAAACACAGTTGTATTTTTTACTGTTTGAATTATTTGTGAAAACAATATTGGAGGAACTCGGCAGTTTTGCACACTTAATCTATGACTTCCATTGGTGAAATTCGGTCCACTTGGAAATTCGGCTACTAACTGCAATAAAAGAAGTGTACTTATTTCTCGAATGCAAATTGAACCCACTTAGCAAATGTTCAAATTGCTTCTTTAACACTACAAGTTTATGATTTCCTGATCAAACTCTTAACTTGAGACGATAGACGACTGACTGGTTGTAGGGATGCTTCCATAAGTTCTTCATTCCAGTGCCAGTATAGTTTTTATAGGGGAAGGAGTAATAAACTTTTAAACATGTGTGTTACAGTGGAACATAATGCTCAACTACTTTGTTTGAAATTAAACTCTTTCAAGTGGAACATCTCCTTGTCGACCTGCCATGGTACTTCAAAGAAGAAATCCAAGCGTTATTGAAAATGCTGCAAACATCTCTTGCTACCGCAGTGTCAGAATATTTTTCCAAAATTCCAAATTACTATTGTCAAAGTTTGTGAATTGCGGCCACTTATCTAAAAATAATTGAATGAAAATAATCGATATAGTAGATTAATGTAAGGAAAGTTATCGATTAATTGCAACGAAATAATCGATTATCTTACTAATCGAATCGTAATCGATTATCCCTACAGGACGGTCGGCGGCAAATCTACGATGCTTAACACCTCGATTACGAAATATAATATAAACAAATATAAATTATTGGATTGTTATTTATTACCGTCAATCACGAAACTAGTTTGCGTATGTACTGAATTAACATATTCATTATACTTTAACATTGGCGAATTTTAATCTGTCAGGGAAAGTAAATTCTTATTGGTCATTTTGGCGAGAGAACAATATTGATCGACTTATATCGAAAATTTTTCCCAATGAGCGCTAAATTCTGTTTTCTTCGGCAGTGAAAAATATCGTTGTCTAAATTTAATGCTTAAAACGGACGTAATATTTTTACAATTATCACTGCAAGGCTGCGAAAAGGTTAGTAATTAAGAAAATAGTAAATTATGCAATAACGACTTAATAATGTTGCGAAATATATAAATGATACACAAGACTTAGGCCCCTACTTGCTTTTTAAAACATGCCTAGTGTATTTTATGAAAAGTTTTTGTTAAAAAAATAATAATTTACGCATTCGCGCATGAATTTTGAAGATAAAAATCAACAAGGTGCTAATTTTGTGATTTCGTATTTTTGCTAACCTCCACTGGATATGTAATCCGAAGTACCGAATTACCAAATACGTCACCATTTTTGTATAGGAAATTGGTTCACGTAATCATTTTGTCAACAAAAACTGCCATTTCGGACATGGCCTCAGTCGGCTGTCCATTAGCCCATGTTCCAATTTTACCTCAGATTATTATTATTTACTTACAGTTTAGTTGTTAGTTCTAACTCGTACAGGGCGCGGCTTACGAATTTCAATCCCATTGAAGAAGGAAGTCAAATGTACACAGTTTGGAGTCCAGCTTGTTATCAACTGAATTCGCGAAATCTCCGGGTCTCTATCTATAACTAGAGCCACGAGTATTTCGCGAGTTCACTCGCAGGCGAGGTAGACTCCAAACACTTGTTGTTTTCTCCTGATGCTGTGATTGGACGACAGTTGTTTAGACACGCCCCGTTTGACTGTGCGCCAGTAATGAGCAGGGATCAGTAGTGCGAGTGAGTATTTAACAGTCCCGTACAGATGGCTTACTTCGACGCGTGCCCAGATAGGCTACTAGGCATGCTGGTCGACGATTTTGTCCGCTAGACCAAAAGCGGGGTGGTCTAGTTTAAGTAGACGGAGGGATACGAGGGGTGTTGGTTAGTGCGTATGCACTAGTGCTTCTTGGCTGCGATGGTCGTAGTGTATGTAGCGAGCTCGGCCCACGTTGAACTGGCGATTACACACTGTTCAAAATTACCCTATATTTACGGAATGTACAGTGTATATACGGAAAGGCAATTCGCAATGACGAAAAACGGAGTTTAGTCCGTAAATACAAAATAGGGAAAGTCTCCGTATTCCCTTTGGCTTCGAGTTACGGGGACGAACAATGCCGATTATACACGAAGCTTTCTTCGCCACTGTAATAAGAAAATTATCGTTTGTGCGGCAGTTACGGTTATCCACGCGACTATGGCCTATTCTTTCAAACATTAAAAAATGGTCTCAGGCGTCTGTAACATTTGATTGCCTTGCCCTCATAGCTCAGGGGTAGAGGGGCCGCGCCCCGGTGCCTCCGACACGGCAGATCTCCAGCTCGCCTGTCACACTGGGAATCTAACAGCAGGAAGGCCTCACTAGAGCTTCGTCAATATCTAATGTCACGACAATGTCAAATGAAGGAAAAAAGAATAAAGGTTAGAGTCGTAGACTGGTGGTTTTTCTGACTCTGGTTCAAATCTCGCTGGTACAAAATATTTCAACTTTTTAAATATAATTTTTTATACACGGCAGAACACCCACATAACGAAAATTAAAGACATTTTCACTATCTCTTTTTATTTTAAATGGAATGCACAGAAAAATATCTTGGAAATTAACGGAGAGGTTCCGTGAAATTTACGGAATACCCGTTTTCTGAAAATCGATGTGTCCGTAATTTTACGGAGAATTTACGGACACTTCTGTATAAATTTTTACCAGCATTTTTCCGTAAAATGAAGGAAATGTTTTCTTTAACAGAGCACAGGTAAGCTTCGTTTGTCCAGATGTGGAGGTTATCGCAGCCGAATGCTGTAGCAGTGTCGGTTATCAGTCCTTTCACCACGGGATGGCACGAGAGAAGAATTCACGTGCACGGAGATGCAAATAAGATGGTTACAGGAACAGCCGATACCATTCTGCTAGTTTATTGCTATTTCTGCTTGTTACCGGAAGCACTTTTTTGGTGTGCTGTTGGGCTGGCGGTAGCAGTTGCTATTTGTGCTATAAAAAGCAGCTATTTCTGCTCTTGCTCGCCGAGGTACAGCAGAAATATCAAGACTAGCTAGGTGGAAAAAAAATGGCCTCCAAATTAAAATTACAAACGTTGAAGTGTCTTGAGAGTGACGATTGCAAATAGTAAGTTGCTTTTGTGCAGACAGATGAAGAGAATATGTTTGGGTATCCTGCAAGAAGTGCACAGAGAAATAAAAATAACTAAGACAAATTAATCTTCAAAAATAAGTTATCTTGAGTGGTCAAAAATTTTAATATATTTAAATTGCGCACAGACAATAACTATTATCAACATTTTAAAATAACATTTCGTTAATATATTTTTAATTTATTTTTACTGCTGTTAGTCGCTCGTGTTGTCCTGCCGAGTAACTGCTGTTTTTGCCGCTTTGTGGCTCGTGGAAAATAGCACTTGCTCTCGGGTAGTAGGAAAAGCGTACGACGCGAACAAAGCTACTGACTCGTGGCTGAGCTGGGTGGCACAGTCCAGTTCTGCCTGCCTGTCCGGTGTGGGTTGAGGAAGTCCACTCAACTGTCTGGTGGTGAGGAGTGCTGAGTGTCTCTCCCTACGTTTACTGCTGTGCCTATAGTCGTAAGGCATGGAGTATCTGCTTGCAGTATGCTAGGTACACCTTGACGTGAATAAACTAAACATAGTTTATAGTGTCAGTCTGGTCTTGGCTTGCTGACCAGACTCTGTGAAGTCTCCACTGATCCCCCACGCATGCGGGCAGATCAGAGACGGGGAATGGACGGCAGGTCTTAAGCTACAAGATATCCCAGCACTAACAATACTGTGGGATAAGGTAATAACTTGAGACTGTCTCTTCTCCCTGGGCGAAGGTGTTGCTAGTGGTTGTGGCTCCTCTGTTCCTCTCCGCCGGCTCTGGTACAGTGCTGTGGTAGTTGGAAAGCAACAGATGTCAGTCTAATGGTTCTGTAGAAAATATGACGGACCACCTGACGAGCGCCCGCGGTCGAAGTTCATTTGGTTATATCAATTACCCGGTTCTCTTGAATGGTGTACAGCAGGCAAACAGACGTATACTCTCAGAAATAAAAGTGGTAAGTTAAGAAACAAAATCTAATTTAGCAGCAACTGTTAAAATACACTATTTGAAAGACAGTGTCCTGTCAGTGGTGACTCCCAAATATTTTGGGGATCTATTATGCGCTATGAGTACTGCTAGTTATTTTTCGCGTAAAATTATCAGTACATGATAGACTTCAATGCTATAAGCACCCAACAGCAGTTTGTCTATTGCCATTGGTTGCTGTCTCCTTGAGAAGGCGTGTTCATATTTGACCAGGCCACTCAGAGTTCGGCGACATCGACACGGCTCCTACGTGATTCGTGTGCAGGCAGTTAACACGTGTCAAAAAGTAATTCAGCCAATCAAGATAGGTAACCGACCCTACAGTGTTTTGAAATATAACTTGTCTTGAATTCTTTTCGCAGAATTTCACCACCCCTGGCTATGAGGTTGCCTTCAAAGTAAATTTGCAGATCTCTGTTAGAAATCTTGTCATTTAAATGGCAGCATGAAACCTTCGTGCAATGTTTGTCCGCATCCTCATGGCGCACTCTGGGTAATGCTAAATGGGCTAGCAAATAAAGGCAGTCAGACAATCTTAGGATCACCTGGCTCTTGAAAAGAAGCATATCTATCTAGGCTATCATCATGCAACACATCTGGTGGAGAGAAACAGTAGGATGAAGATAACAGAACTGGTTGTGTAAAGTTCCGAGGATACACGGGGCTGTAAAGAATGGCTTACGTGGGATATGTGGAGGTCGCCAGGGATAATGGGAGAAATGATATACGGTCTGAAAAGGAAAGGCAAGACTACGAATTTCTGGCGGGGACACAGCACTCGCTCAAGGCCAAAGCACTCAGGATGATTAATCTCCTTGTGATATTGGCGGAAGATGATACATAACTGACCTAGCGCATCGATGGTGCGCCGACAACTCCGCCCCTTTTAGGGGGCCACGGTGGTTGAGCGGTTAGAAAGCTCACCTCCCACCAAGGCGAACCGGCTTCGATTCCCAGCGGGGTGGATACCGGATTTCCGAAAGTGGGAATCGGGCCGGACGATGCCGTTGGTCGGCGGGTTTTCTCGGGTATCTCTCGCTTCCCCCGCCCCTTCATTCCAACGCTGCTCCATACTCACCTCAATCACCCTCATCGGCTCTGAAGACCTCGATGTTAAGAGCCGCCCAGTTAGCTCCTCTTCACACCATTATGTGTGAGAGATCTCATTCGTCAACAAGACTACATTTCGTAGCCTCATTCACGCATGTTGCCAATAAAATACCTTATTTTGGTCTCGATGTGAGACAGTGTACCAATAATTATTGCACAGGCCCGAGAAAAATGTTTGTTCGTTGTAACACCTAAGTTACTTATTTACATGTGACTAAAATATTTTATGAAGACTTTGAAGACTAGGCTTGAGTTCTGCACGAGTGACGCTACTTTGAAAATGCTCTTGTCGTTGGAAATAAAACTTGTCTGGATTCCCGGGTGCGTGAAGCTCCGCGAAACTAAACGTCGGCATGCTCCTGTTACCTCCATCAACGTAGTTAGTTCTTCTCTATTGGTAGGCTATGATTTCACGTCACTCTTGAAAAGGCGACGCGTAGCTATGGCTCCCATCCCCAGGATAGGAAAGTGTACAGAAGTGCGCCTGTTTTTGTTGTAGGATAACGTTCTGTGGGATCACCATGAAGAACTACGTGGAGGCAAACATCTCGCACAAGTCTCACACCACCATCAAGTACGCCATGAAGATGCTGAGCTCGTCCTCCGAGACCATCATCTTCATGCTGCTGGGCGTGTCGACAGTGAACGACAGCCACGACTGGAACACGTGGTTTGTCTTCCTCACCATACTCTTCTGCTCCGTCTACCGGGCCATAGGTACGTGGTTTGTCTTCCTCGCAAAACTATTTGTCTTGCCTGCAGAGAGATATGTGAATGGTGTTGAGGGTCGATAAGGGTGAAGTGAGGCGAGTATGTAGCAACTCCGGAATGCAAGGATGGGGGAAACGGGAGATCCTCGAGAAAACCCGCCGTCCAGCGGCAAAGTCTGGGACGATCCCCACATTTCCATTTGCCATTTCAAAGCTCATCCCCATACTTCTACCTCCGGTATGTTCCCGGGAATGGAATTACTATAGGCTGTTCACTGTAAAGTTTGCACTTATGAGTCCCTAGTTTCGGCCATTTTTTAAAACCTTTAAACAAATTTTAAAATTAATATTATCATATATGTAATAATCACAGTGTGTAAATCCCACTACTCACTCAGAAGTTGACGTCTAGGGCTAAAATAAAACATGTTTATTGAATATTATTCCAAATGAGTGGGCAATCAAAGGTACTCACTTTACCGTGAATAGTCTATAGCAATCGATGCTTCATATAGGTATAGTTATCAAAATGTTTTCGCGAACCCCCGGTGTCGTGTTCTTCCCGAGAACAAGAGGTGTTCCGGGGTGTAGTGAATCATCTTGTGGCTATATGTATATGTGTGTGTATATATAAATATAACATATATATATTTATAACACTTTGTAATTTACGTTATGATACGGAACTTCTTTCACTCCAACGTTACCAACTTTACTGGATGCATGTCACTCAGTCAGCGTGCCCGTAAAAATATATGCAAGTAGGACCAGTGACTTTTTCTAAGGTTGAACAGCCTATCGTGTATATATATATATATATATATATATATATATATATATATATATAGTATAAGAAGTAGCCAATTTTTAAAGTATTTTTCTTTTGTTGTAATTTTACAGTTTCTTTTGTACGACACGTGAATAAAGTGTTCAAGACCAAGGCAACATTAATTGTACATGTGATGCAATAATACACAATGTACATACATACAAGTAGACATCACGCGGGTGTGTCAATAGTGTTCAGTTTGCCGTGAATCGCGTATAACCTAAAGAAACTTTCCAGTTTATCGTCGTGCCCATCAAACTTCGCCTAGACACACTGGGCAATGTGAATGAGCGCGTAGTCATCATCGAGTAGAGGCCCTTCGCCAGGGATCACATTCTGGAGAAGGATGCAGATGGTAGCAGTGGGAACGTATGCACACATGCAGACGTGCTATGCCCTCCTCATGCAGGTCCAGGTCTACAAGTTTCCCCACATCACGCAAGGAGTTCACTTCCCGCACGCTAACACATGCTTGACGTTAGGACGGAGCTGTCAGCACAAAAGGCTTCTGCGAGTATTCTCCAGTCATTGAATCGCCCGGTAGTATGAAACAATGTGATTGTAGACTTATCAGACCAGACATCTGGCCCCATTACAGTTGTGGCCAGTGTGCTATTGCCGCCAACTCAAAGCGTTACGCTGTTTCACCAATGTTTTGGAATAGCCACTCTGACATTAACGTTCGCAGTATGAAGTTTTGCTTGATACGAGATTTTGGAAATGGGTGTTCATCTTGGATGTTATCCGGGGTACTGTTGCCTTGTGCTTGCAGGATAATGTCTGTTCCAGCACTACTTCCCTCACCAGTGCACATTGGTATTTTGAGGGTTACTTCTTGCCATGTTTGGTGTGATCGTTGCCGTAACACTCCAGTCTGCTTGGAAATCCGGAAGGTTGGTATTATTTGTCACTGAGGGTCCAGCGAGGCACCATTCGACGGTCATACCTCTTCAGATGTCTGAAAGTTCAGATATAATTCCATTCGACTGCTAGTAGAATGATCACGCACATCCCGTATGCTGATTGAATGATTGTTCCACCTTCGCGTCCACTAAGTGGGTATGTGTTGGGTGAAGTGACTGTACTTCGCGTCCACTAAGTGGGTATGTGTTGGGTGAAGTGACTGTACTTCAAATACGACGTGCGGCTCTTATCCACTTTTCTATAAATTTCTGCTAAGTTATAAAATTTAAAATTCTTCGGAAACTACTTTTAACAAAAATTATCTTAAATAAACTGAAATGTTGCAAAAAAATCGGCAGCACGAGAACACACAAGTTAGGAACTAAAGGTTGTTCACGGAAAAGTCATTGCAGTTCCAAGCACACGCCTTCGCATTTTGTTTTTGTTTGACGAGTCACCCGTTAACTCAGCTCTGACTGGGATGGGGCAAGATTAACTCAGCAGTGATTAAGTCAAGGATCTAGTTAACTCGATTACACCCCGAGGCGTGGGTAGACTCTGATCGATCAAAGCCCCGAGCGGCCAGATTGAAGGGACACTCTAACCAGGTTAAGCATTTCTGCCTTTTTTTTTTCTATGTAGGACGTATTAAGCGACAAAGAGAGTTGTTATCTAAACCGCGTGCATCAAAAAAGCATCCTGCAATGCAGCAGTTTGATTTTCTGTAGGTGGAGCTGTCTGATGGGTGAGACAGCACATTAGGTATAAAAACAGCTGTTGCCGATGTTTCTCCTCGAAACAGTACCGACAGTTAATTTAACCCATGCAGGCAAATCGCGGCGAATAAAAGTACAGGTTCCTTGGATTCCACCTGCAAATTTAACACTAATTCGCTGATAAATTTATACTTTTAAGCGTTGCTACGTTTTTTTTAGGCACTCTCAATATTTTATCAGTTTTGAGAACCGATAGAAATCGACGTGTTCTTGGGGTTATTGTCAGGAGCTGTTTCTGAGGCCACGACACATAATCTCAGCAACGATTAAAGTTTCTCACGCATCAGGGACTCAACTTATTGGCTGCTGTTTCCCGTTGCGAACAATGGGAATCTTCATAACTTCCCTTATACCGAACACAGTGAGAGAAATACTTAAGGCGCCCGCCTACCTATAGAAATATTCGCAATCTGGTTGAGGGGACTGGGCTAGATGACTTAACTGTGGAGGAATGTGAAACTAGCGTGCAGCTGTCCCCTCCCCCACACCTCCTCTCCACACCCGCTGAGTCGACGACCACAATAGGGTGGTTCAAAAATGTTTACTACCTGCGGTGGATCTCGGTATAGGCCGTGGAAGGAAGCGAAGATGCAGTAGAAACAAACTTGTGCCTCGCTCGACCGTAAGAACTTCTAAAGTAAACGCAGATCTTTCTGTAAGCCTAACTATTTATTCTGAAGATTTAAAATTCTTACTGTGTATAAATAAACTGTTCTGCCTGTAACTCAATATTAATTTCCTTTCTTTGAAATTTGAAACACCACTACCTTATTATTTTATTGATGTTAAGTCTGAAGTGAAGTCCAGTGCAGGTTTCTATCTTGGTTTCGCAGGAATCGTGTTATTAGTATTTCAGATATCATACAGTTTTTTTCAAAGCCATTTTGAGGAGATCAAAAATTACATTTGCAGTAAAAGTAATATAGTAAATCTGCAGTTCAGATACTCTCTGAAGTGTGTGTTCTTTTATATTGAGTACACATTTACTAGTTTTTTTTTTTAAGGGGAGGGGGGGGAGAGAGTATTTGTAACATGCTGCAAAAACGATACATAAGTACACAGAAGTGAAATGACGTGACGGTCCCTTTGGTAAAAGCGAATTCGTTCTCTCATTGGCTGCTCGGAGCTCTGGAAACGTGTCTAGGGTCTGACTGCATACCGCGACGTGCTAGGAACGTTTCTGTATTGGTTCGGTTGCCTTTTGGTACTTCATCTTCAGGCGCTGATTGGAGAATGTTGTTCCGCCTCATTCTTGGCAAGCTTGGCCATGTTGGTGAGAAGTGGTTCTGGAATCCACGTAACACGAGTCCATTTCTCTTCTGTGTTCTTAGATATTCTGTGCTGCAATGCTGGTTACTAGGCAGGTTTGCTTTGCTGTTGTCTTCCATACAGAACCTAGGAAATGTCGTAACTACCTAGGTCTGTGACTAGTATAATCTCCTGCTTAAGTTCACTTACACAGTATTCCTTTTTTTTTAACGCTTTGATTTTGTAGATTAAATTTATTCCTAATTCTGTTAGACTCCTATTAGATGTTAAAGGCACACTGTTCTCCACTCTATATAATTATTCTGTGGATCACTTATACTGATTGAATTTTTTACTGCTTAATGTTAAAGATTACTTTCGATTTCCCACTATATTCGCCTTACATAGCCAAATGAAAAACTCCAACTTGTCTTTAAAGTGGCTGTTTACTGTTTGCACCTCATGTCATTTGCAAACTTTGCCATTATCCAGATACTTATTCTCTTATTACTGGTGTTTACTTGGAAGTATTTCCTCATAGTTCTCTGGATTGGAAGTCTTTCCTAGTAGTCCTGTGGATTGGAAATCTTTTCTAATAGTCTTCTGGATTGGAATTCTTTTTTAATTGTCCTCTGGATATGAACTATTGAATACTTCGATCTTTAGAACAATTTATGTTCAAAAGTAAAGGGTGTTATTTATATATGCTAGCTGGTAAACTGAAATATGATGTTATATACAGATTGACCTTTAGTATAATACATGCGAATTTTTAAATATTTTTATAAAAAGGAAATAATACTCGCATTTCTCAATTTTGTAACATTATACATTAACTATGGATATGAAAAACATGTAATAAGAATATATACAAACACCATAAATATTTGATGATGCAAACACAGCACAAACCACTGGAGCTAAAAACATATAATTTATTGGGATGCTTTAAAAATGAGTTTTATTTGTTTATTTATTTATTTCTTCCAAAATTTAACACATAAGGCGATGTCAACTGGTAACAAGTTCTTCACCAGTTCCTCAAAATTTCTTTAATTCGATTTTATTTTAGATATAGTTTTTCGAAATTTCGAAACATGTGCTTTGGAATTTGTAGAATTCTTTTTACCGGTTCCACGTTATAAAAATTAGGAAAAATGTATTTTTCCTTTGAATATTTCTTTGCGTTACATTATTTTTTTATTTGGATATCTTTTGGTGTTTTACGCTCATTTTTAAGCTGTAA
This sequence comes from Dryococelus australis, assembly GCA_029891345.1. Taxonomy (NCBI): domain Eukaryota; kingdom Metazoa; phylum Arthropoda; class Insecta; order Phasmatodea; family Phasmatidae; genus Dryococelus; species Dryococelus australis. The sequence goes on from CM056993.1 coordinate 8,445,857, forward strand.
TGGCGGGACAATTTTAAGTTTTATTTTCAACACACAAAATTACGAAAGCTAAAATTTAATTCACGATGAAAGTAGCTGCAGGTAGAAATTATGTTTAACTTAAATTTACGGCCTACTAACTTAATGACAAACTAAAATTCCGACTGAGAGAAACCACGATTTTTTTATACTACACAAAATTATTCCGTGGTAGATTCAAGTTCTTTGCTATCGAAGCAGCAAGGAACAATTTTATCTGCCAAATATCACTTTCTTCGTCCGAGCGAAGTGACGCAGTGGTGAATCACTCAACTCTCATTCGGGAGAGACCAGGTTCGAAACCTAATTCGGTCATTCTGATTTCAGTTTTCCATGTTCTTTTTAAGATTACAAATGCCATGATTGTTCCATACTAAAAGGCCATGTCCGATTGCTCCCAGCAGTTACCTTGGATAGTATTCGTGTATGTCTCTTCTCCTAATGCCCCCGCTGTTGGCGAGGCGACTGCGGTCGAAGTGGTGAGGCAGAACTCTGCAACGCAAACATTTTCGAATCTGTACCGAAACCAAAAACTTCTCTGCGTGTGCTCGATAAGATTTACCATCTTGGGTCAACAGGCCAAGAGAAATAGCAGAAAAAAAGCATTATAGGTTTGACGAACTAAGCAATCAGTGCAATGTGTTACATGCTAGGTTACACGAAATAAATATAATAAAAATCAACGTAAATAAATATCGAATGAAAGTCAATTTATATTTGAGTTTGAATAGAATAGAAAAAAATTAACTTAACCTTTAAATTGTATTGCATCACGTACGTTTGAACATCACAATATTATAAGTAAATACTTTCCAAAGTTGTATCTGCAATATATAGTACGTCACATCCGTAACATGACAGCAGCTGTTTTCAATAAACCAAAGAGTAGTTTGTTTGTACTTATGGTACTCACATTACATTATTCATATTTAAATTGACTTATTTTGGTCATTGGATAGGTCTAGAAATAAAAAACTGTCAATATATTGTTTTACGGAACTGTTAGTTTATTTCATACGTATCTAGTTTAACAGAGTATTTACTAGAAAAAAATCAGCAAAAGTCAAGATGCTGTTTTAATAATACTTTTTTTTTTAAATAACCATGTATAGTAACAAGTTACTATATTAAAATCTCAAATACACAAATGAAACACAAACCCTTATAATATCACGGTTACAAAGTACAATCCTAAAAAGCCTAAGCGTATTCACAGCACCACAAAGAACAGAAAAAGTACTCACTCGGTAAATAATATTGTTATAGAACATATAGGGCCAAAGCCTACTTAATTACAAAATTCAAACAAAATGAAATAAAATAATTTGCTATATTTTCAAATAATTACATTGCCTAGGACGAACATAAGTTAGTAGAAATCAATTTCATTTACTAGCTATATTGATAAATGTACTACCGCCGAAGGAGCGAAATGAACCGTCCTAAATAGTTTTTGAAGTGTCAGCTACACAAACTGGTCTGTCTGTTGTGATGCTGTGTGTGATTAAATTTGCAACTGTTTAGTGTAACCACAAGAGAGCACTGCATTTCCACTAAATAGTTTGTTAATTGCTTCTACAGTCTAGTTAATAGCAATATTTGATGTTATCTTGTATAATTTTGAGTGGCAGAAGGTAGTGTTGCCAATAGCAAAGTCTGGGTGGTAGTCCCAGGAAATCCTATTACAGAGATGTTGTGTTGAATTGTCTAGGCTCACTGAAATTAATGTAGTCTTTTATGAGTCTTTTTTTTTTTAAACGAAGTGGTCCATTTTCAATTAAACAAAATTTAATTTTGTTTTGTCGTATGGCGCTTTCAGGAGTAAGTTGGGCAGCAGTAAAATGGCACTATACTTCGATAAAACTGAATCATGATCAATAAGTCCATCTCGCGTAGATGCCAACCGTTGCATGTCCTTATCGACAAATAGTCCAGCAGGTTTAATACATTTTCCTTCCTTGCTTAGCTGTTCAATGGCGATGGGTTATTTTTCTAAACCACATCTATTTCCCTTGTTACCCTGAAGACTCCTGCAGATTATGGATATGGCCGTTTTGGCCCTGGGTGTAGATGATTTCATTTTATAGATATTTCAGAAATAATGACAATGTTGTAAATTTTTCCTTTAAGCGATGTGAAATTGCGTCACTCGAATCAGTGGAACAATACAGATTGTTTCAGTGACCTAACATCACTGATTTAGATTCGATATACTTATTTAAAGTGAATTTCACTGATCTGGTATCTGGTTTGTTGTGAATTATTCTGAATCATCGGTCGGGAACAGCTTCTTAACAGAATTTTCCGTGATCGGCATTTCTTCGTTTGTAAACACTGATTCGGATTTATTAGTCTATGTTTGTGTCACATCGAAACTGATTTATGGCTTAAGAGAGTATGGCATGTAAATATTCGTTCTATGCATTTTTTGCATTACGCAGTATTGTAAATTCTAGCATGTAAAAGTAAGAGAGGACAATCCAAAGATACACATTTCTCAATCTCTGAAATTGTTGGTAGGTATAACGGGTGCGCGAATCAACTATATTTTCATGACTGATGTAGTAAGATTGGAGTTTGCTGTTCGGCGGAAGAAACTATCTGGAAGTATTGTGATTGAGAACTAAGCAATTATAACAGAAGTCTTTATAATAACGTTCTTCAGGATTGCTCCCTGGTATATTTCCCCTAAACGCCTGCCATTTAGCATCAACTCCCTCAAACACGCTGATTCCACCAAAACGTGTTTCATGAACTCTTAAGTGGACACACTCTTCATCACGTGGAAGTCTAGCAAGTATACACACAAAAAATGTCTACATTGTGCTAACAGTACAACATTAATTCCTTATTCGCTGTGAGCTTTTAGTAACTAATGTTGATGCTAATGTAATGTACTGTTAAGCTATTAATGTCACTGTAACACTAAGTACTTCTATGACATCACCTCCTTACTGTACTGGCAAAATTAAGGTCGCGTTTGTGTTGCGACAAAAAAAAATTTGCGTTCAAGTTAACATTTGTGTAACATTTTTCTTGTCTTGTATATTTTTTTTTTACTTCAAGTAAATATTGCAGAGCAAAAAAATTAATTACAATTATTCCGTTACAAAAATAAATATTACTAACAAAAAAATTACAACAAGCTGGATAATCGAACTCATGTTCTGAGTGCTCGGCGCACTCGCCATCACGGAACCTGGGGCGCTACCAACTGCTCCACCTTAACTTATCTGTTCATGTTTCATAGTGTCGATATTGCAGACAATAGAACGACAAACTGCAGTTCTCTTTCGGTATGTGGAAATACTTTATGCTCTAGAAATATATGCATATTTGGCTCACATAAACTGCTTTGCAAGGCTTGAGCGCTAGTCTATGCCTCATCTAGTTTTCATATTAGGCCTATGCTTTAAAATTCACATACGGTGGTTTCATTTCACGATGTTATAGTTGATCACTACGACACTGAAAGAAATCAGCAGACGTAATTTAACAGAACAGTTCTGTAATGGCACTTTATGGCAGCGACAACTAAACTTTGGTACCAGGAACAGAATGTTCTGTAATACTTTACAAATTAAAACAGCGATAAATTACTTTCGAAGAGAAGAACACGGATACAAAGATGCAAAGTAGTCATAAAACAATAAAATAAAAATAATGCGAGGTTATGAACACTAACTGCATATGAACATTTTGCCAATTATTCCACTGTTAAACTAAATTGACTATTCTTTGTTATGAAATTGGGCAATACAAAATTGGCATTGCTGTTTTCTTTGTTGAATGAACTATTTCTGCACGGTTTATTTGTATCTGCTGATTTACATTCAAATAATTTACTTGGTTTGCTGGGTAAATGAGGACAAACCAGGCGGACCGTGCTCGAGTGTTTCTCCTCAAGTCCGAAATTCCATACTTGTCTTCAGGCGTTTGCGAAAATTAACCTTCTAGAGTTAGCTATTTTCTGCAAGTAATGAGGCCAAGTAAACTTAGGTTTAACAGGTAATTTACGATAGCTCTATCGTTGTTTGATGACGATTATGACGGATATTGACAAAGAATTAATAGCGGTGTACCATTTTGAAGTTTAGGTAGAGTTTAACTTTTGACTCGATAGCGAGTGTTCGTAAACGCCCTAGTCCAGTACCGTGAGATGTTTTCTAGGAATCAATCACTACTCCGCCCACATGGGAGCCTAGTGACTAGGTGCTAGTCACTACGTATAACGTAACGCTTGACAAACACGAGGCAATGGAAATGCCGCTTTACGCTTGTTGTTAGAATTTAGTCGGCTTTACTTCTCGTCAACATCGGGATCATTACAAAATGATACGTACAACATTACTTAAAATATCGGAGGAAGGAATCGGTGATGTCCTCTAGCAATGAACCATTCCGGCATTTGCCTGGAGCGATTTCGGAAATCCATGAAAACAGAAATCAGGATATCCGTACCGGGATTCGAACCCTGGTGTTCCCGAATACGAGTCCAGTATTCTGCTACTGCGCCACGCCCTTGAAGACGTTGTTAGTCTCGAAGCAGTCCTGTCCACCCCCCCCCCCACATAAATTGCATCTTGTCTCTCTGTCATAAACTTAGCTTGATGACTGCATCTCTCCAGAGCTCTCTGCAAAGGTGCCGGTCGCTCCAATCGATGCACAATATCAGACGCTGTTTTATTATTTATGTGCATTGATAGATTATCAAAGGTAACGTTTTTATTTAGTAATTTCTCACCGTACACGTGCAAGTTACGGAGAGATGTTGCAATATTCAGGAGTAGACGAACTTGAACCACAATGATGTGTTCCCGCAAGCCAGGTGATGTTTTCTTGAAATTTTCCATTTTCAGACGCTCGTCATGTGTTATGAAAACCGAACATTATTATTTAAAAAAACAGCTAGGCTCATATTTAAGTAATTCGATGTTTCAGTTGTACAATAATAGCTTCCATATCCCTTCCTTGGCATGAAGTATCAGTAAAACAAATAAACGATATTAAAAATATTTCTTAATTAATTTAGATAATATCTGATTTGTCAGGAATATTATTAATCTGGTGCTTTATGCTACGAAGCTCATAATTCCTTTGAGAAAGTAAAATTATTTTATTTGCGTCACTCGATATTATATTGCTTTGAGCAATATTTTATTCTCTTTACGAAAGTAAAAAACTAAATTCTTACCTTGTACCGTTGAAATACCTTACTCTTCCTTTGCTCCATTTGTTTTTCATTCGGCTTGCAGACAGTCTCAATCTTTTCTCCGCTCCCCTTCCCCTTGTATCATTGTCGAAATTGTTAATCTTCCAATGGCTGAGATACACTATTCTAATACGTACATGCGAGTGTTCCTGTGTCTGCAAACAGTGGTGGCAATGCTTGATCCCGATGGTTGTGTTGTAATTTACGAAGCATCCTGTACACCTCAAGGGGGGGGGGGTTAAGGTCCCAGCGCTCCCCACCACAGGGACACCGGCCTGCCAGGCTACTTGCGGAGATAACAGCACACTGCAGTACTGGTAGAAATGCAAAACATGGTTTCGAAGATCTTTCGCCATTAAAAATTCAAAGTGGTGGCCCTATCATTTTAATTGTGCAAAGTCTGAGGCAAAGTTCAATACGCGTTTATCTGGTAGTTTCATTTGTGTCTAGTTAATATATTTTCAGTTACAGCACACTGGAAAAGCCGTTTTTAGCCATTTTGAGAGGCTCAGAAATCATGTTTGTAGTAAACGTGATAACTGAATCGACCACAAAAACATCATCTGAAGTGTGTGTTATTTTCGTAGCCAGTCACAGTGGGCACATGTTTAATAGTTCCGTACAAAAACATGATATTTTAAGATAATGTAACACAGTTTACAAGCCAGGTAGGCGGGCGCCTTTAACACGGGATTTTAACCGCTACACACTGTTCACGATATATTGAGCACTTTTGAAAACCCTGCTTTAAGATCTACTTCCATGAGAATTGTGTATTCCTCCGCCATATGTAAAATTACCATTACCGTGGCCATGGTCACTTTATTCACGTGTCAGTCGAGTGAAGCCATGAAAGTAATAGAAAAGTAAATATTTTACAAATTTGCTAATTCTTTCATTCGCGTGCATTAGAAAAAACAGGAAGTAAAATTAATCATTTCAGTATTCACTAATGTTTATGTATAGGCTTTTCACGTAAAATTAGTACTTTTGAAAGCCCTGCTCACAATCTACTTCACATTGTGTACTCTTCCATCTGATGAAAAATTAACATTGACATGGGCCCCATTAAGTTGTTCATGCATAGGTCAAGTGAAACTATGAATAATAAGAAAAGTGATTATTTTACAAAACTGCTCATTTTTACTTTTTGATGCATTAAAAAACATCAGAAAGCGAAATAAATAATTTAAGTAATCACAAATGGTTACTAAACACTTTCCATCTATCGTTACCAACTTCACTGGACGCATGCCGGAGTCAGTGTGCCCGCTAAATTATACGCAGGTGAAGGCAGTGACATTTTTCAACGGCTGATTTAAAGTAGTGCTCACTTTACCGTGAACAGCCAATATAAAAACAGCTGTTGTTTAAACGGCCCCAGAATATTGTAATACCGAGAACCGCACATATATGGCAAACTCCGACAGCACACGCCAATAAAATGGCGTCTTCGGTCATATATGTGCCCGGACATTGCTTGGAAACTTAGTTTTAAGATGTTCACCGTGAATTAATATCTTTTGAAACAAACCTTTGAAAATTATCATTCTCCTTACCTGCTAATATTTCAACGGGAACACTGACGGGGATAGCTCGGTTAGGTTAGTACACTGACTGAGATGTGCTCGGTTAGATTGGTAGACTAACTGGTACGTGCTCGGTTAGGTTGGTAGACTAACTGGGACATGATCGGTTAGGTTGGTACACTGTCTGGGACGTGCTCTTTTAGGTTCATACACTGACTGGGACGTGCTTTGTTATGTTGTTACACTGACTAGTACGTGCTTGGTTAGGTTGGTACTCTCACTCGGACGTGATTGGTTAGGTTGGTACTCTGACTGGTACGTGCTTGGTTAGGTTGGTACTCTCACTCGGACGTGATCGGTTAGGTTGGTACTCTGACTGGTACGTGCTTGGTTAGGTTGGTACACTGACTGGTACGTGCTTGGTTAGGTTGGTACGCTGACTGGGACGTGCTTGGTTAGGTTGGTACGCTGACTGGGACGTGATCGGTTAGGTTGGTACTCTGACTGGTACGTGCTTGGTTAGGTTGGTACACTGACTGGTACGTGCTTGGTTAGGTTGGTACGCTGACTGGGACGTGCTTGGTTAGGTTGGTACGCTGACTGGGACGTGATCGGTTAGGTTGGTACTCTGACTGGTACGTGCTTGGTTAGGTTGGTACACTGACTGGTACGTGCTTGGTTAGGTTGGTACGCTGACTGGGACGTGCTTGGTTAGGTTGGTACGCTGACTGGGACGTGATCGGTTAGGTTGGTACTCTGACTGGTACGTGCTTGGTTAGGTTGGTACACTGACTGGTACGTGCTTGGTTAGGTTGGTACGCTGACTGGGACGTGCTTGGTTAGGTTGGTACGCTGACTGGGACGTGATCGGTTAGGTTGGTACGCTGACTGGGATGTGCTTGGTTAGGTTGGTACTCTGACTGGGAAGTGCTCGGTTAGGTTGGTACGCTGACTGGGACGTGCTTGGTTAGGTTTGTACACTGACTGGGACGTGCTCGGTTAGGTTGGTACACTGACTGGGACGTACTCGGTTATGTTTGTACACTGACTGTGACGTGCTCGGTTATGTTTGTACACTGACTGGGACGTGCTCGGTTATGTTTGTACACTGACTGTGACGTGCTCGGTTATGTTTGTACACTGACTGTGACGTGCTCGGTTATGTTTGTACACTGACTGTGACGTGCTCGGTTATGTTTGTACACTGACTGTGACGTGCTCGGTTATGTTTGTACACTGACTGTGACGTGCTCGGTTATGTTTGTACACTGACTGTGACGTGCTCGGTTATGTTTGTACACTGACTGTGACGTGCTCGGTTATGTTGGTACACTGACTGTGACGTGCTCGGTTATGTTTGTACACTGACTGTGACGTGCTTGGTTATGTTTGTACACTGACTGGGACGTGCTCGGTTAGGTTGGTACACTGACTGTGATGTGCTCGGTTAGGTTGGTACAGTGACTGGGACGTGCTCGGTTAGGTTGGTACGCTGACTGGGACGTGCTTGGTTAGGTTGGTACAGTGACTGGGACGTGCTCGGTTAGGTTGGTAACGACGTAAGGACGGAAGTTCCGTGTCTTCAAGTTTGAATTAATTAAAAGTCTTAGGTAGATATTTATGAGTACGGAAAAGTTTTAATTTTCCTTTCTCTTTATTTAGTGCTTGTTACTATGAGAAAAAGAAAATTCGTAAAACACTTACATTTCTAAAAATACCACAGTCTTACTTGACCGACACATGAGTAAAGTGAGCTCGCCCATGTAAATGTTAATTATATTTAAGGTGGAAGGATACACAGAGTGGAGCTTCCGAAATTGCCTAGTTTATACTGAACAGCCTATATCAGACGGCGACTCAACCAATTGCTGGGGACCTGGAAAATTCGCGTTATTATTCGGCTTCAAGCTAGAATTCACAGTACTGTATATACTGAGGCAGACGACGTTCCTTGATTTGCTGCCGTCCAGATGTTGTCACTCTCTGAGTGAACTGTACGTGGTTGGGGCACACGATTGTGAGGTGTTCATTTATTGGCTCAGAGTTACCCGGGGCGTATCAAATAAAGCATGGTCCTATAACAAGCGTATTGCAATGGTAAAGGGGTTTTCAGTTTAAACTGTCCTCTAATAACAACGCGAGGTTTGCACGTCTCTAGTCATTGCGTACGGACTGCAAAGTGTTAAGGCCAGGCTTCACCATACATCAGCGTATAGGGAATTTAATGCAAAATTCGGGCAAAGATCTCACAGTCATTTTTTTGTGGTAGTATTTTAAACTAAAGTTTCTGATTAGAGAATGAACCCACCTATATTTATAAACCTTCCAAATTTTATTTTAAAATTTAAAATCTACTTTTTCTTTTTTTATATATAATTGCTACATTTTATAAATAGCAAACAAGTGAATTTAAAATTTAAAAAATAAAATTTTAAACGGTTTACAAATCTAGATGCGTTCAATCTCTAACAAAAAATCTTTAGTCTAAAATACTACCATAAAAAACGTCTGTGAGATCTTTTCCCGAATTTAGCATTTAATTCCCTATACACCTATGTATGGTGAAACCTGGCCTTAAGCAGGGCTTTAGAGAAGTTGGGATTAATTATTAGAGACCTGTAAAATTCGCGTTATTATTTAAGGACACGTTAAACTTCAAAAACGTGATCCTTTGTAATATGTTTGTCATTGGACCAAACTTTATTTGACACGCCCTGGGTAACTCCGCACTAATAAGTGAACACTTCTAAACTCTGTTCTCCAATAAAGTGCAGTCCAGTGAAAAACGGAGTGACTTCACGTACATGCAGCAGCCAACGGGAGAACGACTCCGGTTCAAGTATACACAGAACTGTGAAGTTCATCCTGATGACAGATAATAAAGCGAATGTTGCATGTCTCTGGTAGTTATGAATGGATGGGCTGTGAGCGACGTGTGGTGTGATTACAGGGGTCATCCTGCTGACGGCGATCGTTAACAGATTCCGGCTGTACAAGCTGAACAAGGTCGAGAAGTTCGTGATGTCATACGGCGGGTTGAGAGGGGCTGTCGCCTTTGCCCTGGTGCTCCTCATCAACCCGCGACACGTCAAGCTCCAGCCTATGTTCGTCACTACCACCATCGCTGTCATTTACTTTACCGTCTTCTTCCAGGTACACCCATCCTCCCCTTCTGTCTCTCTCGTGGAGGAGTGGGGGAGGCCCACTGCCCTCACTTGAAGGCCCTTACACAATTGAAAACTTTATCATTTGACTCTACGATTTGACTTTACTTTTGCTCTCCGACATGTTGTTTCTTATGGAGCTTGAGACATTGGAACTGTCAAAGTAAAAGTCAAGCAGCCATTTTGACGAGAATCTAACAGAGGTTAGGAAAGTGCGTTATTTTACTGTAGGACGATTTTAATATCGGTATACTAAACAATGTTCGTCTTAAATAAAAAGAAAAAATAGCGAACAAATATAATATGTAGACGAAATATATGAATTGACATATTTTTATTAAGTAAACAAATTAATTTTCTGTTTTGAAATAAACTTATAATATACATTTTAAGCCTTTTTTAAAAAAAAATAGGAATGTAAAATGCATTCTTGGATATTATAATAATTATTTACATACCAAGATACACATTTTTACGAAGCTCGCAGAACCGATGTTCACTTGTCTCAACTCTGACTTTACAATATTGTATTGTGTATTGGTGGTTTCGTCAGAAGAAAGGAAACTTAAAGTCAAATGCTGAAGTTTTCTATTGTGTAAGCAGCTTAAGGCCAGACAGCGTTCCCGCCCGTAAACCAAGGCAAAAGATTAATAAAGTTCCAGTCCCTTCTCTACTAGTTTTTCATCTCTACTAACAAAGCATGTTTATGCTGGTTTTCCCCAGACTATTCTTAGCTATAGTCTAACTATAGGTGTGCTCAGGGAGGTAGTCATGACCCCGATCGCAGGCCATGGCTGCCCAATCCCTCTCTGCCGCGATGCATGTCTCCTTGCATGATTTCCTTCCCTTGTAGGCGTAAGGGGTTCGCCCGGATACGCAATTAACACCCCGATTCTACCTCGTACGTACATCTAGTACTTAGAATTAGGGCAGGTTAGGAAAAAAATTCTCTCTCTCTCTCTCTCTCTCTCTCTCTCTCTCTTCCTCCACTCAAGCGTGTATGCCACGACGGTATATTGCAAGCCTGCAATCTGAAGAAAAGGTTTTGTTGATTCAAACAAGATTTGTTTGGTGCAACCATAATATTTGTATTTGGAGGGGCAATGAAATATTTTGTTTCTGAAACCAAATTATATTATGCTGTCATTTGGTTGCCTGAAACTGTAAGATTTGGCCGGCGCAATTAAAGATTTGTTTGGCTAAACGTACATTAAACAGTTTGGGCCGATATAAAAAAAAGGTATAAGGTCGACCGAGTTTCGAACCCAGTTCACCTGCGTCCGAGTGCTACGACTTAGTAATATCAGCTAACATGACAACTGATATTAATGGAAAGCTTATAAATAGATGTAGTGCAGATATTGGGCAACGTGCGAAAATAAATATTTCAAGTTTTACAGCTTTACTTGTCAGTTTCTTGTTGTATTGTTTTATTAATGTGTTTATACGATTGTTAAGCATCAATAGATGCACTAACAAACACGGTTACTATCCTAATGGTAAAAAAAAATACAAACAAACTCTCGAGCTGTATTTTCGAACGAAGACAGTCAAATGAGTGGCCAAACAAATATATACAGTTGATTCAACAAAATATTTATTTGGCAGTTCAATTTTTTTGGCCAAACACAGGTATCTAGTTTATTTAAACATATTTTTGTTAGACGAACAAAAGTAATTTTTTTAAATTCTGTGTACTCAACAATATATTTTGTTAGGGCGATAAAATATTAATTTGGGGCTATACAAACCAATATTTTGTTCTATTTTCTCTCAGTGTGCATATCCACTTGTATGAATGGTTCTATGGAAGATTTAGGCCGACTGTTGACCGTTTTCATAGACATTTTCGTAATTGGTAGTGTGCAATTTTCGATTAAAGGTTTCCTCAACATTTAGCAAATCAGAGAGGGCGGAGGAGTCACTTTGTTTATTTTGTTTTGATAAAGAGCGTATGACAATCCAACACCGATACATAGTAAATATAAAATATCACGAAAATGTTCACTGATTCTAAAACAGCAAATTATGGTACATGTTCGTGTTTATTTTAATTAAAATTTCCAGTTATAACAACTATTTTACTTCAACGTGGAACTAAGGCCTACATACATACATACACTCGCAATTAGGCTACCGCCTGGTGGCGAGCTCTCTCAACTCTCCTTCACCCAACCAACTCCTTTTCCACTCCCTTCCTGAACTTACCAACCCCTCTCACAGATACCAATTCCTCCCTCAACACATTCCACTCCTTCACAGACCTCACAAGCATGGACTGCCTACCCCGCTCCGTTCTCCTCCACATCCTCTTAAGCTATTTAAAAGACAGCGGGATATATTGTCAACAAGGAACGAAGTCTCACATATGCGTGTGGATACCCTAATTGGACGCCGTTTCCTGCTTATTTTAAGTACAACATGCATTATAAATATTATTTGTAATGCTCGAAGCTGCAAATTGAAGTGGGGCTGAAATAGTTAAATTTCTCACAGTCAAGTGATGTACGTCATTCAACAAAACGCGGAAACTGTTCCGAGGGACTGCGTGTGATTGACGATGTTTTTATTGTTTCAGGGCATCACAATCAAACCGCTGGTGAAGATCCTGAATGTGAAGCGAGCTGAAAGAAGGAAGCCGTCCATGAATGAGCGGATCCATGAGAGGGTAATCTTCCTTACTTCAGTAGGATTTCCGATTAATCGTCCTCCAGGTATAATATGGTAGGAGATGTCCATCGAGTAGTTACGGTCTGTGTTGAAGATCTGCTTTCTTCCGCAGTCACAAACGACGGGCTGCGGTTTCCGTTTCTAAATGCTTGACTCTGTGAGCAACCTAATGGATTTCATATGAAGGGCTACTCTATGAGGGGCCGCGGTGGCTGAGTGGTTAGCCTGCTCGTTCAATCCCCGGCCAAGGTTTTTCGCACGTGGGAATCGTGCCGGACGATGCCGCTGGTCGGCGGGCTTTCCCCGGGGGTCTCCCGTTTCCCACGCCCTTTCACTCCGGCGCTGTTTCCATACTCACCTCAATCATCCTCATCAGCTCTCAAGACTTCGCTGTTAAGAGCCGCCCAAATCTCTTCACTCACTCACTACTCTATGAACGACTTAGTATACTGCTCTCAGCTTCTGCTTTGTCACATTTCCAGCAGCCTTATGCACAATGCTTGATGGAACTATCCCAGCTAAGATACATAAGTTTATCTCTACCTGCTAAAGTGACTTAAGCCGTACTTATTGAAATTACCCACGCTTCTAGGGCTTGCTCGGGATTTGAAACCGAAATCTTGCTGTCGAAGGTACGGCTTAGTACGAAGGAAAATTTCGTGAATCCATATAGGGTAAAACTCGACCTCAAACACCGATATATTTAAGACACTTTTGCAGTTGGGTAAAAGTTATCAGATACGCCTTGAAACATTCTGAGTCACCAATAAACCTGCAAGAAAACAAGTACCAAAGTCCCTTCTTGAGGGAAGATTGACTACTCACTTGCAAACGCCAATGCAAAACCGAGTCTTGCCAACCAGTCATTGAAATCGCGAAAATATCTTCTCCCCATGATGAAGACTTCAGCCATACAGGTTAAAGCTATAATTAGGCTCTTTGTTCATAGACCTGTAGGCTAGATTTCACAGTCTCTTGGATACTTAAGCAGATGGTCATAGACTGCTTGCTAGAACAGTTTCAATCCATGATTAGGCTTTCACGTTGCTGTATGCGTTATATTATCCCGCAGTCTTACAAAGTGTGTCAAATAAATCGTGGAACAATGATTATGGTAACACAAAACAGTGTCGATCTATATCTCCATTGTGTATTCACAAGATGAAGAACAACCTATTCTTTCACTATCGTGAGTTATTTGTCTGACTAAACCGCCCCATGTCAGTGCTTTACTTGGAATCAGTTACTACGAACTGGCAAATTTGGTGTCTTAATTCAACTGATGTAATCTTGATTTTCCCTGAATAACGAAGCATTCCGCTACTCCCAGATACTGGTTAGAGTGCGCATGCCAGCTTCACAGTAACCGACTGTATCCCTGCGTTCCAACGCCGGATTGTTTAGTACTGATATAGCCAACAAAACAATGTGGCTTGGGTTTGACGTTTATATGCTGTTAAGAGGTGGATGGACCCGTAAATCCAAGGTTAAAAAGCGAGGGAGCGATACGGGCGACACTAACTCGCACTTATAGCGCCTCATCGCTCCTACGTACACGGCGTACAGTGTTTCCGTCGTGACGCTGTACTGTGCATATTAGATCTGTAATAGTGCAGTTTTGTTACACGCGATGATAGACCACAGATTAAACTATGCCCGTGTATTTGTACTTTTCTCTTGCCGCTTAAGGAAACTGCATAGGCAAGGTTTAAAAATGCGATATTTGACCATTTTCACGAATTTTTTCCTCAATGAATACATTTAATACGACAAAAGTATTAAAAAAATAGGGGCATAGATAATTGTTTTTTTTTATCTTTTATAATAGAGAGTAGTATTTACAGAACATTTATTTATCGAGATACGCGTATTCGCACAAACAACTGTTTCACAAAAAACGTGGGGTTCATCCCACTCTTAATAACACAGACTTGAAAATGTTAGTACACTTACTCTAACCGAAGATAAATGTTACTGTAATATATTCCAAGTTGTGTAAATATTTGTTTTATAAAACAATGGGCAAGTCAATGTTGGTGAAATGCTCAAAATACATCATTCATCCTACCACTCTTTAGTCTATAGTGAGTGAGTGAAGAGATTTGGATGGTTCTTAACATCGAGGTCTTGAGAGCCGATGAGGGTTGAGGTGAGTGTGGAGCAGCACCGGAATGAAAGGGCGGGGAAAACGGGAGATCCGGCACGATTCCCGCATGCGAAAATCCGGGCATTACCAGGCCGGGGATTGAACCCGGTTCGTAATGGTGGGAGGTGAGCAGGCTAACCGCTCAGCCACAGCGGCTTCTTACATCTATAGTTTATTCGCCAGTAGGTAGCGGCTTCTTAATAAGCCTGGAGTGAGTAGTATTCTGTGGACCGATGTCGCTTATCCAGCTCTTGTAGAGCGTTGAACACATTACTACATTACCATGTGTCTCACATCAAACTGTCTAAAGGCTGTTCACGATAAAGTGAGCACTTTTGAAATCAACTTTAGAAAAAGTCACTGCTCCTACCTGCATATATTTTAAAGGGCGTACTGAGTGACACGTGTCCATTGAATTTGGTAACGATGGACGGAAAGTAGTTCCATATTTTCATGTCGAATAAAAAGGGTTCGGTTACCATTTGTGATGACTGAAATTACTTCTCTTGTTTTCTGTTTTTTTTTTTTTTTAATGCATCGAAGTGTAAAAACGAGCAGATGTATAAAATACTTACTTTAATAATTTCACAGTTTCACTGGATCGAAGCATGGATAAAGTGTTGAAGCCCATTGCAATGTTAATTTTACATAAGGCGGATAAATACACAAGGTGCATACAAGTAGATCTTAAGCAGGGCATTCAAAAGTGCTCATTTTACCGTGAACAGCCTATAGTTGTTTGTTAGGCATGCTATCTGAAG
The DNA here is from genome assembly GCA_029891345.1 of Dryococelus australis. NCBI lineage: Eukaryota > Metazoa > Arthropoda > Insecta > Phasmatodea > Phasmatidae > Dryococelus > Dryococelus australis. The sequence goes on from CM056993.1 coordinate 8,461,357, forward strand.
TAGCAGTATTACATCATACATTTATTTCCACATTTTCAAGTTATTCAGTTTCGAGACAGCTGTTACTATTTGTCGACCGTACCAAATTCAAGTACAAATCAATATTGCAGACATTCGAGGTGTTGTTTCACGTCTAAATAGAATACATATTTTATTTAACAATTAAAATTAATACCACACCAATTGCTTAAAATTAGGGTGATTTTTGTTGTTCCTGTAACATTGCTTAATACTTCGAGTTACTATTACCTACGTTATTTTGAAATTAAAGTGAATTTTTCCTCATTTCCAGCTAATTGCACTACCTCCAGAAAAATTGCTGATTGACCTAGTTTTATACTAATATAAATCTATTAAAATTAATAGTTCATTTTTAAAGCGAGTGAAATGAATGCACGTACATACATAAGCCTACACTAAATAATGTCGGGGAATTAGCAGGACTCTGTATATAACCTATTCTGTGGCCTGCTGATGGACACAGTTCTTGTTTTGTAATATGGCTAATCTTTATGTTCGTGTTTCCATTTCCCCCACAGATCATGGACCACGTGATGGCGGGGGTGGAGGACATCCTTGGTCACCATGGAAACCATCATCTCCGGGACAAGTAAGGAACAAATTGCTCAACTATTATTTCAAACGTGTTACTTGCTTTAACAGAACCCTGCTTCTGAAGAAATTGCAGCTCTTTTTAAAATGCATGTCAACACTTCCAGTTACAGCGTTCATAAATGTGAGTTTGCACACGAAACGACTTAAAGGCCATATTTCGCTTTAAAGTTTTATTTCATTATATGAAAGATTTTTATGCAAGAAACACATAAATGTAAATATTTGTAGTCAAATGATTATAGTTTTCGAAATATAGTATCGAAAAGTAGAAAGTTTCGAAATATGGCAAACCAAGTTTCTATTCTCCTAATTAACTTTGCCAATTAAATCACATGTCATGTGTTTTTAATCATATACATAACACATTAATTTAAGTATCAAGGATATTTACTATTGGTACTTGGGTACTGGAATCCTGAATCTATTTTAAAATAGGTGTTATTGTTTTAGCCAACAAATTTTTATTCGTCCGAGAAAAAATTATATTAATGTTTATTCGTTTCTCTACCACGAATAAAAATGTGTTGGCAAATACATTCATGCCTTATTTAAAACTTTGTAGACACTGCTCGAGTGTAGCTCGAGCAAAGCTAATTTGAAAATTTATTTTTTGTTCAGAGCAAAACTCGCATGGATGTGCAGTCTTTGTTCGGCTAGTGTTTGACATGGCCTCGCAAAAACACGACAGCGCAGTTGCAATGATGTTGCTAGAGACCTAAAGAATCCGTTGATTCATTTTGGGACAAGCTATAATTCAAAATACGTGCGTTTATATAAGTTAAGGTATTGGTCCATACGGTGTTGGACACCTCCTGGAGAGCGGTGCACAATAGTCGCCTTCCACTATGACAGCAGACAACCAATCTGCTGTTGATGTCGTCATATTAGTACATACGGATGTAGAGTCTAGCCTGCAGGTCATTGAACTCGCGAATTTTTCAGGTCTCTAGCTATTGCTAATTATAGAATTTCTTTTTTATAGCCACTCAAAGGAACATGATTGATTGTAAATCGTTTTATACGATAAAGGACATTTAAGTTAGTCGATATCAGCTCGGATTTCTATTGGTTGATGACCGGCCGATAATGAACGCTGTAAAGTACCGAGTAGTGTCCGGTGTAGCACGGGCCAATAGGACGATGGCGAGTTCTAACACAGACACCAACAGAACCGGTGTTCTTGCAGTAGTGAATATAGGTGACTCGGTTTTAATTTTTCTCAAGTGCCAGTAAATGTGTGCAGACGTCAAAGTGTGATGACGCCGCAAACAGACTATGTAAACAATCATAGACTAAAGATGAGGTAGACCGCTTATTCGACATTGACCTACCCCAATCCTACACAAACTGGTTAGAGGAAGTATACATTCATCTCTAAGGTCCAGTTGGACAATCGTGGTTCGAAAGTCGACACTGAAAACTGTTGCACCATTCGAGTTCATAGCTGGACTGGAGATCGAGATTAAGTTCGTTTCGAAACACCAAAATTGTGGTTCGAAATCTCGATACGAGGTCGACAAATGTAGTTTGAAAATACGCCAACAGATAGAACTACGTTCGATTGTTTTCTTGGGAAATTAAAACAACATTACACATACTTGAATATTATTCAGTAAAATTCGTACAATAATTTACTTCAAACAGGCAAAACATTGCACATTATAGTTCTGTCTATAGTGAAAAATACGCCTACTTCCATGATTTCATATATTACTAACCAATAGAAAAATTTGTCTCTTACTTAATATCGATCTCTCCAATATCGACGAATCGAAGATCCAGAATCATGAAATTTCGTTGGTGCAACACTCTTACAGTGGAACCAAGATCAAACTGGATTCTGGTTCAGAACTAGGATTATTCGATCTTGGATCGGGGGCGATGTTGGTCCAACCGGCCCTAAGTACTTGTTTACAAAGCAGTTTTATAACATAAAATTCAAACGACGCGGTTTCCGCTAGACGTGTTGGCAGAAAAGCAGTTCAATGTTGGGACACGGAGATCGGTTGTGCGCAGTCAAGCGAGATCGGTCTACTTCATCTGCAGTGTATGTATACAACAGCCGAGCCATCATGAGAGCTGGGGTGGTTGTCGATGCTCGCAGGTTCAAGAGGTTTGATAACAAGTTCATCCGGCCGCTGCTGATCCGCAACAGGCAGGGAGCCGAGCCTAAGATCCTCGAGACGTACTCCAAGCTGGCGATGCGCGACGCCATGGAGTACATGCGGAGGAACGCGTCTACTATCGGCAACATCTCCGGCACAGAGTCCATGTCCGCCATCTTTCGCAGCTACACGGGCGCCGGCGGCCACATGGGAGGGCTCAACTGCAGGTTCGTGCACTCCCCCTGCACTGCTCCGTTCTGCTCGCTGCCCGACGTTACCCCAAACACTGCTCGCCCTCACATAGGCACCATCCACAGCCTTACAAGGTTCACACAATAGAAAACTCAAGCAGTAACCTTGCACAGTGAGCAATAACCCAAAAGAAAATTAATTGTATAGTAAAAACGCACCTTTAAAGCGAGCTGTTTGAAATTAAACAATAAGCAAGTGTTTATTCAGTTGAATTGTTCTTTTCTCAATAGTTTAAGAAGCAGCTAAATAGAATGTTAGTGGGCGAGTGAAGAGATTTGGGAGGCTCTTAACATCGAGATCTAGAGAGCCGAGGTAAATAGAAAAAAATCACTCTTGTGTCAACAGTTTACTGCAAAAGTTTTCATTGTGAAAATCCCTTTACACAGGATCTGCTATCCTGCCTGTCTAACATCCTTATAACTATGAAGGAGTTAACACAATGAAAAAAGTTGCAGTAAAAAGGAAGCAGTAGGCAATAAATTTAAATAATATAAAATATTTGACTATATTTTTTCTTGTGGGCAGCCAAAGTCCGGTTACGCATTTTATAACCACCTCCGTACCTGCGCCCTTTCTGGGTAGTACAAGAGTATAGGGTGTTTCTTTTTTATTCATTTTTTCTTTTATTTTGATACTTTATTTTCTGATTACAGCCTTTATGGATTACAACTTTATACAATATTACTACTATCTACACCAAGTTGCCTGGAAGGTGAGAGTAGTGCGGTTTTCCTGCAGTCAACCCCGACTCCCCTAGCAGCTTGGGGGTCAATTTCTTGACATTCTAGTCTATTGATGATTATGTTACACCTGTATTGCGGCACTAAACTGCTTCTACTAAGATTATATATATACATTTCAATTCCAGCCATCAGTTTTGTAACTGCCAGCTGAGAGGTCAACAAATATAAAAGCATTTTACTGTGTGTCATTTGAAATCAAAGTATTATTTCTGCATTCGACGATTGCTTTTATTTTAGAAGCGGGCCAACAGAAATGATCCTAGAAATTTCGTTTTTTTTTTTTTTTTTCAAATCGACATATAAACGTGTGTTTATTTAAATATACTCCCTTCTGATTGGCTAAAGTTAAGACTACGGAACTTATTTTTCTAAGTTTCCTGTTTTTTCTACTGTAAAACTTAAGATGAGAGTAGTAGTGATTTCATAGTGTATAGGGCCTACTTAGATCTGAGACGAGGCGATGGGGAACTTTCTAAGATCTACTGCTTGGTTCTTAAATTTTTCATTGTGTAAACTTCTTTATTACCGACACAGACACAATCACTTGATTCATGCAACGATCAATTATCATGGTAGTAAACAAGTCACAAACATGCTAATTATTAATTGTTAGTCGTGTCTGTACAATAGAAGAAGAAACTAAATTAAATCAATTTCGTGTTGACACGTAAAACAAAATTGCACCTTTAATGCAAAGTCGGGACACGAAACTACTTTTTCTGCATGACTGCCATGTTAACCGCGAACATGGTGAATTAAAACATACGCAGTTATGAGCAGGAGGTATACATATATTTTTTTCAGAGGTTGACTTCAAAGGTGCTCAACTGAAGGGGAGTAGCTATACATACATGTGCATTCTGATGTGTGCATGTATATGTAAAAATTAATGTACACGTAAGAACACATGAACTTCTACATAGACTTATAGACACAGTGATATATAACATTATATTTAAATACCCATAAATATAAAAGTATCCATTTATGTTCATATATATAGACTATTTCGCATAATTGAATGCATATATATATATGCATTCAATTATGCGAAATAGTCTATACATATATACATACATATATGTGTATATGTATATATGTGTATATATATATATATATATATATATATATATATATATATATATATATCACGAAGAAGAATACGCATGTATACTTACATACGCTTACAGATTTATGCACATAAATAAGTACACATAAATGTGCATTCTCATCAAGTGCACAAATAAGCATGCTTAAATATCCGTGGGGATTTATATTCACAACTATCAAAATATTTATAAATATTAATTTATATTCCTGACTGTACACATTTTATATACAGGAGACACAACATTATTTACATACACTCGTATATACAATAGAACATACAAAAATATTCATAAGGATTTATATTTATATTACTGTATAGACGCATATATTCATATTAATGTGTGCACCTACTGTACACACATACCTACATTTTCATTATTATATGCGAATCAATAATATCTACTAGGTATTTCTTAAAATTATTAAAATAATTATGTCGAAATAAGTATTTTCTATACATACGCACACTTTATTTGCGTGCATGTATGTAAGAATACGTATAATTAAGCAAATATCGGCATATATACAAACATAAATCCATATATTTTCTGTAACATAATAGGTACAAAAATGTCACTCCACAGTAACCAACCACAGTAAATCTTCAAGGACTGATAACTGCAACAGTCCTAATATTTGTGATTGATTACTATACAGTAAGTTAATGTTTGTTGAGTGAGTAGTAGACCATTCGCTATATTCCTGGGGCAAGGTGCCCGAGCCTCACAGAACCTGCCATTTCGCGGTATAAAATTGCACTTGTGTAAATTTTGAATTCCTCTACATACTCGAGTAAATGTCATTTCTCTGTCAGTCAGAACTCGATCAGATCCGCTCAGCCATACGGATTATATACACTCTAGTAATGAGCTCTTACTATAGTCTCTTATAGGCTACTTCCAATTTTTTATGAAGCCTTGATGAAGTTCTGGTTCCAGGTATTCGTTCGCCTCATGCAAACAAAGCTTTAATGAAGTCAAGAAAATTACACCAAGTGAACAACGCAATATCTTAGTGCGCACTCAGTTTGATAATATTTTACATGAGAACTATTTCTTTCTAGGTATTAGCAACACACATTATTTTTCTTTTAATCATATTACTTATAAAAGAGAAAATTATGTGTTGTTCAGAGAGCCTTCGGTAGTGAAATTTACAAGACAAAATCGGTTACTGTGCGTCATCGTTAAAAGATAAACATATGCTGTCGCGGACATTTTTGTAAACTTTTTCAAGATCTACAATTCTGTAGTATTCGAAACACTGAGTCGACTCACCAACATGAAAGAGTGATTCGATACATTCGTCTGCCGGTGACTCGAGACTTTCGCCAAGTCTCCGAGTTGTGATACATTGCATTGCGTTTTGAAACGAGCCAAAGGTTTTTCGATTGATTGCAAGGCAATGGTTTGGTGGCAACTAACTAGATGGCGGTGATGTGTCAAACGCTGAATCGTGAATAGTTTTTAACTTTAGTGTAAAGGCTGTTCACGGTAAAGTGAGAACTTTCGAGGCCCTAGTTACTTTTTTCCTATCAGCCTTTTTTATCCTTCCGCCATTTTTTAAAATAAATATTTTCTTGTAAGTAATAAACACAGTGTATATATTTCACAGGACTTAAGTTAACGTGTAAGGCTACAATAACATATATTTATTGACAATTGTTGGAAATGAGAGGACTTTCAAAAGTGCTCACTTTACCGTGAACAGCCTGTAGTATTAGTTATATCGTCATTGTATTGCAGTGTTTATTGGTACAGTTTACGCGCTCATTTTTATAGTACGAGCATTGTTTTGAAGATACTATTTGTTTATTTTTGTTAGTGTTATTGATGCTTTGCTATGTAAGAGTTTATTATGATACAGTATTTTTTAATGCATTATCCATTGTTAAATACAAAACTTTGAATGAAGGCACCATTTTCTATGTACATCCTCATAATATATACCTGCTTTTTTTTCTGCTAAAAATTCACAAAATAAATAAAATGTTCATCCATACGGCAGCCATTATTTTAAAACTAGTGTATATGTGAAAAAATAAGCATTTTTAATCTCGTTAAATCTTGTATTATTACATTTTAATATTATAATTTCCCACTATATTCGTATTTTTTGTCTCTCGCCTATCACATGTCACTGCAACACAGCTTTTCGGCAACGATCAACGATTCTCTGTGAGCCGTGGTGAGCCGAACCTACTGTTTCGAGTTGAGACAGCCACGCAAAGATGTGTGTTGTGTGTGTGTGTGTGTTGTTGATTCAATACAGTTCAGAGCCATCGAGATGTCTCGAATCTTGAGAGTCGAATCAGTGAGTCGACTCATCTAGCAGTGTTAATCCAAATGTTTCGAATCAATAAAATAACTCGTTTCGCCCACATCTAGTACATAGTAAGTATATAAGAATACCCCAACTTTGAAGGTCTATAATATCGAAACCAAACAACTTACAACCTTGGTTGACCAATGAAATGAACCGCGGAAGTGTGACGTTTGTTTACCATATCTTCATAAATGTCCAATGTGACAACCATGAGAGGCCCGACCGACATCTACGTAATACCCTAACTCGTTCCACACTCTTGTATGCATGTCCGGTGTCACGGTTGGGATGGCGTCCGTAATTCTCGTCAATGTTAGCTGGCAATGATGGACTTGATCCTTTATGTACCCCCGTAGAAAAAGGACGCTCAAGGTAAGATCCAGGCTTCTTGGGGGCCAGTGATGAAGAGCCTGGTCACCAGTTGCTCCACGACGAGTCCAGCGTTGCGGCAACATCTCGTTCAGGTATCCGCGACCAGCTAGGTGCCAATGGGGTGGCGCACTATCCTGCTGGAAAATGAAGTCCCCCGCAGCCTCTTCTGAGGATACAGCCACTCTGCAAGTATGTCCAAATAAGGGATTCCAGTAACAGTGGGCTCGTGACAAAAGAAAGGACCGACAACCGTGTCTTTGGGTACAGCGCAAAACACATTCACTTTGGTGGAAGCGCGCTTGTGTTCGGTGGTTCCATGTGGATACTCCTGACCTCATACCCGCACGTTGTTCCGGTTCATCTTACCATGTGTAGGAACGTCGCTTCATCGCTTTAAAAAAACAGCTTAGACATGAAGACATCGTCTACCTCGTTCTGGGCAAGAACGAACGCGCAGATATCACGTCTCAGTTCTTTATATCTTTATGGCTTGTATAGCAATAGTTTTCGCAACATTGTCCATGCCGTCGATTGAGAGATTTGCATTTCCCGGCTAGCTTGTCGAGTTGATTTTCTTGGACTGCGAATGAACGCTTGCTGAATCCGTTGCACATTCTCTTCGGACACACGCGGCTGCCCGGAACTTTTGCCTCTGCAAAGTCACCCTGTGTCACGGAACTGACGAAACCAACGCACGATAATCCACCTATCGGGAGTACGGCGTCCGTACTTGCGACGAAACACACGTTAAGCAGTCGTAACGGAGTCACATTTAGCAAACTGAATAACACAGAACGCCATCTGTTGTTCCGTGGCCAACACACGCTCGTAGTGAGACGACGGACGCTCCCAGTGCCATCTCTCGGCACACCAAGGAAACATCAGACAGTCCCATTCACATTGACGTGTCGAATGCAAGCTCGCTTCCCCCCTCACCGCCTCAAACCGAGCGTTACAGACGCCATCCATACCTTAACACCGCACATTCCAAGAAGAGTTACAGTATCGCGTAGATGTCGTTCAGGCGGCTCGTGGTGGTCACATTGAACATATGACGATATGACAAATGAAATTCGCTGTTTCACGGTTCATTTGATTGGTCAACCAAGGTTGTAGGTTGTTTGATTCTTATATTATACACCTTTAAATTTGGGGTATTCCTTTATACTCATACTGTACATTAATTTGGCGTATCTCATTATTTAGTCAGCGTAAGTCATCTAAGCGCCCAAAAAAACGACCTTTTCCGACTTTATTATAAAACGTCGACATTTCTCTACTATCCTTATATTAAATAATAATTTATTATACACAAAAACCCTTCCTAAAAAAATTCTGCAAATGGTGGGGAAAACTACATCAAAATCCATGAAGTAGTTTAGAAGCCGTCGCCGAATACACAGACACACTCGGCCGGGCGACATTGTTTTATACTATGTATATAAGTCCAGTTTAACCTTAAGTAAGATACTGTTATGTTGGCATACGTATGGAACGATTGTGATACACGAAATGTTAAGGAAACAACCGTAAACGTTATAACTGGGGTGATTTGAAAGTTCGATTCAAAAAGTGCGAATATACCGCGGGTAGCCAATATGGGTTTTCAGTTTTGCAGGACGTGACAGGTGGGTAGAGGTACTATGACGCCCGAAACAAAACATGTAGAGTCTGTTTGCTGTTTCTTCACACATTTTGAATGAAACCTTTGAAAAATTACCCCACTGATGACGTGTTTGATTGTTTCCTGTTTAATAGTAATAATAATTTTATTTATATATTTATTTATTTACAGTCTTTATCTGCCACCGAACAGTACAAAATCAAGCTGTGACAGGATGGCACAGAAACTACAAAAAATAACAAAAAAGTAGACAAAACACACAATACAATAACAGATACTTAACACAAGGACGGCCATAAACAATGAACACAAATACAACATAAATCATCATCATCACTGATGTTCTGCCCAGAGGCAGGTTTTCACGTGATAGCTCTCCATGCTCTCCTGTCTTCTACCAACCTCTTCAGTTCCATAAACTTTCCACTTCCCTTGATGTCATCTATCAACCTCCTTCCTTTCAATCTTTTTTTCCACAAACTATTCCTCCCGTAGCGTCTGCTAGCAAGCTCTCCCGTCGCAACGAATGTGCTATCCAGTTCTTCTTCATTTCTCGTATGACTTTCAGCAGTTTTCTCCTCTCATCAACTCTTTCCATCACTTCTTCATTACTCACTCTTTCCACCCAGATTATCCTCTCCATTCTCCTCCACATCCACATCTCAAACGCTTCTAGCCTTTGTTCGTCCTCACGTCTCAGTGTCCACGACTCTGCCACATAGAGTGCCTCACTCCATACTAAACACTTGTCAAGTCTTTTCCTCAGTGCTTTATCTAGTTTTCCACATAGTAATCTCCTCTTTCTATTGAACGCTTCCTTCGCTACCGCAATACGAGTCTTCAACACCTGATGCCATTTCAAGTCCTCAGTTATCGTACTTCCAAGATATTTGAATGATTTTACTTGGCTGGAATTAACTTGTCATTTCTTAGTATTTTACAGTTTCCTTCCTTTACTGATTACCATACTCTTTGTTTTCGATCTCTTGATTCTCATTCCATACTCCTCACAAATTTCACTAAGATCTTTTAGCATTTTAGTTATAATTCTTTCACTTTCTGCTAATGAAACCATATCATCGGTAAATATTATACATTCTATTCTCTTTGAGCCAATGCGTACTCCTCTTTTTCCATCTAAGCATTTCCCAAAAATCTCCTCCAGGTGTAAATTGAACAACAAGGGAGAAAGGCAACAGCCTTGTCTAACGCTCCTCCCAATGCTGCTTTCCTCCGACATTTCAGTTCCAATCTTTATTCTTACTTTCTGTGGTAAATGTAGATTCTGTATTAGTCTTCTCTCCTTTCAATCTAATCCTTTCCTCTCCAAGATGTCCATCAGCTTATTCCATTGTACTCTGTCGAAAGCTATTTCCAAGTCAATAAAGACAGCATAAATTTCTCTACCTTTCTCAATATATATTTCCCCTATTATTCTTAACAGGCCTATAGCATCTCTTGTTCCTTTTCCATTTCTAAATCCAAACTGTTCCTCTCCAATCCATCTATCTAACTTCCCATATAGTCTTCTATTCAACACTCTTAACAATATTTTAGCTGCATGAGAAATTAGACTAATAGTCCTATGGTCTTCACATTTATTGGTATTCCTTTTTTTTTTTTTTTTTTCAATCGGTATCATTACCGTTGCGAGAAAGTAATCCGGCCATGCCCCATTATCTTTACATGGGTAGACTATCTCCCTCCTTCCTCTGTTTCCTAAACTCTTCAACACTTCTGCTGGCAAATTATCGATTCCGCACGCCTTTCGATTTATTATCTTCTTCAGTGCCTTTTCTACTTCTGCTTCCAAGATCCCGTACCCCTTTCTATGCTCTGGCACCTGTGCCTCCTCTTCAATCATACTTTCACCTGGTCTTTGGTCCGCCTTATATAGACATTCTATATATTCTTGCCATATAGTCAACGCCTCATGTGGTTCCTTGGCTAATGTGTCATCCACCCTTTCTATTTCCGTGTTACACTTCCTTCTTTTGCCTTCAAGGGCTATCTCCCTAGCCATTCTGTACATCATTTCATACTTTCCCCCTTTCTCCTTTTTCTGCATAAAAATAGAAAAACATTAAAAACATAAAAAAGAAAAATTGGTTAAAAGAAATGAACTCTAAAGGTTATTTACAAATTATGATATAACACAGTCTGACAAGTAAAACAACTTAGTAGACGACTGTCTGCTAAAGCAGAGTTACTAACTATTATAATTTTTTAATATATCCAGAAAGGTGAGTTTCGTACCTGAAAATGGATCAAATGTAGAAAATGTTTTCATTAAAATTAGTCACACACCTGTTAATTTTTTTTTTTTTTTTTTTTTAAAGCAGAAAAGGTACATAGAGTTCTGTGGGTGTACATTGGGATTTTTAGGCCTACTCTTTTCGTAACGGCTATACAATATATATATATATATATATATATATATATATATATATATGGTAAAAATGAATTTATTAAAAATAATGCGCTGTTAATTTCACGGCGTTCTTTTAATGTTTGTGTAATAAAAATAACTAATACGTAATTGTAATTAAATCCTACACTAGTTGAAAATTTATTGAAAGTTAATCTAAAGACATTTTTTGTATATTTTCATACTTTCTAATTTATTGCAATCGGTCAGTGTGATATAATTCCCATATTACTTAACAGTAATAAAAATTAATAATAATAATACGTCTGTACTTTTTTTTTTGGTGACGTTAAGGTGTTATCACCCTCTCTTACACTTAACCACTTTGCATAATAAGACCAAACATATATAAAAAAATAAAAAATTAAATATTTAACAATGCCACAAAGCGTAATGTCAACAATAAACTTAGAAATTAGTTTATATGAAACATATAAAAGCAACATACGTAAAATAAAATAATCAATAATAGTGAACTTACACAATTTCTCTTAACACATACATGCATACACAAAACCACATACACACCTGCCATATATCCGTATACATATAATTGTACAATTTATAAAAATAAACTACAATATAACACTGACTAGCAAAAGTTGTAAAACTGAACTTTATTTTAAGGAATACTGAAGGACAGAAAATCATAGCAAATAACTATTTAAACACGGGAAATGAACAAAAAAAAATTAATTAATTTAGGACTTTTAAAATTATTTTATTAGACGTCTAAAATCACATTAGTTACTTGAAAATATACAAAAAATCAAATATTAAAACAACGTTTACTCGCACACGCTCATTCACACATCTACATACATTAACAGTATATTTATTTAATCAAACATTAAGATAAGCATCAGAAACATCACAACAGTAGCATGAAGAAGAAAGAAAATAAGTTGCAGGTATTATAAAAGAGGAACCTATTTGCGTTAACTTAAATAAAAGTACCTTATATTTGGTTAAAATGTACTTTCACTTATATTTTATCTATAAATTATATTATTTCATTTATAATTAATATGAATAATAACACAGATAAAATAGGTGTTTTTGGTAATGCCTGGTAAGAAATACTTGTTATGCAAAATATGATTAAAGTGAGAGCTCACGAATGCGGTGCGTTGCCCCTTTGGTGTAATTTTCTAGCCTCGGTTAAGCTTTGTTTGCACGAGGCGGAGGAATATCCTGGGAGTAGAACTTAGCAGGGCTCTCAGGAAATTTTGGGTGTAACCATGAATGGACTAAACTGCTGTGACGCCCAGAGTGTTGCCAGATCATAACGAGAAATGGTTGGCTTTATACTTGTTCCCATCCGGAATGTCGTGGGTTCGAGTCCCATCTGTGGCGAGGGTGTTGGATTCTCCTACTTTATTTCTGATTGCCACTCCCAACGAACGTTGGTGCGTGCAGATCTATTCCTACACATTTGTCTCCAGTGAGCACGAACTTCGTGCAAATACGATATCGATAACGGACATCAGTAATTAAATTAACCTCCTATTCAACGAATTTAACTACACATAAAAAGTATGTTTACGAAATGTATGAAAATACGTGGTTTAAAAACATAGAAATTATGTGCACTTGATTCACCTGTACATAACGGGAAACAAATACATTTGCTTGTGCTTCTGATCATTCAATGAATGTCAGTAGAATTATTATGATGAGTCTGGAACATCGGGACCTGGGACCAGAGCTCGGAGTTGTTAATACTCTGTCATTCCGGTCAGCCGGCGGCCATTTTTCTCTCAAATCTCCCTTTTTTGCTCCCTTTTTCACTAAAAAAGGAAAGGAACACCGATCCACCCAGCTGCAAACAAATTTTCCCCCGAAATGCAATTTTCGATCCATCGAACGAATATCCCCCCCCCCTCCCCCAGATCGTTTTCAAGGGCGGAGCAGTGACAGGCATACTGATTTTACAGGCATAGGGTATGACAAATCAATACAAGGAGTCCAGGGTCTGGATTCAGAACCAGCCATCAGCCATTTTGGTTCTGTCAGCCATATTGGATCCAGGAGACTTTGACCTCGACCTTTGACTTTAACCCCAGCGAACTTTGACCTTAAGCCTGAATTCCCAAAAAGCCCCAAAAGATTCACAAAAAAACTTAAAAAAATCCAAAAAAGAATCCAAAAAAAATTATAAAATTATTAAAAATGTATTAAAAATTAGAATAAAACTTTTAAGCGATAGGGCTTACAGAATACGAAGGACTGGAAACGACCAGCCGTCTTGTTATGATGTCATCCATCCACCATGTTGTATCCAGATGACCTTGATCTTGGCCATACAACCATGACAATAGATGACCTTGAAAACAAAAACCGTAGATTAAATTGTAAAAAATGAAAATAAACTTATAAAAGTCTGCAAGTAAATTATATTACTGACTACTACCGCCATATTGGATTCAGGTGGCCTTGACCTTTGACCTTGACCCCAGTAATATTTGACCTTATAACCAAATATTCGTCAAAATTCTAAGGAAAGTTCCTAAAATTGTATAGCATATTTAAAAAATGTTATTAGAAATTAATTTTTTAAAATTAATTAAAAAATCCTTACATTTCCAGACGTCCCACACAACACCACGTCCATCAGACGACTGACCCACCTCCAATCCATCGCATTGTATTGACATTCCCCTCCCCACCCCACTCACCTTTGCTTATTTTGACGAATGCACTCCACCCACCATATTGTTTTCTCGTTTGTCATTTGTTTACATTTCCAACACATATGTGGCACTGGTGACTCCGATGAACACGTCAGATCTGGATGACCTTCACATTGACCTCACATCTTTTACCTTGACCTTGTGCCCGTGACCTTGGATAGCCTTGACTCAATAAGAAATTCAAATTATTATTTTTTATTCAAAAAATCCAAACAAACAAATAAAAAATAGATTAATTGAAGACCGTTTTTCATCAATCTTAACATCAATCACGCAATAATTGGATCAATAAGCACTGTAATCAGCACCACAGTCCCAATTCTTCCGTCAATCCCAAGCCTTTGATCGTTCCTCTATCAATCCTCCTATTTTTCCTCCACACATATGTATAGAAATTTACATTTGTTCGATAACTGTGTCCAAATTTGTACACGTCGACAAAATAAATGTTTTTTATGCGGTCAACTATCCATGCATTTTATACTAAAGTCTTTATTATCATTATATGTGTATATTTCCGTTAATATTCCGAGCGCTCACAGCACCACATTAAAGTTGTGAGTGATAGAAGTATACGACACACAAAGAATTAAGAAAAAACAATTATTTTATAACAGTAATTTATTATTATTTTGTAATTACTGTTTTGAAAGAAAGCAGTTCATCACATCAATGCGATATATCCCCGTATCTTCAGTTTACTCATGATTGAAGATATCTCAACAATGCACCAGAAATACTCACATTTGGAAGGTCAGTCAAATATGTGAGTCTATCAAGTTCATTCAGGTTTTTCGGGATATAGGTAGTCAGTATTCTCGGCGTTTTCTACCTTCTTCGTGTCGCTCACTGCAGAAAATGTGTTGTAGGGGTGTGTCAGTGCCTCGAGAAAATCGCCATCATCCTCTTCAACATTATTACTGTCTTCATGTTAATCCTCATATATGCTATCTTCATGATCATCTTCACTCCATATTTTATCCTCAATATTAAATTAGATTTTCTTTACAGCAGGAATAGTATGCTCATCAGTATTTAGATACGACGACCATTTATTTTGACTTTTCACGAACGTCTTGCAAGTTTGTATTCTGCTCAAACCGACTGTACTGCACTCATTCCGTATTTAGCATTAACTGTCTTATCATACTCACCTGTCGAATCGGTACCCATCAATGCAACAAGAGGTATTGCCGGCAACATTAGCTGACTTCCTGTAGATGAATCCTTGCAGATCTCGGTATGTTCCTTCAATGTATCACCTTGCACAAACTGCATGGTTCCGATGTCGTAATGCTTCATCGCACTAAAAGGATTCTTTGCACAGGCCGTTCTCTCATTCCCAAGAGCATTTTGACCATAGGTGAAAACTCGATGACAGAATCGCCACTGGCGACAACCAGTTGGCGATGATGCAGGTTGCGGCTCCATGATCGTCGAGGTAAAAGGTAGGCCTTCGTATTCGCAGTACATTTTCGTGGTATGACGAGAGATCGCTTCCAATCGATGTTCACCTGACGGTGTCCAAACGTCAACTGTCATTTTTTCTATATAAATGCGGTTCTTGTTACAGTAAAGAGCCTAACTTGTGTTGCTGGCAATACCTCTTGCTGCATCGTCGGATCTAAATACTGATAAGCATACTATTCCTGCTAGAAAGAAAAGCTAATTCAATATTGAGGATGAAACAGGAAGTGGAAGCAATCATGAAGATAGCATAGATGAGAATTAATATGGAGACAGTAATGATGATGAAGACGATGATGGCCGTTTTCTCGACGTACTGATACACCTCTCCAACACATTTTCTGCGATGAGCGACATGAAGAATGTAGAAGACGCTGAGAATACTGGCTACATATTTCCCGAAGACCCGAAAGAACTTGTTGATGGACTCAGATATCTAATTGACCTTCAGAAACTTGGGCATTACTCACGCGTGGTTGAGATATCTTCAATCATTAGTAAACTGAAGGAATGGGAATGTATCTCATGATGTGACGAACTGCTTTCTTCTGGAATTGTAATTAAAAAATAACATTAAATTATTGCTACCACATAATAGTTTTTCTTTTATTTTTTGGGTCGTATCCTTCTATCCCTCACAACTTTAAAGTGGTGCTATGAGATCTCTACTATTAATGGAAGGATCTGCATATAGAATGATAAAAAAGACTTAAGTATAAAATGCATGGATAGTAGACTGCATACAAAACATTAATTCGGTTGACGTGAACAAATTTGGAGATAGTTGTCGAACGAGTGGGTGGGGGACAAACCAGAGGATTGATCCAAGAATTGGTATTGATCTAAGGATTGGGATTTATCCAAGGATTGAGATTGATCCAAGGATTGGGATTGATCCAAAAATTGCGATTGATCCAAGGATTGGGATTTATCCAAGAATTGAGATTGATCCAAGGATTGAGATTGATCCAAGGATTGGGATTTATCCAAGGATTGAGATTGATCCAAGGATTGGGATTGATCCAAGGATTGGGATTGATCCAAGGATTGGGATTGATCCAAGGATTGAGATTGATCCAAGGATTGGGATTGATCCAAGGATTGAGATTGATCCAAGGATTGGGATTTATCCAAGGATTGGGATTGATCCAAGGATTGGGATTGATCCAAGGATTGAGATTGATCCAAGGATTGGGATTGATCCAAGGATTGAGATTGATCAAAGGATTGGGACTGCGGTGCTGTTTGCTGTGCGTATCGTGGTGCTGATCGATGGAAATATTCAAAGATTGATTTAAAAACAAGGTTTTAATTAATTTTTAATTTTTTTTCGATTTTTTTAGATTCTATAAAAGTTTTTATAATTTCTTTTTGGGTGCAAGTTTATCCAAGGTCTTAGGAACGAGGTGAAGGTCACGGATGTGATGTCAAGGTGAAGGTCATCCAGATCTGACATATTGGTCGGAGTCATCAGAGCCCCTTAGATGTTGAAAATGTAAAAAAATTACAAACGAAAGAAAAAAAACACAATATAATGGGTGGAGTGCATTCGTAAGAATGAGCAAAGGTGATTGGGTAGGGGAGGGGAGTGTTAATACAATGTGTATGTTTGGAGGGGGTCAGTTGTCTGCTGGACGTGGCGCTGTGAGGGACCTCCCGAAATTCAATTTTAAAAAAAAATTTATGTTCATTTATAATAACAGTTTTTATTCATTATTTGTTTAAATTATTCGGAAATTTTTGGGATTTTTACAAATGTTTGTGTTAAATGTCAAAGATCACTGTGATCAAGGTCAACTGGATCCCTGTAGTACTGAGTAACGCAATATGCTCGTTGAATTTATGAATTTATGAATTTATTCTAATTTCTAAATTTTTTCTCGAGTTTTTGTTTTCAAGGTCACCCAAGGTCACGGTATATAGTGTCCAGTTCATGGATCAAGGATAAGCTTATCTGGGTACAGCGTGGTGCGTGGATAACGTCATAACATGGTGGCTGGTCGGTTCCAGTCCCTTCCCCTCTAAGCCCGAGCATTTAGAATTTTAATTTTACAAATTCTAAAAATTGAAAATATATATATATATGGATTCCTGGGAATTTTTTTTGGGAATTTTTGTGTTTAAAAACAATGTCACTAGGGTCAAGGTCAAAGTCTGGATCCAATATGGCGGACAAGATTGCTGACGGAACCAAGGTCTGACTCTGGACCCTGTACCCCTTTTATCGATTTGACATACCCTATGCCTATAAAACCCATATGACCGCCGCTGCGCTGTCCTCGAAAACTACAGCTCCCCCCCCCCCCCCTCACCAAAACCGTCCGATGGATCGAAAATTGCCTTTCGGAGGAGCGTTTATTGCACACGTGGTTATCAGTGCATTTTAAGTGAAAAACGGGAATTTTTTTTTAGCAAAAAAGTGAAATTTTGAGGGAAAAGCAAAAATTTAAGGGTAATCTAGTCGATTTTAAAAAAGGGTAATTTTGAGGGGGAAATGGCCTCTGGCCAACCGGAATGACAGAACATGAACAGCTCCGACCTCCGGTGCCAGGTTCCGATGGCCTAGACTCGTCATAATCATTCTACTAATGTCTGTTAGACAGCAAGGGCATTATGTTTGAGGCAAACAAATTAAAAAATTAATAAAATCCTTGTAAGTGCCCGGAAAAAAAACGGGACGAATGTAACCTGTTGACTCGCGAAGATTAATAATTGTTTCTTGTTAAGTTCATGTACATACAAAGTTTGTCAAATGTACCGTATAATAATTAAGCATATATTAATATTTTCTTATTTTATTTTTCAAAAGTTTTATAAGTTTGTAGTAAATTTAATAGTTTTATGCAGACATATGGTTAAATATTTAAATATACGCAAAATCACTACGTAAATAATTGTTTCCTTGTCCAGTCGTCCTTCAGTTTTCTTTTCTTCGATCATTTTATTTTATAAATTTGGTTATCTCCAACGATTGGATTTCTCGCACGCTTTAAAGTACGAAGATCGATGTCTTATCCAGGTATTTTCTACTGCATTAATTTTTTTCCAATGGGTGTTTACGATAATTTATCGAGATTTTTCTAACCTTAGAAGTTATCCTTTTCTAATCTAGGCAACTGGAACATCCCGATTACACTGCATATTCAAGGTAAAATTTTGTTTCGCTCTGATAATCAAAGAATATAATATCGTGCCAATTATAATAGTGTATTCCCGCTCATCAGTTTAATCAACCTAAATCTTTGGTTTCATTCCACATTGTGTCGATAGTCATACAGCTGTCGGAAAGGACGCAAGTATGAATTTTTTCACCACATACCACCTGAACTTCTCTGCTGAAAAATAAGCGATTGCATCTATACACCGTATTAAAACACACCCTTGCGAAATGTTTTCTTCTGAAGATAAATTTTTTTTTTTGGAAACGTGAAAATTATTATATCGCCTTCGTGTGTATGTGTGTGTGTATATATATATATACACACACACACACATACATCAAAATATTTCGCAGTTGCCACATGTTTTTTACAGTGGCGATTCTAAGTCGCAGAAATAAAGGCGTGGGAAAATGTAATATTTCGTGTCCTATCACAAGTGTCATTTGACAGATTGATGGATGTTTTAGATGACTTTGAGAACTGTAGCTAGTATAGTAAGCGTGTCACATCACTTCTGCATGTCTGTGCCCTTTCCTTTAGTGGGGCACCGTGCCACAACGCTGATCTTCCCCTCTTGAGGATTGAAGAAAGGTAACGTTATACTTAACACGGCACTCTGTCTGCCTGTACGTGTGTGTGTGTCTATCATTTTCTTTCTTTATCGCGTACACGGTACTTTAGAGGCTTAAATTTCCAAGTTGATTTGCTACTTTATAGAGAACAGTATTTTTTGTTTTTGTGCATTTTTTTTTTACTGGTATCACGTTTTCTCTGTTTCTGTTTTATTAAACGTTTTCAAAATTTTGTTTTGTAACGAACTTCATTTTTACAAACATATAACGTGCCCTTTGATATAAATTATTTTTGCTTGGTTTTTTCGATTGGCTGTAGTATTTAGAACCTATAATTGGTAAAAAAAAAAAAAAAACTGAATTGAAAGCTAATAGAGCAATTAGCAATAAATTGATTTCTAATGTATTCAAAAGTTGGAAATTTTTTCAATCACTTACATGACTGTGTGTAGGCCTCATTGTTATAACGTTTTAAAACTGAGTAGTGAATTTTCTAAAACTAATTGCACGTTGTTTCGGTTTATTGAACAATTTCCTTAAAATGACTTTTGTTTACATTTTAAATTCCAAATAGTATTACCAGTTTCAACATTCAGTAGCAAAAGGCAATATAAATACCAATTGGTCGTTCAGGAAGAAAGAACATACCTAATAAAATATTGAAAACGTTTTTCGGTACTAATTTTGAATAACGAATTTAATTTAAAAATAAAGAAAAGGAAAAGTAGGTCGTTAAGATTACAATGAAAAGGTATTTCTTGTTTTGAAGCTGAAAAAAAAGTAGTTAATAAAGGTAAACTCTGCAACACGCTAAACAACAGTAGTTTTATAGAAAACAAATGTTTTATTGTACTGTGGGAATTACCTTTAGACCTATTATAAAGTTAGTTAATTTTCAGAAGTTTTGGGTTTAATAGGCAGCGTTTCTAAACTTTACCTAATGAGGCAAATATATGACACATAAAAAGTTCATTTCAGTGTACAGGCAATCTAAAAGATTTTCATAAAGTGTGAGTCAAATCATAAATCAGTGAACTTTTTATTATTGGGTACATCAGAGCAACAATTGAGAAGTAAATAGGCGATACTCGGGAGTTGCGGGTAGGCTGATATCTTAAAAACGCAAGTATTCTTGCGGTTGATAAAAAAATTATATACCGAAAAAAACACTGATTCTATTTGTAATGACTCTGAATTTAAAGAAAGGTAAGTTAGTTTGAACAAACAATGTAAGACTACTCAATGGTATGCTCTCAAGGAAACAATGTAAGACTACTCAATGGTATGCTCTCAAGGAAACAATGTAAGACTACTCAATGGTATGCTCTCAAGGAAACAATGTAAGACTACTCAATGGTATGCTCTCAAGGAAACAATGTAAGACTACTCAATGGTATGCTCTCAAGGAAACAATGTAAGACTACTCAATGGTATGCTCTCAAGGAAACAATGTAAGACTACTCAATGGTATGCTCTCAAGGAAACAATGTAAGACTACTCAATGGTATGCTCTCAAGTAAACAATGTAAGACTACTCAATGGTATGCTCTCAAGGAAACAATGTAAGACTACTCAATGGTATGCTCTCAAGGAAACAATGTAAGACTACTCAATGGTATGCTCTCAAGGAAACAATGTAAGACTACTCAATAGTATGCTCTCAAGGAAACAATGTAAGACTACTCAATGGTATGCTCTCAAGGAAACAATGTAAGACTACTCAATGGTATGCTCTCAAGGAAACAATGTAAGACTACTCAATGGTATGCTTTCAAGGAAACAATGTAAGACTACTCAATGGTATGCTCTCAAGGAAACAATGTAAGACTACTCAATAGTATGCTCTCAAGGAAACAATGTAAGACTACTCAATGGTATGCTCTCAAGGAAACAATGTAAGACTACTCAATGGTATGCTCTCAAGGAAACAATGTAAGACTACTCAATGGTATGCTCTCAAGGAAACAATGTAAGACTACTCAATGGTATGCTCTCAAGAAAACAATGTAAGACTACTCAATGGTATGCTCAAGGAAACAATGTAAGACTACTCAATGGTATGCTCTCAAGAAAACAATGTAAGACTACTCAATGGTATGCTCTCAAGAAAACAATGTAAGACTACTCAATGGTATACTATCAAGGAAACAATGTAAGACTACGCAATGGTATGCTCTCAAGTAAACAATGTAAGACTACTCAATGGTATGCTCTCAAGGAAACAATGTAAGACTACTCAATGGTATGCTCTCAAGTAAACAATGTAAGACTACTCAATGGTATGCTCTCAAGGAAACAATGTAAGACTACTCAATGGTATGCTCTCAAGGAAACAATGTAAGACTACTCAATGGTATGCTCTCAAGGAAACAATGTAAGACTACTCAATGGTATGCTCTCAAGGAAACAATGTAAGACTACTAAATGGTATGCTCTCAAGGAAACAATGTAAGACTACTCAATGGTATGCTCTCAAGGAAACAATGTAAGACTACTCAATGGTATGCTCTCAAGGAAACAATGTAAGACTACTCAATGGTATGCTCTCAAGGAAACAATGTAAGACTACTCAATGGTATGCTCTCAAGTAAACAATGTAAGACTACTCAATGGTATGCTCTCAAGTAAACAATGTAAGACTACACAATGGTATGCTCTCAAGGAAACAATGTAAGACTACTCAATGGTATGCTCTCAAGGAAACAATGTAAGACTACTCAATGGTATGCTCTCAAGGAAACAATGAAAGACTACTCAATGGTATGCTCTCAAGGAAACAATGTAAGACTACTCAATGGTATGCTCTCAAGGAAACAATGTAAGACTACTCAATGGTATGCTCTCAAGGAAACAATGTAAGACTACTCAATGGTATGCTCTCAAGGAAACAATGTAAGACTACTCAATGGTATGCTCTCAAGGAAACAATGTGAGACTATCAATGGTATGCTCTCAAGGAAACAATGTAAGACTACTCAATGGTATGCTCTCAAGGAAACAATGTAAGACTACTCAATAGTATGCTCTCAAGGAAACAATGTAAGACTACTCAATGGTATGCTCTCAAGGAAACAATGTAAGACTACTCAATGGTATGCTCTCAAGGAAACAATGTAAGACTACTCAATGGTATGCTCTCAAGGAAACAATGTAAGACTACTCAATGGTATGCTCTCAAGAAAACAATGTAAGACTACTCAATGGTATGCTCAAGGAAACAATGTAAGACTACTCAATGGTATGCTCTCAAGAAAACAATGTAAGACTACTCAATGGTATGCTCTCAAGAAAACAATGTAAGACTACTCAATGGTATACTATCAAGGAAACAATGTAAGACTACGCAATGGTATGCTCTCAAGTAAACAATGTAAGACTACTCAATGGTATGCTCTCAAGGAAACAATGTAAGACTACTCAATGGTATGCTCTCAAGGAAACAATGTAAGACTACTCAATGGTATGCTCTCAAGGAAACACGTAAGTGTTTATTCAAACAAATACAGTTTTTCGGGGAGATTCCGATAACCCAACCAACTGGTTTCGTCAGCTCAAATACTTGTTATGTTCAATAAATAAAATCTGTTTTTAGCTTTAGAAATGTATTTAGTCACCGAGGTACTTTCATAAGAGCAATCACTTAGGCAATGTATTTGGTCATACATGAACGAGTGTCCTGTTGTCTGTGACAATTGCCTCCCTCATTGTAAAGTTCTACGTTGTATTTCGGGCGTCTTTGGTGTCATATCGCAAGAGGTCATAAGCATATGATCTGTAACTGTTAAGAAACGGGACTGGTGAGAAAAGTGAGGTTTAGTAAATGCTATTCACTATAAAGTGAGCACTTTTGTGATCAAACTTAGAAGAAAGTCACTGCTCCTACCTGCATATATGTATATATATATATATATATATATATATATATATATATATATATATATATATATATATATATATATATAACAGGCACAATGAGTAACATGCGCCCAGTAAAGTTGGTAATGATGGAGAGAAAGTAATTCCACGACTTAACGTCTAATTAATAGTGTTAGGTATCCATTTGTAACAACTTAAACTATTTCTTTTGCTCTCAGTTATTTTTTATTTCATTTATGTTATAAATGAACATATTCTTAATATGTTTACTTTTCTAATAATTTCACAGTTTCAATCGACCAACGCATGAATAAAGTAAGGTCCATGGCAGTATTAATTTCGCATAACGTGGAAGAATACACAATTTGCATACAAGTAGATCTTAAGCAGGGCTTTTAAAAGTGATCATTTTACCGTGAACAGCCTATATAAAGAATTTTACAACGTAATCCCTCCCCTCTGTAGACTCTGCTGCGTAAGGGTTTTGGTCAGGGGAAGTTAGGTATTTCATATTTGTAATGCATACTGTCAAACTTTTAGATATTGTCAGTAATTGCTTTTAGATACGATCAGTGAGCGCTTAGTTTTTGCTGAGATACATATGAAAACCACAGTTTTAGAGATGTGCAAATAATGGCAACTAACTTACGTGCAGAAACGAGATACTTCGCACTGAGAGAAGATGCCAAGAGATATTCTGAGACTTCTTTAAAATCACAGAACGACTTGCTTTTTCAATTTTAAAAATTCACAGAAAATAAGGCAATCCGTGCATGATATTTATTTCTGGCTTCCCCGTGAATTTTCGTAAAATAACTTCTGCCAAGCATATCTTAAAATGAATCAAGAAAATACCTTTGAGTAGCCATTGTTAAATTTTCTGCAAATAGTTTGTTTTATTTTATTTCTACACTACAAAAACGGTAAAATGTTGATTTTAAAGACTGATTTTGCAAAAAAAAAAAAAAAAAAAAAAAAAATTTATTAAAAAAAAATTACCCGAGATAGAAGTAATCACAGATATCTCTACGTTTTTTGAACCGCATGTGGCAGAAATATTAAATAAATATTTCTGTGGCTAACGCCGTATTTATCTTCCATTGCCCAAGGCAGTGTCGTAGCTCATCAGCTGTGACCCTCCACACCATGTCTTCTATTGTTCTTCTCATCTGTTCGACGGGCTGAAAAAGGTGTTCGTTTCGACTCGCTTACACTTTCGGGAACAAACAGGAGCTACACGGTGCCAGATGCAGCGAATATGAGACAAGGTGCTTGAACACAGTGTTGGATTTCACGCTAAAAACTGCATCACTGACAGGACTGTGCGAGAGGGTGCATTGTCGTGAGTTGCTCTTCGAATGTCACATATTTTTTCCCCTCGCTCTTCCATGCAATTTTCTTTTTTAAACTTTTTCATAAATTCTCGAAATTACTGGCTGACCCGGAAATACAATATCTTCCACCTCCTCTAGAGTCCGTTCAAACACGTGCATGTGCTGCTAAGTCAATAAGCGACAAATAACAGCCTCATCAAATGGATGGCCACTTCATTTCAATTCTGTACACGTTGTTATTATGTGGTCCCGATGCACGTGTATTCACACTTGGCACAATCCAGTTGATGTTCCGACACTCTATTCAACTGCAATGTGAGCATGACACACTTCACTGAAAATTGATATGAATTACAAAACAGAAATGCCCTGCGCACTTGTCGTCGCAAATATATCCTTATGGAACCAAACATTTTTACAGAACGTTTACATAGTTGTAAAAGAAGAATTTTGGTCCTCTGTGAACTGTACTGTAAAGACAGAAAAATGGTAACTCAGATATATTAACCAATTATGTATTTACATATATCCAATATATAATTAAAGGCAAAAGTGGACGACGAATTAGGGCCGAAATTATTGTGCAGTATCAACACGCGAGGCCCTAAATAAACATTTTCAGAGGTGTTGTCGGACCCATCACAAACTAGGATTTTAATTGTCAGTTGTGGCAAGTCAATCCCAGACAGTGAATATGTGGATGAAAGCACACATGACGACGCTGCAATGTGTTTGCCAGCAATGTAATCTTAGAGCAGACCTTTTAGTTCAAGAGAATGTAAATCTGCAGTACGTCACTAAAGCAAACTTCTTAAGCATGATTGGTTGTAAAGGAGATGAGCAAACATCAAATCGTCGCAGGATTTCTTATTCCACACCACGGAATTGCCCTTCTCCCACGATAGTAACCTAATACTATATTTTAAGGGCATTGAAAATATTTTATTACAGCGTTGCAAGTATTTTTCATCATTAACCCGTTTCAGAACAGTCTCTTGATGGCAAGGAAAACAAATTTGCAAAATAGCCAGAACTTATTATTAGGTTTCTCGCGTAGTTTAGAGTTACTAACGTGTTTATAGACACGATTAGTTCATCGTCCAGTAAGCTAAAAGACCTGGCTGATGAAATTCCTTGGCAAAGATGCAGCGATTAGTCTGGCGATGACAAGTAGAAACACTCTAATAAATTATTCACAAACCTAACACATCTTTACATACGCGTACTGAGCAGTCATAGATGGTAATTTTTAAAGCGTCAATGGTAGCTACCCTGCATTTAGCCTAGAAGCCGTCCAATTCGTAGAAAATTTCTTAGATTTGTATAATAGCGACGTTTTGCGTGTCTATAGATATTTACAGCTTGATATAAGGTAAGGACATTGTATTATGTATAGGTCTAGATCAAACACTTCCATTACAATCCTGGAAGTTAACTGAAAAAAAAAAAAAAAATGTTTACACTGCGCGATGTTTCTGTGGTGGTTTACCACACTGCGTTCTTCTGTATGAATGTGAGACAGGTTCGCCAACATTGTGAAGAATTTCAAGGGTCACTGCCGGATATTACGGAAGTTGTTGACGGAGTGACAGAAGGTATTTACGGTATCGGATAGTTATTCCATCCCCACCCACCCCCCTGGATCACTGCTCTACGCTCAACGACCAAGCCAGGCGGAACTCTGAAGGCCCTGCTACAATTGCCATGTCCCCTGTACTCGGATGTCTTCTGTCCTCGGTGACGTCACGAGACTCGAACACAAGTTCCTACTACAACAGATGTCCGAAGCTGTCCCAACATGTGGGTTTCGAAAACTGTTACCAGGTAGCAGCACATGCTTTGCGCCATTTTGTTTTATATTTGTTTTGCTGGTATAAATGTTAGGTGTTGATTTAAAGGCAATTTTTTATTATTATAGTAGTTTTTTTTTTGTGTTGGGTATCTGTTATTAGAATATATTTTCTTTATATTTGAATTGCGTTTTTATCTGAAATTAAAATACTTCGTGGGAAAAATATTTCCCTCAATTTTGCATTTCTGACATTCCTGGAATAATTATTCCGGTTGTAACTGCAAGGCGCATAGTTATTATTACAAGTAGTCCCGTTTTATACTGTCGCACTCCACATTCACTTCGATGTATATGTTTACAACTGTTTTTATTTACTATTACAAGCTGTGCGCGGATTGAGCTGTTAAATTATTATTCTTCTTCTTCCATGAAAGATGCGAAGACAGGGGACAACCAAGGACAACTGAGGACAAAAATTGAAAATTCACTTTTTTGCTGCGGACCGTGGAAAGAGGACATGACTCATGACGTCACTTGACCACGTGGGCCAATCAGTGCTCGCGACGTCAGAGAGGACCGTGGATAGGGGGCACGGAAATTGTAGCATGGATCTTAACGTGACACCCAATCGACTGCCACGACGGATGGTAGCCTATAACGCAAGGCCTCCTCCTCACCTTCAAGTACTCTGTAGCGATCTAGAAATGTCTCGCTTGCAGTCATGAGCCACTTCCTCTGGACAATATTTGTTAATCGTCTTTATCTTCCATCACTGTTGGTTTAGTCTCTGAATCTCTCTCTCTGCTCACAAAACGGCACAATTTTGAAGAATTAAGGGAGATATATTGCTATTCATTTAGAAGTTTCCTGCTTGCAACCAGTCAATATTCTATGTTTTCTTCTCCAATCTACCTTCGCATTTTGGATTATTATATCGGACCTGACCCTTCTTAAGTGTCATCGTGTATGCTGTCGAGAGGTCGTACCAGATTTTTCTTTTTTCTTCCATTCGATCCGCTAAGTCTTTCATTTTGCACATTTATCATGTGTTTACTTAGTTTTTCTCTCTCTCCTCTCCTTCCCATTCTTCTGATATCTTCAGTTAAACTACCTCTGCTTATCTTCTGGTATTTAGTAAGGTAGATACTTGTTTCGTAATCTAATTTCTTGTTCTTGCATCGTAAGTCTAAACAAGTCCTACCGAAATTTTATAGGGTCTTATTTTCGTTTATAATCTCAGAAACGCATTCATCCATATGGTATTAATCAGGTGTCTTGATATTCTGTATGGTTTCGCAATTTGCGTGTTTATTCATATTTGTACCGAACGTAGCTCGTAATCATTACTCCGTGTTTACAGATACCCAGAAACTCCCCCCCCCCCCACCCACTTTTTTTTCCTTTCTTCCATATTTTGTCATATTTTCCTTCCTTGCATATCACTAACGCAGGAATAGACATAGACTTGGGTTTACTTGTAAAAATCACAATATTATATTATTTGCATGTCTTATTAAATGTGTACATTCTCATATTCGTACCTAGTTATAAGACGTGTGACATTTACGTAGCATAGCTTCGTTTCTTACCTCGGTATTACATATTTTCTACTGTTCCATGTCATTCAATTAAAAAACTATCACATTTGCGTACATTTTGTAGCACGGTAGTGTATTCCTTACTTAAAAAAATCTTTTCACCTGTAGGTATGTTAGCACTTGTATTCTGAGAGATTTTTTATTTTATTTGTTAGTAGAGCGTCATATGGAGACTTGGAATTCAGTAACTAAGAAATGACGAACAGGACTGAACTACATCCTACACGGCCATTTCCTCGAATATTCCGGCACACAAGCGTAAGCCGTGGTTGTGCGTGTGGTTTTTGTTTGCAGCACGAGCTTCAGCCAGCTGGACTCCAGCACCTGGAACATCGACATGCAGGAGCTGGAGTACAACCCGTCCAAGAAGGACCTCACCGATGCCAAGATACACCACCTGCTGGCGGAGGAGTTGTGCCAGCCGTACCGCAGGGTAAGTGTGGCGGGCCTCCCAAGTACACTTACACTTGATCCCATGTGCCGTGCAGGTCCCAGTACATCACGCGCCGTCAGTACACTGCCACTTGCCCTATGTGCTGCACGGACTAAGTACATCACGCGCCGTCAGTACACTGCCACTTACCCTATGTGCTGCACGGACTAAGTACATCACACGCCGTCAGTATACTGCCATGTGCTAGTCACGGAGTAAATAAGTATATCAGAAGCGAACTAGGCTGATTGTTGACGAATTCGGCTAGATTACTGTTTATCTCGGCTACCTTATGCAAAATCAAATGGAAATTATACGGGACACTTTTATCTAAATTGAATATTAAGAAATATATGAGACCTAGAAAATCAAGATTTTTAAACTGATTTTTTTTTTTTTTGCAAAAATATCGGAAACAAAGCGAAATTGAACCACAACTCTATGAATATTGTTTTGGGATCTTCAACCTAGGAGCAGACTCATTAATACCTCCTTTTGTAATGAAAATAACAGGGTTGTATACTCTCTTTTTGCACGCAACTTTCTTACCGTCAGGAATTAAGAACATAATTGCTAGTATTTTGAGTAGTATGGCCAAATTAACAAAAATTTCTTCGTCACAACTGCCCAGGACCCACCGTTTTCGTGTAAAACGCTCGTAGAAATAGTTTCGGCAGAAGGGACACAGTCCCAGGCGCGTGGGCCTAACCCTCACTATCACCAGAAACAAACAGGCAGCTTCAAAACCACTTAAGATCACTAGTGTATTGTACATGTGGTTTACAGTGAGTGTTAAAAATGTCCTCTACCATTGTCACTGCGATGGACACAGAAGCCTACCATACACACATTCACATTAAAGTGAGCACTTTTGGAGACCCTCTAAGTTGGAATAATAGTCAACAAATATATTTTATTTTAGCCTTATATGTTAATTTCTGGTTGTCATATAAAAATCAACGGTACTAATTACTTGCATGGCAATATTTAATTGAAAAGTTGGTTAAAGGGTAAGAAATGTCTGAAAGAAAAAAGTAACTAGGGTCTCAAAAGTGCTCACTTTACCGTGAACAGCCAGTAGGCAGTATCGCCTAAGGGCTGGTCACTGTATCTCCTAAGTGCTAGTCACTGTATCTCCTAAGTGCTAGTTACTGTATCGCTGCAGCAGAATCTTTGTGTGCGTTTCACACGAAAACGGTGGGTCCTGGGCAAATGCGACAAAAATAAATTTTGCTAATTAGGTCATACTGCTCAATAAACCAGCATCAAAAGTTCATATTTTCTTACGGTAAGAAGTTGCTTGCAAAATAAGGGTGGCAAATATTGTTATTTTCATTCATAGGGGAGCTATTAATGAGATTTCGCTTTAATTTTAAAATCCCAATAATACCAAACAATGTTTGGATAGTTTTGGTTTTTATTTGTACTTCGTTTTCAATATTTTGGAAAAAAAAAAAAAAAAAAAAAAAAAAAAAAAAAAAAAAAAAAAATTAAAATCTCAATTTTCACGGATTTATATCTCCCTTAACACTTAGTTCAGGTGGGAAGTTCCGATATATTTCCTATTTAATTTTGCATTCAGGATCACTCAGGAGTTGGCCGGTCAAACTCCGTCCTATTCTGTACAGACTGCGAAAACATAAGGCGGCGAACTATTGTGCAGTATCTATACGTTTGTCGCAAACTCCTGGTCACTATTATTTACCGCACTCATGAAGGTGGTTTCGATTAATGTTATTAAGTATATCAGATAAGTCTTCGTTTTTCAGTAAACACCACGCAGCGTCCAAACCTCGTGTTTCGAAAACAGTGAACATACCCTCCAGATTTGCAGACAGTATATTTTATTATATTATCCTCCCGGCTTTCAATTACAGGTATAGCAGACACTTATATGAAGTTAACTGAAACAATGCCAGTCAATGTTATTTAATGTAATAAATAAAATTAGAGGCTGTTCACGATAAAGTGAGCGCTTAAGAAATGAACCTTAGAAAAAATCACAGCCCCTGCCTGCATATATTTTAATGGGCGCACTGAGTGACATTCACCCAGTGAGGTTGGTAACGGGGGATGAGAAGTAGTGCCATATATTAAGGTCGAATAAAAAGTGTTAGGTAACCATTTGTGATAACTTAAAATTATTTATTTGGCTTTCTGTTCAGACACTTGCTGTATCCTTGACCGAAGGAGGCAGCAAGACTGAATCCCAAAAACCCAAAATTGGTCTGAACAAAATGTAAACAACTGGCAAAAGCCAACCAGAATGATTTTCCCAAGTACATCAGGAATATCATTTGCTGAGCTAAGTTCAAAGCATGAAGTGTGCAGAATTTTATTTTTAATCAGTTCCTTTTATTTATATATATATATATAACATAGAGTGATATGTATAAAATATATTTTACACTCATTATTAGAAAAAAAACATTACGATATCAAAAATATTTTGTGATAATACATATCCTTTGAAAAACTACAGTTTCCTCAATTATTCTCTGTTAAAAATACAGATTCTTTGAAAAATACAATGATTTCAGAAAATAATCTTTGTTATAATAAATGTTCTTAAAAAATACTACCCACTTACTGGAACTCGTCACAAATATGAAAAAAATTTTATATAAGATTTCAAGCCCATTTCAAATTATTTAAAAAATCATAAAAAGGGCACGTTAAACCCATGACGCCTTTGTAATTATCAACAATATTTCCAACATGGAATATATATATTCTTATTTTCGTGACAAACAATTCTCTGGCTATATAGGGCCAACCAAAAGCCAATACAAAACGTTTGATCTGAATTCTGAATTCATTCACCTAACCTTCATTTTCATAGGTCTTGCTCGACACAAACTCTCTTTAAAACTTGCATTAAATTTTCACCAGAAATTCATACATGATTTTCACCATCTTGCTATTCATTGCAATTTTATATATGGTAATAGAAAATCACATTAAAAACCTTAAAACTCCAGGTTGAGTCTGACTTGCTTGCCATTGAATTACATACTTAGCGAAGTTAGATTTAGCATTTTTCTCCCTTCGTCCACTGACCAACGCAACTGCTCGCAATTAGAAAGCCTTAACTTTCGAGGAGAACAATACACATATCTTTTCTTAGAGTGCCATCAAAAATACAATTTGCGAGCAAAATTAATCTAGAAAATTTGAGCCCAAGATAGGGCGTATAACCTTACGTCAAAGTGACGTCATGACCTACTGCTTTAAGAGCCTATCAAGTGATAGAAAGTATCGTGATAAATTACATAACTTCTTATGTAATGATGCTCCTTCGAGGCCGAAATCGTCTGACCCCGAACGAGCAGAAAGACAAAGCATATATACTGTTACATTTCAATTAATTCATAAGGGGTGAACAAATTCCAAACACCAATGAAAAATCATTATTTCACTCTGTTAATACAGAAGCCAATAGAATTAAGTATTATCATATTAGGAACTACAGTCGTTACACTTGTTAGTGGGAGAAATAAAAATGTAATATGCCCTAGGAGTGTATCAGTAATGATCGGCGAATGAAAGTTCTTATTTCTCAACATGTCCAAATAAGGACGACACTGTGTTTGAATGGCGCGCCGGCCTTCTGCGCAGATGACGAACGCACCCCCGCCACGAGGGGAGGGCGACCCCAGCGCTCGGCTCCGCCAGCAGCAGGAGTAGAAACTACGGCCGCTATAATGTCACTAGTCGATACAGACACCGTATGCACGACATTCTCCTTTAGTAAGGGCCGTGAAAAGTATAGTTCTTACTGCCGTGCCGGGCCACAACACCAGCGAGCAGCACAAAGGTAGACAATATTATCGGTTATAAGTCAAATGTTCGATTATTCCAATTTTCACGTATGTATAACGGACTGCATTTGCATACGTTGTCTAGTGGAATGGTTGAATAGGGGGCAGGCCAGAGACAACAAAATCGCGTAGATTTTGTCGCAGTTGTCTCACACTTTTTTAATCCATCGAATTGTAAAAATGAGCAGATTTGTAATGTATTTACTTTCTTAGTAATATCAGAGTTTCATTTGACCGACGAGTGAACAAAATAAAAGTGATGAGGCCCATGTCAATGATAATTTTACGTAAGGCAGAAGAATACACAACGTATATACAAGTAGATCTTAAGCAGGGCTTTCAAAAGTGCTTATTTTACCGTGAACAACCTATACCTAAATGTAATGCATAAACAAATGGGGTTTGTTTTCATTAGAACGCAGAAAAGTAGCTGGCAGAATGTGTCTAGCCAATTAGTGTTCGAGTGCACCGATAAGCCAGTTCGCTTCTGATGTTTTTTTTTTTCACTCTGCAACCCTGTGTACTACTGTGATGTCCGAGTAAAGCAGCCAGTGGAATGCGCACACAAGTACACTGTGTATATTAGGACACAACCAACCTGCACCGCCATCAAATGCTTGCCTCTAACTGGATATGTGTGGTTGTAAGTGCAAGTGAACCAGTAGGGTAGTTTCATGGTTACTTCCAACTCTTCTGAAGCCCTCCTAAAGTTCTACTTCTAGGATATTCCTCCGCCTCATATAAACAAATATATATTAACCGAGTCTTAGTGAAAACGGACCGCATTCGTGCGCATTCAGTCTCATATTATTTCGCATAAAAACTATTCCTTACTAGGCATCACCAACAAAACTATTTACTGTCTGGAAAAAACTAAGCGCGTCATACGTGGGGTAGTTTTTCAAAGGTTCGTATCAAAAAGTGTGAAGCAACCGCAAATAAGAATTTCAGGTACAGCAGCGTGTCATTAAGTTTCACTGTAATGTGCAAGAGTGAGGGAAAATGCGACTAGAAGGAAATTCCTCTACTACATAAGCCATCCTCTCTCTCTCTCTCTCTCTCTGACACGTTTTAAAGAAATCCGTATCTCATAATTTCATATTTGTTATGGAACAAGGTTATACTGTGGAAGAGATATATGTGAATAATAATAAAAATATATCTTTAATATGGCTTGACCTATGAAAAGCATTATGAGGACATTTTTTGGAATCATTTTTTGCTCTTTAATTTTGTATATAGGTATATTTTTGTTGGATTAAAAATTACATATGTGTTGCCGGAAAACATATTTTTAGCCACCATTTTTCAACATGGCTGTCACCCCAGTGATTCTACAGGATAACCTTACTTCTAATGAACATACCCGTCTTCGAAAAAGGTGATTTCGAATTTATTTAATTTCAAAATAATTTGTAACCATCTGTGTTGAAACGTATTATTTTATATAATAGTTACTTCTTGAATCGAAATCAGATGTTTATGACTGCTGTTTGGTAATATAATCGCCCTTCATTTGGAAATAAAAGCTGTCGGATGGTTCGATTAACTGACAGATGAAAAAAACTGTACCATTTCATATTTTATAAATGGGTTTTCTCTAGAACTGTTTGCCTTAGTGCTACACCAAGGCTATTTTTTTAAAAGTGATAATTCACATTCTTGTAAACGTTACTGACTCCATAATTGAAAGGATTAAATTAAAAAATACATTATTTTGAGGAATATTCCCGTTTTTCCACCATGTCTCCATACCCTTTATTATTACTTCTATTGTTATTGTATACAACATTACTCAAATAATCGTTTGTTAGTGTCGAAATAAAAATGTCACGTGAATATCTTGGGGTAAAATGTGATGTTCTTTTATAATTATGGTTTCGGTTATTTGTGTTTTAATATTTTTCGATGTACATAATAATAGTAAACGTATAAAATGTTTATTTATACTTTGTGCTTAATGCACATTTGTGTTCTGAATGTTGTGATAGCAGTGGTTAATTAATTAATTAATTTTTAATATCATCTATATACATATCCTATTTAGTGTGTGTTTAATTATTACTTTATTGTAGTCCATTCACGGTTACTTCAAAATTTTCTGAAGCCCTGCTGAAGTTCTACTTACAGGATATTACTCCGCCTCATTCAAAGCAAGCTTAATAGATTTTAGAAAATTACACCAACGGGACAGCACACCACATTCGTGCGCACTAAATGTAATAATAATTTGCATAAGAACTATTTCTTGCTAGCCATTACCAAAACACTTATTTTCACAACCACAATTTCAGTAGTCATTTTTCAAACCGTATTGGATTATTAAAGTGTTAATGAAGCAAGTTTTACTGATGGCATGTACATACGTTACTCTAACACCCCGTATTTGCTTACGTGACGGCGCAGTTAGGGTTAGCACTCTACCACAGGGACACACTGGTGTCGATGCAATGTCACCTTCACACTCCACACGGGTGTACTGTTGTGTCAGTGAATCTTGTGCACGCTGTAGTCTATTCGCGATTTCTTCACACCTATTGAATCAAACTTTTGAAAACTCACCTTATGTATGACGTGTTTGGATGTGTTCTAATATCGTTATATATTACAAGCGTTTTATAATTCGGTTTACATAGCAGCACCACCTTTTTAGTTAAATTGAACTTTTTTACTTGTATTCGATTTATTAGATGTAATATTTAATTTATAATTAATATGATGAAACACAGGGAGAAAATAGGCGTGTTGGCAATACCTAGTAAGTAATAGTTCTTATCCAAAATATTATTAAAGTGAGTGCGAAATAATTCTGTGTTTTGCCCCTTCAGTGTAGTTTTCTAGGCTCGGTTACGCTTAGTTTGCACGAGGCGGAGGAATATCCTGGAAGAATAACTTTAGCAGAACTTCATGAAAGTTGTAAGTAACGGTGAATGGACTATATATATACGCAGAAGCGACAGTTGCGGAGTAGTGAGCCGGCCGGGTTGGTGTGCCCACAGCATCGGCGGCTGAGCTACAGTCGGCACGCCGTTAACGACAGGGACTTGTCGACGCAGGTCAACTACCGCATGCACATGAACATACGTCGCATGGTCGGGGAGCACAAGCATCGCCACAAGAGGAGCAAGCGACTCGGCAAGGTAACCTCCAACATCTTCGTCCCCACTTTGCTGCTTTCCTCGACCTAGACAAAGGGTGCGTTTATAGTGGAGCGGCGAGCGGAGAGGAGAGCGGCGCGGCGAGCGGAGAGGAGAGCGGCCCGGCGAGCGGAGAGGAGAACGGCGCTGCGAGCGGAGAGGAGAGCGGCGCTGCGAGCAGAGAGGAGAGCGGCGAGCGGAGAGGAGAGCGGCGCGGCGAGCGGAGAGGTGAAGCGTGACAGAATCAAACCAATGCGAAGTAATGGATGCGCATATAGTGCAGCGGCCAGGAAGGAGGTGTATAATTGGTTTGATTCCGTCATGCTTCACACCTTTGCTCGCCGCGCCGCTCTCCTCTCCGCTCTCCTCTCCGCTCTCCTCTCCGCTCGCCGCTCCACTATAAACATAGACTTAGACGAAAACATCTCCACTATCAGTCAATAGTTAAGATTGGGATGAACCCAATGGATCTCTGGCTTTATTGTGAAGTAGTAGTTTGCGCGAATACGCGTATCTCTGTAAATAAATGTACTGAAAATACAACTTTAAGCCAGAAAAGATTTTTAAAAAAATTATCTGTGTCCCTATTTTTTTACTTTTGTATTATAAAGTGTATTCTTAGAGAAACAAATTCGTGAAAATTGTCAAACATCCCATTTTTAAAGCTTGCCTATGCAGTTTCCTTAAGCGTCAAGAGAAAAGTACAAAGATACGGGAGTAGTTTAATCTGTGGTTTTTCATCGCGTGTAATAAAACCCCGCTGTTACAGATGCAATTTACACAGTACAGCGCCACGACAGAAACACTGCACGCCTTGCGCGTAGGAGCGATGAGGCGCTATAAGTGCGTGTTAGTGTTGCCCGTATTGCTCCCTCGCTTCTTGACCTTGGACATGAGGTTCCCACGGGTCCATCCCACTCTTCTGTTGTCCGGTAATGAGAATCTTCTTGTAGAGATAATTTTGGCTTACTTATGTGATCATTATTGGAATATAATTACCAGAAGATAGTTTGGTGGTAAGTAGAAGTGAGATTGAGGTGTGTCAATTTCTAAACTTCTGTTTGTGCTGCCCCTTTTTTCTTGGTGGAGTAGGCCCATACATTCGACGGGGTATTCTTTCCCATTGGTCCCGTTCTTTGTTCTGGTTTTTAGGCACTCAGAGAGCATAATTCTTTTTGAAGGATATTTCCCTAGTGTTCATCATTTCACAGAATCCTATTCGAAATGGTGGCAGGTATTTTTCACAGGTTTGCAGATATGTTCACTGATTCTAGTAGCTGGGACCCAAAACTCGGAGAAAATATTGGGTATGATGAGGCATGGCCACAGCGAATATGGTGTTAGCA
This sequence comes from Dryococelus australis, assembly GCA_029891345.1. Taxonomy (NCBI): domain Eukaryota; kingdom Metazoa; phylum Arthropoda; class Insecta; order Phasmatodea; family Phasmatidae; genus Dryococelus; species Dryococelus australis. The sequence goes on from CM056993.1 coordinate 8,498,161, forward strand.
TGTAAACACAAACAGATATGAGCTTGGTAGCTAGCACACTTAAACAATGACTCAGGCAGATCTCATGGCTCATCGTTCGATCCCAAAAAGAGATTTTGGTTCAGACGCATTTGTACTTCATACCCGACGTATAATAATGTAGAAGTTCACAATGAGAGGAGGTGAATAGAGAATAATATCCCAGGTGGGAGAGATTTATTAGAATATAACATATGACAGGTGCCCGATGACTGATGTGTAGAGTCCTGCAAAATTCGCGTTATGTATTATTCAGGGATACGTTAAACTTCAAACACATGTACGTTTTCAATATGCCCATAGGACCATACTTTATTTGATACGGCCTGGCTAACTCTGACTCAGTAAATAAACATTTCACAATTGTGTAGTCCAAATGCAGTCTAGTAAAAAAACTAGTGACTTCACATCTATGCAATAACCAATGGAGAACCGACGCCAGCTCGAGTGCATACAGTACTGTGAAGTTCAGCATGATGACAAATAATAAAGCGAATTTTGCATGTCTCTACTTATGTGTCTAAAAAGAAGGATCATCTTTATTGGGAAGGAGGTTGAGTAATTTGTTTGGTATACTTAAGGGCGATGGAATCAGAACAAGCAGTGAGGAAAAGGCTTCATGCAGAGGATGAACAGAAGAGTTAAAATTGCACACCATACCCTCTCAGGCACTTGGGTAGATAAGTCTTCCTTGGATATACCGTGCTCGCTGGAGATGTGGGCTAGTCTCAGTAGAGTAGCAAGGGATGAGGAGACTGGCTGTAGTGGACCACTTGCAGCTCCGAGGAGTTTTGAGTAAAGGCAACAGACAGTGGAGGCTGTGTCTTAGTCCATATGATAGGCGTAGTCTCCAAACTCAGCCGAGGGGTTGATAATCTCTCGTTATAGGGCTGATACTGGCTTCGGATTCACTTCACGGTTTTGCATTATCAAGAGGGAAGAATGGCGGAGGATAGTGAAGTGGTGCGAGACTGGATAGTGGGGAGAAAGACGTATGATGGAGTAGCTACGATCTACTTTAGGGCTACCCACTGAACAAGATTTTAACGGGAGGGAGGGACTTCAATGTCTTCTCGTGAGAAACCCAATACGTAAGTGTTCACTGGAGATGAAGGAAGACATGTTGTCGCGGGTATTTGGATCCATTTCCTTATATGTTTAAGCCAGTTAAAGAACATCTGGTGTGACATTTACTTTATAAAAAAGTTAATCGTACCAAAGAGTCAATTTGCCAGTCACTGAAATATAAAAATTACGCAAAGATAAAAAATTGGAACTGGAAGTTTTATTTTTAAATAACTTTTGGCAATTATGGGTAGCTCATTATTGCGTCTACCGGCTCTTAAGATGTCACCTAAATCTCTTCATTTTCACTCATCATGCGTCTTATAATATGAATATAGAAATTGAATTTGAAATGTGGGCGATAATTAACACCGCGGTTTCCAAGAAAGTGATCACAACAATTCGGATGAGTGTCCGCATTCGAAATACACTTTTCGTGCCGGGAAAATTATTTCTAAATTCTTAAACACAACCGACGAAAGCAGTTTTACACCGTCATATTTTAAAGGGCTTTGTACAGACGACTAGAGATGAAATTCACTTCTAAATTTATGCTATCAGAATTTTAGATTTGACACTTAAAATACCGAGAACTGCATGCTGTCCGACGACAAATATGGCCAACTATACTGTGTTTTGCGTTTCGAGACTAGTGAGGCGTCTAAAACGGGTGTTATTGCCGTCCTTCGTGATTCATTCTATTTCTGCCTCAACGTTAACTTGCCTCATTTATAGTATACTAGAGGACCCAGCCCGTGACTTTTTTTCTATTGTCACGGGGCTAGAACAGTTACCACGTTAAAAAATTTGGTTATCACTCAAAGACTGAAAAAAAAAATTGCATAGATATATGATGTGAAATTAACTCAACATTGAAGCGACTGCTACTCCATTTGATATTTCTCTATCCACTGAGCCACTGCGGCCCCACTTGGAATCTCTCTATCCACTAAGCTACTAAGCCCCCAATTTTATATATTTCTATCCACTTGGCCACTGTGGTCCCACTTGATATAGTTCTATCCACTGAGCCATCGTGGCCCCACTTAACATAGTTCTAACCACTGAGCTACTAAGGCCCCACTTGGAATCGCTCTATCCACTGAGCCACTGTGGCCCCACTTAATTAACTCAACATTGAAGCGAGACATTGAAAGTAAACAAAAATGATATTCCATTACCTTCATATCTCTATACAGTATTCTCTATGCATTAATACAAAACTTTTCACTGGGAAAAGTAATTAAAAATGAGTTTTTAGGGTAAAAGGTAATGATTGCGTAATCTGATCTTGCTGGAATTCAAACTTGACCTGTATTTTACACTGAGGATTCGCCCTGCAAAATTTGAAGAACTTTTGTTGAGTTTCAAGGGACTTAGAGGTATTAAAGACGGACAGACAGACAGATATCGTCTACTTATATGGTAGGATGTGACCGAATATATTTTAATTTCCTCTGCCCATCTAACCTTTGTTATGTGGTTCCATTAACTACACTGCAAACATCTTTACATGATCTGCAGAGTATTTAATTACTGTTTAATATTTCTTTCCAGGAAGGCAAGCAGAATCACGTGAGCTTCCCTGGAATCACACAGAACGGCACAGCCAAGCAGTTCTCTCACGGTAAGAAGCTCACCACTCTATCTCTGTCCATTCAAAGTTCACTTGGGAGGGAAGAGGTATGCGCTCGGAATTCAAAACCAGCTATAAAAATTGACTGAGCCGAATCCGAATTCTTGTCCTGCTCGTGTACAACACTCTGGCAACTGCACGTTGATCCCGATTCTGATTCATATGCACAATCAGAGGATCATTCATGTCGGTCTATCCAACCTGAAGAATCATTTAAGGGCGTACACGAGTCTAAAAATCTTTTCTACGTTTCTTTCGTGTTAACGTGCTTTTCTTTCGCCATGGCGCTCTCCTCCCAATAAGGCTAACCGGGTCCGACTCTCGGCGGGGCCACTCCCAGACATTCTCACGTGGGGATCGTGTCGGACGATGCCGCTGGTCGGTGAGTTTCTTCGGGGATCTCCCGTTTCCCCGCCCCCGCATTCCAGCGCTGCTCCATGCTCACCTCGCTTCATCTTCATTGACTCCCAAGACCCGGATATTAAAAGCTGCCCAATACAAAACTCTTCATTCATAATTTATCACTACACTCATTACCCAACATGTTTCTTTATATTTGCAATCTAGTGCGAGGAACTAAATTTATTCATTACGCAGTGTCCCTTGTCTTGTCTGTGCTGCTTTGTATAGCCTGTTGCATACGGTTCACCTTCTCGTACAAGTCAATTTGCATCATGTGACTGGCTAACTTGTATGCAAGTGGTGTGCATTCACGAACTTGTATGCCAGCTAGAATCGTTTAGAGACGGTTCTATCCGTCGTTCACCTTCTTGCGAAAATCGTTTGTTTACATTTACGTTTTATACATTTACGTAGTTCCCATGTAATTATTTATGCTTGTATTGTTAATTTGAGAGTAGAAAACAAATTTTAATTCTGTATTGGTGATTTGTTTTGTTTGTGAAATCTTTTTGTGCTGTGGTGAAAATAAGTGGCAGGTCGTTTGTTAACATTCGCGTCGTATACGTTTATGTAGCTCCCACACATTTATTGACGCCGATATTGTTAGTGTGTCCACCATTTACGTCATCTCCATCGTTTGTTTCTAACATCATATACACAATGCACAAATTACTCCTACAGCCCCAAGGAGAGCCTCCACATCCGAATATCTTGGTATGCTGCAACATTCAAGTACAACTACAGTGTGTGCATGGAGCTGGCATACAAGAGGGCGTTCGCCTTCCTTGTTCCCCTTTTGAACAAGAAAGGTGCACACATTCTTGTGCAAGGAAGTGACCCTTATGTAACAGGCTCCAAGGTACTAGCTATTGGGTATAGCGGTACTTTTGTAATTGTCTTGTCTAAAAAAAATTAACAATATGTATAAACCAATAATCTGGCAGAAAAAGGAATATTTTACACGATAGTATTTTTTTAAGGAGAATTACAACCAACCCGTTTGCCTGCGTACGAAACGAAGCAATACGGTAGGTACACATGCTATACTAGTGCACCCTGGCGGAGAAAACATTTGGTTGTCATACTTACAGCATTGAGCATCCCAACTTGAGGCCGTGTTCCAACTAGCACTTTCTGTTAACAAAATAGTCACGTGATACGGTTTATCTACCAAATGTATGACATTTTTTTTTTTTAATTTGCGTTTTGTCAACTCTGAAGCTGATAAATTACAAAATGCAAATTACCAAATCGCCGCCATGTTAGTTTTTTCCTGTTTGAAAAGTTGAAATGCACATGTAGACGAGGTTATTGAAATAAACAAAATGTATTGTATTTACAATATTTATTTCACAAAGTAAGTTGCTGAAATATTCTTGAAATAAATATTTTCACGGGACACGATTTTTGCTACGTAACAATTTCACATCAACATTGTTTTCTTTTGTTAATTTTGAATTTAAACGGCTCTCTTGACAACTTTCTAAAATAATTACTCTTTACTTTTAAGTCATCGTGGACTTTTAAATTTGGAATCATTATAAAACCAAATTAACAGCTGCATGACATGCTAGACAGTTAAATGTCGTTCTGTGCAGACTAAATATTGCAAAAAGGTAAATAACAAGTAATGGAAGTGAGAACTCTAAAGGAATTGGAACACTGCCTCACCAAAGCTCAAGAGTTCATTGTTAAGCCTATATGCCACGATGGACGATTCCTCAAGCCTGCATGGCCGCTAGTATGGATGGCTCTAGGGAAGATTTGGCAATCTTCTGGTGGTTTTAATGGACGATTTCGTAATTGGCCGTGTGCAATATTCGATGGAAAGTTTCCTCCCACGCTGTTGAAATTTTAGTGATTCAGAGAGAGAGAGAGAGAGAGAGCGAGAGAGAGAGAGAGAGAGAGGCGGTAGAGTAATTTTATTTATTTCGTTCTGGGAAATTGCGTAAGACTATTAAACACAAATAAATAGTAAATAAAAAACACGAGAATTTCTTTCCTACTCTACAAAATCATTGTGTGAAAACGATAGAGACATTTGTGTTTATTTAACATAAACGTTCGAGTTATAACAATAAAAATATTAGTCTCTGTGCATAAACACAACACGTAATGGTGAATTCGTGAGTGAAAATTGTTCCAGGACCACAGTTTCAGAAGTAAATAATAACAAATATAAATGCACTCGTCTTTGCTTGTGCGGCAACAAAATTAGTTGGGTAGGTTATTCTAAAGAACCCTCACTGAGAATAAGGGTTTGTTGAATCAAACAAGATTTGTTTGGCTACAGGTACATTAAACAGTTTCAGCCGATATAAAAAGTTTTTACAATTTCTATCGAATTTCGAACCAAGATCACCTGCGTCCGATCGCTACGCCTTAGTAATCTCAGCTAATGTGGCAACTGATAACGCCGGAAAGCTTTTAAACAGATAAATTACAAATATTGGGCAACGTGTGGAAACAAATATTTCAAGTTTTACGACTTTACTTGTCAATTTCTTGATTTATTGTTTTATAAATGCGCGTATACGATTGTTAAGCATCACTAGATGCACTAACAAACACGGTTACTATCCTAATAGTAAAAAAAATTACAAAGAAACTCTCGAGCTGTATTTTCGAACGAAGGCAGTCAAATGAGTGGCCAAATAATATATACAGTTGATTCAACAACATATTTAGTTGACAGTCTATATATTTTTTGGCCCAACATAGAAATTTTGTTTATTCAAACATATATATTGTTAGACGAACAAAAGTAATTTTGTTGCTTTTTGAACTTTGTGCAACACTATATTTTGTTAGGGTAACTATATATTTGGACCTATAGAAAAAAAATATTTTGTTCGATTTTCTGTCAGTGCTCCATATTTGCTTGCATGCGATCTCGGGTAGCAGGTCTCGTGGAAGTTTACGCCCGAGCTTGTAAGGAAAATGCTATCGCGGCACACACAGGGTTTAGTCGTCAGCCCAGCTGAAGTGGGTCATAGGGCATTTTCTCTCCTTGCCACTTGTCGGAGTCCTCCAGTCTTCTAGTGGCAAACTTTTCCCAGATCTTATGGAGAGCTTTTTATCAACCATGACATTTTCTGGTCTGAAGTAAATGCCCTTTCTCTCTGTTATGCCACGCAGCCATAGTCTGATGTCTTCGGTCATCATACATTCCATGATTACATATTGGAAGCTGTGTAATTTCGCCTTGAAGTGACGATGACCAGTAAAGTGTTGCATGCTCTCACGTTGATCCACTCATTCTTGCCCTGATGTTGGGCAGCAACTCGTACGTGGCTCCTCCTTTGCCTGAACCATCCCATCTGCCTTGCCATTCTTGCAAGATATCTTCCTTATCGTTATGGGTCAGTCTAACAGCACGTGTTGTGGCTGTTGTCAGCAGACTACATCGACGAGGTGCTGCAGGAGGCTGAGGAAGACCCAGATGGCAGACTGCCCAGGCCCGCCAGCAAGTCCAATAAGGAGGACTGGGATAGTGGTATCACCTTCACTGCAAAGGCCACTCGTAAGTACCTGCAGCCAGTACGAACCCCGCATTAACAATACACTACTAGAACTTCTAGTGAAGAGATCATGCTTGAGTATGTCTGAAAAGGCGCCGTCAGTTGAAAGAACATGTTCGTCACTGTATTTTTCTTGCCAATTTATTTTGCAGAATTAATATTGTTATGTAATTGTGAGATCATAACGACTGTTAACGATAAAGTGAGCTCTGCTCAAATCAACCCTAGAAAACAATGTCACTGCTCCTACTGGCATCGTATATTTGAACGGGCGAACTGAGTGACATACCCCCAGTAAAGTTGGTAACGACGGAGGGAAAGTAGTTCTACATCTTAACGTCTAATAAAACTCGTTGGGTATCTATTTGTGATACTTTAAATTATTAATTTCTCTTAATTTTTTTTTTGATGCACGGAAGTGTTAAAATGAGCATATTTGTGAAAATATCTCCTTTTCTGATAATTGCGCAGTTTCACTTGACCGAAGCATGAATAAAGTTATGAGGCCCATGGATGTTAATTCTTGATAAGGCGGAATATTACACAACGTGCATATAAGTAGATCCTAAGCAGGGCTTTCAAAAGTGCTCATTTTACCGTGGACAGCCTATAGTTCTCTTGTCTTGTCTGAGCTGCAGTGTAAAGGTACTAGTTAGTTGCGTACAGCGGTACTTTCGGAAATTTCTTGTTTAAAAACATAATCTATAGGAACCAATTATCCAATATGTTGATGAAGGTTCCCTTTCAATATTGATGTACATGCAGGGAGAACGAACGCGCGCAAATATATAAACTGGCAAAAGTATTTTATTTGTATTACAAAATACTACCTCGTTTGGGTAGAACGAAAAATGCATTTAATCACAACAATATAATATATTCCTTCAATTCTTTAACCATTTGATTTATTTCTTCATTAAAAACAAATCAGTGTGCTATTATTTGAAAAATATACAATTTGAGGAGAAATTATCACTACCATGTCATACCCTCCACAACGTGACACTGTAGAGAGTACATGTTTACTAAGTTTCATGGATTTATGTTGCACACATTCTGGCATTCGTATTGTTTCATATCAGAATTCCAAAAAAGTAAATCACTTGTTCCTTCTGTACACACAAAAGTTAAAAAATAATAACAAAGCATTGAAGCTAGTGACAGTATAAGAAAGTCTTGGAGAATTTTTTTATACCCTGTCGTGCCAGAAATTTCATGACACACCCTGGAATAATATTGAAGTGAAAAATTAATAAATCCGAGAGGTCAGAGATTAATTTCTCTTGAGCTACCGTTGGTTGGTTGGGGGGGGGGGGGGAAGACAAGTCTGACGTTTATTAATATCACAAGTATTATTAAATTTTCACTGCGGACCTCTTCACTCGCTTAGATAAAAAATTATGAAGGTTTCATTTTGTAATATTTCCGTCCAAAAAATTAATTACCCTAGAAACATGTCACGTCGAGAGAATACTTACTTCGACTCCGCAGCAGAGGTTGTAAAATGTTTATAGATATCATCTCAAAAATAATATAACCCCACTAGGAAATATCATACATTTTTATACCGTTCTTAAAGTTCGTTTCCTTTTTGTATCAACGATAAACCAAAATGAAATGTTTTACCATTACAAATAATATTTTCGTCTACTCGAACACATATACAAAATATAGGACATGAAAGCGAAACTTGAACGCATATACACTACACAACAGCTGCAAAAATTTCTGGTAGCTTCAAAATAATTTCTATATTTTGGCACGAGTTTATAAAGTTTTGGTTGTAACAAACTTATTTTGCAGTTATTGCCACACTCTAGGTATAATTCCCTACCTCAGTCAATCAGTGGCTTTCCTAAAAAGTTATAAATATATTTATTACGTCCCTATCATAACCATATACCTTTTTTTTTTTATAGTATATTCGCAGTTTCTTCACGATTTTTAATTCAAACCTTTAAATAAATCATCCCATATTTGACATGTTTGGTCGTTCCCCAAATGCCACGTCTCTCAAGCGTTTTATACTGCTCTTAACATAAATTAATTTCATCTTTGGTTGAAATCAAATTTTAATTATAAATTATAATACAATGTTAATTATTAATATGAGAAAACAAAGAGGCTAAAGGCGTGTTGGTAACGAACAGTAACAAATAATTCGCATCCAAAATGTTATAAAACTGAGCACGCAGGAGTACCGTACCTTTTCCCATTGGTGTAATTTTCTAGACTTCGTAAAGCTTTGTTTGCATGGCTGGAGGAATATACTGAATATAACACTTTATAAGTGTTTCAGAAAATGTTGAAGTAACCATGAATGAACCATATAGTAAAGGCTGTTCACGATAAAGTGAGCACTTTTTAAATAAACCTTAGAAAATGGCCACTTCCTCAGCCTGCATGTATTCTGGTGGGCGCACCGAGTGGCATTCGCCCGGAAAGATTGGATGCGACGAATAAAAAAAAAGTTTCATATCTTAACGTAGTACAAAAAGTTTTAGGCAACCATTTGTGATAATCGAAATATTTTCTTTCACTTTCTGATTTTTTTTTAATGCATCAAAGTGTAAAAATGAGTAGATTCTTAAAATATTAACTTTCCCAGTAATTTCACAATTTCACTTACCCGTCTGATAATTAAAGTGTAGAGGCCCATGGCAATGTTAGTTTTACACAAAGCGGGAGAATACGCTACGTGCATACAAGCAGTTCTTAAGCAGGGCTTTCAAAAGTCCTCATTTTACCGCGAAGAGCCTAAAAGTGATCGGAGGGACTGCGTTTGTCCACATTCACAGCCAGGGTCATCCGCCAGGACCCACGCTGTCGACTCTGTCCCTCATCGACCTTCTCCTGTTCTCGGTCGACGATAGGCGCCTCCGTGGTCTAGTGGTCAGAATACTCGCCTACAACCAAGGGAAACCGGGTTCGACTCCCGGCGGAGCCACCTCCCGGATTTTCGAAAGTGGCAAACATGGCGGACGTTGCCGAATGGCCGACAGGCCTTCACGTGACAAACCAATTTACCACTCCCTTACATTCTGCTGCTGCCCCATCTCTACCTCGCCTCACCCTCATCTCACACAGACATCAATATTACAGATACACACAAGAACAAATAAGCTAAAAGAACAGAAGGTGGGAAGGAGGTGGGGGGGGGGGGGTCTGAAAAGTATTCACTCGGTATTGTTTCCATTCCGGAATTTTGTACCGACATTCACATCCCAGATATTCTGAAAAGTGCCCAGAGTCGGAATGTTTACAATTGCGGTATATGTGTGTTTTTTTAGTTGTTATCTACAAAAGCCTGAAAGCTGTCCACTGCCTGGGTGGTAACCTACACTGTACTACATCCTACACAAACAAGAATACACTGACGTCAACACAACACAGTCACAGACATCCTACACAAACAAGAATACACTGACACCAACACAACACAGACACAGACATCAAACACACGACGGACAGCTCACAAAAACCACCGCCGGCCCCTCAGTCTCCGGAGAGGATGGCGGGGTGAGGGCTCAAGGTTAGAGGCAGAGCAATTTTAACTTTTGACATTTTTAAATTATAAAGTAACCTTTTGCTTCTAGATTATAATAAAATATAATTCTAAGCCTCTGCAATTTAAAAACTTTACTCGTTTTTAATTTCTATAACATGGCAAATTTTATGTTTGAAGTATTTTCCTAATTTACATTAATTTCTAGTTACTAGACCAGTTATGCCCTTCAGCTGTGTACTGGTGATATTTTAATATGTTCTGTTCTGCCTCATCCTCACCAGTGTCCAAGACCTCGCTGTTAATGGCCGACCAATCAAATTCATAAAATGATTACACTTTTTTTTTCGTTGTTAAACTGGGCGATTTGAAATTAACGGGTGAGACGCATAGAGGCGGTGGAAGCGACAAAAATATGAATTTTTCACTAGTAAGCCAATGTCCGGGAATGTTGGCTCCCGTCATATAACATCGAAGAATAAGTTGAGCAGAGCCTGCCAGTAGGCAACCATCATCACATATCAGTTATGATAGTAGCGGTTATATCAGGCGCCGCTACCCTCTCCAGGGATTTCCTGTGCCGTCCAGACTCCGGTTCGTGGGCGAGCGAAGACATTTAGGAGGTTCTTAACATCGAGGTCCTGAGAGCCGATGAGGGTGAAGTGAGGTGAGTACGGAGCAGCGCCGGAATTAAAGGGGCGGGGTAAACCGGAGTTCCCCAAAAAAACTCGCCGACCGCACTGTTAAAAATTTCCGTATATTTACGAAATGTTTTGTGCAGCGCACACACGGAAAGGCAATCCGTAATGACGAAAAACGGAGTTAAGTCCGTAAATAAAAAATAGGGAAAATCTCCGTATACCCTTTGGCTTCGAGTTACGGGGACGAACAATGACGATTCTACACGAAGCTTTCTTCGCCACTGTAACAAGAAAATTATCGTTTCTGCGGCAGTTAAGGTTATCCACGCGACTATGACCTATTCTTTCAAACATTAAAAGATAGCATCAGGCGTCTGTAACATTTGACAACACAAAAATACACTAAATTTAATATAAACTGAATTTTTGCTTTTGTCTTTCGATTACAAAGATAAAAGTTATGCTACAATTTCCAAGTGAGAGTTGTAGGTGAATGGTCAGAGTCGTGGATTGGCAATTTTTCGACTCGGGTTTAAACCTCGCTTAAGTACAAAATATTTCAACCATTTTAATATAATTTTTTATACACGGTAGGACACCCACATAACGAAAATTACAAACATTTTCATTATCTCATTTTATTTTAAACGGAAAGTAGAGAAAACTAACTTGGGAATTAACGGAGAAGTTCCGTGAAATTTACGGAAAGTCAGTTTCTGAAAATCAATATGTCTGTAATTTTACGGAGAGTTTACGAACACTTCTGGGTAAATTTTTCCCAGCAATTTTCCGTAAAATGAAGGAAATTTTTTTTAACAGTGCAGCGGCGTCGTGCGCCACGATCCCCACATGCGAAAATTCGGGGAGAGACCTCGCCAGGAATCTAAACCAGTTCACGTGGGTATGAATCGGTTCACCTAGTTGTGAACAGGTTCGCCTAGGTGTGAACCGGTTCGCCTAGGTGTGAACAGGTTCGCCTAGGTGTGAACTGGTTCACCTAGGTGCGAACAGGTTCGCCTAGGTGTGAACCGGTTCGCCTAGGTGTGAATCGGTTCGCCTAGGTATGAACCGGTTCGCCTAGGCGTGAACCAGTTCGCCTAGGTGAGAACCACGGTTCGTGCTATGGTAGCAGATTGGTTTTCTCTGGAGGGTTTGACCTGACTGTACAATATGCACAACTCATTCATTACACATTAATTCACACTCCTCCAGAATCAAAGAAAAATTCATATATTTTGCAATACTGTAAATCATTTAGCTAGAATCTACTTATTAGAACGTCTAGCATTCTATTTTAAATGAAAATGTAAACTCTTTCCCATTCCAGAATCTCTAGAGTGCACATTTTGCAAAAAAAGAAAAACATTAACAAGCAAGATTATATGTGTCATAGAATTAGTAATCATGTTTACAAATGTGTTTGATAGTAATCTCTTACACACGTCAATTTCAGTTTTGATAACTCCCGAGGGCGAAATAGATGTGCAGTAAATCAATTATCTAACATATTTTTAAAAATTTTGACAACGTTTCCATTACATACAAGCAGTGCAATTATTGCAACGATTTTGCTTAGAGAAGGGGTTTATTTCTGCAAAGCTTGGATTGTGAAACATCCAAATAGAAATACGCTTAAAATTTTATTAAAAAAAGACTTATATTAATAGAATTTTAAAAACATTATATAAGTTTGTTATAGTAAAATATTTTACAGTGTTGCGGAATATATGAATTCTTCTTTAACACGCAAATATATAATACTTATCTAGTAATTTTGGTGGTGTGTGTACTACATTTTAATGAGTTGTGCATGTTGTACACTCGGCGCAGTGTTCCATTGGAAGACACTCTCCTATTTTAAATGCGCGGTACAGTCCATTCACTGTTACTTCCTACTTTTCTGAAACCCTGCTAAAGTCCTACTCCCAGGATATTCCTCTATCTCATTGAAACACAGCCTAACCGAGTCTGGAAAATTACACCAGAAGGGCAACACACCGTAGTAGTAGGAAAAAGAGGGTTGACGCGCAACGGCGTCTTGGGTAGGATCGCAGGATTCGGGGTCCGCCATGTTTTGACGTCATCTGTCCGCCATTTTTTCCCCTCTTTCCCTTAAAATGTTCCCTTTTCCATTAAAATCAACTAAATTTATTTAATAATTTCCCTTTTACCCCAAAAATTTCCCTTTCCCCCTAAAAAATTTATCTTTTTTTCCCATTTAAAAAAGTACCCCCAGAAATGTACAATTTTCCCAGGCGGATCAGCGAGCCAGGTGACCTTGGGCCAGGGAAAATATACCGGCCAGGACATTTGACCATTGTTTTTTACCTTTAACTGCAAAAAAACTCAAAAATTTTTAAAATATTAAAAAAAAAAAAATTTTAAAAATACAAAAAAAAAAAAAATCCCGAAAATTTTATTATAAAAATTTAAAAAAATTATTTAAATATTATAAAAAAATATTTTAAAACTTAACTTTCCAGAGGTCACCCCTATCCCATACCCACTCCACCATCTTAGTATCTGCAACCGACGATCATCTTGGTAGGCGACCGTCATCTTGGTAGACGTCACCCATCCACCATTTTGGAAGCAAATGACCTCGACCTTCACCCCATGATCTTGAAAACAAAAACTCGAGAAATAAAGCATAAAAGTCAACAAGCATATTACAGTACAGACTACTGCCGCTATATAAGATGCAGGTAACCTCCACCTTGAACCCATGACCTGGAAAACAAAAACGCTAGAAAAAAAATAAGTCAGCAAGCATATTTAATTACAGACTACTACCGCCATATTAGATGCAGGTCATCTTGACCTTGACCCTGTGACCTTGAATTAACCTGAAAACAGAAACTTGAAAGAAAAAAACATAAACTTCAGCAAGCATATTACATTTCAGACTATGAACTCCATATTATATGAAGGTACACTCGACGACCCTATGACACTAAATGATCTTGAAAACAAAAACTCGAGAAGAAATACATGAAAATCAGCAAGCATACTACATTACAGACTACTAACACCATATTGGATGCATGTGACCTCAGCTTTGACCCCGTGACCTTGAATAACCTTGAAAACAGAAACTCGAGAATAAATTCGTAAAAGTCAGCATGCTGAAGGCCAAGCGAGCTGTCGGCCCTTGCCTGTTAAGGCATAAAAAGTCTTGTAAATCTCCACACCATTTTTATAAAAGATGTTTCCAATCAGCAGTATACCTACAATAATGATGCGGGACTTTGGCGGCATAAATAATTGTCTAAATATAAATACTTATTAAAAATTTGAAGTTGTTCAATTTAAAAAAATTGTTTTATTTTGTTACATATTTGTACATATTTTAGAATTTTACATTAGTAACTACTTTATAATTACATTAATTTTATTTCCAGACCTTTTTAATTGCATTTAGTCTATTTCCAGAACTTTTTATTTTTTAATATATGCTGACAAAATAGGGAATACATAAAATAAACACAATTTTATTCACAGGCTTTTTTTTATTTAACTAATTTATTACAGTCGCTAATGCCTATGAGTAAAGTGATATTTTCTAAGTAAATGGTCACTACGGCCTTTCAACCAACCAATCAGAATCTTCGATTTAATAATAAATTTAACTATTATGTTAACTAAAACTATTAAGGCAAAGTCATTAGAACACGATATTGTGTTTTCGTTGGCTAATGTTTCAAAATCGTACCATGTCTGCACAAAGCATGCGAAAACAAATAATCTCACTTCACAAAGTTACGTTTCATTTTAATGTCCGCCAACAGGAAATGTACGTACGGAACTAAGAGATCACGTATACACCTATAGTGACTATACTACGTTTACTCGTTTATAACCATGATTCCATCTCGGCGTGGAGTTGTTATCGGCCCGAGCTCTGCGCTGCTTAGTGCCTGATCACTGATGTTTTGTTATTGCACGCAACTGCTGCGATATCTCTCTGCGTGATCTGTTGCACTTCCACAACTTAATAATTTGTATATTAACGTCAGAGGGAAACACTTCCCACCCCCCCCCCCCCCGTTTGTTTACACAATGAACTCTGTAACTTCTTTGTTATCATGCACTGCCAGCTACAAAATGAGGTTCATGTAAAAAAACCAGTCCAAAAACAAACTGCTCTTGTATTTAATTTGTAGAATGGAAATAGAAATGAAATAAAAGGCAAAGCCTGCTCTCATGAATCACTCAACATTCTCGCACGTAAAGGTCATAAAACAGGGAGAAATAATCCATTTTAGTGTAAATTCAATTAACAAATATGCGAATAAATTCCTACAGAATTTTTTTGGAACTTTTATTTTTGTACCACAGTGACACCCATATAACAATTTTTTTTTTTTAAACAAAAGTGTTTCGTGGAAATATTTGCGAAGACATGGGACACTCAGCACATTGTATGTCATTGTCGTATTCCATTTCATCACCAAAACCATTGACTTTCACGTCAATTCAGTCAAATTAAAGTAAGTGTTTAGAAAACACTCAAAAACTTCCTGTGGCAAATGTTTAGGTAGTACTTAATATTCACTGATATTACCCTGTCATCGTAAACTTTTGACCGGTTCTAGATGTAAGCGGGCTGATAAAGCAATAATACACTGCCTTTAGGGCTGACCTTCCCACATTACAGCCACGAAGGCTCGTAAGATTAGTTTAATTCTAAGCTACCTTAAAACTAGGAGGATACTCTGAAGTTTTAGATAGGTATAGGATCTAAATGCACCCGAGGATAGGGCCCCATACGCATAGGCACGTAGGAAATATTCTAACTACAAGGGCACACGAATCACAACTTTTCTAGGATCGGGAATACATTAGGACCATGGTTGACTCCCGTGCTATCTTCTAACCCACCCTACCAAAGGAGGGAAAATCTAGCATAGACACCGTAAAAAAGACCATGTACAGAAAAAAATTGCCAAATTACTTTCAATTTATGAAGACAAGTAGAGGTTTCTACCAAAACACATGACGGAAAAGGATAATATTTATTAAATGGAAGTATGAAAAAACACTAGAAATGAAAGATTGATATGCAGGGCTTTCTTAGTTTGTATTGCGCCGGCATCGTTCTATTGATAACCAGGGGAGTGGGGGATGCTACTACTCTGTTGGAGAGGGGAATGCGCGACTCAACATGACTTCTATTCGTAAGATACGCTGCGCATTACTGATATGGCGCCTGCGAGATCTGCAACAAGAGTCACTTATTTGTTTCTGGTTGCCTATTGTCAGGGGTTGCCCGGCGCATATTCGAAGCTTTCTGACGACAAATGTAGGCATACGTGGACATGGTTTTGCCAGTGAAATATCATAACTTTCGTTCCCTCTGTCCGTTCCCTCTTGGGGTTTGCTAGTATATTCAGAGCGAATACATGTTCCTTTTACTAACAGGTTACTCGAAAGTTATTCCGTAAGGTTCCATAAAAACCAGGAGAATATTTTACTTTACACTTATCAGAGTAGTCGATAACATTTTCATAACGATTGCATTTCAAACAATTTGATAAAAACCACACTTATCTTCGTATAGTAAAGTAAAATGCTGCTGATATGTGACGGGATTGTTGGCATAACATTCTCGATTCGTTAATTTTATTTTCCACAAAACAATTTAATTGCACAATTGTCTCGGTTTCCCTGTGTATAGAAATGAAAGTTTCATTTCTTCTACCTAAATTTGATTGGTTCTTGACAAAGTAGCGGCTTAGCTTTGAATTAATTGTATTGTATTGGGCTTTTTAACTTCCCCCGGTTTTAGCCTCGAGAGTTTAGCAAGGGACGGCTTTCAGACTAACTTATAACCTAACTTAAAGTAACGCCCATGCCTTGCCCGGGATTCGAACCCAGAGCCTCCCGCACCCCAGATTGATGGCGCACCAACCGACTGCGCCACGGCAGGTTGGCTTTGAATTACTATTTAGATTTTTCGAAATGGTACAGTCTAGAGTACTTGAATTTCATTCCGCTATTTCAATTACGTCATGTTTCGCGTGCTCTATAGGAAACCACGTGCAGGCATCTATCGTAAAGCAATCGCTGAAGTTTTCAATTGTGTAACGGTTTTGAGTCACGTGTGTTTCCAGATGGTTCAGGTAAACGTGCACCAGTTTTTTTCAAACGTAATAAGCTAGACGACTGAGCCAAAACTGCGGGTTTCTTCAGCGGTAGGAAATTCGCTTTCCTTAAGCCTGGTTTACACGTGCATGATAGATCGCACAGAGCGGTCGAGTTAACTAGGCCAGTAAAAACTCGCGACTTCAAGTGGCAGTAAGTGTATTGGGCGCTTATTACTTAAACGTTCATGCTTTTCCAGGTCATCGGAGTAAAGAACGTAGTTTAAAATTCCCGTGTTTGTATCGAGATAACACGAGGTTTTGGGGGTATTGTCTCATTCCGCGTTGTAGGGAAAGATAAACTGTAAATGTAGCCTACGTAATCGTCGCGCGGAGCTGGCCATTCAAAATTGAACTGCAGAAGAGGTTTCAGAAAAAAAAAAAACATTTATCACGCTTTGGACAATATCTTTACAAGATTACGTAACAAATAAAATAATAAACTCTTTTCGACTTTTCCGCACGTAAGTACTGACAAACGAAAATTGCTAGCACGGTACGTGGCTAATCCAACTGAGAGGGTCAATTGCTGTGATACTAGTAGCTAGGGAATAACACATGTAAACTACCCTATAGGCTCCTATATTATGTATCAAACACAGTGTGTATATTCCACTGCACCCGGAAGTGAACGTCTAAGACTAAAACTAAATGTATTGATTGACTATTATTTCAAATGAGAGGCCTTTCAAAAGTGCTCACTTTACCGTGAACAGCCTACCATGCTACTGTAGGAGTGAGCGACTGAGTTTCTGTGGTAAATCGGAATGCTCGAGTTACTGGCCCACTGGGGAGGCTAGCTATTGTACACGTGTGAACCAGGCTTCATTTTAGAGTTAAAACAATTGAAAATTGATTTTAGACACTTTGCAATCATATGAAAAGCATGTCAATCGTCATATAGCAGCCAGTAAAGTTTTTGTGGTACAATTAGTAAAATAAATACAATAAATGTAGATAGAGTTTTATTTCAAACAATTTAAAAACAAATAACATTACCCACATTGTTGGCATAATAAAGCATAATAAATTTAATGTAGTATCTGTTCACAGGTGATAGTATTTTTGACGTGATTCATGATGAATGTACTTTATTTTTAATGAAACACTTGAATTGTAAATTACCACGGCTTCACTCAACGCACAATATAAGCTCGTATAAAAACAAATACATACTATTTCCTCTATCTAAAAACCGATTTGTTCTTGACGAAGTGGTACTTTGGCGTTGAATTTATCTTTGGATTTACGAAATTGCGAACTTAAAGCACTTGGCGTCAACTTTGCAATTTCGCGGAGTAACGTTCCACGTGGACTAGAGTTCAGAATTGTGTAACGGCCCCTGGCCATGTGTTCCTAAAAGTTTCAGGTTAGTATTCGCCGATATTTCTTTTCACTACGGAAGTCGCAAGGTAACCGAATCGAAACTTTGGCTTTCTTCAGTAGAAGGAGATTGGTTTTTCTTATGCGGGTTGTCGGAGTCCGGTGCAGATGCACTGGAACAATGGACCAGGCAGGCGACTGCAGCAACAGGGAAGGGCCAAGGCTCTTTATGGAAAGAGGAGGACGAAGGGGGGGGGGGGGGGGGGGGTGAATGGCAAACATGGAGGTCGAGCTCGCGCGGAGCGCACAGCTGACTTCGATCGATATAATCGATAGTGCGGCCTTGGCGGGGGAGGATCGCTCGGCCCAACCGCACCGTGCTGCTATCTATCGCCTTTAAAGCGAGCTTTAACTGCAAAACCCGCACTTGATACGTTTTATTCTGTACGTTTTTTTTCCTCGCGCGAATTTTAGAAGGCCAGTAGGTTAAAAAATAAAAAAGGGAAGGGGGAGGTGTTTTGTCACAACTAGTGCATTCTTAACTGTTGCGAAAATAAAGATTTTTAAGGCCCATCCACATTTGGCCGTATCTGTAGCCACGGTCTAATCTCGAAGCCCGAATATGGCAAACAATTGCATTTTTCTAAAGTGAGCTTCCGGAACCTGACACCAGGTAACAATACATTCAACTTGCTATTTGTCTGTTGTTGCGTGGTGGTGATTTTCATATCGTTGAAGAGCTGATCATGTAATATATGTGAGCTAAGTGATACGGACGTTTATTCATCCTCGTGATATAACTGTTTGATTCTAAATAAGCTCGCAAACTGAAATCAAGGAATAACGTATTTAAAATTATCATCCGTCATTTCCAATCATTAGCCTAAAATCGAACGCGGGCAGCACTTACAAGCATTTCGCAACGTTCGTCTTGAGAAAGCCTACATTGCACGTAAATTGTTTAAATTTATAGCGTAAACATTCCACGAATGCGGCGCGAAAGAATCGGGAGAATTTTTTTTTTTTTTTTTTTTTTTAAGGAAAAAAACTTGAGACACAAGTTCAGTTTTCTGAACACAGGTTGAGTTGGGTCACGTGCGGTTGGAACAGCGCCATGACGTCAGAGGGTCACGCGCACCAAGCCTTAACCCTTTCAAGGCCGTGTCTACAATCGGCCGTTCCTGTAGACGTGGGCGCGCTCAGAAACTCGGCGTCAAGTGACGTCACGTTGACGCGGTCCGAATATGGTCTACAAATTAAAAACACCTTTACTGCTCCGAAAATAACACTTGTAGCAGGGCTTGTTCTGATTGGCTGCACTCTTACCGGGGGGGGGGGGGGTGTTTGATTTCTCCACCCAGAGATGGCGTCACTGTCTCCTTTTTTACGTGAATCACTTGTAACTTGCAAATACCGTCTTCTATCCAACTTTAATTGTAATAAAACTTAATTATTGAAACTATAAGTTATAATTTCTTACTTTACTTCTATTATAATATACGTGTGCTGCCACGTACGTTTCCAGCCTGTCTTAGGACTCGGGTACTACAGCGCCTCAGGGAATTGAGACTGGTTCATTGTAATACAATTAATTTAACTGAATAACTAATTTGAGTATATTTAGTATATTTCCACCAGCTCATGTACACAATCACCTCACCTCGTCTTACTGCAGGCAACGCCTTTACCCAGACCTTTCGCGATAACATTCACGGGATATTCAGGCTTAGCTTCCGCTTTGACAACGAAAATACTGGCCGGGAGTGTAACAAACTGTCGTCCAGTCTACAACTTAACCTGCTTTTTTTCTAAATTAACCTAATTTCAGGGACAAAAACAGGAAACAGCCTCACTGTTACCTCCTCCACGAACCTGTGCAGGCACTGGTGTTGGGGGGGGGGGGGGTCAGGAGGGTTAGCTTCTCCTTTCTCCTGCATTGCACATGAGAACCGCTCGAGTGGTAAAAGACCCTCACGAGGGCCCGGGCTGCCCCCGCTATGTATGAGCTTCGGCAGTGATTACACTCGGCGGCGGTCTACAAATGCGTTGTTCGTGTTTAATCCTACCTCTATGGTTGTCCGAAGAGAGCTTTCAGAACCTGACACTAGGTTGCAGTAAATTCGGCACATTATCTGTTGCTACGTAGCAATTTTTAAATTTGTTGAATTTTTAAATATTTAATGTTCATGAGATGGGTGTTTCGAGTATTTATTTATAATATACGCCTTATTTTTTTTGTACTGCTTTAAATAAGTTTGCTAAATGACGTCCGAATTTTCTTTTTTTTTTTTTTTAGTTTTACGTTTCAGAAGTTTTAGGTTTTATAGAAAATAGTTAAGATAAAACGAAGACGCGACTAATTATTTATTAGAATTTCATCACATTTATTTTGAGAAAGCCCAACGTGCGCATTAATTGTTTACTTTTACGACGTGAACATTACACGAATGCGCGCGAATGTATTGGAAGTTTCCTTCTTTTTCTATCAACTGTCGCTTGGGACAAAAGTTAAGTTTTCTGAATACTTTAACTTGGAACACAGGTTGACATGGTACACGTGAACTTGGGACAGCACCATGACGTCAGAGAGTCACGTGAACCAATCAGCCCATCCTTATCCTAAGACACAGGTTGGGATAGCGTAATTGTAAACTGGCCTTTATGATATTTTAAAAATATCACATTGTCGCTGCAAATGTGGATGGTGGGGGAGGGGGGGGGGGGTTTGTCGGTGGAGGTAACTCCTCATTTTTGCCCTTTAGGTTGTCTTCTATTAGCATTAAAATTATTAGTAATTCTCTAATTGTGATAAAGAATATGCAGCTAATGTCCGTTATGATACATTTTATTATACAGCGAGGTGAGTTTCTCGTATAATCTGTCCTAATTGCCTTCCTTTTTATAACTACAGTGAGTATATACCATCCACCTCCCTTTGAGAAATGTCTGGCTACGCCTTTGCTAAAGCATGCATTGTAAAATACTGCCACAAGTACTTTATTTAGAAAACGTTTCCTTGTTCGCATCCTTTCAGGCATGGGCCATGAGTGTCATAACTAACACATACGCCGTTTTAACAATATTTACATACACAGCACAGGCAAAGTGGCTCTGTTGCGAATTATGTATCGCTGATGATATTCGTTTGATTATGTTGCTCGCATTTAGCGCCGAGGAAAATATGATTGGTGTATTTGGTAGCGTTTTTCATCAGAAATAAGTATTTTCAATACAGCTGAGGCGTTTTAAAAACACTAAATTAGTTTCGTTTCACTTCTACTGTTAACTTCACTTACAATCATTCTAAAACCTTCGTGATTGCCATGCTCCATATATAATAGATTAACTATAAAAACATTTTGTAACCAACCTTTTATTTATAAATGCACTAAAAAGAGAAAAAAAATTATGACAGTTACATTATTTGTAGAACTTGTATGACGTGGTCGAAAAGCCATAATGAACTTTACTA
The DNA here is from genome assembly GCA_029891345.1 of Dryococelus australis. NCBI lineage: Eukaryota > Metazoa > Arthropoda > Insecta > Phasmatodea > Phasmatidae > Dryococelus > Dryococelus australis. The sequence continues at coordinate 8,519,887 of CM056993.1, forward strand.
CAAATTATTATGTTTGTATCAATTTATATTTAATATATAAAATCTTGGAGGAATATAGAACGTATGCCTAATTTGCATAGACGTAGTAAGCACATATATTGAGTAATAATCTTAATGTTTCACAATATAGAATGTATACCTCATTTGCGTAATCGTAGTAAGCACATATCGTGTGTAAGGCTGTTAACTATTCGCAATATAGAACGTATAACTCATTTGCGCAAGCTCTTAATTATTCGTGCCAAGCTTTTATATACTAAATATAGATTGATATAAACATAATAATTTATAGTAAAGTTTGATTACGGCTTTTCGACCACGCCTTACAAGTTCTACAAATTCTGTAACTGCTATAATTATTTTTATCTTTTTAGTGCATTTATAAATAAAAGGTTGGTTTTAAAAATGTTTTATAGTTAATATATTTTTCAATTTGTAATTTTTTGTTGTTATATTATATGTAGACTATTTATACATTAATTTATAAATTCGTGGGACTAAAAGATTAAAAATGTTTTTTTTAATAATGGTGGCCCCTTCAACACTTCGAGCTGCAACCAGATGAACAGTAATGCGCTGCAGGCAGACTGCATGGCAGTTCAGTCAAGGCTCGCAACAAAAACCGTACATACAAACAATACAAGTTAAATAACAGCATGTAATAAAAGGAAAATATCTGCCCGGAGAACATAGTCAGTACACGCAAACTTTTCTGTTCCATACAGAAGTTTCTAATTTGACAACGTAGTAGGGCATTCTGAGCTTCTCATTAACGGAACACCAGCTCACGGTAATAGTAACAAGCTAGGTTAAACCAGGTTGAACCTTTCTTGTTTCTAACAGTTAAAAACTCGGAAATTTCGCGAACTCGTTTGAGGACAAGCTAAACTTCTAAAACATGTACATTCTACTTTTTTTTCAATTGGATCGCTGTTTGTAAGGCACGGCGTGGATGAATAACGGCCAATAACGAACCTGCACAAAAACCACTACTGAATACCGTACTATCTTGGGGCCTCGGTGAGTGAGCGGTTAGCCCACCAAGGCGAACCTGGTTGAATCCCCGACCGGGTCACTCCCGGATTTTCTCATGTGGGAATCGTGCCGTGCGATGCCGCTGGTTGGTGGTTTTTCTTGAGGATCTCCCGTTTCCCCCTCCCTTTCGTTCCGGCTCTGTTCCATACTCGCCTCAATCACCCTCATCGGCTCTCAAGGCCTCGCTGTTAAGAGCCGCCCAAAACTCTTCACTCACTCATTTCACCGTGTATTCACGCCTCTTGAGACTGGACTTGAATACGCTCTGGCAAGACCATGGACTAAAGATGAGACCCAATGGTTATCGTCTTCTGTGTATTTACCCAAAATTAACCTACCCCACACCAAGAAAACTGTTGAAGTCATATGATCAACAGAGCGCGGCCGTAGGAGATAGGTCTGTACACTATCTTGAAAAAGTTGACGTCCTTATTGACCCATTTAGTTCATGAACCCAGCCACAGAGCGCTGCTACCGAAGTAGCGCAGTTTGACATGGCAAGTATACGGAGGGTAATTTCAATTTTTCCTTAAAATGGGAAAATGACGTGCATATCTCTATGCTGTTATCCCTATACAAGCAACGCTAACAACACTAGTCTGCTTGCAATGCTCTGTGGCTGCTGCATGAACTAAATCAGTCAATAAGTTGGTCAATTCGCTAACATTGTTAGATAGGCGAGTGTCCAGACCTGGGTTCTACGGCCGTGATCAATAGTGGTTAACGTGTTCGATTAAATCTTGATCTTCGAAAGGCAAGCCCTCATATATCGATAAAAACTTTTTATAGGCTATTCACGGTAAAATGAGCACCTTTGAAAACCCTGCTTAAGATCTACTTATGTACACGTAGTGTATTCCTCCGCCTTGTGTAAAATTGATATTGCCATGGACATCATCACTTTATTTATGCGTCGGTCAAATGAAACTGTAAAATTATTAGGAAAGTAAATACTGTACAAATCTGCTCATTTTTACACTTCAACGCATAATAAATAATTTTAAGTTATCACAAATGGTTTACCTAATACTTTTTATTCGACGTTAGGATATGGAACTACTTTCCACCCATCGTTACCAACTTCGCTAGGCGAACGTCACTCAGTGCGCCCATTAAATAGATGCATGCAGGGGCATTGACTTTTTTCTAAGGTTTGTTTCTAAAGTGCTCACTTTTTCGTGAACAGCCTTTACGTGTTTGAATTATATATGATTGCATTAAAAATTTGCTAGAAGAGGGATACAAATATCTAAAAGCACTCGTTTACGTAAACAGTGTTGTACCTTCAAACCCTTAATACGTCGTTTATGGTAGTGTTGTTGGCAGAAAAGTAGTTCAATGTTGGAACACGGAGAGTTATATATCTCTATCATGGGATACCCATCTAATAACATGTAGGGCCCCCTCTAGCCCAAAGAAGTGCAGTAAAGCGAAGTGGCATGGACTCCATTATTGGATGGATGTCCTCTGGAGGGATATTAAGCCATACTGTCTGAATAGCTGCCCAAATTTCCCTGGTATTTCTAGGTGCAGGATCGTGGGTGCGAATGACTCTCTCCACCACATCCCATAAATGCTCGAATGGATTCATGTCGGGGGAACGTGCTGGCCACTTCATTCGCTGGAACTCTCCAGAATGATCTTAGAACCAATCCTGGACATCCACATTTCAATGAGATGGCGCAATATCCTGTTGGAACGTCACATTGTTGTCAGGAATACTGAAGTCCATGAACGGCTGCAAATGGTCACCAAGGAGAGTTTTGTAGTAGTTACAATAGAGTTTTGTGGGGACATGGACAAGTGGACCCAACCCATGCCATGTGAACACACCCCACGCCATTAAGGAACCACTACCAGCCTGCGCGGTGCCTTGTTGACAACTGGGATACGTGGTCTAATTGGGAGTGCGTCATATCCGAACAACCTGTATTGTGACTCATCAGACGAGGCCACATGTTTCCAGTCCTCCAGGGTCCAACTAGCAACCTCACCAGCCCAAGTGAGGCGTTGTGCCCAGTGTCTTGCTGGTAACAGAGGCACTTTGGTAGGTCTTCTGATTCCATATCCCATGGAAGATAATGCACGGTGCACAGATCTGCAAGGTACACGTCTGACACCTCTTGTATTGAATGTGGCTGTGATTTGAGCAAGTGTTCCTGCTCTGTTAGCATGGACAATTTTACCCAACCTCCTCCGGTCACTATCGAGTAACTTTGGACGGCCACAGTGGATCATAATGCCTTGATTTTGATATTCCCTGTACACATGTGACACCATGGATCGAGGAATATTGAAAGTCTCCATATCTTCTGACGTTGAATGTCCCATCCTCCTGGCACCCACAAACATGCCCCGTTCGAACTCTGATAACTTACGTCGCCTTGCCATGAGCTTGTAAATAACACTCAGTCCGAATGACATGACGACTTGTTCACAACTGAGACTGGTTTAGGCCGTGCAAAGGTCATTCTGCAGTGATGGAGTCACGAGTAATTCAGTTACATAATGCTGTCCCATGACTTTTGTCATGTACACCACGAATGCCACAGCAATATCCAGTAATGTAAAATGGAAGGTGGGGGAGGGGAAGTAATGTGAGCGAGGAGATTTGGGCGGCTCTTAACGTCAAGGTCTTGGGAACCGATGAGGATGAAGCGAGGTAAGTATGCAGCAGCGCCGGAATTCAAGGGCGGGGGAAACGGGGAGATCTCCGAGAAAATCCGTCAACCGGTGGCATCGTGCGGTGGCATTTCCACATGCGAAAATCCAAGGGGGGGGTTCTTGGAGGGGAAGTAGCTATGCTTCAAGGAAACTGTACATAGCTCAGCGCCTCATCTGTGTTAGACGCTCTAGCAATGCCGATCAACAAAGTCCGCCTGCGCCATCAATCTCACAAGTAGATAAGACGTGTCTGTAGTCTACGTCACCACTTAACACTTAGCGTAACACTTTACGCAATTTCTAACTACAACCGTCAAGATTTCTTAAAAAAAAAAAAAAAAGTTTGGTGGACTTAATAAGTTGATATATAATTTACCTAAGGTGTAATTCAGAGTCTTCTTAGTCCAAATAAAATTACTTACTTCAATTTAAATAAAAAATTAATAAAATATAATTACTTTCCATGTTAACAGCGCAGTTTAAAAATTACTCAATTAATCGTGAAAATCTTACAAGATCTTTAAATACTGATAATTGTCGTTTGGAGCAATATTTAATGCAGAGTTTACGATTTAGAAACTGCCAACATTTGTTCTGCGAAAAATTAGGAAAATATATTAAAAAACCAGCGAATGTGCCAAAATGATTGTTTTAAAACAATTCATATAATATAAGTGATAACTATGTTACTGAAATGTAGCCTATATACGCCAAAGAAAAAAATTAACAATATTTGTAACTAAAATTTTTAAGAAAATTGAATTCGTTTCACATTAAGTTGTTTTTAATTTGACATTAGTCAGTTTTTCATAATAAATTATGTAAAATTTTAAAACATCAACTTTAAGCAGATGAGTGTACTTTCTTTAATTGCAATATTGTTCAAATGGTTAATTATTATATAATTCAGAATTACGCCATCTAAACTGTCCACTATCTGTTGTAATCTTCAAATAATACACAATAAAAACTCCAGTCGCAGGAATAAAAATGGATACAGAAAAACGAAAGAATCGTCCATTGAATGATGTGACTGATGCAATATACGTTACCTTAACGTTATGTAGGAGATGGGTCAAATTCTCACGTGGAAAGTTAACCTTTGCCTCGCACTTAATTCAGTGTAAATACACTACTGCGCGATGTATACGTTAAGGACACCCGAATTTTGGGAGAAGATTTCCACACATGCTGGGCTTCAATACCCTATGCCCTACGGGCATTCCATTAGTTTTATTCTGCTTATTGGCGGCGTATCTTTGTGAGAAGACATTTTCTTTCTTGACCGACAAATCAGAATTAGTTTGCTCCGATATTGTCCGTCTGTGATTCGCGTGCAGGCACGTAAGATGCGACCTATATCTCTCAATGAAGAAAGGCGATCTGGTATGAAATACATCTGGTGGTGGAATCTTTTCGCGAAATTTGTGTGTCCCTACGAAGCCTATCTATATGTGAACATAACCACACCACAGAGTTGACGCAACAAACTGCATGTTGACTGTCGAGGCGACGTATCGCAACCGCTACAAGTCCCTATCTCAACCTCCCCTTCTCCTACTGTAGGAGCAACAGAATGAGGAAGGGGTGGTTGGCTAACATTCCAAACTTTTACAAAAACCAATAGGGTAATGAAATTTGACTGTTAGTCGATTCCAGGGCAGGTGATATGCTCCTGTACAAATAAACAATATCATTTATGTTTTCAGATATAATTGTGGCCTTTTAGAACTTCTCTCTTATCGCAGCCCATGACGTTTTCAGTATATAAAATATTACACATAAAAAGGTTCCTGCTCCCATGCGATCGTTTCATAAAACTTTACTTTTGACGGGGTCAAGATGGCTGAGCGGTTAGTCCACTCGCCTCCCACCAAGGCGAACCGGGTTCAATCCCCGGCCGAGTCACTCCTAATTTTCGCATGTGGGAATCGTGCCGGACGATGCCGTTGGTCAGCGGGTTTTCTCGGGGATCTCCCGTTACCCCCGTACCTTCATTCCGGCGCTGCTTCATACTCACCCCAATCATCCTCATCGGCTCTGAAGTCCTCAATGTTAAGAGCCGCTCAAATCTCTCCACTCCACTTTACTTTTGACCTCTATAAAGATCACTCCACAAAAGCGTTACAAAATACTTTAAACCTAAACTAGAGGCTCCCCAAGAGGTAACTGTCATAAGGCACGCTTTAATTCCTTCTCATCGCCATGCCCATACACACAACATCCGTCCTCTGATACCAAATAGCAGAGGGTATTCCTCTTGCCAGAACAGCCAGAAGTGTTGGCAGTGTTCATGATATGCTCACCCCACTCAATCACTCCACAGTCAGAAGCCGAGTATATTCCCTTCGCCATACTGCCTAGGGAATGTGTGGTGCTCCTTCATCATACTAGTGATCAGAACAGAGCCGGGGATATTTTCACCACCAGACACCTCTCGATGCCGGCAGGGCTTTGTCTGATATCTCTCACACTCACAGTCCTCAACTCAACTCACACAGAGACAAACCTTGCAGATTGCAGAATAACCGTTTCTTTACTACTTCCCTGGACTCATGCCCCTGATTCCGTCCCCTTTACACGAGCCTGTGTATACTTGTTAATAAATATCCCGTAGCCCTGTATTACAACGAAAGGCAAACTCCTTACACAGCACGGGTGACTCAAATGCCGGCAGGGCTTTGTCTGATATCTCTCACACTCACAGTCCTCAACTCAACTCACACAGAGACAAACCTTGCAGATTGCAGGATAACCGTTTCTTTACTACTTCCCTGGACTCATGTCCCTGATTCCGTCCCCTTTACACGAGCCTGTGTATACTTGTTAATAAATATCCCGTAGCCCTGTATTACAACGAAAGGCAAACTCCTTACGCAGCACGGGTGACTCAAAGTCCGGAAAAAGTTAGTGTGTGCCACCAACTTCTTGACGTGATACCAAGTCCCAAAACTACCCCAAGAAAAACAAAGTCCCGACACTTACTTTGACTGTAGTAGTCTTACGAAGTGTATAGCCTCTGCTGTGAAGCATAGCCTCCTCCCCTGGTCGTCATGGACGCCTCTCGGGAGAGGTCCCCGGCGACGAGTCTCTTAGAGGCAGCTCGCGCACCACATATATACTCCTCGGTACTCCCTCTCTACGACTCTCGCCTCTATCGACATGCGGCCCTGCCGGGGAGCCTCGAGAACACTTTACATACATGACATCACGTTACATAATCCCGCTATGACGTAAGGAACAGCCAATCATAGTAAATCAACCAAGGACGGCTGTCAGCAAGGAAAGCGAAAAGCCTAACTTCCATCAGCATGCAGCCCGCAAAGCGGCTGCGTATGGCAACAGGAAAAGGAGCAACACGATTACTGCATGTTTAAAGCAATAGCTTCGTCAGTTCTCCTTTCTTTTTTATCCATGGGCTGTCCTCCTTTCCTTCCCAAGAGCCATAGTGTCCCTATGGTTAGAGCTATTCCAATTGGGCCGTAGTTACTTAGTAGATAGAGATATATCAAATGGGACCGCAGTGACTCAATGGCTAGGGCGATTCAAGTGGGGACGCAGTGGACCAGTGGGTAGAGTAAAACCAGGTGTATCTTAATATTATAAATTCGCAAGTATTCGCAGGTAGTCACGGTTAGTCGCAGTTAGTCGCGTGTAGTCCATAGAATGAGGATGAGGTAGATCACTTGTTCGTCTTATGCGCATGTACCCAACATTGACCTACCCCAAACCTACACAACTGTCAAAAGTCACATGGTCAACAGTGATGGACCTGGTTGTTTACATCTTTAATTTTTAAATGATAAGCACTATTATAAAAATAAATTACGTTTAACAATTTGAATTCAATTAAAAAGAATTACAAACTGGTTAGAAGAAGTATAAAAACATCTCTAAGCAATTGTTTACAAATTAATTATATATCCTAAAATCAAAACCACGCCATTTTCGCTAGCCGTGTTGGCAGAAAAACAGTTCAATGTTCGGACACGGAGATTGGTTGTGCGCAGCCAGCGAGATCAGTCTACCTCATCTTTAGTGTATGATGCATTCGCATGTAGTCGCTGGCAGTCACGGGTTTAGTGATGTGTCGAGCCAGTTCATTCCAAAGAGTTAGTTCACTCGCGCTCGCGCTTGGTGGGGAGTCGTTCATAAGAGTCGTTCCGTTGGCGAGTCAGTCGGGTTTCATAGAGTCGAGAGTATAGCTGTGAAGAGCAGCTGGCATCACTGCGCTGATGTAAAGACAGTTTAAGGCATTGTGATTAGTTTCGTAACATTATTGTTGTTTTTGAATTCATACAAAATGTTAAATATAGCATAATTATTACGTATATTAATTTTAAAATTATTACTAGAGTGAAAAAAAAGTCTTGGTGAATTGAAATTTATAGAATACACAAGAGCGCGCAGTGAACGATATTTATTTAATCTTCCCAGACTACTTTGGTGTCGCAATATTAGAAAAATAATTAATGAAAATAGTTTGAAAACCTCGCACTTCTTATGCTTGAGTGTGTTTGTCCACGCTTAGAAAAACATGGTCACATTCATGGTGTTCCTAACTCTCGTGAAAAGAGGAGATAGGCCCTTTGAACGCGACTGTTAAAAAGTTACACTAGCAGTTTTGTTATCCCTCGCGAGCCGACGCGCTGTCGCCTTTTGGGCTGACTTGAGTGGGGCGAATTACCGAGCTGTGGCTCTCATCATTCACGAATGATCCGACTCTCTGAAGAAGAGCGGCTCGCGAGTCGCTCTCGACAGCGAGTCGTCGTTCAACACGAACGGCTCGCTGTCGAGAGCGACCCATCACGGGTAGTCTGTAAAACCTCAGCGAAGCGAATGGCGGGCTGCTAGTGATAAATAAGTGTGTAAATAGAGGATTACCTGCATCCTCGACCTTCAACGGCATGTTTGTAGCACACGGGGTGAAATGCGATGCGCGATGATAGAAATGGGGAAGTTATCTCGAGTTGTAAACGAGGCGTGTTCCAGCGGGATTATGCGGGCGGATGTGTTCGGCGCTCGCTGCGACCCGGCGATAAGAGACTCTGGCTACTGTTTGCTACGAGCCTCCTACATTGGATGGTGAGGGGAGGGGCCGGAAGAACATCGACGGTAACAATGGCGGCGACAAAGACGACGAGGGTGCAGGGAGGGTCGGTTGACTCGGGTCGAAGGAACACGTGAGTGGCAGCAGACAGAAGGCGTCGTGACGTCACGCGACTGGTTCGACCTCAACCCACACTATCCACGTCAGTGAACTGCTTTATTTTCAACTCTCTTTCCGCGGTTTCTTCACTCTTCTTGAATCAAACCTTTGAAAAATCACACCATGTATGACGTGTTTGGTTCTTTCCTGAATATGTCATTTATCACAAGCATTTTATACTTGTGTTAAATTATAATATTTAATCTTTAATTTGTATAAATAAAATACCGGGAAAGTGTAAGAATGTTGGTATTGGCTAGTAAAGGCCGTTCACGATAAAAAGAGCACTTTTGAAAACAACCTTGTAAAAAAGTCACTGCTCCTACCTGCGTATATTTTAACGGGCGCACTGAGTGACATGCGCCCAGTAAAGTTGGTAATTATAAAGGGTAAGTAGTTCCATACCCTGACGTCGAATAAAAATGTTAACCATTTATGACAACTTAAATTATTTCTTTCGTTTTCTGTTTTTTTGTTTTCTAATGCACCGAAGTTTAAAAATGTGCAAATTTGCACGATAATTGCTTTCCTATTTATTTCAGTCTCGCTTGACCGACGCTTGAATAAAGTAGTGAGGCCCATGGCCATGTTAATTTTCCATAAGGCGGAAGAATACACAACACGCATATAAGCAGATCTTAAGCAGGGCTTTCAAAAGTACTAATTTTACCGCGAACAGCTTATAAGAAGAAGTTCTTATGCAAAACACTATTTCTTAGAGTGTAGGTGCAAATGCGGTTGTGGAATTTTCTAGATTCGGTTAAGCTTCGTCGGCGAGAGGTCGAGGAATACCCCGGAAATGTAACTTCAGCAGGTCTTCAGATTACTTAGAAGTACCCGTGAATGGACATCACGTGCGGCGTCTGCACTGGAAATAAGTTCCTTCCAATATAAAGGCTGCCCCCCGTAAACTGAGCATTTCTGAAATCCCTGCTTAAGATCTACTTGTATGCACGTTGTGTATTCTTCCACCATGTGTGAAATTAACATTGCCATGAGCCTCGTCACTTTATTCATACGTCGGTCAAGTGAAACTGTGGAATTATTAGAAAAGTAAACATGTTACAAATTTATCAATTCTTATACCTAGACGCATTAAAAAAAAAAAAAACAGAGAGGAAAAGAAATAATTTCAGTTCGCATAAATGGTTTCCTAACACTACTTATTTGACGTTTAGATATGGAACTATTTCCTATCCATCATAACCAACTTACGGGGCGCATGCCACTCAAGCGCGTTCGTTAAAAAATATGCAGGCAGGGCAGTGACATTTTTCTAAGGTTGTTTTCACAAATGCTCACTTTATCGTGAACAGCCTTTACCCTAATTGAACTTCACTGATAGCGTACATGTTCTGTCAGAGTGCGGAGTTGTAAAACAATTTTTGTATAAATTTCAATGTTATAAGAGTGAATTTGGGAATCCTACGATAGCTAATCTTCTTGAGTGGCGCGTAAACCCGGAACTGATCGTTACTTTGCAGGCGTAGGGTTCAGCTTATGCCATTGGCTGATGTATGGTTCAGTCCCTGAACACGTAGTAGCCTGAGCCAGACCAAGCCGTACAAGTTTCAGTATATTGTACCTTAGGAAACAGATACTATTACGACTGAAATAATAAACAAGTTTTTAGAATACATTCTCCAGTGTTCATACCTCGTGACACATACTTCTCTGCCTTCCAAGTGACGTAAAGTTTCATATTATGACTGTAGTGTGTATACAAGTGCTGAACAGAGATGAAGGCTGTTCACGGCAAAGTTAACGTTTTTGGAAACAACCTTTACAAAATGTCACTGACTCCTACCTGCGTATATTTTAACGGGTGCACTGAGTGACATTCGCCCAGTAAAGTTGGCAATGATCGAGGGAAAGTAGTTACATCTCTTCACGATAATGCAGATTTCCACCCGCCATCTTGAATCTATGGGATTTTTGCCATACTCTGAAAATACAGTTCTGTCTCATGTTTTTTTTTTTTTTGGAACTACAGAGCACAGAGCATTCCTTATAGCATTGTCTAAGGTCAGTATTTCTTGATTACTGTTGATGTCGTCGCCTTTGTAATCATCCGCAAGAAATAATCTCGCGTTTCGCCTCGACAGTCACCAGGCAAAAATCAATCAATGTAGCGAAGCTGCAGCAGTTCGATAAAGTTTAGGAAGCTGTTGCTTAGGATATGTCGTGCGGGAATTTAAATACGTACCTCCTGATATAGAAGATTTGGCGAAAAATCGATCAATTCAAGATGGCGGGTGGGAAGCCTCCTTAAATGAAAAATTTAAGTAAACATTCGAGAACATTGAAATATGTCTTCTTTAAATTTAAGAATATCACAATTTGTCAAATATTCGCTGTCCTGATTATTTTACCGTTTCCCATTGGCCGACGCGACGCACGAATAAAGTGCCCAGACCCATGGCAATGTTAATTTTACTTATGGTGGACGAACCCAGATTGCGCAATCAAGTAGATCTTACGCAGGGCTTTTGAAAGTGTTCATTTTACCGTGAACAGCCTATAATATGTTTAACTGTTCTGATGATGTATTGTGGACAAACAAGTCTCATTTCCCAGTTTCCATTCGTTAACAAAGTCTGGATGAATCAGTTATAAGACGTTAAATTCTGCTCATGATAAAGTGAGTACATCTGAAATCAACCTTAGGAAAATGTCACTGTCCATGCCTGAATATATTTTAACAGACGCATTGAGTAAAGTTGGTAATTATTGATGGAAAGTTCATATACTAACGGCAAATAAATAGTGTTAGGTAGCTATTTATAATTATTTAAATTATTTATTTCGTCTTCTGTTTTTTTTTTCTAATGCATCCAAGTGTAAAAAATGGGCAGATTTGTGAAATTTTCCTTTTCTAACAACTTCAGTGTTTCACTTGACTAACGCATGGATAAACTGATTAGGCCCGTGGCAATGTTAATCTTACATAAGGCGGAAGAATACACAATGTGCATACAAGTAGATCTTAAGCAGGGTTTTCGAAAGTGCTCATTTTACTGTGAATAGCGTATACCAGTGGATCGATACAGGCGAATGCAGCCGTACAAGGCGGCTTGAGGCGATGCACATACAGTAGGCGCATGCAGAACTGCAGCTTGTCGCTGCGCCTGACACAGCTTCGTATGCGGGTCTGTCAGCGTAATAATAAGTGATGGGTAGTTTATGGTTTGATGTAATTGATATTTAAATTCCATTCAATTAATTATTAACATATATTAATTACTAGTAACGTAGATGTTGAAGTAAAGTGTGAATGTATATCCGAGTTTGTTGGAGTCTGTTTTCTATATTTATGTTACGTTTTGGTTTTATCACGAGTAAAACTAATTAAAAACTGAACAACTTCCTCATATTTGGGTTACAGTTTCGAGCAATAGTTGAATGTTCGTCTTAGGACATGGATTGTCTTCGGACACGGGATGTTCGGACAGCACTATGACGTTAGAGCGTCACGTGCATCAGTTGGCGTAGCCTTGTCCTAGGACACAGCTAGGGACAGCGCGATTGTAGACGGGTCTTCTCTTTCTGATGCAGGCAATGAAGGCGTCGTTGTTAACAGTATTATTGAGCTTTATTTGTATTTTTATAAGGTTTTAGGTGGCTTTGATATGATATGTTCTCGAAAACAAGTAGCGTTCGCGTAATGCCGGTCACGTGTGTAATTATGTGTAATGTACTTCCTTACTCTGAATAATTCCTTGGCGATAAAAATTGGTCTCTGTCATCCAAGCAGCTTTCAAGCAAACCCGAAACTATGCTCATTGTCCCAAATATTTTTCTCATCATGACGTCCTTGTGGCATCATCAATATTATCTTTTCACTGCGTTGTTTCATTAAATAAAAATTCTGATTGTGTATTGAGGAAAGATAATATTTGACACCTATCGGTTGGTCTCCGATGGCAAAGCGTGATATATACGAGACACATCAGAAGTTGAGCAGAAAATTAATATTATTAAACGATGATGTAACAATGAAGCTTTCGAAGCGTTCTAAGAGGGACTGGAGTAGCTTAAGTCCTTTCCCGAAAGTGCCTCGATCGATGATCGAATCTCAGCTACTCGGATTAAAGTCAGTAGATCAGGCAGATCACATGAAATTTCACAAAATTATCATGGTTTGCATCTTTTCAGGACTTGCACTTTTGCTCATGAAAATGGTGACCAATAAAACTCGTGGAGAGTCATGCGCAAGGCTAAGGAACTTCATTTTCGTCTTCTAAAATAATCACCCTCAAAAGATCTCCTGTCTCTGACTTTGGGGAAAGGAGTCTAAGTACCGCTTACCAGTTTTTTCCAGCAAAATTATTATTGATAATCGATCTACAGAATGAACCATAAGTCTTCAACGAATAAAATATACAACTATTGGTCGGTAATCTTTGGGCGGTATTTCTAAAACCAACCTACACCTTGTCTTCCAGAGTAAAGTGGTAAGTAGGGTTATATGTTCAGTCTCCTTGTGTGTAGGTCATCCTCGTAGAACCGCCGATGAACGGTTTGTTTGAAAACAGACACGACCAGCCTCAGACTGCTGTCTCAGATGCCGGGCCTCAGCGCCGTCAGGATGTCAACATCAGCCAGTGTTTTCATAGGCAGTGACACGTCATTCGCGACCTTTGCCAAGCAATTTGTAAATTCAGGATGATTCTAAACTGTGGGAACAAACTGCCAGGTCAAGAAAACAAAAATAAGTCCCATGAACGTACGTCCGGAAATTCCGTTTCCTGACTATTTCTTATCTCATCCGCCTGTCCATACCTGAATATAATGTCCGCTGGTTCTCAGTACGTAGAATGTGCCACTATAGCTGCAACACACACTACGCATGCGAGGATGTGGCCGACAGACAGTCAACACTCTGTATGGACACACTTTCACCTATACGATTCCTCATGGAATCGGCCATGAATAGAAATACTGTGTGCTCTTATTTCGACCACATTCTTTCTCAGGAGCATACACTGATAGAGTACTTCATTGTTTCTTCACTTAGTTGAAGAGTCGCCACTTGTCGTTTACTTTCATAGTTTGGAATCATCATTTACATAACCAATTTCCTGGAAGATTAGTGATGCTGTGTAAATCGCCCATTTGCGATTATTTAAGCCCTACCACAATAATCTGACTCAATTTTTTCCTTTCTGTCTTTAATCTTGTCTTTGCTAAAAACCGCATCGTAACTTGAAGCGTTGTTAGCCTCTTTGAACAGCAGATGTTTCCTGCGTGGGAATCCATGTTTAAACAAACAGCGCTCCTCGTCCTAGTTCAAGGTGCGCTCTGCTTTGGGTGCTACTATACAAGGCACATACATGTTATATCCTCGGTACAATTTCGGAATGAAGCTACTCCGTGTCATCAATTATTTATGTCATATTTACTGCTTCTCTGTGGCACCAATTTTAAATGTTTCCTGTATTAAAATTTTGAACTAGAGCGCACTTACGTTTGTGACATGGCCAGTGATGTTTTGATTTAATAATATCTATTACAGTAGACAAGTACAAATTTTAACTTCAGATAATGATGACAGTGTTACAGGATGTATAATTTATTAGTTTGAAAGCTGGGTTAGAAGTGTTGAGAAACAACGCACTTCTTAGTTTATTTGCATTGGAAAAATAATTCAACTACCTGCTGTTACGTCATATACAATTTGGCTATATTTTAATTGTGTTTTAAAAATTATTCAAGTGTTTCAGTTGACATAGACTTCATAACGTGTGCTGACGAGAAATAAATGGGCGAAAATACACATTTTATAGCTTTGTGTGTATCTTTATCAATCTGTTGCTCATAATTTAGCTTACATAAAACTTATTTTGTGTTTGCTAAGTTATTAATGTCAACATTTAACGTAACACTTACTATATAGCTTATACTGTACCATGTTTAGGTGTATTTTACAGTATATCATATTGTATTTAAAGCACATTAATGATTATATAAACTGTAATTTTGCACATGCTGCAATAATGTCCATCAGGGCATCATCACCTCATTTACCTCGTCGTTTCTAATAATGCATATTGTCACTGTTTATTTTAAAAACATTATTTTGTTGAGAGTGAAATCAGGGTTTAAAAAAAAAATCTGTTTAAACCTCAAAGAGCAAAGGAATACACTTAAAAAAAAAAAAAAAAAAAAACTATACGTAAAAGTATGAAATATTAAAATAACTATCAGCTTTTTTGATTGCAAACAATTAAGACAAGTCGTAAATACGTAAATGTAATTTTGTTAAAAACAATAAACGTATTACATCCACAGGTTTTAATATTCTTGTATGATTTTGAAATCAGCACTAAACTGTAGCAGAAAAGCCAGGACTAATAACTAGGTTTAAATTGAAACATAACATTTATTCTTCCGCCCCTACGGACAGGGGCCTATAATTTAAATAGTTATCCCAGTGTTTTGTAAGAAGTATTCCATAAATTTTGGTGTTGACCTTTTTGTTTTTAATGCACTCTCTAAGTAAAAGGATTATCCTAAACGAACACTGTGGACTGTGGACATCGCAATAGCTAGCTTCCCCAAACTGCACTGGAATAGACATGAACCTCTGCCTTCTAACGATTTATCTTTCAGCTGCTCGCATCACTTCTTTTCATGTTCACTGGTGAGGTGTTCATAGCTATCACTGCTTTAAATCAGATCTCTCTGGGATTACATACACGATGTGCAATTGGAAAGTTAATATTTTATAGGCAGACTTTAGTTTATGTTATGAATTAGCTTATGAGTGAGTCAACAAGACTAATTTACTTGCATATTGATACTGTAACAGGTGTAGTGTACAAATTATTTGTGTTAAGTTAATAACTAAACAGCTTGCATGATTAATTTCTCAAGGGCTTAGCCATAATGCAGATATAAATACTGTGACATATGATGGAAATCTGCACTCACAATGCCGAAAAAAAAATTTTGTGAGGCGCCAGCAACTGTATTTGTTGACTGCCATCAATTGTGCTTTGACATAAGTTGGTCTCTGATGAAAGGACTTCGTCTAGGGCTGTGCGATATCCACCTTTCAATATCGTTTCGAAACATGTTGATCGTAGCGGTATGGCGCGATATATCGCTGCCGGAGAGTATTAAAAGTCGATGGCGATGCAACTAAAACATCGGGTATATTAGTATCGGAAATAACAGCATAGCAAATATCGCATATCGCCAACATCGCGTAACGTAAACATAGCATGTCGCCAACATCGCACATCACAAACATCACATATCACAGACATCGCACATCACCGACATCACATATCCGACATTCTAATATCCAATATCACCAACATCGCATATCTCTAATATCGAATATCGTTAATATGGTTTTATGCGATATATTGCTTTCAATTGTTGGACCACGTCGCAGTTTCGATATTTCAGAACTATTGTTTCGTGACTGATATATAGCCATATCGCACAGCTCTAACTTGGCCCGCGAGTTGAGGTGGACTGCAGTGGCTGTGTGGACTGGCAGGTGACTACGACAACTCCCTGCTGTCACCGTTGCCACGGCCAGGCCGGGTCATCACGCAGTACTCTAGGACTGCCGACAGCCTCGACGACTTGCCCTCAGCAGCGGAAGTGTCCTTGCCCTGGCGCCGAGGCGCGGACGGCGGTATGTGCTTCTCCCTCCACCTCCCGATAGCGACTGACACCGCCTGCCAATCCCGTTGTCGTAGTGCCCCCACCCCCTGCGTCAGCGCACTGGCCACGCCCCCTGGTTGGTGGAGGCACTTCCCCCACCCACCGCCACCTCTGATGTCACCCACCTTGGACTGAAGGCTGTTGGAGGGGATTGGCCGGGACGACCGCTGAGTCACACTGCTTCTCGCCCAATCGCACTCCAGCATTCAGCCTATGTTGTGTGATGTCAGGAGCCTTTGCCACCTCGCAGGGGGCCTCGATGCTGCACTTAGCCACTGTGCTCGTAAGGCTCGCTTCAGCTTAGTGCGGAGCCAAGTTTACTTGCTGGCTGACGCCATGCAGAAGGGCGGATGGAATGAAAGGGTTGGTTGGAAGGGTGGCAGATACACCAAACACGACACACCATGTCTGCCCTGTAAACATCTCCACATATCTCTATTGGCTTGGCAATTTTGTCAAACGCTATGGGCTACTTTTCTAAATGTAAGTTGCACCACACTTTGCGAAGGTAGAATATTCCATCTTTATACGAGATCCTACTTTACACGAAATTATTTCTCGTGTGATGTGTTGGGAGCCAACTGCATATGTACTAAATTTTTATTTTCATTTTTCTTGCTTTATTTACCCATTTCAACTATAGGTTCTCTTCAAGTCCTAGCAAAACACTTAAATGTGATTTCTATTCAAGTTATGCCAACAGTACACTCCTAACGAATACTGCGCACAGCTGGCAAGTAAACTTATTCCCATAATAGCGCCGTAATAATCGCACATCGCTCGTAATAGTCGCACATCGCTCGTAAATACCGAAATATCAACAAGGCATACATTAGGATACTTTTCGATACTCGCTTACTTTCCCTTGTGTATTACAACCCAAGCTTTTTGCCTAGGAAAAGTAATCTGGAAATCTGCATGTTTGTAGGGAATACTGTAGTGGTAATAAGTTGGTATTCTAAAACCCGCTATCAGCATGAATAGGCACTTAGGTGGATGAGATTTATGACTAGCTTCACCTTTAATGTCAGGATATATGGGCACTTGGCGAAGGAAGCTCACCCAGTAACTGGCTGTTATAGTTCGACAGGTATACAAACCTCGAGCACATAAAGAAACGTCTGTATAATATATAAGAGATTTGCGTAAGCATAACTATATTATTTAAGAATAGGGATTGAAAAATCCCCACCATTTCTTGCATCGTGTAAAGAAACTTTTCTTCCTAGATGAGTTATTTTTGTACTGCAGTATTAATGAGTTCATTTTAGAAATATAAATAGTCACATATTTATAAGTTTGTGTTTCTCCATTGCTCGTGTTTACTGCCATTAATAAATGCTATTTATGAAGTAACAAATATACAAACAACACTGAGTGTATTTAATTCGCGTCTGTTCTTCAAACTGAAAAAGTCAGCTTTCTGTGCTCGAGGGAGAGTCGAGTAATCATACCTCTCCTTCAAGAATTGGGGACCTGGTTAGTTTGCGAAGTAAGTCATCTCCCCATGTAGTCTGTGCACGAGACAGATATGATCATGACCTGCATCTTGAAACACGTAATGGTGAAGTAAAATAATTATTTCTGTGAAGACTACCTCGGCTCTGTTGACCCATCCCTGACGCCTATTGAAATTGTGGCACGCAGACTGATTTAGAGTATAAATCACTCACATAGCACAAACACGCACCTGCTGAGCACTAATCTGTCCACTTTATTTCTTCCGATACACTTCAACAACTACTACTTTACCAAAAGAGCACAGAAAACTTAATGCAGTGTAAGTAAGTACGGAACGTATGTTTTAGAAACCCTTTTGTTTTTCATAAACGGTACTAAAGTTCACCTGAGACATTCTATTGATAGTCTAGCTTGCACCTCTTAGTGCCCAAACACATTCGGCACAAAGTTTAACTTTCTGCAGTCCAGTAAGTTTTAATTACTCCATATTCACTTAATTATGGTATGGCATCGAGTTATTTAAGTGAAAATTAATTTTCAACAAACTACTTAATATCACAACCAAATGGAGAAAATAATTTGGTAAATAATCCTTTTATATCAGGACAGATTTCAAGCCATCATCATATGTCATACTTACATTAAGTAGAGACAAACCCAGTCGCCAGGCATTCTCGAGTTGGGATGGGGTCAGAGTGCTTAACTGCAAATAGGAATTAGACAGGGTCAACAAGACTTTTTTGTATTAAAAGGAGTAAATTATCTTTTTTAATCGTTTTGCATATAAGTGTACGTAGGTTGTCCCAAAATTCAGCAACCATAGAATTTTATGGCACCTGTTAGAAACAATGCATTTTAAGCGTAGCTTACATATATAGCCGATGATGCAATTCCACTAATATTAAGTTTATTATGCTGAGAAATCTAAGTACTAGATTTGGTTTGGTTGGTGAAGCACATCATGAATTATTTTGACATAAAAGATGGATTTTACGTGCCTTCGATGATAAAAGTAGTAGTACCAGGTCTGTTCTTCATATGGGCCATTCAACACTTTATCGGCATCTTCTTCAGTACCCTGGATGCTGGGTGTCAGGTGTTCAAGTACAACATTTGCAGAGTGTGCTGATGTACTGTCCTGAATCATAGGTGTTGGGTTCAGCAGGCTGAGCAGAAATTCAGAATAGAAACATGTTTAGTAAACAGTCAACTGTGACACTGTCTTCGTAGAAGAATTTACCACCGATCTCATCCTTCAAAATCCCACATCATATTATCAACCAGAAGAGGGCACTTTGCTTCCTGCAAGACTCAAACCACGAGTAACTCCACCTTCAATTAAATAGCTTTCTCCGTACTAATTTTTGAACTTCTGTCATTACTGCATTTTTACGGAAGTCCTCTTCCAGCGAATCGGACACTTTGGGCTCTTCACAAATGATGCTGAAAGGGCACTGCTGGTCTCTTCGTCAGTGCACTTTTTGGCCGATTATTCCGGAGTTTGTCATGTTTGTTGTGCGTCTGTTGAAACTTTAGTACAATTTAGCTCGCACAGCAGTGTGAGACTGGATTATTGTCAGGATTGTAAATTTTTTAACTCATAAACCTCTTCTCTCCAAGTTCAGCAGTAAACCATCAGAATCACTTAAGTGTCTTCTCTTTTCATCAGAGCAGTTACAATCTACCTCAGAAGACCAAAATGGAAGATAAATAAGTATCTAGGATTCGAAACTTCTATAGTATATCGAAGGTACTGTTGAGTTTTGTCAATTTAATAAACCTATTTCCCTCAATTTTTGTAGTAAGCTAATGTCAGTTGTTATACGCTTTTATTCAGTTTGGAATACTACTCAGTTATATAGAACTGTACAAGTAGAAATTTAAGAAGAGAGCAACAATAATTTAAATTGAAGTAAAAGATCATGACATTTTAGACCCAATAAGCTATTTATTACTACTTAAAGGCCATAACAAGAATTTTTGACCTCTTGAAAAAAAAAATTTCGGGGAGAGGGGGAAGTTAAGGTAGTAAGGAAGCAGGACACACCCAAACTCGAACTCCGAACCACTCAGCGAGCAAGGAGCGCTGTGACGTCCAGGATGCTGATAGCCCCTAGTTTCACAGTTCCATCTGTTCGCCCCACTCCTTCTGCCGTTTTACCACTTGACAGTAATTGGTTCGGGATTGTTTCGTGAATTGAGTTATCCTTCAAATTGCTGATAGTCTTTCTACACTTTTAACAGTCAGCCAGATCCACTTTGGTTGACTGCGAAGGTTGTGTGATATTACACCATGTATGGAACAGTGTTTAAAAGTAATTAGTAAATAATATTATGTCCTCTTTTAGACAAGTGTGCCTTTCTTGTTAAGCAAGTTTGTGTAAAGTGGAACTAACCGTAAAAAATTTATGGGTTGTTTCTGTCACAGATCTTTTTCCATAATAAGTAACTTTAAAAAAAAAATGTAAGATCTTTAAAGATATATTTTATAATAATGTAAAAATTAAAACATACAATATATGTTATAATAATGCATTAAAATGAGCAATATTGAATTATTTGTGTTTGTGTAGAATTATAAAATATCTTCTAGTATTCTTTATCTAAAATGCATTAAAATATATGTTGGGAGTATGACTAAAATGTAAAAATATATAATAATAATGCAATTAAATTGAATATAAAAGTAAATAATAAATATCACAAGGAGATTTATAAAATGGCATACATAAACATATGTATTTAGCAGTTCTTTCTTTTAAAACTCCATATACAAAAATTTCTAACACTTACTAAAAAAAACCACTTGAATTTTGAAAAATCACTGTAAGTAAAATAATTAGTGTGACGAAATAACTTATTAGGATCTATGATGTTCCAGAGCTGTTTAGAAATTACGTATTTTATTCCACAGTTAACAAATATAATTGTTACATTACAGTTATCAAAAGAGATGAAACAATATATTTGTTACAAACAGCTTTTCTGTTAGTATAAAATCACGCTCTTGCAAAATCAGGCACATCAAACTGAATTTTATTAAAAATTATCTTTTTTATTCGAACTAAAACGTTATGGCATTTTTGAAAATCTCTAACAAATGGATAATTTAGAAAAGTTCATAATTTGTCTTTTATAGCAACAGTAGTATTAGCATCATATTAAACAATACACCACATACTTCCCACATTTAAGTAACAATTTTACCACTGTCTGATATTAAGTCATTTGAATTCAATTATAATGATGACATACAAATAAAAAAAATATTATTATATAAATATTCTTAAATATTAATTTTATAAATTCCTTTCGAAAAATATTAATATTTTGTCAAATAAATATGAATGTATATCTTTAGGATAAATTATGATATTAATTTCGTTAATTTAAACAATTTTAATATTATATTGTATATTATTCTTATTTCTAAATAATGTTTTTTTGAAGGTGATTATAGCTATGACTTTATCATTGCTGACATTATTCTGGGGTTATCTCTTGCTTCTATAATAGCCCCATGTTTGCAAATATAAAAATCTGGGAAAATAAATAGGGTGACAATTGAAGCATCCATTTATACATGTATTCTTAAGTTATTATCAGTTTCTTTACATTCTATGATATTACTAAAATATTTAGCTTTGAAACAGGGATTTCTTTTATGTAAAATAAACTAAGCTTAATATTTATTAAATTTAGCACACTCATTTTTCATATCTACAATTAACACAATTTATATAATATAAATATAATCTATATATTAAAAAATATATTTGTATATTTTATTATTTTATAGAGATTAACATTTAAAGTTTAATAATCATTATGTGGACATAAAAGGTGAGTAAAAATATAAGCTCGAAAACAATAAAAATCTAAGAGAACAGAAAACACATAACATGTGAATATTATTATCCAAACAGGTATAAGCTACAATTTTAATTCTTGATTAATTATTTTATTGACATCTACAGTAATATGCCCGAAAACATTACCCTTTGCTATGAGAACATATATATTTTAATTTTTAATATATCTACCAATCACGTCTTATTAAACATGTTTCAAATAATATCATCTTGTCTAAATTTACTTTTAAAATTGGTAATTTGTTCCCAATTTATTTGGTACTTTCACGTTTTTGCCAAATAAAAACGAATATATCTTCCTTTTGTAAAATATTCCTTTTTAAAGTTATACGGATTCTTTTAACATTCATCTAACAATATAATATTATCACAAAATTTATTATTTACTATTATTTTTTCATGTTTAAAATATATTCTTAATGTTATTTCAATGTAATTGTTTTTTTTTTTTTTATATATTTTAGAATAAATATATAATAGTATATTTTGTTAAGATGAAAATTGCAGAAATGGATACATATTTGAATATATGTGATATCCCTTTAAACATTACTGCAAAATCATATTTAAAAAGTGAAAGATCAAAATAAGTAAAACGTATGTAGCCTAGTGGTGACTGTGTTAATAGATATTGCATTAAAATATTTAATCTCCCAAACAAAAGTTTTGAAAATTAAATTTGTAAGAAAATCACAAAAACAATTTTATTTTCTAGAAATATAACTACATTAAACACATTAATAAAGTTAGATGCATATTTAATGTTTCATGGTAGTTTGAAAATACTGAAACCTTCTACAGCACTGCAAGTACGAATAAACGTCTTGTTTTGTTAGTTAACAATCATTAAAAACTTTATTTTGGAAGTGTTCTCAAGGCTACTCTGAATAACTGCTTTATTACAATGTTCGTCTGTACAGATATGTAGTTTCCTTTACTTTCATTTCACAATCAAATTTGGGTAATCTCACAACACGACGGCTTCCTTCGGCAACATGGCTCTAAAAACAGCTCCATACCAACTCGGCATTTATTTATATGTATGCTCCTCGTATCACGACGTGGATATAAGCCTGATTTAACATTTCTCGACATATCGACATCCTTGGCATGGTGTAATATGAAAGAAACAGTTATCTGTTTTTTATACTAGAGTACGCCTTAATTATGTGCTGTTCAAACACACAAATATTTTGAAATTAAATTCTTACATTGTCTGGTACACGTGTACTTCCAAAGTGACTTACTACAGTTTTAAATTATGTTAGTGTCGAACACATTTCAAAATTAAATATAGCCTTCAAAGAAATTCAAATGCGTCATAATATTCTTCAATGATTACGTGAACAAGCATCTGCTGCCGTAAAATAACATACTGACGACTTGATCCGCAAGAACAAAGAATGAACAAACAGCTGCGATATTAATTATTTTTTAAGGACACACTAGGACAAATCTAGCAAGTTCACAAACAACTCAATATCTTTGAGTTTTTGTGGATTATTCGGATCGTTTCGCCATCCGAAAGCAGTGTCGTGCCGCAAATGAACCTTCGGTTGTTTATGTACTTGTTATGATGCCTAACTCAGTAACGCTGTCACTGCATGGTAGCTCAGAGCCCTGGTATAATGCATTCCGCACTGCAGTTCTTTTAACTTAGAGGCAGAAACTGAAGAGTAGAAACTTGTGGGCCGTCTTGGCAGAAGAGTCATCGTAGATGCGAGCATGATTTCGCTACTAGACTCTGGTAGTGCGAGTTTAATGGTAGCTTGCGCTTGGCCTTGACTGAAGCAGGGAACGGAACCAATATCGTCCACTGTGCATGTAAAGACGAGCGCTATCTGCGGTAGTTGAACTAACTATATATCTACACTTAGCGATGGAGGAAAGCATGCCAGTATAATCAGTGTCATCGTAGAGCGACTTAGAAGTGCATGCCTGGATATTCGATAGATTTATTATACTTAATACGTAGCCACTGTTCTCACATTGTAGTTAAATATGTAACCTTATCGTGCCTTGCGTTGTGATAATGATTTGTAGCTGGCATTACGATACAAATCTACTAGCATAAACATCTGAATATAACACAGATTAATAGACTAGTTCTTAGCATTCATTATGGTGGGCTGATTTCAGATTTGAAAAGGTGTTTAAAATACACAGTTTGATATTCTGAACTTCAGAAAACTATTAATGCCAAACACTTTGTAGCTGGGAATTTACCTGGATTTCACTTTGTATTTATTTCATAATAATGGTGTGTTTCGAGGTAGGATTTCACGATATTAAAAAATTTTTTTTACAAAATATTATATAAAAGTTGTTTTATTTCTCAAAAAGTTAAACGCTTTATGGCTTTTTCCGTTCACAAAAGTAATGTATTACTTTGTATTGTGTTAATATTAAGTCGCCAACATAATTATAAGATTTTTTTTTCAGTTTCGAAATGTTATAAATGTACTTACAAATGATTGTTTTTTTATGTTACCAGTAGCATTTGCTTCACACTGTATTGCGCAGAATCGTCGAATTACATTTCTAGTGCCTGCTTTGCAGGAATTCCCGTCACATAGCTTTGGAATATTGAGAATTATCTATACTACAGCGTTGGGAAACCTGGAGCCTGGCTTTCTGTGAATATTTCTGTACTTGTAAACACCGAACGTGCTTCCATATCTCCAGATACTTAAGAATTTAGTGAGTAATTAGCTAAATAGACTAGACGTAATGAAATTTATCTCTGTAAAGGTATAAGGAGTGTTTAGGTTATTCACGTTAAATTGAGCACTTTTGAAAGCCCTCTCATTTGGAATAACAGTTAATAAATTTATTTTATTTTACCCTTAGACGCTAACTCCCGAGTGCGATGGAATACGCAAACTGTGTTTATTATTTACATGGCAATGTGGCTGAAGGATAACAAAGAAAGGCTGGAAGAGAAAAGTAACTAGGGCTTCAAAAGTGCTCACTTTACCGTGAAATATCTATAGATTATCGCAAGGCCACTGCCTTCGCGAAGCATTTTCCTCCTGTTGAAGAAAGAAAAGCTGAATGTCTTGGTAAAGCTAAAAACAAAACAACCCCTCGAGATACTAGACGTCACAGCAAGGCTCTCTCTATTCTTCGCTCAGCGAATGACTTAATCGTTGTCCTAACTTAGTAGACTTATTCCTTATAAGTAGTTCTTCATAGCCTGTTGTTTTCTGGCAACAGGCTTATCGTCACTTGACAGGGAGGCCACTAACCAACCAAAGAGCCAGTTCTTGTCTTCTTTTATCTGTCACTCAACTGGTTAAGAAGCGACCATAATTTAAATGTACAGTAAGCAAACACATTATGGATAAATTATTTAAAAAGTATGGTGGTCAAATTCAATGATCTATAAGGAACAAAATAGCCAAATACATGGTCAATTATTTGGACAAAGGACATGACGAAGTAGTAAGAGCAGATTGAAGTCGGTGCTACTGGAAAACTCACAGCATAGTGCGAACAAACAAGAGATCGTGGCTCCGTCTGTCTTGCATCTGTCTAGTTCGCATTGCCTACAATAAGTGGCACATGCTTGTGGCAAATTATCCTTCTACTAAGCCATCGGGACATACCAGCCCGAGTGAGCTGTTCCAGAGACGACGAACAGATCACTCGAGGAGATAAGAATATCCAGATTACGTGCTGCGAGCAGGGGCGTAGACTGGATTAGGGAGAGGGGGAAAAAAGGGGGGCGAGGATCCGGGTTCAACCCCTCTCCACCACTTTTTTTAATGAAATATAAAGAATGCATTTAAAAAATAAGGGAAATAAAGTTAGGGGTTAGTAAAATGAGAAACTAGGAAAATAAAACTGTATAACAAAACAGTAAAATCAGTAAAATTGCAATTACATGTTCCTACGTTTACTGTTGTTTGAAGAAAAAAGGTGTACACGCAAAAGTACCCCCCCCCCCTTTTTTTTCTTTTTTTTTTTTTTTACAAAAATCTGTCTACGCCACTGGCTGCGAGGATCTGATGCCCTTACTGGCGCCAACTACGAAATTAGGGGCAATAACATAAATGTTTTGTCAAGCTGTTGCTGCACGAAGGGCGTTGCTGATTGGATGTCTGCAAACAATAACGCCGAGATCAGATTATCCCCCCCAGCTATGAGAAGAAGAAGAATTCGGCATGGAGCTGTTTGCAATTATGCCACCTCCAGTAGTGTGTTATTCTGCCGAATACTGGGGATTTTTGGTTGCCAGGTTTCAATAGTAGAGTATTCAATTTCAGGAAGCCTGAAAACGGGGCTGCTTTAGTTAACCGGCCAAGTTATGCTTGAGTCATAGTGGCTAGATAAGAACAGCGTCATAATAATACCGTGTGAATATGTTCTGTCTGTTTTGAAGACTATACGGCTTATATTTCAAACATATGGAAAGTGAGCTCATTAAGGGGAATGGTGCATGAAAGTAGTATGTTTACCCGATTTCCTATATAAGTCGTTCTACAAAGAGATTGTCGAAATTTTTGGCTTGACAAGGTGCAAATAATAATTTTCAACACCTTTTTACATTGTTAGATATTCACTGCCATCATTATTCTGGCAGCACTGAAGGAAGAAAAGAAAGAATTTTTACTTTTTTTTAATATTCGATCTGTGATCCGAGAATAACGAACACAGTGAATTTTTAACAATGTAAGAAGGTGCTCAAAATTGTTATTTACGTCTTGTCGAGCCAAAAGTTTTCAAAAATCCGCTGTATTACAAGTTATGACAAAAATGGTATAAATATACAGTTTGCGTGCACCGTTTCCCTTAAACGTGTTTGCATTTAATTCAAGGAAAAAATATTTAAAATTTTTAAAATCTTTTTAAAATGTATTTCGGTATACTGGAGTGATTTTTTTGGCTCTTGTTATTTAACGCAAATAACAGATAATTTCAAATTTTATACCGTCCTATAAAACGTTTTTGCTTATTTTTAACCACCGTATCGATAAGTAACTTCGTGATGGAAATTTTATGATTTTTTTCTTATGGTACTCCAAAATATGCTGTACGTTGTGTTGTATAATGCTGTTCCCAGACAGTCGTGTGAACTGAGGAATAGTTAGACTCAGGCGATGAATACACTGCTAATTTTGTTTTGTGTGCCCTACAGGAGATCCCAGTAGCGGAGACCTGGCGAAGAAGCTGTCCAAAGAATCAGAAGGCGGTGAGTTCTAACACTCTCGTGATCCCAAAAGCCGCAGTTTGTTTATTTGAATCAGTTATGCATCGTGGATGTATAATAAATGACCAGTGGATTAGTCTCGTAAAGCTTTGGTAGAACACTTGATACGTAGTTACCAAGGCTCGAAGTAATCAAGGGTGCATGAAGGAAAAATGTATTTAATTATGAAATTTATAGGGGCCCATCAAATACGCTAGCTTAAGAAATATAGAGCGGTTTCACTTTAAAAATTACATGTAAATGCCGTGGTTCAATTGCGAACTTATTTAATATTATAGTGCGATTTAAAACATGAAATTAAGATTACAAGCTTACTAAAATATTCAACCAATTTTTTTTAGAACCCTTGCCTTTGTTGCAACATGCAATATTGTCTATATAAGCTGTTCACGGTAAACTGAGTACTATTTATAGCCCTGCTTAAGATCTTCTTGAATGCACGTTGTGTATTCTTCCACCATGTGTAAAATGAACACTGCCATGGACCTCATCACTTTATTCATGCGTCGGTCAAGTGAAACTGTAAAATTATTATAAAAGTAAATATCTTGCTAATTTGTTCATCCTTACACTTGTATGCGTAAAAAAAATAATATATCCCAGATTTCACAAATGGATACTTCCATTCCGTCGTTGCCAACTTTCCAGGGCGCATTCCAGTCACTGTGCCTGTTAAAATACATGCAGTTAAGGGGCAGTGACATTTTTCAAATGTTGATATCAAAATTTCTCAATTAACCGTGGACAGTCTTTTGTTTCTAAGAGTGCTACGTTGCCAAACCCCCGGAGGCCCGTCCATCTGCGGACCGTTGCCTCACACCAGTCGTGCAGTGCATTGCCGTCGACTAAAGTAAACGAATACCTATTTCCGTTAGATGTGCATGTCTCCAGCATTGACTGGCGCATGTTTCCAATACAGCTGCCAAAGTCACGTGGTCAGCAGTGACGTACGAGCTTGTTTACATTTCAATTTTCAATGTACCTGCTGTTTTACACTGATAAAATGCTTTGACTAACTTCAATATATTCTAATTGCAGTGAAACAAGGTAAGATAAATTGTGCAAACCTCTCAAAGTACTTCAAATGCTATCCACATTGTTTTTTATTACGCCTTTGATAGGGGCAGGAAAATTTCGCTAAGTCATATCAGGACAAGCAAAACTTCATACACATGTACATTTCCAATACATATATTCACTTGGATCGTAATTCAATAGACAATTCCAGGCGAACTCTGAGGTAGTAAGATACCTGCTAGGAAACAAGGACCGAATCCTGTTCCACCTGGTCTGGCGTTTAAAATCGCTACTCTCTGGGGCAACAGCCAATGAACAAATAGCCGAGGCTCGAGAATACATAGAGAAGTGGAGTTTCGCCTACAGGTCGTTGAACTCACGAAACTTTCCTGTCCCCAGCAACTGGCAGAAAGACAGTCCAACGTTGGGACACGGAGAGTGCCGGCAACTGCGAAGCTCGCATGCGGCGCACTCTACGAAGTGTTTCTTGCAGTGTAGTGCAGTGCAGTGCAGTGCAGTGCAGTGCAGAGTAGTTGTGGTGGGTGCAGGGGACAGCAGCCGCGTGACGACGCCGACTGCGACAGAGACGATGCTGCCGTGGAAGCGTGACGACGAGGGTGAGAGCACGTTCCCCGTGAAGCAGAGCGAGTTCCCCGCCTGGTGCTCCAACAAGGAGTACCTCGCATACAGCTCGCCCTCGGCCACTTTCCTCGGTAACATTGGTACTACTGATCGTCACAACACTGCTTGCTTCTCTCGTCTTTCCTACACCTCGGAGACAAGGATGCAGGGGCGAGTGCGTGGGCCCTTTACCACCGCTCCAAAACATTTGCAATTCACCTAACATTTTCATTCAACCAACTCCTTTACTGCAAATGGTACTCAATATAATTTTCCACCACATACTAGATATTTAAAAAAGACTTCACGATTGCCCCCTCTAAAACAAAACATGGGGGTGAAAGCAATATTACGTGATGCTTCTTGGTGCTTCATCTATCTGCAAAAGCTCGCCTTCGGCCTGTCTCCTTGGTGATATTAACATAAGCGTAGGCTTAAAACACTGCTGAGTCGACAGTAGAGTACCTCTAGTTTTCGATAATGCTATTATTCAATGAGCATGCAATGCCTTATCAATTGATTATACTGCTTGACGTATACTTAAACAAGTAGTTGCACGAGCTTGTAAGAGAAAATTGTGTGGAAAGCCACTTATTCATAATTTGGCTTTTAACCACTGGACTCGCCAATGATGTACTTAGTGCCCATACTGTCGTATGGTGTCTGAATGATGTATGTCCACCTTCCATCAAATAGCAGCCTTTATCTTTCAAAGAAGACTTTCTCCTGTCTGCAGTAGATGTCTTTGGGATTTGGTTCAGTTTGTCCTTCAACATGATGAACTATTCTGTGGTGTTCTGTGGGTAGTCTGGCTTTCATCCAACACTCAACTCACCCCAAAGCGGCACAGTAGGTGGAAGTTAGAACTTGAGTTCGGTCATTCAATTTTACCTAATCCTGTGTCCTCAAACCACTCGGGTATAGCATTTTCTTTACGGGCAGGTGAATTGTCATGTTGAAAATTAAATGGCCCATTTCCAAGTTGTTGACAAGTTGTTTCAACAACTTGGATTGTCGGAAGATGCCTTTCAAGGCTTTGCATTCATGGATGTTGTCACTAATAAGACTAGAACAAACCCATAACTTGAATAACAACATCATATCACAATAGTGTTATGAGGTAGGGAGAGAGGGAAATAATATTTAGAAAGGAAGAGAAAGAAAATGAGCCAACACAAGATCTAACCTGGGAAGCCTCCACACCACGCGCTGTAACTGTAAAATCAGCCGGGCCAGTGTGACACCCTGTGCCTCTAATACTTACTTCAAACCATATAAAAATGGAGAGCTAAAAAAAAAGGGGGGGTTATTACTCGCTTTTCTGCGACAGTTACCAACACCACTTCATGGCACTGATGCTGATGAAGTAGCAATGCATCGATGTGTTTCACTTAGTCCTAAAACTCCTTATTGCTACCAAGTATATTACACCTAGTGCTGGTAGACCATGCGACTAATCTCACTAGTTGAGAGGAAATGTCCATTTAGTAAAAATCAAATAAACAAATTAAATAAATACACATAGTTAACCATGGGGAAGGTTAGTACATCTAGACCAATAAGTAAAAGTAATATGTAGAAAAATAGAAAGGTTTTACTCACTCCAACAAATGTATACATAAAGAAAATTTATAAATAATATCTGATACAATTGAAGAATTATTTGAAGTTACAATTCATTAATATCTGATTTCCACTAATCCACCGCTAAATTAAATTTCAGATATGAAACAACAATTGATAAATAAACAATATAAAATAAGGAAATCCACTGGCCTAACCAGTTGTTCTACTGTGGAAGAAAAAACTGTAGGTATAACACGATGCCCTCCTCATTAAAACTCCAGGGTTAACTCCCTAAGATGTTGATATAATCAAGATTTAAAAAAACAACTTCCTGGAAATCTAATAGGGGTAGACTGTCCCCTTAATTCACACTGCAAGTGGATTGGACAACAAAAGTATTAATTCACAGTAAAATTTATTTTTTACAGATGTGAAGTTACTAAACAGATTTAACATGGATCAATTTGTCGGAATATTTGTTTCAAAACCAGTTTGAAGTAGATATAGCAAAGCACAAAAATATTAGACACCCAGGGCTTCACTGAAAATTATAGAACCAACTTTTCTATCATTTGTTGTTCTCTCAAATTGGCATAAAACTTATGGTGTTTACTTAAATGAATGATTGACCTGGTTACTGGCATAAACTTTAGAGAACTTTAAAGAGAATGAAAAATAAACTTATGTAAAGGTTCAAAATGACTTCAAAATAAATAAATAATAAAGAAATTTATCTTTAGGGAGGAACCTGTCGAAAATTATCTGTTTTTATAACCTAGACCTCTATTTACAACAGTACAGCGATGCCAATCTTACTCTGTCTAGTACGAATACAAAAGAATTTCGGAGCCATTAAAAACACATTGTACAACTACGAAACTTACTTGTAAGTTTCCCCAAAATCTCTGATCTGTACTCAAAAACCACATAAAAAATAAGGTTCCATCCCAAACCAGAAATTAACATTTAAAGCCAAAGAAACCTAACATCATTATCTCCTCGTGCACAGCTAATGAGTAGGGCATCATTACCTCAATTCAGCAGTGACCATGTTCTCTCGACACCTCCCTACATCAATTCTCTACTCTAATACAGTTACTCACTAATATGACTGTCTCGTTGTCTCTTACTGTCTAACCCTTATGTACTAAAAATTGACATACTTAAAGACATCCATCCCTGCAAAGCAGGGATGGATGTCCCGACCACGCACAAATACAAAAATTTCATCTAACACTTATCAATGTCCGGAGATTGCGGCCTCCTCCGGGCCGGATCACCAACGCCGATCCCCGCCTGTTCACTTCGGCCGACCGCCCACGGCTCCACAAATCTCGTCGCGTACTTCAAAATAACACCTGGCCACGCCTGACGTCATGACCTTCGCCGAAATCATGGCTGGCCAATCAGAGCCAGCCACGGGCGCGATCGATACTCGTCAGCCCGACGGCAAATTACCTCCTTCCCCTGACTAGCCCTGAAGCAGAGTGCCATGATCATCAAAACAGCCCTACTCCTCCGGGGAAAATGTCTGCTAAACTCACAGCTGTGGGCCTGTTTTTCGAACGAAGGGACATAACAGTTCCCCCTAACTGCTGAAGGAGAACTTTAAAGATCACCTGGGTCGAGAAAAATACAGCCAGCTGCAGTCGCTTCAGAAGAAGTCTGCTTATGCCAGAGGTGATGAAAACCTTTCTAATTAAAACGGTGCATGACCTCAGTTCCTTAATGGCCTCGATGGTCAAATAAGAAGCATTTATTCGCAAAAAAAAAAAAAAAAAAAAAAAATGGGACAAGTAACCGATTCTCATTCCAATTCTACCATAACTTAAACTACCTAACTATAAGACAAAAAAAACAAAACAGTTAAAATCCTCGGCAAATTAAAATTTTCTGCTTAAAAAAAAAAAAAAAAAAAAAAAAAAAAAAAATTCAAATAATAGAATTCTTATGGTGATACTATCAGTTATCTTTCAACTAAAACCTCAGATTCTAATTTAAGGTCAAAAAGGTCCTAAACATAAAACAACGACAAAAAAAACTAAACGACTTTCGAACCTGTCATCCTAAAAACCAATTTTTAAATAAAATCTTTAAATATTTCTCACCATATTGCTTGAAAAAAAAAAAAAAACACTTGCCTCTGAAAACAAAAAATAAAATATCAAGTAATAGGGAGGGCTTAACCCAATCCAAACAGCCTAATTCCCTAACCTAAAATCCACTGAAGAAAACATCAAAAAATATAAAAAGTTTATTTAAAAATACCCTAATGCATGATAACAAAAAACAAAAGGATATAAAACTTTCCTTAAGACAAAATTTAGGACTTCCGAACAAAAAAGGAGAAAAAGGAATCAAACATATTACTACTGGCACCGATCTTAACGAAAAATAATTAAGAAAGGAACTACAAAAAGAAAAATTTTTCGAACTTCAAAATTCGACTTCGTAACAATAGCATCTCTTCAGAACCTCACAGAGAGAACACTGCAGTTCTGTGGGTAATACCCATAAGTCTCACACCCATCGAACCAACATGAAACTTTGCATGTTTCATTACTACACAGATAGAGACCTGACAAATTCACGGTTTCATTTGGGGACAAGCTAGCATTAAAAAATGTGAACATTTTTGTTACTTTGTCATTTAGTCCATGTATAATTTGACACATGCTGGAGAAATCTGAGCCAATAAAAACATACAGTAAAATGCAGAACTAATCCCCACTTTCCACTCGACAGTAAGTAACCAATGGACAGTTTTATCTGCTTGAGTGTATATAAGACTATGAAGTCTTGTCTACAGGTCACTGAACTCGCGAATTTTTTACTACTATACATAGGATGTTCTTTCATTATTCTAGTATCCATTGGTGCCATACATTTTACTGTTGTAAAAAATGGACCCCATCCATGCAATAACCTAATGCTTATGTACTGCAGGTTTCTCGTGGAACTCGAGTATAATGGCGCCTTAGTGGATGGTGTCTGGATTACTTACAACACATCTGGATACTGACAAAAATCTCTGGCTGCCATATGTAATGAAGCCTTGTGGTACGACTTCGCCACACGCTGGAGGATTCAGCGGTCCCAATCTGTCAGTTTGTACTGCAAACCGAATATGGGATGATGTGCTTTATCTCTCTTGTGTCTCTATCTCACAACTACATTACCCATTATTGCATGTTATATCTTAAATTTGCCTAATATATCATGGATAAAACGATTAAGCCTATATGTACAAATCGTAATGGCCATTTAGCATCACTTACCTTATGTACTACATTAATTCTGATGGTTGATGTTGGTTTAGTCCTCAGCTTAATTTTGAAGATCCTTTTGCAGTGGCTTGATATTTTGTATGAACTCACTTCCTTTCCAAGGAGTGCCGAAAGACAACTGGCCACATAGAATAGCTTCTGAAATTACCTTTTCAAGACCCCAGTGTTCGGCTTGCTTTCATACCCTTACTGGCCATACATAATGAAAATACTATGTCTCCTGAATTCTTGTTGTCCTCTTATTTGATTCTCTTTTCGAAACTCATCTCTTCGGGAATTCATGATGATAAGGTTTAAGGATGTCACTCATTTTGCTAGCTTATCATTTAGCATAAATAGAGCATGCGTTCGCATGCATTTTAAAAGTGCGAAACACTTGAGGTAATATTGCGATAATATATGGTAGCTTCTGGCTGCACCTTTCTGCACTGATCACTTTTCGGAAAGCTGTGGCTCAATCATTTTCGCACCAGCCACCTCCAGAAAAGAGATCTATCTCAGCAAATTTTCTTCCTCGACGATGATAATTTCACTCAAGTGAGTTTTCCATTATTTATTATCCTAGTGTAAGACATTGCTAGTGCCGCTTATAAACCCCAAAGGACTTTTTATCTAATTTTGGATGAATATGATAATCTTCATGTTACAAAATCCTTGGCTGGTTTTAACAGTATTCTCTGTTTATCACAATAGCTGCCTGTTAGCAATAGCAAATAGTACAGAATATTGAGTTCCAAATATTTAATTTTTTTTTTATAATGTCTTACCTTCTACCAACGAGCAATGCAGTTCTCACATACCTCTGATGCTAACTGCATTGCGAACAGACCCCACGAAATGAGAGAAAGCTCTGTTTAAGTCAACGAAACATTTGTTTGTGAATGGCTAACCAAATATGTAGATGTGATATAATAAAAAACATCCATGAAGATTTTGTGACCCATAAAAAGCATTCAAGTATGTAAAATCGTTCTATGATTTTGTTTCTTTCGGTATTTTCAGGTAATTGTCCTGATAACAACGATAATTTGATTAAAATTACCTAACCCACCTAAAATATCTTTCAAATAGTTTTATTGTTGTTATTATGAGGATTTTGGATTTTATATTAAAATTAGATTTACACATAATCGGGCACATGGCAATGTTAATCTTACATATGGCGGAAACATTAAAGTAGGTAGAAAAGTATATTCCAAGCACGTCTTTCAAAAGAGCTCGATTACCAGAGAACACGATACATTTATTTGGTTGGCCATATACAGACATGCATTCCTTCCGTTGACTCTTGAGTGTGTATTGAAGATGGAGAAAGTTTGCTGCAGCCTATTCATGGACACTTCCATTGTTTCTGAAGCCTTGCTGATGGACTACTTTCGACTGTCTAACAAGTATCCTTCCTCCACATGTAAACGATATCTAAATGAAACACCAAAGCTGGACGCTCCTTGGTGTTTTCATCCAGACTTAAGCTTGGATTACACATTGCGGAAGGATACATAGCGAGCACAGCCCGTACGTAGAACTTCAGCAGGAATTCGGAAATCCTGAAAATTAAATCACTTGAAGAGACAAATGTGCTGATGTTTAACACTTTCCTCCCCGACCGCCGGACCTGCTCTGAGTACGAGATGGGCAGTGGGCGAGAAAGGGGTTGTCGCGCCTGCCCCTGTGTGTACGTGATGAAGTGGTGTTGCCTGCAGGAGGGATCGAGCAGCCCAAGATGGCGTCTGTGATCGGGTTGTTCCGGAGGGAGAGCTCGGGCTCGGGCCACGACTCTCACGGCAGCTCGTCAGAGACGTCGCTGCATCAGAGCTGCAGCGTGGAGTCACCGCGCGCTCCAGGCACCGTGCTGCTCATCGAGGAGAGTCCGCTAGACACACCCACCTCTCTAGGGGTAACAGCACACCTCCTTCTCTAAGGGCCTGTATCACGGCCTCCAGATAAATGTGTGGAATAGCTATTCCATATATAAGATATTTGATGGTAACCTGTATTATGAACATTTCATTAGTTAATTTATCCTTTAGATAAGTATTCCGAGGTTTTGGTTCGTTACTGTGTTTGTTGGAAATAAAGGTCGCTATACTTTTGGTATACGCTTATGTTAAGTTGTCTGTAATGAGTGCGAGATATATTTTGAAATGCTTCTTTAGCAAAAGTGAATTAAATATAAACTACGAAACATTGGGCTTTATAAGAACAGGTAAACAATTACTACTGTCAACCCTCGCACAGCTTGCTTAACTTCATGACAGGTTATCACAATGTGTGTTTGACTCATTTATTACCATTCAAAAGTGACGTTAGTGCCTGTATATTGTAATTATATATTTTAATATTTTGAGATTGGAAGAGGAAAATATTTTATTTCACAACTTTCAAGTCATCGATCCCTCAAAATTACATTAAGCCTAATGCTAATATGTTTTTTTTTTTTTTTTAATTAAAACATACAATTCCCGAAACTAAAGAAATGCAATTTCCGAAACTAATCATCTGTGTCGTTATCGACATTCGCCAGTTTTACTTGCATTTTGCAGACATATTATAAATAACACTCGAAATTGCAACAAAAAAAATCTTATTTTTATATAAACTCAAAAACCAACATGCATATAAGCAAAATACAGCCACCTGATGTTTGATACGCCATTTTGAAGCTTATCTAAAGGTATAGATTGTTGCCTACCACTTGACGTCATAGATAGTTTAACCCCTTGATAACAGTTCTAGTTAGCAATACCTAGAGGTAGTAATATACTATATTTCTCCACCTAGAAGTTAACTTTTAACCTGATATGTAACAAGAAGTTGTAATATAGGCTCTAACTTTAACAGCATATACAGGATGGTAGGAAATTCCCCTTACAAACTTCTAGGACTTATAGAGGG
Organism: Dryococelus australis; assembly: GCA_029891345.1. Lineage (NCBI taxonomy): Eukaryota > Metazoa > Arthropoda > Insecta > Phasmatodea > Phasmatidae > Dryococelus > Dryococelus australis. The sequence continues at coordinate 8,556,406 of CM056993.1, forward strand.
TACTGAGTAGACGATCTTTTGAATAGGATCCCATGTTCGGAAACGTACAGTTACTGTGCTACAACTATTTCAAATCAGGTGTATCACTCGTCCACTTGCACCGAGGGGAATGCCGGATTTAGCGCCATTGGACTATTTCTTGTGGAGTCGTATGAAGAGTCTGGTGTACGTGACTCCTGTAGGTACAGAAGAAGATAGATCTGCTGGCACGAGTTATGGTCGATGCACAACAGATTGACGGGACACCACGTGTGATGGAGCGAGTGTACCGGAACATAATTCGTAGTTACAATGTGTGCAACGACATTGGTGATCGCCACATCGAGCCGCTGTTGTAGTGGATCAGTTCCATATGCTGCACATCCTTTGCGGAAGACAGAAACCGTTTGCTGCGTTTAACTGTAGACAAAAATTGAGTGAGATAAATGAATGCGTTTCTTCGTTGTTCCCTTGGCATTGTTACTTAATGTATTTGATTGTTAATTAAATTACGCACGAAGAAGCGGACGCGTGAAACAACCTGATTTGAAATGGTTGTAGCTCTGTAACGGTAGGTTTCCGAACATGGGTTCCTATTCAAAAGATCGCCTACTCAGTCCCCTCTATAAGTCCTAGAAGTTTGAATGGGTAATTTCCTAGCTGTCTGTATATTATACCTGGTTCACATGTACGCCAATCATGCAGAACAGACAGGGATCCTAAACAAATTATAAATAACAAACTACACGATGTCGTCTTTCTACTCTAGTTTATTAATTCCGTTATAGTGCGATTTATTTTCTAAATGACTTTCAAGAGATTCTAATGTTATTTTTACATCAAAAAATATTTTACACTTTAGTGCTATCCATTGGTTCATTTTCAAACTACGTTTATTTAGTACAAACGCTAAATGAAATTAAAATTTATATCCACTCATGATAAATAAGTATATGGAAGTATTCTATACATTTTCATCAATACACATCTATTACACAAGACATTAGTGGCATAAAATATGTGAAGCAGCTGACTTCTGGGTAATATCGGCGAAGTCTGCTCTTTCCGCGAGCAGAAAATACCGGTGTGAGCTCGACTTTTCTGCGCGACTCGCGTGGAAACCGAGGACGGCTTCCGATTGGCTGTTCTAGTCTTCCACTCTGCCTGTTCTGCGTGTTCGGCGTACATGTGAACCAGGCGTTCTTCGCAATCGTCGTATTCGCCCATTGCCCGCAAGCGTTTACCCACAACGTGGCGTCGATAATGATAAACTTCCATAACACATTCTGTGCAATTGTTTGAGCCGCTGAGCATTTTAAAATACCCACTACGCATTGTGGTAATTGCTTTGCGGCCACTACAAATTACCCACAATGCGATGCGAGTATTCTGTTTGAACCCACAACGCTAATGTGCTGGCTGCAGTTAGCTAAATGAGGTGAATTTTTTAATTAATGTAGGCGAACCTAACCCAACTTGACCTAATGTTAGGGAACCTAACCTAACCGTGGATAAACGTGTAGGGTGTACAATATCGTGTTGTGGGTAATTTGTAGTGGACACAAAACGAAAATCATTATTGTTTATGATATTGAGCAAAGTGCAATCGCCACAACACATAGTGGGTATTTTCAAATGTTCAGTGGCCGAAATAACTGCACAGAATGCATTGTGAAACTTTATCATTACCCACGCCATGTTCTGCTCAAAATTCTCGACCAGTGGACAATTTCGGCCAAATTCGAGAAGGATATATACTCTTCATACTAACCTTGCCTTACAGTTAAAATACCGACTAATTGGTAACACAGCTTTTCAGTTTAAATGTTTGTGATCTGATTATATTTAGTATTATCACTCAACTCCCTCCTTTAACTGCTTTAATCCAGTTCTAGCTGGTTTTATCCAGATTTTTTCAGTCCTAGCTGGCCATAACTGGTTTCGGCTGGCTTAAACAAGTCTTTCATTACTAATCAGGGTATAGATTTTTTAATCTTAAGTATTTCTTATGCGTTTGTAATATTTGTAGTTTTATTGTTTTAAGTGAAGGGATTTTTTATATATATTTATATTCATTTTGAATTTAGATATCTCTCGCGGGCACTAATTACTTCAATACCTACATGATCCACGGACTACAACTTACTGGCTGGAAAACTTGCAGGACAGTTGCCAGTGAACTAAAGTAGGGAAAGTATTTTCTTTCAGATCATTATTTTAGATTTATTTAAAATATATCATTTTGTTAACTCTGCAAGGAATATAATTTTCATACACTAAACATATTTGAGGTATCAATGTTTTTCGATCAATTACTCACCTAAGTCACAAATCTCGTGTTTCGTAATGTACGAATGAGAAAAACCTAATACACTGAAATGCAAATATGCCATTGGGAAATAATTTCCCAGTAAAAATAAAAATCCCCCGTTCGCGAATTAACTATTTAACAGTTCCAGATGTGTACTGTAAGTTATTCTCAATTTCCCATGAATTTTCACACATGAGAAACTTAACACAGTATTCCCTAAAGAAATTCTATCAATTTATTGGCGTAGCCAAATGTAATTTTAACCAGTAATTTTCCAGTTTGGTTAGTTGTTTGGTTTTTGTTATTCTTACGAAAGAAAGCATTATAACAGCGATATATAGAGCAATGCCGGCAACAAACACTAGTGTGACTGAAAATTATTTTGCTTTATAACAATTGTGTCACGAATGAGTCCATAAATTTATCAAGCTACTTATAAATATAAAATAATTATCTGAAAGGCACCAAACTTTCTTAAAGTTTCATTTCAGTAGGGCCTATACACTGTTAGCTAGTGTGTTATCTCTTTGCTGGGATGATAACTTCGTATTAACTTGGGCGGGGAAAGATACCATCTCTTGGGAACAATTGAAGGTAGTAATTTGAGAATCATTGCACTTCAGAATTACATGAAGTCCGCAGGCAGATTGAATATTTGCACAGCTGGAGATTTGCAGTTGCAGAATACATAGTTGTATGAGTGTTTCCACCGGCATGACACATGTTGGCACTGAAAACCTACAAATTATCATTACAGTATGTTTGGTTGATTACAAAAATTGCGGGGCAGGGGAAATACGCATAGTGCTATCGTATGGGGTTAACTTTCCTAGGTAAATTAAGCAAAAACAATAAAGTTTTACGCTCAAAAGAATGTTATAAACGCATCTCCTTCTCTTATTCAATCCAGCGCTTACTATTCAATAGTAGATAATTATCATTCGTATAGGCTGCTCACGTTAAAATGAGCACTTTTTAAAGCCCTACTTATAATCTACTTGTATGCACATTGTGTATTGTACCGTTTTATGTAAAATTATCATTACTGTGGGTCTCATCACTTTATTCATGCGTTTGTCATGTAAAACTATGACATTATCATCGAAGTAAATATTTTACAAATGTGCTAATTTTTACACTTCGATGCATTAAAAAATAGAAAGGGAAAGCAATGATTTAAGTTTTTCCCAAATGGTTACCTAACACTTTTTATCCAATGTTAAGGTGTGGAACTGCTTTCCATTTGTCATTACCAACTTTACTGGGCGAATGCCACTTAGTCCGCCCGTTAAAATATATGTAGGTTGGGCAGTGATATTTTTCTAAGGTTCATTTCTAAAGTGCTCACTTAATCGTGAACTGCCTTTACTCTGTGGTATTATATTGCTATTTTATGCCGCCAGAGGGGGTATGTGTTGTGTACCGGGAGCGGGAGCGGAAGTGAGGTGTTGTGCTGGGTGCAGGTGCCGAGCGCGATGCGTAGGCCGCTGGTGGGGCGAAGAGGCTCGATGCTGGAGCTGGGCACCTCCGTCAACCCCATCCCCGAGGAGGACGGCGACCGCAACTCACCCCCCGAGCGCCGTGCCAACACGCGCAAGTCGTCCTGCCCGCGCCTCGCCGTGCTCACCTCCTCCTCCTCTGAGTCCGTCGACGACGAAGACGACGATGACGACGACTTCGGAGCGGAGGAGACCCGTGCCATACACAGGACCTGGCGCAAATAGCACCGTGCCAAGTCACGCCTGCGCTCCGGCCACCGCCCCGCCGCCTGTCGCCCCTCGTGAGCGGGTGCGTGCGGTGACACGCCTCTAGCCTCTCCGCACACTATACTCTCACACTGTAGCACTGCAGGCGCGTCACACGACGCCTGCAATGCGATGGTGGCCACCTGCCACTGGACCGCGCGGTAGCACGCCGCTGTAGCTATCCGCGTACCATACTTTCTCACTGTACACATTGCAAGCGCATCACACGTCTCCTGCAATGTGATGGTGGCCACCTGCCACTGGACCGCGCGGTAGCACGCCGTTGTAGCTATCCGCGCACCATACTCTCACACCGTACACACTGCAAGCGCGTCACACGACGCCTGCAATGTGATGGTGGCCACCTGCCACTGGACCGCGCGGTAGCACGCCGTTGTAGCTATCCGCACACCATACTCTCTCGCTGTAACACTGCAGGCGCGTCACACGACGCCTGCAATATGATGGTGGCCACCTGCCACTGGACCGCGCGGTAGCACGCCGCTGTAGCTATCCGCGCACCATACTTTCTCACTGTACACATTGCAGGCGCGTCACACGACGCCTGCAATGTGATGGTGGCCACCTGCCACTGGACCGCGCGGTAGCACGCCGTTGTAGCTATCCGCACACCATACTCTCTCACCGTACACACTGCAAGCGCGTCACACGACGCCTGCAATGCGATGGTGGCCGCCCGCAACTGGACCACGCGGTGGCACGCCGCTGTAGCAATACAGCACGCCGCTGTAGCAATACAGCACACCGTACTCTCTAGTCTGACTAACTGCAGGCGCGTCACACGACGCCCGCCGCTGCTGCTCCAGCTAGGCACTTTGCATCCCGTCAATTCAAAACTCATCACGTATTATTATTATTACCACTTCATACACAATACTAAATTTTTATATATTCTAGCTGTCAGTACCATGTCGTATTCAGGCTAACGGGAACAGAGCCATCACATTTCTTTGCAGTCTTCTTTCTTTAAAAAGTGTTATAATTTTGTGATGACTTCTTTCAGTATTCACCTGCAAAGTTTTTGCATAAGTCCAGTAGCTAATAAATTTTAAACTTTTTGTGACTTCACATACATTTAACTGTTTCTGTGCATTAAAATTTTTAGGAAGCAAAGTTACATTTTTCTAATATAAATATAGAAATTCGCAAATTTTTGTAAATGGTTTTAGTAAATATCTGATGTTAGTTTGAACGGCAGTGATTTTTACGACTTTGTAAGTTTAGTATTTATTCCCAAATCGATGTGCAAGAAAACTGCAGAAAGTCAAGTCAGTTCATTAGTAGCTAATGGCTTCTGGTTGCATAGAACGTACATGCAGAACATATTAGACATTATCACCTTCTCCCATCCACTAATAATGTCTACATTTCCATTTCTTCAAGGCATAAGTGAGTTATACATACTATACAGAAAAAATTCAATTTATACATGCAGACAACTAACTCGTATTTAATAAAGTTTATTTATTTCTTTAGGTGGAATGAATTGAAAATATATTTAACGGGCCTGCCTACCAAGCCGGCAGTCACGAACTGCAGATGGAGAATCAATTTTAAACCAAATTCCTTCTCATTGCGTCAATTTCAAAGATAATTATTTCAAATAATAATCACGTTGACGTGATATTCTCAGGTAATATTGGTACGTTATATTGTTTTTGGGGAAAAAAATGTTATCCATAATTTTTTTTTTGTTATATGTAAATTGCAATATTTACATTTTATAAAAAACATATTAAACAAAAAAATTGGCAAAATATTTTAACATAGCATCATTCCTTAAGAAATTCCACGTAGAATACTTTTTGCTAACGAAACATTTTTATTTTATTATGTGTTTTGGGAGTCATCGAACAACGACAATGCCATAGTAGAGGAACACTAGATATTTAGGAATGGGGAAGGAATCTGCCAGGGGACTATATCGAAGAACCACACATTCCACCCAGGCATTTGCCTGAAGGGATTTTGGAAACTCTGGAAAACTCAAATTAGGTTGGCGGCTGGATCGTGACTCGAACCCGGGCTGTCCCGAATACGAGTTGAGAATTTTTGACGTAAATACGTCTTTAAATTTGCGACGATAGTGGGAGGCAATCCAGAAAATTCGATGATGATAAAATCGGTGGGTACAGTTTGGCATTTCCACTCCGAATCTATCGCCTACATTCAAAATTCAATTACACCACTCGATTACCGAAGGATCAGCTTCTACAAGGCCTGCTACCCGAGTCTGCATGCATGTTGGTATGGAGGTTTCTGTGGGATGACCTTCCACTCGATACTTTAATGCCACAAAGTAAATATAGGCTAAAGACGAGGCAGACTGCTTATGCGTCTTCTGCGCGTGTACCCGACATTGATCTTCCTCAAAGAAACACAACTGTCATAATCACGGGGCCATCAGTGATGAACGTGTTTGTTTATATCTTATTTTTCCAAAAGACAACCAATTGTGTATGAATAAAATACTTTTAATGATTCGAATTTAGTCAAACTGCGTTACAAATCGGTAAGAGGATGCATGCAAACATCTCAATACTCTGTTTACAAAACAATGTTTTAATTTCAAATCCAATCCACGCCGTTTTTGCTCGTCGTGTTGGCAGAAAAGCAGTTCAATGTTGGGACACAGAGAGAGGTTGTGCGCAGCCAGCGAGATCGCTCTACCTCATCTTTCTTCTGTGCAAGTAAAGGCGAGTGTATGTGTCAAGATTTTCTTTGACGACTGCGGTTAAGGAAAGGATTTCGCTCAGGACATCAGCAATACCCTTTGACGCACAGAGCCTTAAGGTTTCGTTGCGATGACTGGAAATTTTGTTTAAAATAAACACGAACGTTTGCCATAATATTAACAACGCATTGGTGTTACAGCATCAGTGAATATAATCGCGAATTGTGTTTACTGTTCATTCTTTATTGGGGTCTTAGCGCTGTTTTCAAAACGAAGGCAGGTAGGTAATAGGACTTAACGTCTCGTCGACAGCGAGGTCATTAGAGTCTGTGCAAGTTCCACAGGGAGGAGAGATTGGGAAGGAATCCGGCCATGGCCTTTGTTAGAGACCCATCCCAGCCTGGAGTGATATCGTAAAACCATGGGTAACTGGACCGAGAATCGAACCTGGGTCCTCCCGAACGCGATGTCAGTGAGTTACCACTGCGTCACCTCGCTCGACATCAAAACGAAGTAAACAAAACTATCACTATCTCCAATATCAAACACCACCACACACACTCTGATTGGCTAAAATTTCAGTCTTGTAGGAGATCTTCCATCGAAAATTGCACACCACCAGTCACGATAACGTTCGTGAAAACGGCCTGCAGCGGTCGGCCAAATCATCCACAGAGACACACATACAAGTGGCCATGCAGGCTTGCACAGAATCTTCCAGGGAAACTTCAATCATGGCACACGGGCACAAGGGCACTGCCTACCTGCTGGCAACTGCTAAATTTAAATAGAAACCCCCTTATTAAGGAAATGTAGTCGCAGTGGGTTAGTTTTTAAGATAGGCGTTACAAACAAAATGCATTCTTCATGAATTTTTTAGGAGAAGTTCCCTACAACAGAGATGTTTTCATAGCATCTATAGCCTGTTTGCAAGGAATTTTTAAAATTTATGTGTTTAAAAAAAATTACATAGATCTACTACTTGTCTATATTAAATATATACGCTCGTAGGCATCTTATTCTAAAACAATCGTGAAGAATACATTTTGTTTGAAACGCCTACCTTTAAAATTAACGCAATAAGGCGAAATTTCCTTAACACGTGGTCTCCTATTTAAATTTCGCAGCAGCCAGCCGGTAAAGGCCCGCGTCACTCACCATATTGAATGTTTTATTTATTTCTTCCCGATTCAGATTTAGGAGAATTTATTAAAGAATATGACAATAAAAGCTTAGCTAATTACCTTGCACATCATTACGGGCATTTTATATAAATTTAAAGGAAATTTATGTAACAATTAACTCAATACCAAATTGTATGTATTAATTCATTAACTTATTAATATCAACCAAGCAACATCTATTAAAAATCAGGTACAAAAATTTGCACAGAACTATGAAATGTAATGCTTCTATAATGAAATATTTTCAGTAATGACCCTGGCATTTCTGTTATGACACTAAAACGAATTATTTATGTTTAAGGGATGAGACACAGCCTCTTAAGATTCGTTTCAGCTGGTCGAACTGAAGCAGTGGCATTGCTATTATGTCAGTTGAATCTTGGGAACGTACCACTTAATGTTTAAAGCTTAAGTTTTTATGTCGTGTCTCAACTCGAAAGTGTGTTCACTCTCACTCGCCTCTCTCACTCTGGCTCACTCTAGCGGATTGAGACTTGTGTCCTCTGGGAGCCTTCGGCATTATTTCTCTTACAGAAAAGGTAATAAATTGTGAAAAATAAATTATCGCCGACCTTTCACTTTCCTCGAATAAATGCACAATATTTTATGAATTGGTAACTTATATTAATTTGTTACATTTTTTCATGATTAAAACATAATTGTTATGTGGAAATCAACGTATTTAATAATATGCACACAATTAATCTAAATGAAACGTGAACACAATAACATCATCATTTGTTATGTTCCATATAAAACGTAATAGTTTTTTTATTACACATTTCACAATCGCAATGATTAAGTTAAGTCGATAAAATATTTCTAAAATTTCTTGAGAAACAACAAAATATGTGTCTGAATATTTGAGGTTAGACATGAAAACAACATGGCTGCCATAGAGAGTGATAGAGTGAGCACCGAGTGAAGATCGTCGTTCACTCTCCCTCTCGCGCTCTCTCCTCGGAGTTGAGACAGCAGAGAGGACTCTCTGTGACGTCAAGAGCGAGCGAGAGAGTACTCTCACGGCGAATTGGGGCACTGCCTTAGTGTGTAGAGCCCTCAGCTCCTCGGCAGGCGATAGTACAGTGGCGGATCCGCGAGAATGCGCTGCGGGGCGCAGGTTGGCTTGGCACACTCATCACTCACATCAGTCTTCGTGATGTGGCTACTTGGTACAAACAAACTGCTGCGTGAGGTACGAGCCTTGCCTCACCGTTATGAATCGCGGAATGTGCCTCCTCCCTTGTAAATAACTCATCCGTTCTTTTTTTTAATAAGTTGCAACGAGTGACCCGACAAGCGGACGCATTAAAAAAAAAAAAAAAAAAAAAAAAATGGTAAGTAATTTTGTAGATGTAAGAGAAGAAACTTCGTTAAGAACCGGTCTGTGATGATGTCAAAAGGCTGAGCTACCAAAATAACGTTGAGTGTATTGCGCTAGGCTAATGAGTGATGACAGTGGTGAAGTTTATTGCATGGCGAACTTGCTTCTACAAGCATCAAAGTGTAAAAAAAGTTTAATTTATTACTTGTGGGCGTTACTTTTTATAGTGTTGTAATGCAAGGTTTTCTTATTACTTTAATAGGGCTTTGCCTGTGTATATTCACAATGAAGTTCGGTGTTAGTGATATATTGAGCTATCTATAAGGTGTTCTCGCAAGTGTGGTCGCCTACTCTGAGTAGATGGAGATGGGACAGCAGTGCGCCATCGTGTACACGTGTACAGCGATGTGAAGAGGTTATAAAAAAAAGGTAAACAGCAACACGCAAAAAAAAACGCGAAAAAAAAAAATTTGCTAGTAGATTTTGAACAACTTTTAAAAATATGTCTATTTATAATAACCGCCGAGTTTCTGTGCAACATTTTGCTGTACTTTTATTGGGAATATTTATACTTTACTTCTTCATTGAAATACTGTGTAATAAAATACGGCCTAAATGATAGTTAAACCAAATTAAATGAAAATTCGCCATTATAAATTACCTAATCACAATTCTTTATTCACAGAACTTTTAAGTAGTGAAAATTGAAGTGTTGTATCTATTTACTAGTAATAGAGTTTAGATGGCATACCTTAATCCATATAAGCTGTGCTATCATTGTATTTTGCCTTGACACACGTAAAATATTTGGTGGAGTGGAACTACTGTGTATGGTTTGTACCAAGAAATGCACATTGTCGATCTGGTATTTTCCGCAAGTAATTCTGATGAACCGTACTGCACTGAAAGGGCCTCGGGGATACAACACATGTTAAGTTAGGATCCCGTAAGTTGGGAAAGAGGGCGAATAAGCATCTACTGCAGTTAGCCAAGTAATAAGTGCTTATCGCGCATGCAAATTACATGTTTGGCTTAATTAACACATCGGGATTTGAGTGTGGTTATTTATTTATTTAATGCAGTTTCCTTAGGCCCTTACATTGAGCCAAAAAAAAGCTGCAGAGTATGGAATATATGTCAATATAGTGATGTGTCTGTTTTTAATTATATTTTAACCACATTTTGCAAGTGGTACACTGATCTGGCATAGGAATTTTCTTCGGTAATCTTCATTCGTAAACGAGAGGCATATTCATGCCACGTTTCCGAGTTTTCGGTTTTCCATTTGTAGCATGTTACGTAAATCATTAGCTTGAAAACACCAGCCCCAAAGGATCTAAAAATGCGTTGATAATTCAATAACAGTGGTTCATAGCTAGTATCTCGGCAGTTAAAACCATTTCACTAGAATACATCCCCAGACATCGAACAGTTAATGTTTCCCCATGTATCGTGTAAGCTTGCTATTTGAATTGAGTTTGCCTTGCTCAGCAAGCATACCATATCACGTATTATTCGAGCTTGATTCAAGCCAGATTTATCATGACTGGGACATACTGGCTAATTTCAAGCTTGCAGGTGGCTTGAATTATGCTTGCAGCTTGACAAGGAAAACTTATAGAAAGTTTATTCAGCCAAGCTTGCTACAAGCTTGACTTGTGGAGGCTAGTTTGATTGATTTGAAATTGATTCAAACTTGCTTGCTTGCAGAACATACTTTATGCAGACGTGTTAGGACACGTTTGGCTGAAGAGATGATTATGCTATCGAGGTTAACACATGACTGAACTGTTTTAATTAGGTATAGTAACTGGGGAATACTGACGACATGACTTATTTTAACCATAGACCTACTCGTCTCATGACAAGCTACTGCACATACAAGTTAACAATTATTCATCTGACTTGCTTACTCAAGTTAAAAAAATACAACAAACAAACGTCTAATTCCTAACAGGGGAGCGTAATAGATAGCTACTCGTACGTAAGGCTTCTCATACATTCGTAATTTGCACTCACGTGTTGTTCTCCTTAGCATCTTAACATGCTATCCCAAATATACTCGTTCCCTTCTGACATGTATCAGAATAGCGTGTACACTGCTGTGTGAAGTCAGAAGCTAGCGCGACAATCAAGTTGCAGCCAGGGATGGACGACAAATAGGCCCGAGTTGGAATTGGAAAGTGCTTATTAACGTCCCCCAGTGTTATGCCTGAATGTATTTCAGGGAACAGCTTACAAACTAATTTATGACCTAACTTAAATTAACACGCATGCCTTGCCTAGGATTCTAATCCAGAACCTCCAGCACCGTAGACCAGTGCGCGCATCAACCGACTGCGCCACGGGAGGTCGGTCGGAATAACACCGACTGGGCCACTAATTTCGCGGGGCATAATTCGCCCACAACATCGTAAAAAAATTGTTTGATGAAGAAAAGTGATTACATTAACAGATTAAGGAAAAGTTTTGAAATTCGCGCAATTTTTACTGCATTCTAGTGTCAGTTTTCGTAACTTACAGTATAGGACACCTTTGCACATCTTAATATTGACAGCCAGTTTACACACATGTGTTTCTTGGTGTCGTCGGAGAGGACAGGATAAAGAGACGCTAAATATCACAAACGTAAGATGAGGTAGACTGATTTTTCGTCTTCTACGCATGTACCCGACTCTGACCTACCCCGCAGCCATGAAACCGTCAAAAGTCACATGGTCAACTATGATGAATTTGTTTATTTATATCGTAATTTTCAAAAGACGAGCCGGTGCATTTTACTATAATACTTTTACCAACTTGAATTCAACCGAATTGCATTATAAAGTTGGTAAGAGGATGTATGCGAACATCTCAAAGCACTTGTTTATGACAGTCGTGTTGGCAGAAAAAGCAGTTTGGTGTTGGGACGCGGAGATTGGTTGTGGCTCTACCCCATGCTCTCTTTACGCTCAGTACCAAGGGACAGGGTAATTGTAGCAGGATCCTTACAGTTTACATCAGCTGTAGACTGTACACGTTGGTGCAGACCTCTTTCACTGGTGCTGCGTAATTTTTTTTATTTCTTTGTTTTGGTATCACCCAGGCCAGGATCTATACGGGTGTCAACTTTGCACTTCATATTACGTGTTTGATTTACTTTATGTGTTTAGCTCTCGTGTAGGACGTTCACCTTTCAAACAATGTATCCTGTTAGTAAGATTCATACCATTAAGGCATAGAATTAAAAATGAAAGTGAATTTACTTACTAGAGTTTTCTGTTGATATTTCTTATCTCATATAGAATTTTAGAATACTGTAGAAAAAAACTACCGGTTAATTCATTGCCTAATAGTTTCACGAAAGTGTTAGTTAACTGTTGTCTTAAATAATAAATTGAAAGTAAAATATTTACAGAGTAATAGTTGCAAAAATAGTCTCATGCGAATAAATGAAAGAATTAATAGATCTGTAAAGTAGTTGTACATTGTTTTAATGAATTCTTTCTTGTAATATGACTGTTGTACATAAGAAATTTGTTTTTGTAACCACGCAAAAATGTGCCACATATTTTTTAAAAGCAAGTAATTCTGTAAATTGTAAGTTTTGAGAAAGAAATGCTGATGACTAGTTTAGTGGATGCACTGCTAAGATTCAGTTGTAAATAATTACAGTGTTCGACAAAAGAATATCAATTTTTATACTATTACAAGAAGCTGACTAGAATTTATGTCTTAGTTTTAATCAAATAATGAAGGTTTCGTTGCAGAGTAAAACAATAATTATCTGTGTAATGTTACATAGAATCGTGTTCTATAACATGTCAAAAGCTATCAAATTTTAATTAAAATATTTTAACTAAACAAAATAAGAATTCAAATGTTTCACGTGTACTCTAGCATTTGTCGCAGATCTATAAAGTCTTCAATAAATGTTTCCAAATAAACATTAGGTAAAATCAGATAGTTTATTTTCTGCCTCCAATAGAATTTGTCTCTCTCGTACATTCAATTGCCAAATTCTTCACTAGCTCAGTGATGCCAACCTGTAACTGTAGAAAATGGCTTTGCTTCTATCTAAAAATCAGGTGATTATTGTTTTACCAGACTTAATTTCTTCACCATAAATAAAGAAGAAATGTTATTTATGCAACGATCACAATCATCGTTACATAAAATCCAGCAAGTGGAATAAATTGATAGAGAGAAGCTCTAGACATGTATTGATATGTTGTAATATAATAACATTAAAAAGCATGCTGAGTTTACACTGTTTCCTTCATTGTAGACCTTTATACAAATATCCTTAGTTGAATGTTTTTTGTAATTTTAAGGGTTCAGAATGATAACTGGTGTACCCAAAACGAAATCACACCAATGTATGATACAAAAATAATGAACTATTGATGCCAGTTTAATGATTTTATTGTATAAATTATTTGGAAAGTATGCTCAAATATAGCAAGTATTGTGTACTAACATCTTCTTGCATACAGAGATGAAACGAAACTTTGGTCATGATCTAAATGTTCGTAAACATACCACATAGATCAGTAAACAGGGGGAGTGGCATAAAGATAAGGCACTTTACGAAAACTTCTAAGCAGATTTGTTAACTTCCTAACTCCGAGATAAAAAAAATAGGAGTTTTTTTTTCCAGCTGTACGTTGCAATGTCGCCGTTATTTGTTTGCGTACATACGAAACTGAATATGTCGAGGGAGATCATTTTTCAAGCTATGGAAAATCTTTCTGAATTCTGCATAACTATGCATAGAAAACTTGTAAGTTGACTATAATTCTTCAAAGCCTTCCTAAGTATGTACGTGAATACTTCAAAATATATTGGACGTGCAGAACTAAACAAGTGAGGAAATAATTCGAACATAAGTTTTCCTTGAGTACCTAATATTAACCAAGTTTCTCATCTGTAGGACTGTTGGAAACCTATTTATTCTTAAATATGGTGCTTCTTAGAATACAACACTAGCATATATAGTTTCAGATGAAGCTACAACAAAGCTGGTGCACTACTGATCTGTGAGGTAACACAGAAGACATGCCATCGTGATGCCATAACAAATCAACCTTCGCAACCAAAACTACAAACTTGTCCTTCACCGTACCTTATCTCGCAAGTTTATTACAAAAAAATAAGTCATGTGTCTTGTAAAGACAAGGCGAACAAAATATTATATTGGGCCTTAAAGATTATACAATTAATGCTGATGTTTATATTGATACCATGTGGCATTCTCCGTTTAATTTCGTCTCAAGAAAATTTGCAACCAACACCAAAGCTCAATTGCAAAAATTACTCACTAGACATTATCATTTAAATTTTAATGACCACCTGCTCGTATTCAAATACACTTCAAAAAATGTGTCGTAAAAGCATAACAGTTGGTTTACCATAAAAAGAACATTGGCACAGACCATAGAGCCGGTCATTTCTCCTGACCTACCCTAAGTCTAAGTGTTAGTTGTACGTCCAAGGTAGAGACGGGAACTATTGCGTCTCAGGGCTGAGCCCCTTACGTCTACAGGGGAGGGAATCCTTGCAAGGAGGCATGCATCACGGCAGAGAGGGATTGGTCAGTCATGGCCACCATTTTGGGCCATGGCTGACCAATCCCTTAGTGTACCTATAGTTTAAACTATAACCATGAAGAGGCTGGGAAAAACCGGCATAGGCACAGTAAAAATCCAGTCGACAGAAAGGAATTCAAAATATTATACATGCATTAATAGAAAATGCTACAGGAAACAGATGGTTAAGGACCATGTAAGAAGAGAAGTTCTAGTAGAAAGAGGGCGGCAGAGCATAGAGCGTAGAAGTAGAACCTTTATAAACCTTGTGTAAAATGAATTCGCTATTGAATTGTGATTGTAAAGATGTAGGCTTACATTAGCTTCAAAATGTTCTGCTGGTTTACTGTCGTGTGCTCTTTCCTCTTGAGATATTTCTTTGTTTTAGCAGCATAAGTATGTGCCTCCATTTTTACAAGTAAATGAATACTCTACTCCTTGTTTTATCGGCATATTCGAAAACTCAACTGTGCATATATCGATGTTAACCGGACTTTGGAAAACTACTGTTTCCGCTCTGTCTGGTCAAACCGATTTACCGCCTTAATATTCGGTGGATCTGGTGGAAGTGTACTGAAACATCAACCAATGAATTTTAAACACTTCGTCTGAAGAATAACAGCTAACATCTTCTTCTCATAATTTTTTATCATTCGAAAATATACAAAGGTAATTCGAGCGTCGAGTTTTACAAATGGGCAGTAAAAACTTTAGCAATTGTGTGTAATGGCAATAATTAGGGTCGGAAAGAATACGACGGTACTGCTCAAATTCAACCTTATGTTTCCTCAATTAGTGTACACCAGTGCTTCAACCACTGATGGAGTCATCGATGAGTTTCTGAACATCCGGTATGTAAATAAACAACTTCTTCGAAATTTCTTTACAATGCTTTGATTGGCTATTGCTCGTGCGCCTGCGTTGTGCACTATGTTCTAAATTATGGCAGTCAATTATTGTGCACACGACCTAGTATGTTCTATGGTTAAAGTTATGCTTTCAATTGTGAACCAAGCTTAATACTACGAGTTGCGTGAATAGGTTAGCGTGGCTCTTAACATCGGGGTCCTGAAAGGCGATCTTATTGCTACTGTTGCGGGCACGGGACTCGAACCCGAACACTTAGATGAAGGAGCGCTGTCCTGGCGCACGTGCAGTGAGGGAAGCTAGGTAGTAGTGAGGGTGGCAGACGGCATCCCTGTATGTCGGCCAGTCACACGATATATAAGGCCGCTGGTGCATGACAACGCCCCCGACGAGTTAAGCTGTCGTGGGATGAACATCGTGTTCGTGGCTGCTCGCTCGCTGGGAACTGCCTGCCACTTGAGGACCAGCGAAAGCGAGGTGCATCTACGAGTGCGATGGGGCTATGGCAGCTTGGGTGTGGCGACTATCTGCAACTGGTCACGTCCCCAGGTGGTGGATAGGAGATCCCCGGGCTCTGGGGAGGCTGGAAATAATCAAATACCAGCCCGCGAACCAACTGGCCTGTGCGAGAGTGCCGTCGTCGTGGACGTCGGGAACCTGGGCATCTCAGTACGAGATGGCGTAGCACATCTGCTGGAGGTGGTCCAACGATCAAGGCGGGGGGGGGGGGGGATCTCGAGGTGCTGAAAAATGCGAAGTGTAACGATCCTCACTACTGGATTCTGCGGGCTGCCGACTGCGGGTGCGTGATGAATGGATTGGGATGCATCGGGCCATGGAAGCACCCCGATCTCAGCCTTCACTCCTGGGCCAGTGGATTCACCAACAATGCTGGTAGGCCCCGGATGTCTCGCGTTTCCCAGACCGACAGGCTATTTAGGAGGAAGAAGAGGGGGTGGCTTCCCGAAAGAACTCTCCCCACCTTCGTCCATGTATTGGAGATCTTGGCATCGGCGCGGAAGGGCGAAGATGGAGTCGGTCTCATGACTGAGCTGTCCGGTTTTCTAAGGCACTCGATGAGAATCAGTGGGGCCCTGCATCTTCAGTTGCTATCGGTACTGCAGTGCTGTTTCGCCTACAAGGCAGTATTGACAATAGCTCAACTTCAAGGGCGCCTGAGCCCACACGATGACTGACATCGGCACGGGGGCTGTTCTGTCTCCCGCAGTACACACCAGCTGTGCTCTCATTTCATTTCACCCCAATAAAACCAACAGAAGACATTCTTCCAGAACTAACAAATACCCTACTTTATCCAGCCCTAATCCAGTTAAAAGGAATTATTTTATCCTCCGCAACTATCGCATAGATTTTCCACGACCCTCTCCGCTTTGCCTGGTTTGATATGCTCTTCCATCTAGACCGTTCTCCTTTCGGGGTGTGTACATGGCTACAATTTCTGCCATGGCGCTACAACCCTGCTTAGCAGTGATGCATATGCGCCCATTATAATAACTAAACCCAACCTAAGTCGTAAAGGGCTTGCCCTGAGACACATCCCATTCTCTAATCGACTTAGCTACTAACATGCATGCCGGAGGGCACACAGAACTGTGAAGGTGCTTACGCTGGCGTAGCGAGATTTGGGGGCTCGCCAGAAAGAAAACGACCCCGCCACTCTTTGACCCACTCTGCTGGTACCACTTAGAGGGCACATCGACACCAGAGGTCGCCGCGAGCAACTTGAGGGCAACACTGCGGGGCGAGCCGAGATACTGACGTCTTGGAGAGACGTGGCCTGATCAGCCAATCACACCACGACAACACGACATCACGAGGTGGCGGAGCCCCGGTCCTGTGTCGCTAATTACCAGTGGTAAGGAGATATTCAGTTCTGGGTGCAGGATAGATCCGGAAACTATATCACGCGCAGCGAGCCCTAGATATCCCCTGTTAAGAGCCTTGATGTTTGTTAACGTAATTCTAGCTTGGAAGAGTTGAGTCTATTTACTTTATTAGTTGAGATATTTCAGGTCAAGTATTCTTTCAGTATTGGTTGTTAATGTTTTTGAGATCATTTACTGTATGAGAAGGAGTAATAAAATAATTAGTAGTTTTTGTAATTGTCTTGTGTCATTAATCATCTCGAGTTATACCCCCGGAGTGCAGTAACGTTAAGGGTATTAGCCTCAGCATCTTGCATTGTGTACAATCTTATGTTTAATAGTATAAGGTTACAATAGTCATCCCAGCAAGAACGTTACACTACAAGAAAACACCCTAGGGTATATTGAGCTTGATAAAATTGTTTATGGCAAATAAATCAACGACAGCCTAACTCTGACATCAACACAACAAAATATTAATAAAGAGACTAGAATCGCAAAATTAAAAATGTTTATTTGTAAAGCCGTAGTTGATTCACAAAACCATAAAACATAATAATTTATAATAACGACTAATTGAACTTGTGATAATAAAATCAGGTAAATATTTGTACCACTATAGGTAGCATTTAAATATAAAATCGGTTGAAATTGTATATTAAAATACATACTCAAATATGTGATAGAAATATCTGTTTACTATACATCAGAGACATTTCATACATGTCGGGCAAAACTCACCAAATTATTTTATTATAGATATCGTATGACCAAGACAAGTAATGCCAGACAAGTAATGCCAGACAAGTAATGCCGCACCCAGCAAAAGAAAATATTTCAGTACATGCCACAGGTGGACCAAATAAGTCTTTCCCCGACTTAGCTAGCACTTAAAATTTCCTTTCGAAATATTTTAAACATGGAAGTGACCAAAATTCTTGACGCAAGGTTTCGAACATCTTGGGAAAGGTTCGGAGTCGGCGGCTGAGAAATAATATATCCACTCGGGTTCTCTGTACCTCAGACGGTCTATAAGATGAAGGAGCGCTTGCAGTATACAGGGATATTCAGCAAAGATGTTCACCCCAAATATCTTCCGAACAGCTGTAGGTATCAATAAAATTATTTCCGACTCATGAATGTCACTACGGGACTCGTAAGGCACCGTTTATGTCTGTTCCTAGATGTAAACAATTGCTGAGCTAATGATATCAAATTTGGTTATTTAATTGGGCATATATTCATTTCCTCAAATAGCATAACATGTTACTTAGCGGCTAGTTCAGTGACGTGATTATTTTGAAAATCAAACGAGCACGTTTTGAGATATAGTGGGATTTTCTTAGGTGTATGCATTTTACTGTAGCTTGAGGAGGAATTTTGGGGGGGGGGGGGGAGTGGAAACTGCGTCACCCTATGGGAGATGTTACATTGGCGTGGACTGTGAAACAGGCACGACTGCTCGGTGAATTAATTGTTTTCAAGCTATGAACATCTAATTTAACACTCGTTCCGTTTGTGTGCAACATCACCATCAACACACAACAATCAACCTGTCGCATGTGTTCGATGCCTGTGTTACTGTATCACTAGCGTGTCTTTGCACAGTTGATGCACGCCGATTACGAATTCGAAATCAAAATTTTGACACCTTCAGCGGTCAGGAAGATGTTCGCGGTGAACATCTTAGATGGATAAACCAGTATAACGAAAGAAGGCTTCCAGGCTTCCATCTTCCAGCAGACCTAAAACCTGACTCCTCGTCCGGAGGAAAATCGCTGGCACTTTGTAGGTAAGCAAAAAGAGGCGACCTCGCATAGCGGTGCGTTTGATGTGGGCGTACCCACTCTGTGATTGGATGTGCTAGGCCCTGGGAGCAGGCTCGTATCTGGCTGGCTTCATCAGCGTGTAAGAGATACCCAGTTCAATTTTATCCCCCCCCCCCTCCTTGCCGTGAATACTTCCACTGCATAAAATATTTTTATTTTTCCGGGGTAAACCAACAACACAGTAACAGATCACAGTAATTTCGGAATTTTATAGGCTACAAAATGAATAAGCGTTTTTTTAGTTGAGAATTAGGTACTCAACATTTATTTATTCTATTTGGATGATACGTCTTAGGAACTGTCCTTTGGGCTTCACAAATACCTCCGGATACTCGCCCAACTTTACTTCAAACATATAGTTCATTCGCATTCTCTTAACACTTTTTGAACGAAACCTTTGAAGAATTGCCCCACGTTTGACGTGATTGGCTGTTAACTCAACATGTCATGTATTACAATCGTCGTTTACTTTTGTTAACATGCGAGTATTTCATTTTTGGTTAATTTGATCTTTTACGTATATTTATTTATAAGTGATGGTATTTCATTTATAAATGATAAGAACAAAAACAAAGAAAACAAAGTTGATGGTAATGCCTTGAAAGAAATCATTCTAATGTAAAATACTGTTAAACTGAGTGCGCACGAATAAGGCGCGTTGTCCCTTTGGAGTGATTTTCTAGACTTGGTAATCTTTGTTTGCATAAGTCGGAGGAATATCCTGAAACAGTGGCCTAACAACTAGTAGAGGAGCAGCAGGGTGTACATTGCAGCTCCCTTAACTTAGTAAAGGGCGGCTGAATGAGAATAAATGGGCTCCCAAACTGGTTTTATACATATATGTTCATAGTATATAATCTCTGGTAAATTGTTATAGTATATTTATGATAATTTGTTTGTCTTTGCTTCTGGGTTGATCGCACCACAATGAAATGTATAAGTGAAGAAGAAAGTGCATTAACAGAGGCGCTCAAGGTGTGCCCTCTTCTTACCTGAATACGTTATTTCACCACTGCCTGCAAGTACAACTTTTGCAGGGCTTCATTAAAGTTGGAAGTAATCGTGAATAGATCGTAGAATCATAAGGAATTACCCACTAATTTTTAATAACTGTGACGGGAGCTCTCTGTCCAGTTACAGTTTAGAAGGCGAGAAACAAGCGAACGAGTGCTGAAAAGAATTTAAAGCGAAATCGAGGGGTACAGTTAATTCTTGTCATCTTCTATAATGACGATTAAGGAAAAGCGCATAATGGCCCTTTGATGTAAGGTTGGGATAAGAATAACAAGGACTTGCATTGATATGCTTAATAGCCCATTCAAAACACACATATTTCGCTTGTTTTTGAATTAACGTAGTTAGCATTATTGAAATCAACAATTATGGTACCCCAAAATATTTATCCGAAAGTCTGTTTTATCAACCTCTATCTTTAATGAACTCACTGTCGACGAAATTTTAAGCCCTACCTACCAATCTACCAACCACTTAAAAAAAAAAAAAAAAATTAAAAAAAAAAAAAAAAATAATAATAATAATAATAATACTGGTTTCACGCACCAATGACCTTCATTGGTGCACAGTCAAAGCGCGACTCCATTGGACTACGTACAGCCAATAATAAACGACACAGAGAATAGTAGGCGTGTCCGGTGTGGCCAGGACCAATAGGACGATGATAAGTGGCTGTACAGAGGCCAGCACAACTGATACTGGAGTATTGAAGAATATAGGCAGCTCAGGTCAACCTTGTCCTTTGTGCCATCCTCAAAGGGCTAGCGTCGTTATCCGGTCGTGTTTGCTCGTCGGGACGCGATCGATGATCTCGGGACAGAATGTCAGCCTGCCCCCTCGAGCTGCAGCATGTGTGTGTCGGTGAGTTGTCCCTCGTGGTTCGGCTCCTCGTTAGGAGAGGAGTCGTGGGTTGATGTCGTGGGTTGATGAACTAGGTTGGCCGGTATCAACTATTGCACATAGTGTCACTTCGTGCAGTCGATAAGTTAGGTTAAAGGTAAGTAATGTTAAGTTTAGCTTGGTAAGTGTCCCTGTTAAAGAAAGTGTTCTGGTTCATATCGACAACTTAGTTAATGGACTCTCCCCTTCAGACTTTCAAGCTAGATGATTTTGTTGTATCTAAAATTGTTCAAATTTTCTTTAATCTAGTCAACCGAGAAAGCCCTGCTTAGAGCTGTTTTGCTATGTTTCAATTCTTGAAATATGCCTGGTTGTTAGTTCAGATGATTTGAATTGACGTGTTCCTGACGTCCACGTATCCTTTGTGCCCATTTGTTCCATCGCAGATGCATCAACCACACATCAACAGTCGACCGATCGACATTAAGTCGCTGTCCAGATCAGTGCAGGTCGACAAGAATAGTATTACACTTTTCTTGCCGCCCTGTAACCCGGGGCCGCGGGTCATAATATTTATCATTCGCCGCAAGAGGTAACACTCGTGATAAATTGATATGTGACCTGAACGAGTGTGTCCCGTGAAGCCATGGCCATTAGACGTAACTGCCATTGGAGGGAACACTGGGGTAAGCGGCGCCGCTTATTCCCACGACTTTCTGATGTGCGCGATATCGACGGGTCCCGTGGCTGAATCTGGAGTGCGGTGTGGTTCCGACTGGTTTCAAAAGACGGGGGATCAAATACCCGCAGGAAGTGTGAAGTGGCAAGCGGTTCCCTAGCAGCATTAATTAATAGGAGCGTCATTTAACATAATTCACGATTATTACACCATTACTCACTAGGGAAACCGTCTGCTCCAGCTTAGAGAGGCGACAACTTTCCATAGAAATAAGGGTGTGGCTCCGCCTTTAGTTACGAAATCCGTGTCTCGTCACATTCATACACGTTCTTGAAATTATTTACGTAACGACACACGCCGATTCTAAAATGATAATTATAAGAGTGTACATGTAATAATCAATCGATAATCAACTACCTGAGGCATCATTTCATATAATATCACCCTTCAAGTACGGTGACATTCTCGTGACGTCACATTCTTAGCCATATCTGGGGCTCCGGCGTTCACAAGTATGTCACCAATGTGTTTTACTTTAGCAATCTTAATTATGTACAACATCAATTTCACTTATCATATTATTCATTAAGTTCAGTTTCTTTTTTTTTCATATTATCACTTTGACGCCGGATTCGCCGGACATGCGGCGAAACCGACGCCATGTCGTTAGTCAGACTCCAGCACTCCAGACAACCGGCAGGGAAGACGGTAAACTCCGCGTACTTCCCTCGGCAATCCAATATAGTCTGCATTTTTCTTCATATCCATAGTTAACGTATTTGAAGAACCTTTTAGTACTTTTATTTAGCCGAGAGGAGGTCTCCCTGCATCCTGACGTAACATACCAGGACTTTGCGCGCGGTATGCGTTTCATGTAATTACAATCTAAGGCCTACGTCTTATTTTTAGCAGTAGCGACCATCGGCAGGTCCAGAGTGCCGGGTCCGCTTAACTAAGGTACTCATTAACAAGTGCAGTAACATTCCGTTGTACCTTAACGATAATAAAACAGTCATACCATAATTAGACATGTTTTATTGAATTTAACTCTCCTGAGTTCATCGGGTACTATGCTCTAATAGCAGCCTTGAAATTTACAAGTGTATTTTAGTGCATGTTTTTCATTTACAGGGCCTGCCTCCCTTAAGCAGGGTAACTTCATTGGTAATATAGGCGTACGAAGTGGCCGGCAGCTTCCCTCACAGGCAATACTTTACCTTTACGTAATATAATGGACAAATTCACTCAGCTCTCCTGCATATTGACCACGTATCCAGAGTCGCCGTAGGCAGTCGGCCCTGTGACCCCCATCAACAATCGTTCTCTATACCGAACATGGCGCCAGGCACATCATCAGTTCCTGTTCCCCACCTGCTCTCAGGCGGAACACGAACACACTACCGCCACCTCTGGAGGCGCAACGCATCAGAATATTCTCTTTCTATTTTAATAAAGAACCCGAGGATTTTTATTTGTTTTCTTCTATACTTAGAGTATAGCAATACCCATGGAAAGGAATCGTGAAAAGACTTGAAACCTGTTAATAGACCAGAATAATGAATGATTAGTAACCCAGCTCAAAAAGGCCCTGTGCAGGGCTGATCTGGGGAAGTCCCTGGAGCAGTTAGAGAGAGATGTAGAGTAACTTCTTGCATGCATTGTAGTCTACTTGTAGACTTTTAAGCGAGTAGCATTTATTTTATGATTTATTGAATTTAACTCCTTGTTGAAAGCGTCCCCCGACAATATCGACATATATTCTCTCCCAAGGTCGACGTTAAGGGAGAAGCTCTGCCAAGTGAGGGCCCACTTTGCTGTTCTGAAACTGCTAATCACACTAAAAAATTTTTTGCATTATTTTACATGATATTCTATGTTACAATTAAATTTATCGCAAGCATTTTTCTTTATTAAATATATTTTTACTACACTTATATGTCCATCCCATACCAGAGACACGAAAGCATTTCATAACCACTGACCTCAACTTTCCAGTAACAAAAAATTATTTTTCCATATCTTTAACCATATTGAATACCAGCACCCTTAGCTCTGACACGCCCCTTTGCCTTACCAGTATATATGGATTATATGATCTTATGACGATCTTCAACCTGTTCCTGTCAAATCACAATATTAGCAAAAGTTTCTGATATAGTTATATTTATATTACACACCTTCCCGCCCTTCGATTGACATGCCTTGTCTGCTTCGTAATCATTTAGAACAACCGTCTTTGACAAACAATCTGCAACCACATTCTCTTTCCCACTGACGTGAATGATCTTAAAACGAAAGTAGGTAAGTCGCAATTTACAACGGCCAATGCTGCCTAGCTGATGCTGATGCAAAAACAGTAATGTAATAGCCCGACTGTCAGACATAAGATGAAACTCAACACGCTCTAAGAAAGTAGCAAAGCATTCAACTCTCTGAACGAAATACAAGCCAGGGCCTTGATTTGAAAACACTATAACCCTGCTCCTACAACCAGAGTGGAGTTTGTAGCCATCAACCTGAAGGGTGAACCTTTAAGTAATGTCAAGCAGTTCTATAAGTATGGGGGGGAGGGGGGTGTGAGATAGCATACCTGATTTTTTTAAATCTCTAGAAAGTTCAGTTTACTGCTCAAAAAGTCTCTCCTTTTCTTCTCAGTTTATCAAACAGATCACATAATTCATTGCATTATATAAATTCTAGAAAAATAACATAACATCCCCGAAATTCTCATCCTCCATGGCTGTGGAAAGATTACAATAGGCAATTTTTTTTCAGCATGTCCATTAACATGTACTCCTAATAGATAATAATAAAAAACTTATTTCAGAATGACCCCAAGCCTCTTTTAATGGGTTTACAAAAAAAAACCTGCTTTTCACAAGTTAATAATACAAACCTGACATATTCAAGACGTTCATAAATACTGTCTGCGAAAACACAAATGGCCTCCAGAAACCAAATTACAAACCAAGAACGAAAGTCATCTAAAACGTTGTGGAGAAAATGGGACTGAGTCCGTCTAAAGTTCGTGCCAAAAGCAATCCTATTCCATTAATAATGCCCCCTAGGGATTATAAAGCCCATGTACTTTCTACTATCTTCATGTAACCTGCACTGATGGAGACTTTCAAATAATTCCAAGGAAATCTCATTGACTCACTTAGATATTGGAATACATTTTCAATAATACGTTAAGAAAAAACAGTGTAACGACAAGGCAGTAACAGCAAATTTCTTTCTTGGAACTAACAAAAAGTTGTGACACGCATATCAAGTATTTATGCATGTCACTCAGTTCGCCGGTTATAGCATATGCAGGTAGGGTGAGTGTGTGTGAAGAGATTGATGAGAGTTGGGCAACTCGTAACAGCGAGACCTTGATAGTCGGTGATGCAGGTAGGGTGAGTTGTGTGTGAAGAGATTGATGAGAGTTGGGCAACTCGTAACAGCGAGACCTTGAGAGTCGGTGATGCAGGTAGGGTGAGTGTGTGTGAAGAGATTGATGAGAGTTGGGCAACTCGTAACAGCGAGACCTTGAGAGTCGGTGATGCAGGTAGGGTGAGTGTGTGTGAAGAGATTGATGAGAGTTGGGCAACTCATAACAGCGAGACCTTGATAGTCGGTGATGCAGGTAGGGTGAGTGTGTGTGAAGAGATTGATGAGAGTTGGGCAACTCATAACAGCGAGACCTTGATAGTCGGTGATGCAGGTAGGGTGAGTGTGTGTGAAGAGATTGATGAGAGTTGGGCAACTCATAACAGCGAGACCTTGAGAGTCGGTGATGCAGGTAGGGTGAGTGTGTGTGAAGAGATTGATGAGAGTTGGGCAACTCATAACAGCGAGACCTTGAGAGTCGGTGATGCAGGTAGGGTGAGTGTGTGTGAAGAGATTGATGAGAGTTGGGCAACTCATAACAGCGAGACCTTGATAGTCGGTGATGCAGGTAGGGTGAGTGTGTGTGAAGAGATTGATGAGAGTTGGGCAACTCGTAACAGCGAGACCTTGAGAGTCGGTGATGCAGGTAGGGATAGTGACATGTTTAAAAGGTTGATCTCAGAAGTGTTCACTTTATCGTGAACAGCCTTTAGCCTAGTTTGGCTCGTGTCTGACTAGTATGTTTAAAGATACAGCAGTCTGGAAAATAAGTTTTTAACTACATTGGAGTACTCCAAAATAGTATTTACAACAAGCGTGGTAAAATTTAAAGTACTATTACGTCCTCGTCCGAGGCATGATGTCTTTTCCTAGGTAAACGTACTAAACTAGTATTTCAAACACTCAGCACTGCATTACATACACCAGGCGGGCGGAACCTTTCATGTTCTGCTCCACTCCACAATATCGTAGTTTTTTTTCATTTCCTGCTTATTAAATTTCTGTGTAGTACGTTTTATAAAAAAAATGGTACAATATAAGTGTAGCCATTTGCCTTGCTCTACAGCACAGACATGTAATCCAAGCTATTAATGTAAAATTTTTGTCACAAATAGCATAATGTAATCATTAAACATATTTACCCAGCAACCACGGAAAATACGGGCCATAATCGGGCCGCTAAAAGTTAGCCGACAAACTCCGGCCTGCCGATACGGGCCCGAGGCCATATGGCCACACGCAAATATGGACAGACGACTAACCGACAGTGTCGGGCCAGCGACGGCTGGATGTCGTTACGATGCCCGGCCTTCGAGGGCTGGATGTCATGCGGGGCTGCGTAGACTGGATTTCGCTACGATGTGGGGCCTGCGACGGCTGAATGTCGTTATGATGCCGTGCCTGCAATGGATGGGCAGTGTTACGATGCCAGGCATGCGATGGCTGGATGTTGCTACGATGCCAGGCCTGCGACGGCTGGATGTGTTACGATACTGGGCCTGCAGCGGCATGATATACAGAATTAACCAGTATAACCATGGGATAAACCTTAACTATTCGATTTAGATTTCTAGTAATTGTTATTTCCTCTTTACATATATTCATTTCATTTACTTCTCAACACATGATGTGATAAGATAATCGTTTGCATGCTAAGTGCGTGGTTCGAATCGTATACCCTTGAGCATGCTAACCTATACACCACGGGAAAGATACTAGTACTCTCCGGTAATTTAAAATATATCCTTACACAAATTATTATAAAGGAATGTATATACTCCATGACAATATAACAAATAATTATAAAACACGGATTATTAAAAATTTATTTATTATTAACAGGCTTGCGAACAAAATGGTTTTAGTTAGTTTTTAATATAGCTGTCGGATGGTAGTACAAACGAAACAATTTCAAAGTAAATAAATGCCATGAGAGACCATGTGATACGTATATAATCACGAATAAAAACATGCTAACTGTTAACACACTGTCTCAAAAAAGACATCATGACATTAACAGCTAGCTAACATCTTGCCTCTTCAAACACTTTGCAACAGTCCATCGGTAAAATGACATCAGATAAATATCTTTATTGTGATAAAGAGCCTTGTCTCGAAAACGTTACCGTGCCGGAATAAATAAGATGCTGGCCAGCTTACCGAAATACAAAGATGCTGTATTGGAATCGGCCCAGAATATTATTTGAGCTTTTGGCGACAGGTTGGCTGTGAGATATTGTGACGGCTGTCCCTGCACATCGAATGAAAACTAACACCGACGGAGCCATATGAAGTGGAGAAAATGTTGGCCGTTTGGGACGGCTTACCTTCGCTGCGACGGGGGTGTGTTTGACGAGATCCACGCCTCACGTCCGCTGGGCGGGGCTTGTTGGTCTGCAAGTATGGGCGCCGCTGGGCGGCTGCCACCCACGAAACTATGACTGCCTTCCCCTCCCTTGTACGTCACCTTGACCACGTGACGCCAGCCAACCAGTCACGCATCATCAGAGTGCCTCTTCCAGGACTTCCAGATATCGAGACGGAGTGAAGATCATTTTGTAATGTTCTCGATGGTTTTAAATAAAATATAAATATGGGTGTCTCGCCCAGGTTCGGGGAGACAGCACAGGGCATTCACTTGGGCAGGAATCACTGTTCCGTTAACATTTAATAAAAGGGGGGGGGGTTGCTGCCATTTTACTTCAATTAAGTATCATGTAAATAATTCGTAAAGCCATATTTTTTATATATCATGTAAATTTTGGCAAAGGCATATTTTATATATCATGTAACTACTTGAGGAAATAACTATTTTTATACCAAAAGTGATCAGTGGGAAAATTGTAAATATATATTTTTATATGAAATTATTTATTGTGAGATTGGGGAAAACTTTTGTAAATTATTTATATTTTATATAAAGCAATGGCAACGAATAATTCGAACCTTTTCACGAGAACCAACCCAAATCCCTTTTTTGACATCATTGGGGGGAGGGGGAAAGGGCTCTCAGCTGTTTTCCGACTTAAAACACCTACGTTCAAGAAGCAGTTAATACAAAGACCTTGTCCTTTATATGTCGGTAAACACCGTCACAAACAGGATAGAGAAATCTGCACCATTCTGCTTCTTCAATGCAGAGAAGTTAAAAGGAAAGGAAAGTTAGGAATTTTGTAAAGTTGCGAAATAGTACAAACTCCCTTGGGTTTGTTCCACTGGTCGTGAGAGTGACTTTAATTATTAGTGGTCCATCAGCTCATTCACAAAGTGACATCTATAGGTATCCGTACATCTTGGCTCCAGAGAATGTCCAAGGAAACTCTCCAGAAAAGTCTGACGCACGACGGTGTGTTGTTCAATCCGGACGATGGAATAGATATCCTCCGTCAACATATGAGGGAGCTGGTTAATAAAGGTGACGTAGCTGCTCTACAAGCGAGTGAGTTCGGCGTAGTTAGCGTCTTAAATAATATCAATCATTTGCCACCTCATTTAGTGGATAGCATAGAGGCAGTGCACAGCCTGAATTTAAATTTAGTAGTAAATCTCTTGGTGCAAACGGCTAGAATGGCGTCTTTAAATATTTGTGAGATCGTGCTTTTGTATGTCGCTATAATGTTCAAAGTGCCAGAGCCTTTGCAAAATGTGGTGGGGCTGTTGATAAATTAACGTATGCAATTTAATAAGTTTAGCCAGGTAATGTTGAGACAGACGGGTTCATCAGTAGTTATATGACACCAATGTATGGAAATTTAGGAAGTATTTCAAAGTCCCAATGAGTCACTGCAGCAGTTTGTCAACGAGACTATTATATAGGTAGAAGTGTTAGGTTTGCCGTGTTCGGAAGCGGATTTGTTGGAAATACTGTTTTTTAATCTGTTGCCAGAAAAAAGTAAATATTTTACATTTGTTTCAAAGCCGAAAAGTTAAATGAATTATTAGCTTTAGTATTTCAAGTGGAATTAACGATTGGTGATTGTAAGCGAAGAGAGCCTGAAGTAGTAATCTCTACGGCAAGGCCAAATCTGTTCTCGTACTGATCATCCGACGGCTAAATGACGGCTTTTATGAAGTGCAAAAAGGCGAAGGAAATTCAGTGCAGGAAAATGTAAAACACATATGTCAAATTTGTTGTAGGAATAATCATCCAACGAAAAATGTTTCTATAAGAAATCTGATAGTGACTGGAAAGAAAAGCCGCTTGAAAACGGGGGGCCAGTCAGACGTAAAAGTAAATTCAGAAAGTTGCAATGTCAGAAGGTCGAGAAACAGCAAAAAAAAATATTTGCTTTTGGTGCGGTAATCCTGGGAATTTTTAATTTAACTGTCCGTTAAAGGGAAAACCTGCAGGAATAGACGCCGTCACAAACACAAATCTATGTAACAAAATTGGTCTACTGTACGTGCAGCTTGTGATTGCGAACTTAACGATGTCCGGCTTGGTTGACTCGGCTGCTTCAGCGACACTCATGAGGCAAGAGACGTTGAATAAAATCATGCGGGACGCGCCGCTTGGAACCGTGTAGTTAAAACGGGGAGAGTCAGTTGTATTTTCCTTACCCGACAGAGGTCTGATAACGTCAAACATAATAGCAGTAATGAAAGTAAAAATAGAAAAATTGTCATGGAAAATAGCGTTCCGTGTTTTTCAACGTCTGTCGCATGACATGATTTTAGGTATAGATTTTTTGGGTAGTACGCGCGCATGCGGAGACGTAGCAAAGAAGGAATTGCGGTTTAGTTATTCCCCCGAAACGGTAGTAAATTTGCAAGTAAAATCTACTCATTTCCTTAAAATTAAGTTGTTTCGGCAATCTGAAGAGGTACCAAAAGCGTCAGGAAAGCTTAAAATGGAATATAAAGATGTGCTTACGTCAAAGTTAGGGCATTGTAAAGAGATTCCAGTAGAATTAAAACTGAAAGATAATGAGCACGTAGTGTGCGTGTCGTATCGTGTGTCAGCACCCAATACTAAACTATTTAAAAATTTGATCACAGAATTGCAAGAGCAGGGAATCGTAGAAAATCCCACAAGACCGTACGCAAGTCCGTCTTTTCTAATTCCCAAGAAAACACCGGGGCAGTTTAGAGTTATCTGTGATTATAGGAAAATAAACAAAAAACTGCATGTGGATTCCTAACCCGGTACCCGTCATGGAAACTGTATCTCAACATTTGCAAAAGGCAAAGTATTTCACTATCTTGGATTTAAATTCGGCATTCTTACAGTGCGAGCTACATCCAAATAGCAGGCAACGTTAGCGTTTTGTACACCTTGGGGCTTGTATCAGTGGACACGTTTACCGATGCGCCCATTGTCTTTTTTTTCTAACGGCAAACATTCTGTCTCAAAAAAGACACCAAGCCCTTAACAGCTAGCTAACATCTTGCCAATTCAAAACACGTTCCAAAAGTTTGTCAGCAAAAATACATCATATTTATATCTTTATTGATAAAGAGCCTTGTCTCGAAAACATTACTGGGCCGGAATAAATAAGATGATGGCCAGCTTTACTAAAAGACAAAGATGATCTATCGGAATCGGTTGCTATTGGTGACAGGTTGGCTGTGAGATATCACGCCGACATAATTCAGGTGATATCCATCTGTTATCCTAAAAAAAATACAGAGGGCCATTGTCTTTTTACTAATGGCAAACATTCTGTTGAAGATTCAAACTGCCTTTAAATTACCCACCCTATCCATCATGATGGCAACTTACAAGTTTTTATTACTTCTACTGCTTAAATGGAAACCAAGTTAAGTGAAGAGATTTGGGTGGATCTTAACATCAAGGTCTTCGGAGGCGATGAGGGTGATTGAAGTGAATATGGAGCGGCTCCGAAATGACGGGGTGGTGGAAACGGGACATCCCCGAGAAAACCCGCCGACCAACAGCATCTTCCAACACGATTCTCACTTGTGAAAATCAGGTGACCCGGCCGGGATTGAACCTGGTTCGCTCAGCCACTGTGGTCCCTGGAAACCAAAAGTTCCATTGTACATGTTCTGATATTGAAAGGCCTTAATAACATAAAATCCATACTGGACTTGAACTGGTCCCAGGAGCTGTATCTCCATCAGCAAGCAGCTGCCCTGGGTATATATACAAACAACTATGTCTACTCCTCTCCTCAATTACGGGCCTCTACGACATAAATAGTCAATCACAAAATTTTATACATTTGATATTTAATGTCCATATCCAACAAAATTCATTTTGGTAGCGCAGTCGTCAATTGAAAATGGCGCTCCTTCAGCATGGCTGGCGACAGTGGCACCTTGGTGTGGTGTCTCAGAGAAACTCAGCCACGTGGTGTCATGCTCGGGTGCTCGGACACCCCGCGGTCCTTGACCTGCCGCAACACACAGCTGTTCATTCATGTTGGTACCTTTCATCGCGTTATCGATCGGCGTAACGTCCCTCTGGTATGTGGTACAAGGTAAGGAGATATCAATTTTCCAGCAATATTGTAGATTTCCGCAAGGAATTAGTGAGAATTATTGCAGTTCATGAAACTGTGTAGTTCTTGGTGCGGGCAGGAACATGGTAGTGTGTAGTTGTCTCGGGCCAGTTCGGTTGGGCAGGGCGGAAAATAAGACAAACATTCTCAACTAATGTGCACTAAACAACAACAAATGAGCCTACTTTCCTATACGTGGGTGCAAATAATTTTTAACAAAGTTCTTAAAAGCTTAGATGTTAGGTAGGCCTTGATGTTTCGTTGACAACAATGTCATAGAAATAAAACCAGAAACATCTGATGGTACCGTGACAATTACAAATATTAACATGACTTACCTGGGAGTCTTACTCAGACAAAACACGTACCATAAGCTAGCAAGCAATCAACTGCCTCACAGGAGTAGGATTCTGAGCATCAACTCTGGATGTAATCAGTCTTGATTGCAATGTATTAATAAATAATTTCAGGGTTATTGTGTTTCATCTCCACACCAGGGCCATGTACATCAATTTCATTTTGCATCATTGTTTAGTAATTAAAAGTTTTTTCATTTGATCATGCGGGAACTCCATGGTAAGCAGCAGGCTTCCCACACCAACCAGAGTTGTAGCGTCTTGGTGCTCGCGTGGAGTGGTCGTCCGTGCTTGACCTCCCCGGGCCAGCATCAACTTGGCTCATCATTAGTTTTCAATAGTTTAATTGTAATATACCGGAACATTTAAAGGTCTCATTTAGCCCGGGCAGAGCGCCACGCCACTGTCCAGTCCGTTTTGCACGGCTGAACCGTAACTTTTCACTCATAAACCATGTAGGCCTTCGCACCATTTTTCCGTTCTAGATTTCTCCTGCTTTAATGAGGATTTTTGTACATCGGTGCCTCTTACGAGGGTTCAGAAAATAAATTATTTTGTAAATGCATACGGCGCACGTGATTATTTTCTTGGTCGCTTCCCGACCACTTAAACCTGTCTTCATGACTTCTGTAATTTGATAAGACATAGGAAACAGCTTATAACAATGCCTAATGGGAGTGAGTACAGCATTGGGGGAGGCTAAACAACCCCCACTAGTCTAGGCAATATGGGATTACAGCATCATCATCATCATCATCATCAGCAAGATGGAGGATATTCAGAAGGGCTACTTCAAGTCCTTCGCCACCACGACCCACAATACTCGTGATCTCTGTGATGGCGCCCTTAACCTGGTATCACATCTACAAAACATTTTCCAAGACCCAAAACCTCACTTCCTCTGAAGACCAAACCAACCACCTGTCAGTTTACATGGCCTTCTGTAGCACTAATAGTGTTGAGATTTGGTAGAAATTAATCGATTTGTTCCAGAAATATGGAGAAATGTTCAATTTTCTCACCTGATATACTATTTTGCAAAAAGGTCGGCGAAAGAGCATCTGTGTAATTCATAATTGATGCTTCTAATAAATGCTGGTTGCGTACGAAATTTGGTTTAAGTTTGTTGAGTTGTTTGATGGATACAACATAATAATCTAAATAATTTGTGTGAAAGCCATTCAAATAAAATATTTCGCACCTAAAGCATGTTCGTTTACATGTCCTATTGTAGAACTTCTCGCGTGAAAAAATTTGTGGGATTCGGTTGATTGGGCAACGAGATATGGCATAAAATATTCATTTTTTATGATTCGATGATCATAAATTGAGATAAAGTATTAGGACATTCTATAATTATAATAAATACTGCTAATATACAAAGTAAAGTTGAAATCAATGACATAGTTTCGTAATAGAGCACACGAAAACTAAGATGATTTTTTCACCGACACTCTAAATATAAGTGTCTGGCACACTTCAAACATATAATTTAATATGGCGTACAATACGTCTTCTTCGACAAATTTGGAAGAAATCGATTTATTGTTCCCCGAGCAGTGGCGACTCGTTAGGGAAAGCAAGGCAAAACAGTGATTGCCCAGATAGTTTCCTGACAATTTTATATTTAAAATAAATATTCAATTATAACTTATATCTACTTTAAGGTAACTTTTCACTCCTGCGGTACAAATTATACTCGGGAAACAATACTGTACATTATACGAAAACAGCTCGTTGGCTAGCAAAACCAAGATGTTTGGAAGCGCTGTAAGTAATGCTTTCAGCAGGTAGGAGGTCGCAATGGTTTCCCAGCCGCCGGAGGGGAGGTAGGGTAGGGAAAACCGCCGGGGGCGGGGCGGGGCCTGATGGCTACGTCAACCTGTGTTAAAAGCCACTATGGTAGTGCTTTCTTCACCGAACTGAAGCGGACATAGTCGAAGCTGGCCTAGCCGCAAGCAGTTGGCGTGGTGTAGTTTACAGTAACTAGATCGATATGTGGGCAAGTTCGTGTGCACAACACGAATCGTATTGTTTTTATTTAATTCAGTTTTGGTGCTGAGAATGTTATATATATATTCGTGCGCGATGTATAACCTACATAAATATTATAAAATTACCGTGTGAGACTGAGAACCGAGTAGATAGAATGAGTGCAACAGAATCATGAGGATGTAAGTGTGGTGTGTGTGGATTACGAGTGAAGCATTTTTCAAGCAGTGCTTTCACTTTTCAGGAAAGAT
The DNA here is from genome assembly GCA_029891345.1 of Dryococelus australis. Lineage (NCBI taxonomy): Eukaryota > Metazoa > Arthropoda > Insecta > Phasmatodea > Phasmatidae > Dryococelus > Dryococelus australis. The sequence goes on from CM056993.1 coordinate 8,590,764, forward strand.
GTGACATTATAAAAGAGGATGGGCCGACACCTGAACTTACGATCACGACAACATTAAAAAAGAAAGGTAATTCTGTACGTATTTTACAAAATAAAAAATATTAGAAACACCCGTGGTTAGCTGGATGTAACAGCCTAAAACACTGTTTTGCTGACCATGTTTATTGTTTTCAAAGGAAGTTAACATGTGGGCTTTTACGTTAAAAATTTTATTTACTATATATTAATTGTGACGGACGTGAATGTTTGCAGATGTAATTATAAGTGTAATTTCTGCTCAGTTATCAGAAATGATAATGCAATGCTATAATATGTTATCTAACTCCATACCAGTGATGAAGACTTGTAAATTCTCGATTACAGTATATATGGTAGAAAATTAATATTAAATGAAAGTAATGTTTGCAATATGGCCTCAGTCATGAGTTTGCAGCTATTTTAATTAAGTCGTTTTCTAATATGATTATGTGTGCTATATGTGTACAATCAATGACCTCGGACACTGATCAGACCAACCATCGTTAATTTGCAACATGTGCCGATCTGGATGTCCTTCGCATCATCACACTTCCCCCGTCAGCCCTCAGGTGTTCGGCTGTCTCTAGCAGATGTATAACAGCTAGAGTGAAAACATCAATATGCGAGCGGTGCGGGAGTGCATGTACATTTTATATGTGCGAAGAGCATAAATTAACGTACGTATTGTAATATTTCTGTTGATAAAACGAACAGTTGAAACAATGGCAAGGTAAACTTGTGCACAGTGAATGCAGGGAAGTAATTTTAATGTGCTGAAGTCCATGACCAATGAATCAGAGGAAGGCATACTAGTACCACTTTCTGGGGGTAGTGAGAGGAGTCAGTGCAGCGATAGTTGTTTCACCCACAGAATAAATCAGGAAGTTGAGTTCAAGGATGGTACATTAAAATCCTTTTCTACCCCACGTAAAAATCGAGCGAAACAACAAATGAAGACTAACATTGACGACTTTGACATTCAGGTAGTGAGGTGGACAATAAATAACTCCCGTGTGATTGATAAGTGTCAACCGACTGTTGGGGCAGCAGGCAGTGCATTTGTGCGATTATGATTTGTACTCCTACAACATCGATTCAGAAGGTGAACGGTCTGGAAAGACGTGTGTACGCATTAGTTTACATGCACATTTCAAGGCTGATGTAAATATTTGCTCTATAAGTACAATAAAACTGTCACACATTGACGAGACGAGTTTAATTGCATATACTCTGCTGAATACATCGGGTACTGAGCCCTATAGCAGAATCATTATTAAGTGTATTTTCAGTGTTATATGTTTTGCATTTATGGGGCTAGCCTCCCTTGCACAAAGTAAAATCAGTGCTAGTATCGGCGTGCGAAGTGGCCGACAACTTCATCCCTTAGAAAGGGTTTGAATATAATCCACGTAATTCAATTGGTAATTACATTAACTCTCCTTCAAATTGACCACTTAATTCATAGTTCGCCGCAGGCCGTCGGCCTACGACCCCATCATCATCGTTCACTGTACCAAACGTAGCACCAGGCAACATCTTCAGTTCCTGTCCTATATCTACTCTAGGTGGGAAACAAACACTACACATCACTTCTGGAGGTGCAGTGCATCAATGTATAATAGAGAAAGAACACTTGATATATTTAAATAGGGGCATAAATTATGTCTCTTTATTTAGGGTGATAGTGGTGTCTTTCACTAGGCCCATTTGTGTGGGTGCCCTAATTTTAAGTTGCACTCACTTGCTCTAATGTACCCACTTGTGGCACTGCTCACTCCATACTTGCAGCCCCTTACCCTTCCACCCAACCACACCAAACACAAACACACTCTGTTGCACTCGTGGCACTAGTAGAATGTGGATTCTTACAGTGATAGTTCCGAAGTGCACGGCCAGGCAAACAGGCTGGAAGCAAGGCGCACGAGCACATGCCAAGGTGATATGTTACATGAAATGTTGAGTTGCCCAGGGTGCGGTGCAGCAGCACCCTATTCTCCTACGTGCCCATGATTCTGACTGGTCATCATGGCGGCAGTCTACTCGAAGGTCAGAATGGCCTGGCACTAAAATCCCCGAGAATCAAGCAAAATGTATACAAGGCAAACTATTGCCCTACAGTTATGTACGGAACTAAAAAGTACACTTATATAACAGATTACATATGAGAAAAATACAGTGGTTAAAATTGCCCTGCAGAAACGCGTCACTCTAATTAAATTGTGAGATGTCTTTCAGAGTTTCATGCAAAAAATATTCACAGGAAAACTTACAACTTAATAAAAAGAAATAAACATAAAACAATATTAATGACAATGTGACATATGGTACCAGGACTCAGATGTCACTGGGCCAGGCCATGTTATCAAATTGGTGAGAAAGGGGTGCAGGTAGTTATTGCAAATGCACTATACGTGTCTCTTTATTGCTTACCCCTATTTAAACTGTCATACTCCTGATCGGACTATATTAGGAAAATGTTGGTTATAACCTCCCACCTCACCATGTACACAAACACACACACTTGCTTAATTTCTTTTGCCTTATTTTGGCTATTATATCAGGATGAAGAAACACATGCAGGGTCGCTGGCCTGCAGTTACTGGCGATGCTTCGATATGGCTTTCATTTGCGAATGTTTTCTTTACTGGGGTTTAATTAGTGAGTACTCAGCCAGCCTGAACGAGTTTGCCCCAAAAAGTTACCTCTTGGGGCTTGATGTTGGTGGTAGCAGGGCGGCTCAGCTGGAAGCCTTCCAAAATGTTGTTCCAGTTGTCAGTGTTTATGGCAGTTACCCATGGTTCATGTGTGGCAAACTTGGCAGAGGGATTGCGCGAGCTGCGAAGGGGGGTGGGGGGCGCGACTGACAGGAGCTCAGAGTTAGGAACCCAGCATGCATCAGCAGTGGCCTGTAAACTGCCAAAAATCTGGTGCTTCTACCCCTCCCTTTCGAAATTAATTCTCATCGCCTCAGCCAAAGTGGAGATAATTTTGATAAAATTTCAACAAGTAACTGCTGAGTTTAATTTAGTTACCCAGTACATGTTAAAATGTCAAGGAAAACAATGGTATTGATGCCTTGTGGTTGAATGAATATGGGTTAAACAACTTTTGGGGGTGGTAAAGGTGAGGTCTGGAATGAAGTTACCTGACTAGGCACCAAGCATCAGGGTGCTGACACCATGACGATGAATTGTAGCATGATGACTCGTTGAATCACCGGGTGGTTGGCCGTATGCCCGGACAAAATCTCCTCGCCGATGAAGTTGTTGACGTCTGCCCCGACGATGCTAGTACCAATTGAGATGTAATAATGTTGTTTGCTAAATGGTAGCTGATGGGTCAGCTATGCACCATACTGATCGGACTTTTGGTGGTAACTTTGCAAAAAGACTTTAACACTCGTGTATGGGAATTGTTAGGGTCAACCACAAGCCCATAAGAAACGGAATAACTGATTATGAATCTTACACTGGAAGAAAACTGAAAAGAAATTAAGAACACTGATAGGAACATGAGTGGGTATTGTCAGGGCCCATCCCCTTAAATGCACAATGGTGGTCAGAATAACATACACACTGATCAGTGATTTTCTGTGGTATTTATTCTACTTGTTTTACCATCCCTCCCAGGGGAACACATGACACTGACAATGCGTAGCTATACCAGCCACTGTGGTTACACTGCACAAACGTCCTAAGACACAAACATATTTAAGGTGAACGTAAGCTTCCCGGGGCGATGCTAACCCATAGGAAGGAGAATTGTGTACCGGGCGGCTAATGAGAGAAAGAGGTCCCAGATATTATTAAGTCTATTGACGTTAAAAAGTCCATGCTCAAAACTATGAAGGCTGTCAGGCAGGAGGGAAACGTGGGAGCTCGAGCCACATGCACCACCCAGTCCGATGCTACTCGCATACTGTCTTGCTATGCTGATGTGCGTACAAACAGGAGCTGACTGACACTGCTGGATGGAAACTATTTTCTGTTGCAAAAATACAACTCCTGCTTAACATCATGCTGACTGCAAAACCTACATTAAAAATTACTTACACAACCATCAAACACAAAACACTAACGGATGATGATGGACATAGCACAAGATGAATAATGAAAAAAAAAACACATGACAAAAAGGCTCAACAATGCACTGGGAACAAAAAGGCTGAACACACAAAAATCCTTTAATACCAAATAACAAAAAAATCGATGGCATGAGCCCTTGGCCTTTAGGTCTACTCATTGTGAGGATCTACTTCCATATACTTCCACCTCGCAAAGTCTTTGCTGTAGTAGCTCTCGGCAACAACTAGTTGTGCTTCACTATGGTGCCCCCATGTTGCACTACAATGCACTGATAGCCTGGTCGCGCAACAGCAACCTGGCGCGCACACCACGCGTCTGTAGAGTGTGCATCCTAGCTGTGGTGACATTTCAGGTTTCGGCCGGACAAACAGTCTTAGGGTGTAAGGGGAATGTGGCATGCATCACCCCCCACCCCTTTGTGTGAATGTTTGTAGGCCGACAAATATTACTGGCAGCAGCTGCTGCATGTGCAGGCCGGCCTGCGTAACATTAGGTGGTACCGCCGCTCCTCTGGACTTACTGCTTGATGCATCGCCGGCGGTTGCCCCTTCCTGTTAAGCAACTCTGGCTGCCTGCATTGGAGACATGAGTTTTGCAGGTGTGCCCACCGACGTGAGCATTGAAGGCGGAACAAGCACTGTGACCCGCTACCCTCACTGTCTCCCTCCTCTCTCATGCTATCCATTCACCTGCTTTGCCATTTCTGGACGCGACCCGGCTGAACAGCCCCTGCGAATACTCCTGCACTGTCGTCATGCACTGTCTCCTGCCTTGCTTCCTGCGTGTTTGTGAGCGCACCAATGCTGGCAGCTATCTCACACACACCTTCTGCTTCCTTCCTGAGTCGCTGCGGGTTCCCTGTGGGGCGTAACAACACTGGGCGACTCCTGCAATCTCTCCTCCCCTGCACATGCACTTGCTTGAGGTGCTAATGCACCTTCCTGCTCACTTGCTTGCTCCTGGAACTCGTAGATGACATTCCCATCATACACCATCTCTGGTGAACTGCTCGTGTCGGTGTTCATGGGTGGGTCTTCTGCATGCTCTCCCCCTGAAGTGCTGCAACATCTCGAATATGCCCCGACTCCTGCATCTGCTCCTTACGGCCTTCACATTAGTGGGGCCAAGGTACATCAGGACCGACCTCGTAGTCGACGGCACCTGGGGTAAGCCGGATGTCGTCCCGATACACTCGTACCTTGCGTCCCCCCATGCGAATGGTGAATGTGGTGCCGTCTAGTTTCTGTAGCACACTTTTTGTAGCCCACTCCAACATGCTGCAAACCCTGCACAGAAGTCCTTCCTTGCCTCTGACTGTGGATGTGTCCGTACGTAAACTTCTTGCCCTTTATGTAATGTGGGTGGCAGTCTTGTGGAGACCGGCAGCCATATTGCTGCATACATGTCTTTCTGTTCCCTTACTTCTCATAAGTACCTCCTTCGTTGTCTCTTTTCTGTGTCTGAACTTGCGAGTTCGCTGCTGTCCTCCTTCGGCGGAGATATCGTCTTTCCAGGCAAACGGAAGTTATGGCCTACCAATATTTCTGCAGGTGATTTTCCCACTGCCACATTCACCCTTCTCCGGAGTCTATACAAAATGGTGGGTAAGGGGTCCGACCATGTTGCATGCAGTTCCCCCACACAGCGCCGTAACTGTGCCTTTATTTCCTGATTGTGGTATTCCGTAGAGTTCGTCCTCCTGTGGTAAATGAGGGTTGTGACGTGGTTGACACCCCACTTCGAACACAGTTCCCTCCACTTCCAGACGGTGAACTATATGCCATTGTCTGTCAATAAATTTCTTGGTAATCTCCAACACGGGAAATAATTGCACCTCTAGCACCTTTGCCAAGTTACATGCTCGTGCTTCACTCGTTGGATAAGCTTCCATCCATCTTGAGAAGTTGTCAGCCACAACAATGAGGAAACGTTTTCCTCCCCTTGTCCTTGGATAAGTACCCATCAAATTTATCTCGAACGGTTTCCTCGGCACATGTGGTCTCTGCTGTTGTTTCCCGTCCGATCGACGTGTTTTGAACAAGTTGCACTTGTAGTACTTTTGCACAAACTGTCTTGCATACCGATTAAGGCCTGACCAGAGAAAATTTTCGTATATTTTGAGAACTGTCTCTTCAATGCCCGGGTGTCCAGCCACACTGCCACTGTGCGAATAGGCGAGCACCTCATCTCTCGCACATGTGGGGACACACGCCCTCCATTTCCCAGGCTGTTGAGGAGAACAGGTCTCACGTCATCTATGATGCACTATCCTTCCACTTCTTGCTAGGCACCTTCCCTTGCTTGAATATGAAGTTTTCCTGTGCTTTCGTGATCTCTTGATATAAATTGCCAATGAGCCCTTTATTGTTGGTGATGTTCATTTATTGTATGCAAACCTCAGTTATGGGATCTCGCGAATCTAGCAGCAAAATCTCCTCCCACTCTGCCTCGTCTTCGACAAATTACCTCATTGTTGGGTTTGCATGATAATGTGTCCGCCAGTTCGTTCTGCCGGGCACATGTTCCACAATGAAATCATAGGCCTGCAAGTGTAATGTCCATCTTGTTAGTGTACTTCTGGCCTGCTTCATGGTATGCAACTATACCAAGCACCGCTTGTCAGTCCGCAGCTTAAACCTTTTGTATTCGAGATAAGCACTGTACTTTTTGAGTGTCCATATTACTGCTAAATGTTCCCTCTCGTCAACACCATAGCGTCTTTCCATTTGCCCTAGTTTGGCACTTGTAAAATCAATTACATGTTTCACCCCGCTATCGTCGATCTGGTATAATACTTCACCGATCCCTTCTTGGCTTGCATCAGTTTGGAGGTACAAATATTTGTGTGTGTTATAGCGCGCGATTGTTGGGCATGCTCGATATTCCCTCTTAATGTCCATGAAGGTCTTCTCTGCTGCGTCTGTCCATTGGAATAGATTTTGCAGCTAGAATACGTTCTTCAATGGGGCTGTGATTATCGCAAAATTTGGAATATGTTCCCGCAGACAATTAATGAGTACGAAAAGTTTACGTAATTGTTCATGTCTACGTGACTGTGGGTAGCTGCCAATGAGTTTCAATTGTTCAGGGTTCAGCCTGTTCCCCTCCTGGTCGATCACATGACCCAAGAAATCAATACTGGTTTTTCCCATGTGACATTTCTCCACTGAGCATGTTAAGCCAATCATTGCTAGCCTTTCCAGGACAACTGCCAGATGATTTACATGCTCCTCCCAACTGTCTGACCAAATAATAATGTCATCGAGATATGCGAGCGTATACTCTCCAATAATGCCACCGAGCACATATGGAGCCATGAATGCTGTTTTCGACTTATCCTCTAACTTCACAGGTACTTGCCAATAACCGCTTTTAAGTTCCAGGGATATCCAAACTTTTGCTAGCCCTGGCATGCGCAAAGCCTCTTTCATGCTAATATAAGGCGGGAGTGTGTTGCACATCACCTGATTCAATGGGCGAAAGTCGACACCGAATCTCCAGATTCCATCTTTTTTTGGCATCAAGGTAATGGCCGAATTGAAATGACTGTCTGTTGGCTCTATTACTCCGTCCTTAAGCATTTCCTGAATTTGTGCCTTAATTATCCGAGCCTGATGGGGTAAATATCCATGCGGATTGGTGCATACTGGCTTCTCTTCCGTATGCTGTATTGCATGCTTGGCAATGGTAGTTCCCTTTAACATGTCGTGTTTACCAAAAACGTCACGGCGTTCATCAAGGACACACTGAAATGCAGTCTGGTATTCTGGCTGGACTTGATTGTTGAATTCTCCTACCTGCACGTCGGGTAGACTACCTATCGGACAGTGGTCTAAATTGTATACAGTATATCTCTTTTGCACCAAAATGGATCTGCCTCGATGCCTGCCTTACAATGGTGTTTTGCTCTGTAAGCCATGGTATACTCAAAATGGTGTCTTCACGGATGTCCGACGTAACAATGACCGAAGTAATGGTTTCTATGTTCCCGACTTTAACTGACACTACCGCCTGTCATACAGCCGTTCTGCAATGCTCGTTCGTTGTCAGCTGAATAATGTGATTAGTAGGTATAACATCCTGCTTGCATACAAGGTGCGGTCATATGAAGTTGTGTGATGCTGCAGTATCAATCAAGGCACAGCATAGCTGACCATTAATAGAAACCAAAATACATATGAAAGGTGCGTAACTGCTACTAACTTGCTGAACTAACGCTTGATGTGGTGTCAATTTTGATTTTTGAATCTGAATTTTAGCGGGCAGGGTGTCGGAAGTGTCCTGCCCCTTCACTCCTGCAATCCGTTTCCCTGCTTTCTAAGTTCTGCCACATCCTTAATGAGCTCCATGTACGGATTTTTGGGGCACTGGTTGTACCAATGGTATTGTAGATTTGGACGGTACCTGCATGGATATTGTGGCAAATGGTCCGGATTCCAACCTATTGGATCATTGTTGACATTACCTACAGAGCTCATGCCCGGTGGTTTCTGACCACTCGGCCCCATTGCTACACTCTGCTTTTAATCATGCCTGTACACTTTCTCATGCTGGTGTCTGTTAAAATTACTTGATGGTTGTGAAAGTGATTGTGGTGTCGTAGGATGATGAGTTTTGCCCACTGTTTCCTCCCATTCTTGTGCCACCATTTTACAGCATTTGTGTCATGGTGTGGTTGCTCGTGCATATGCTCCAGAATAATAGCTGCATGCATGAGATCTTCTAGAGTACCATTGGCCAGAGATATGAGAGCTACCCTGATCTCCGGACTGGCTGTTTCAGCTATGACGTCTTAATACTTCCCTTTCAGGTAAATGCGAGGGAAAACATTTTATGAAATGGCTTTTGCTTGTAATGGATGTGGTAATTGACTCACCTAATTGTTGACCCTCTAATGTCAGCTTACTCTGAGCTTGAAATTACTTAAAGACCCCTCTGAAACGACATAGAAAAGAGCTACAGAACTCCTCCCACTGGAGTCCGTAGTGGTTTAAGGCGGTCCACCAGGAGCGCGTGTCTCTGTGGAGCTGCACTCTGACACAGCTTGCCCATTCCTCCCTGCTGACACCATACCTGGTAACGCAGGGTATGCAGTCCTCCAAGGATCCTGTTGGAGTCCCCGAAAAAGTTGGTAGTGTCTGGAACTTGGACAGTATCCTGCCGGAGGTTGTGTTTGGTTGAACTCTGCGGTTCCGCTCCGTGCTGCATTTTCTGTTACTACAGGCTGTGGTGTCATTGCTACCATACCATTAGATGGGTATCGAGTGATATGTGGGAAATTTGGAAAAGTTAGTGCCATGGTTGGTAGTATTGTAGGATAAATTGGTGTAGAAAACATGAAGGTAGTGGCGGGTAGAAAGATGTGAGCGGTTGGAATGAATACGGTGCCTGCGCTGAGGTAGGTCTAGCTGGCGAGGGTTTGTTTACTTTTGCCACTTGCTGCACTCCTCCCTTACTCTGCTGTCACTCCACTCCCCTACTTGACGACACTGCGGTCGACACATAATTGCCATCCCACACCACAATCATCTGATAATGATTGGTATTGACATTTACTGCCATGTTATTGTCTAATAGATCTAGCAAATCAAAAGCTGGTTTTTGTGGTGTTTCCATGGATGTGGATAGCGTTCGGTTTTGCCCTGCACTGTCTTTGGTCTGTGCCAAACAAGCTAATGTAAGTCCTAAGGCCGTATCAAGTTCCCTGTCATTAAGGCACCCACTGTGAAAACTGATGCTGCATTTAGTTCATTTTAGCACAATGATACCTTGGCCATTACACAAGAGATTTCCACAGTATTTAGACAGGTCATATTGTGGGAAATAGTTTGTTTTAATTTGGAACTGCACTGGTGTGCACGCACTATTTTGCATTACTGAACTGTCAATGTATTTCACTGCTCCGCGGATGTCATCGATATGGTTGTCAACAAAGCTGGACTTCCGACAGCACTGGTAGCTTTTATTGTCGACTTCAGGTTCTGCTTTGAAGTCCTGTGACATGGGGCATAAACATTCTGAACACCACAGTTATGGCATGCTGTCAGCTGTCCGGTCAGCCATGGTTTGTTAAACAACAAACCTACATGCATGGTAGACATGGGAGTACCGGGTCACAGCAGCGCGGCATGGGATTGGTGGTGAGGGATGCCCACCTCTCTAGCTGCTATCCCCCCAGCATGCGGGCAGGAAGTATTGACTGGCGCGGTGATCACTATTCAGCTGACACCTGGTGGCGGGGAGGTATCCTGCCACGCACCCTCTTCTGGGCAGATGGATGGTGTGATGCAGTGGCATTACATGCCGCCGACAGTGGCTGTCTCCTGCTGACCCCTCGCTCCATTATTGTTGACCCACATGACGTTTCCCAAGCATCCAGAGACGTCTCGATACTACCGTTGTCTTTGTTTACGCTGTCCCATTGTCCTCTTATAATTGGTGGGCAGGAATAGATGGGGAAAACTCAATGATCAGGAAAAGTTGCTGAATAAAGGGAAATTTGAGGAAATTTTTGTGGGAGATTTGGCCACAAGAAAGGGCTACACTTAACGCCGTGTGGTTGGCTGAAAATGGGTTATACAGGTTCTGGGGTGGTGAAGGTGAGATCTGGAATGAAGTTACCCGACGAGGCACCAATCGCCATTAAAATGAAGTTGTACCACGGTGACTCGTTGAATCCCTGAGTGGCAGGCTGTATGCCTGGACAAAATCTCCTTGCGGTTGAAGTTGTTGACCTCTGCCCCGATGATGCTAGTACCAAGTAAGCTGTAATATTGTTATTTGTTAAAAAGTAGCCAGTGGGTCGGCTGTCAGATGTCACGTATGAGCCATAGCGATAATGTGAGGTTTTTTGTTTATGTTTTTCGTTAATGTTGTGTTTTTATGTAACCAGTGTTATTATTGAAAGGTTATGATTAAATGTATTTGAAGGGATTGTTTATTATCGTGTTAAGGTAAATGCTGCGTACAAAGTGTGCATATAGAATGATTTAGTAATAAGAGGGCTTTATTATGTTTGACAATTATAGTGTTTTTATGTATCCTATTATGTGAACTAGTGTGTACCAAATCATCTTCTGTGTTTGTAGTAGTAATAATAAGAGTGATATATTTAATTCGTGTCCATGTGTTTCGTTGACGTTTACAAGGCCAACTATAAGTAATGTAGCATTCTTGTTTACATTAGCATCACGTGCCACATACAGCCCATATATATTTTCAGTGTTTATGTTAGTAATAATGATCACAATTAATTGTATCATTGTATAGTATTTTGTTAGCATTTAAAAAAACATAACCTCCAATTGCCAGTCAGGTCAAATCACCTTGGCCAGCCATGATGACACGACAGTGCGCATGTCTAGCCCAAATATAAACATTTCTCAGGTTTGCACCAAATTGCAATATGAGTATTCTTGTGTAAGACTGGCATTGTGTAAAGAAAGACATGCAAATAAAATACAGCCACACATACATGTGAGTCAATCCACCATAAATTAAAGCCACACACTCTCACTTAAAAACTATGTACTTGATGTTAAATGCGACCGGCTGCAGGACAGCCAGGACAACTGACGACAGCTGCTTCCACCAAGCCTGTTTGCACGCCATTACCGGCGATTGCCGCAGGAATCAGCACTCTACTGTCCTCTAGTACGCCCTGGTGCAGTAGAGCGCCGCAACGCAACCAGAACATGCTAATACGCGAGTGAAGAGAACATAGTCATTTAAGCTCTTGTGAAGAGAGCACAAGTTCAGTGCATTATGCAGAGCAACCATGTGCGCCCGTACGCACATAATTGAGGAAGTAGATCCTGCAAACTCAGTAAAAGTGTAATTAGGTGTTAATTACAGCATTCTCAGAGGCACCATGCAAATAAACATATAAAAGAACGGCCCAATTACGTTTTAAGTGCGTCGCGGGCTTATATGTAACACTAAGTTGTTTTTCCTTTATTTTCATTCTTCACGTATTCCATCCCCGTCTCACCTCATCCAATGCATTACATGTATTAAAGATTTTTTTTTGTGTCTTGTAGAATTGTTTATGGAGAAATTATGAATATGTAATGAACGTGCATATGTATTTGTAAGAAAGTAGTTCTCGCGGCCTGCTTGCCTGCCAACCTGGCTAGTATGTCGCAAGGGAGAGTTTAGTCATACAATTGTGTTTTGAGGAGTCGGAGATGCTGACCAATGGGGTCGCGTTTCGCGCACTTAGGTGGCACACAATATTTTATAACCAATCAGTCACTGAAATAGACTGTTTAATTTCCAGAACCTCATGTGTTTTTAGCCGCCCAAGACTTCTCCACTCTTCACCTTCGCACGGAATAACATTGCCGGGGAAGGCTATTTGTCTCATATTAATAGTGGCCACGTGCCTTTTTGTAATCAGTGTTACCTTGCCAGCAGGTTAAGCCCAGCGCAATGTGTATGTTTGCTTCCTGGAGGAGAATGTTAAATAAAACCCAATGAACTAACATGAAGTGATTGCGTATTCATTTGGGTCGCCTAAGGGCTATAGGGGCGTGGGCCCCCACCTTTCCCGCCTTTTCATTGAAGTGTCTTTTGCAAGTGTTTTATTGTGTATTTCAGTGTTTTATCTTCGTATACTAAAATATGGGTGTGTGAGCCACCCAGGGGATTTCATTGTGTATAACACACAGTACACATGACGTATTTTCTTCCATTAAGATGGTTGGAGCACTGGGAGGATGCCGTCTGTATGCCATCGGCAAACGACATGGAGGATAGGTGTTTTCTACTGCAGCTAGTTGGTATTGCCACTGTAATACCTGGCGCCCATAATCGATCAGCAGAATGTTTGGTGAGAAAACTATGGAGCAATACCCTCCCGCTCCCAACCTTAAAACAACACAATTTTGTTCCACTACCTTGCCGTCAAATGGCTGCCCGAACGTGTGGCAGTACCCTAACAGATCGCCGAACATACATCTGCTGTCAAAATTCTGGCCATGTGAATATAGAATTAAGCATTTTCAGATAAGACCTTCTTATATTATCATCTACAAGTGATTTGTAGCATCTAGTGTCATAGTAATCATTTAAGCCCATCATTCATTGCACGTAACACGTTATTTTATTTTCCACTTTTTTTTTCATCGGATCATGCGGGAAGGACCTTTCTTGGCACCGGACATCCCGCGCTGCCATGTTCAGCAATCTAGCAGTACTCGAGTAGTGTAGATGTCGTGTCGCGGCCTCCCTGGGCCCATCAGAGTTTTGCCTACCAATCATGTAGTTTTTCAATAGTAATTATTATTCTGGAACTTTAACTTCTTTTTCATCGCCCAGGCAGGCATCGCCCAGGCATCGCCTCAACTTTTCATTTAAGTTTTCATGTAGGCTTCGCACCATATTTATAGTTCACGTGCTCTCCCACACCAATGGAGTAAGTGTATTTAATGTGCCTCATACGAGGGTTGAGAAATAAAACGTGTGGTAAAATGAATGTTACCAGCTTTTATTTCTGGGTACTCATGACATTCCATGTAATCGAATTTTTCACTATGTAATAAAATGGCATAGGATGGCCATAACAATACTTCGGGAGTGAGTGGCATATATAGGGGCCAACAACCCCTACTAGCCTAAGAATTAAAGGAATATAATAACGGGAATCTACAGCATCGCATGGAGACAGTCTCCACAGATGGTGGAGTATTGGAGGAAGCCACGCTGGCCGTCGGCCGTACAACCCCGCCTGCAGTCTCGTGCTCATGACACTGTGAGCTGGTGCCTAACAGAGCAATATTCACGTCCGTATTATTTTTTCAATCGACATAACCTCACCATCCTCCCAATAGTCCAATCACCATGCATAAAGTGGTCAAATAAATACACATGACAAATAGACTCAACAAAGCACTTCGAACAAAAAGGGCACACACAATCAATCCTTTAATAACAAATAACAAAATAATGAACAGCGTTAGACCTGGGACTTAAGGTCCAATCATTGTGAAGATCTTCTTCCATATCCCTCCACCTCGCGGAGTTTCTGCTGTAGTTGTTTTTGGCAACCACTGGCTGCACTGCAACGGCATGCCTCCATGTTCCACTACACTGCACTGATGCCCTGTTCGCGCACCAGCGACCCGGTGCACACTCCATGCATATGTAGAGCACGTATCCCACCAGCAGTGTTGTTGCAGGTTTCTGTCGGACAAACGGTATTAGGTGATAAGGGGAACATGGCACACATCAGTATACTTAAGTTTGAAGATAGCTGTAGAAATAATGTTCCAGTATTGTTTCGAGCTGTTCTGGCCATGTTTTGATTGAAAATATTTTTAATCATAATTTTGTAACTGTGAACCAAAAAAAGTTTTTCGGGGAAAAATTGCTTTGTACGCCGACAGCCATGGGCGAGGACTGGCAGCGATTTTGAGAGAAGAGGCTTCGCACAAGGACTATGATATTTCAAGTATGATGCATCCAGGTGCTCCTGTTAGACATGTTACCAAGTTTAATGCTGAAACTGGAAAAAGTGACTTAGAGAAACAGCGCGCGATTTTGAACTCAAATTATCGTGTTGTGCTTATAGCTGGCTCAAATGACATAGCCAAAAATGAAACCGAAAATGGTTTGATGCATCTCTGAAAATGTCTATCAGGCTTAACTCACACAAATGTAGCAGTGGTTAACTTCCCCAAGCGATACTACTTAGAAAACTCTTCTTGTGTAAACTCTGAAATAAGTAATGCGAACAAAAATTGTGTGCTACATGTAAACGTTTTCGTAATGTAAAGTTAATAGACTTACTTGGAATGACGAGGGAGTACTTTACGATCTATTGTCAACACCTGAATTATGCAGGGAAGCTGGAACTATGTAAAAGACTGCTTCTCACAATCAAAGAAAAGAACTCAGTATTACCCCCACCACGACTGAAATATTACAATGATGAAAACTATTAGTGAAGGCTGCAATCTCCAGGTTATTTGTTGATGATTATTGTGTACAACTACACAAAATCTTTCTGACCCTGAACTATTAAATTATATAAATAATGGTATTAGGCCTATAATAAAAGTGTTTCTTATCTCATAGTTTCAGTGAATAGTGTTGCAAACAAAGCCACTGTAGTTAAACCATATTACAGTAAAAATTATATAAATGTCAGTCTAAATATATATATATCATCAAAATATACAATCAGTAGTCAATAAACAGCTCAATGTTGAGGTTTTTCTTAGTGATATTTTAGTACGTCCATATATCCTTTGTTTTAGTGAACATCGGTGTTGCGAAAAACAGATAAAAATTTAAACTTTTTAGGTTATCATTTGGCATGTTTTTATTGTTGCAGTAACTACAGAAGTGGAGGTGTGTGCATATTTATGTGAGAACGCCTGAAATTTTTTAAAATAGAGATGACTTAATGTGGTTTAATATAGATTTTTTTTTTTTTAAGTTGCAAATTGTCATTATTCAAACTGTACAAAGAAAAGTCTCCCATAATTCTTTGCAGGGACAGTAAATTTACTTGCTAATGTTGGCTTGAAAGCAATTATAGTCTCTCCCACCAGAGAAACTTTAACGACAAAATTTGTTATTGATCATGTGTTTGTAAATAATGATGTTATAAATGCCAAAGCTGAAATTGTAAAAAAAAAAAAAAAAGGTCTCCCAGACCATCATGTACAATTATTACAAATAGTTGATTTTCAAGCTAAATAGAATAAAAGTCATGTTCTAAAGCCTAATTTTTTATGCAAAAATAAAGATAATTTTAGGTGTAATATACAAAACCAAAAATGGAAGGGCATTCAAATTGGCAGTGCTACCAATGAGAACTTAGATGTTTTATGGATATATTTACCTTGTTATTTGAAGAATGGTTCCCAAAAAAAGTGCTTAATGTTAAAATAAACTATTCATGTTCTAAGAAATGGATAACTAATGGAATAAATATATCGAACAGTAAACTAAAATCACTGTATAATGTAAGCCCAACAAATAAGTCACATCATTTTATGCATTACTACAGTGCATATAAAAAAATGTGTAAAAACGTTTTAAAACTTGTCAAACAAAAATACAATGGCAACTTAATTCTCACGTCAAATAACAAATGTAAAACAATGTGGAAAGTAACCAAAATAGAAGTCAAAAGAATTGCAAACGCGATAGTAATAAGTGTACGCAATTCAAATGGCATAACAATAACCAATCCAAAGCTATAGCTCACAAACTCTATCAAACACTCAAAACAGATCATTGAACATAGATAAGTATACTACAGACCCCAAGTAAAATAGTACCCTCGATGATGCTTTTTCCTGTTACCCACCACGAAGTTAAGAAATGTATATAGACATTGAAAAAATCAAATTCAACAGGTATAGATGAAATTCCACGTATAATAACTTAAAGAAATGTTCAGTCTTTGCTAAATCCCCTAGTATTTTTAACCAATAGATCTTTTGAAACTGGAGTTTTCCCAGATGATGTCGAACATGCTAAAGTTGTACCCTTGTTTTAAAAGGGAGATAAAAGCACTATAGAAAACTACAGACCAATCTCTCTTTTCAACAATGTATCGAAAATCTTTGAATCTTTAATGCAAAATAAATTGATTAATCATCTTGATAAATTCCACCTAATAAATACATCCCAACTCAGTTTTCGGAAAGGAAAGAACACAGCATCTGCTATTGCTGAATTTACTTCACATATACACCACACATTAGAGAAAAACAGACAGGCTGTGGGTTTATTTCCCGACTTGTCAAAAGCATTTGATACCGTTGACCATGAAATACTATTATATAAACTCGAGGCAGTTGGGATAAGATGCGTAGTAAGAAATTGGTTTAAATCAAACCTCAGTGACAGAATGCACGTAGTTGAAACCGCATTCATAAATAGTCACAGTTTTAGAGAAATATACCACTCCGATCCTAAAAAAAAATTAATATAGGTGTACCGCAAGGCAGCGTTCTTAGACCAGTCTTATTCCTCATCTACATAAATGATCTTACTCCCAATATAACATACTGTAATATAGTTACATATGCTGACAACACAAATATAGTAATAAACAGTGCAAACAGTAAGCTTCTTGAATGTAAAATAAATCATACCTTAATAAGATTAAATAACTGGTTTGATTCTCACCAATTACATTTAACTACAGAAAAAAATAAATTAATAATTTCGCCTTAAAAAATAATCTAGAGCCATTAAACACTCACATTGGTGGAAAAACAATAGAAAGTGTCCTAAACACGAACTTTCTAGGTGTCTATAGATAATAAGTTTCAGCTCGCGATATCATATTGAGGACTTAACAAAGAAACTTATTGCATGTTATATGCTTCGTATTCTGTCTGAAATATGTAGCATAATTTGCCTGAAGACTGTCTATTTTGCTTTTGTACATTCATTAATGAAATATGGAATAATTTTATGGGGCATTTACAAAACAAATAAATACAATTCTTATTATGCGAAAAAGAGCATTATGTATAATGTTCCAAAAACACTCACACACACACTGTAAAAGCTTTAGACTTATTCCTTGTGTATACATACACAATTCAATTGTATACATACATAAAAATATTGATACCAAGTTTGAGCTACAGACACAAGTGTATTCTCATGATACCAGAAGCAAAGTTAATGTCCATATTTACTTTATAAATAAAAGCAGCTCCATGAAACTGGTTCAGACCAATGGGAAAATACTTTACAATGATCTGCCAGAGTCTCTTAAAAAAAATTAATGACCACCCAACTTTTTGCCGCAAACTGGCTGATTTCCTGCTTGATTATTGCTATTACGATGTTGAAGAATTTTTTTGTACATGAGTTGTCACACTGTTATTATTCTATTTCAAAATATACACATTGCATAAATTTACTGTTGCAATAGTAGTGTGTTTAGTATAATTAGTTGTATTTGAGTTTCAGTTTCTATTGTGTTTAATATATTAAGAATTGTACAAACATTTTTTGTACAATATTATTGTGTATTTTATTGCATATATTTGTATTGTAAACTGACATGACTTGTTCCATATCTCAATTTTGAGATCTCAGGAATTCTAATAAATGTAATTAAATGAAATGGAATGGTTACATATATATCTTCCCAGTTCATATGCTTGGAAGTTCTTCTGTAGACGCAGTCGGGGATGGTTCGGATTTTGGTGCCTGGGCATCGTGGGTGCGTTGCCTTTCTGTATGTGGGCCATCTATAATGTTTGCGAGTTGTCTCGACTTTCGAGTTTTGGATTTTTTGAATTTTGATTTTGCTGTTGTGTTTGCCAGCTAATAATTATTTATTCGTGTTACAGGAGCATGTGAACTTTGCCTTCCAGAAATTCAGCTAGACTGCTGGTCGATGTTTTGTTGCACTCATTACTGATACGCAACCTGCAATCCATTGCACAAATACGATAGCACACTTGTTATACTTGATTTAATCATTTATTCAAAAATTAGTTTTCCACAAATCCTGGTTTTTGAGAAAATATCTAAAACACGTGCTTATTGTCTTACATAACCCAGTACTGGTCCAAGGTACGCACACTCACGATCGGTAGTTTTATAAGGAACCTATTTGATTTCACAACTAACACACAAGCCAATAATAAGTAATACTTCACACGTGAATTGTAATATATATTTATTTATTCATCAGTTTCTTTGTTCAACACGAAATGCTTCGAATGTAACCTTTCTCTCAACGTCAGTCTAATGTAAATACAATTTTTTAGGTTACTATCAAGACGGCGGTGACAGTCCATATTAAAACCTTTTATCTCCAGTGTTTCAAATGCGTCACAACATACCATCAGTCTACTAAGTCCATGATAAAAGGATTATTCTCTTGTGATAATTTACAAACCGTTGAACTAACCCAAAGAAGCACACCTGTCAAAGACAAAACATTTAATTAATTTTTATTTATCGCATATATTCCATTTAATCCCATGAGTGCCAAATTTTCTAGGGGTTATTGAAAGAGTCCAATTATTTTTAGATACTCATGTATATCTGGCTGTGCAAGTAAAGGTTTGGAATACAGGCACATTTTAAGGATGTCTGTAATATTTTGTGGCTGTCTGTTAACAGCCTCGGCCATGTAGTTTGTTGTCTGCGTCGCTTTTGATTTGCTCTTTCAAAATTCACGTGAGCGTGATTGTGATATTACAGAATTGTGGCAATAACGTGACTTGTGTCGAGGATATTAGCGATGGATGCTTTGCGTAAAGGAGAACATGTTCTAATTATATGGGAATCTGTCAGTTCTGCCGAAAACTTGCAAGAGCTTGTATCTGAATGTAAAGATCGAATTGGTACTGCAGGAAAAATATCCGTCGAAAATGCACAGAGGTTATCAATGGGTAAGATATTTAAAATTTAACAATTTTTTTATTATGTTTTTGTGTTATTGTCACAAGTAGGTATTAAGAGACAGGTGTTAGATAGGTCTAACCTTCCTCATTCAGTTTCATAGGAACTCCCCAAATTTAAACTTGTTTTTCTATTTTGGTTGTTGTTAAGTCACGGGTTTTACGAAAGAAAAAAATCCGTAAATTCTATTAATCATCATTACTTATCAACTGAACACAAATTTAATAGGCACATCACAATATTCGCAGTACAGACTACCAAACGCCATAGTTTCGAGGGCTAAGAATATCGGGGAAATTTGCGGGATATGACGCATAAAAATTATGTGCAACTTATGTAAATTTACAAGAACTGCTAAGATCATTTACACCATCCGCCATTTTGATACATACATACACTAGCAATTAGGCTACTGCCCGGTGGCGAGCTCTCTCACCTCTCCTTCACCCAGCCAACTCCTTTTCCACTCCCTTCCCGAACTTACCAACCCCTCTCACAGATACCAATTCCTCCCTCAACACATTCCACTCCCTCACAGACCTCACAAGCATGGACTGTCTACCCCGCTCCGTTCTCCTCCACACCCTCTGAAGCTTCTCACTGTTGTTTCCTCTTCCTCTAAACACCCCCTTACTTAGCTTGCAGTGTAGCCCTCGCCATCCTCCCTCTTCATTCACCACCCTGCACATCCTGACTAGCCGTTCAACCCTCCACATACGGGTCCCATACTGCTGCAGCATATTCTAACATTGGCCGTACCATTGTGCCATACGACTTCTCCTTCACCTCACAGCTGACTCCCTTCAGCACCCTTCCCAGCATACTCAGAGCCCTCTCTACCTGTTGTTTCCACCTGAGGTCTCCCTGCAGTACAATCCCGAGATACTTATATTCTGATGCTTCTTCTATCTCTTGTCCCTCCATCTGTACATGTCCCTGCTTATCATCTTCTTCCTTGCGAACCTCACTACCTTAGTTTTTCTTACATTTATCTTCATTTTATTTCTTCTGGTCCACAACCATATCTTATCAATGTCCACCTGCAAATTTCCATCCCCCTCTCCCATCTCAGCATACACAACACAATCGTCTGCAAACAATCTTATTTTTCCCCTAATCCCCAAACCCAGGTCATTTACCATTATGGTAAATAACAGAGGACCCAGCACGCTTCCCTGTGGTAACCCTGACGTAACCTCCTCTTCCTCCGATATTGCCTCCCCCACTTTCACCCTCTGCCTTCGCCCCCTGAAGAAGTTCCCTATCCATTCCACTACCCTCCTGTCTTGTATCAGCGCCTCCACTTTCCTCATCAATGTCCCATGGGGCACCTTATCAAATGCCTTCTCAAAATCTATGAAGCAGGCATCCACCTGCTTCCCCTCATCAACTACTTGCACCAGATCCTCTAATAACCCAGCAAGCTGAGTCTCACATGAATATCCCCTCCTGAAACCATGCTGGGACTCCGCCAACCAATTCCTATTGTTCTTTACCCCCACCACATACTGCACCACCAGCCTCTCCATTACTTTTCCATGCTACAAGTAGGAAGACCTGACCTAACCTCACCTCACCTCCGGGGACTTTTTAAAGATTTTTAATCACAACACGTACATCCTTTGTGTTTCTGCTGGCATACTGGCCTTAAACTCCTGTTGACCCAACCCAGACATTTACTAGACTAATTACACAGAATACGAATTTACTATGGGCATCGCCAAATATTTGTATTACATACAAAATGCACAGCGGGGAGGGAGGAGAGCTCAGGGAAATTGTGGGGTAAAAAACACAAAATGTATGTTATTTGCATGTCATTTGGGTTCCTTAACCATGTTAAATCAAAATTACTTATCACTCTGAACAAAAATTTACTAATATTAACTCAATATTTGCAGTACCCGCTACCAAATGCTATAGTTTCATAATAATAAGGATCTATCCTTAATAATAATACACTCGCAATTAGGCTACCGCCCAGTGGCAAGCTCTCTCACCTCTCCCTTACCCGACTAAACTACTCTTTCACTCCCTTCCTGAACTTTCCAACACCCTCACATATACCATTTTCTCCATCAACACATTCCACTATAAAGATGAGGAAAATTGTGGGGTAAAACGTGTCAAATTTTTCTAAATTACATGTAATTTTGGTTCCTTAACCATGTTAAATGCAAGACGACCTAACCTAACTTCACAGTATGTGATTACAGAGGTAGAGTGTGCCCACACGAGATAGTGTGTTATGAAATGCTCCCGTCGGTTCATCCACCCCCTGTGATTCACCTATCGAGAAGTAGAGTTTGATTTGGCTAGGTCTGCTGCGTTTTGCGTAGCTTGCGGCAAAAGTACATAAGCCCTTAAATTTCCACACTCGTATGCAGTACTTCGCAGTATAATTCACACCACCATATACCCTTTCCATGCTAAAACTCAAAATTAATTAAATTACTAATATATGAAACCAGCATATACAACACCTTGGCGTGTTATTGCTGGCAGCGCACGCATAGGACACATTAACATTGATTAAGTTTGTCGAAACTCCACAGACGCTTATAATTCCGCATAATTATTATATTGTAACACTTCACTTGAACATGTTTGCACGGAAACACTAATATTTTTGCACAACAATTTTATTTAACGTGTCAAACGGAGTGAATCATGACAACTTAAGCTTTATATCACTCGTATATCATATGTCTTTGCACTGTCGAATTCAGATGGTGCACTGAAATTGTGCATCATTGGTCAATTAATATATCATTGTGATATATAGCTACGTCAACTGTTTGTATACTACACCTGAGAACATCTTTTTCTTTGATACACTGCTATATGTATATTTCTTCTACTCCATTGTAATATGTTACGTAGTACAATCCTCTTGTGAATATAGAGGAGGTACGTCTAGAGAAATTTAACAGAATTAGATGATATTCAGACACTGTTTGATTACACTGTTTATACATGTATAACCTTAGTGTATCTGCGCAAATATACCCAGTGGATCACATTTGTAAATTACGGTTTGCTTTCTAAAGGTATTTTCAGGTTTAACACGATTTAGCAACCGTGGAGAAATATATTGGACATAAATATTGTTTTACCTCATTAAACACACGTATATTAATAGCCCTCACAATCACATTCCATTGTATCTAGGGCAAGTTGCGTGAAGCCGCGATGAAATTCCTATTAAGTGTGATTAGTAATGAACATAAATAACATTTGCAAGTATTATTTTCAGAAAATCCCCTATTCTATATAATTACGTACTGCAAAGGTGTATAAGGTATCAGAAATACACTATAACAAATTGCTGGAAAGTGTATACAATGTGTCATTGTACCTCGTTGAACAAAAACCAGGTTCGGCACCAATTTGTGCTCACTCTAGCAGCCTTTACTAAAAAAGTAAGTAGATTATTTTGTTGTACGTTGATGTTGTGGGTGTGTTGGTAGTACTGAAGTGTGAGTGTTGCAGCGTCGTTTGCGATGTCAACTTTTGACGTGGTGTTGTCGGGGGTGCACCCGGTGGTGGTAACTCACAGCCTGGAGCTGCTCGGAGAGGTGGTGCGGGTGCTCCGCCCCGGGGGGACACTCGTTCTGCACGAGGCCGTGAGCAACACTGGCCCTGTCAGGACCACCGAGCAGCTGCTCAGCCTGTTGAAGATCAGCGGCCTCTCCCAGCCGACGAGGCTGGAGCCCGTCGCACTGTCGGCTGGGGAGCTGCAGCAGGTTGGCGAGCGCCTGGGCGTCCAGGACGCCCACGCCCGCCTCGTGGAGATACATTGCAGGAAACCCGACTACGAGGTGTGTTAACAGTCTTCCTGAAGTAGGCTTCACACGATGCAAGATGAGTGCCAAACTTGTGCGAGATGCTTTGTGCGCAAGGTCGGCATCTCACACAAAATGAGGAGATATAGCAGGTCCTATTTTTCTCGTGCAAGGCGATGCAAGTTGTGATCCTATTGGTCCTTGTACGCTGGTCATGTGACCTGTTGTACACTCAACCATAGAGTAAAAGAAATCATAATCTGAGGTGTGCGAAGAGGAATGCAGGGAAATAATACATTGCTGGTAAATAAGTTTAAAAAATGGATTGGAGTTCATACAGTAATATATTGGAGGGATAGCTTTGAAACAAACACCTTGTTAACGTAAGCAACTTCATGTTTTGTAATATTACATCATGGCTGTTTGGTAGTCGCCAGGGCTATCAACTAATTTTGATGTGAGACAGTATTCATTTTGTTTATCTGCGTATGAATTCGTTTCTCACACAATTTAATTGGCATTTTTGTACAAAAAATTTCATACAAAATCTTGCGCGTGGTTTGCATCTTGCATCATTTGAAGCCTGCTTAAGGATAGAACGTCAACAGTGATGTTTGATTTGTGTGTGTGTTAGTGGGAGGAAATGTAGCAAGCGGTAAGATAAGATAAACAACTGCGTCTTCCCCCCACTCTTTCATTTCAAGTAGCCTAGTTGTATTGACAGCATTTACAGTGTCTCTAGTTTAAATTGCAACACAATAAAAACTCTGGGGATAATTTTCTGAGGGACCAAAAGAACAAATCTCTACAAAGCAGAGTAACAGTGTATGTGGATTTGGCTTCTTATCTTTTACCCAACATCAAATCGGAAGCTAGATTTTAAGTTTTTAATCTACTGGAAAAAGTAAATAAAGCTTACCAAATAGCCTACTTATTATTAGGAATCATTGTGTATATATATATATGTGTGTGTGCGTGTGTATATGTATACGTGTATATGTGTGTGTGTGTATATATATATATATATATGTATATGTATATATATATATATATATGTATATATATATAATATATATATATATATATATATATATATATATATATATATATATATATATATATATATATGGGACAGTTCACATATATGTATACATGAGATTGTAAACACACACAATTTGAGTAAAGTCAATTTGGGTCATAGAAATAAGCTTGAAAAATAAATAGGCTCTTTTTTGTGTAGTATTTGGAGTAACAAATATCATACAGACACGTACCCCGTAGGTTTAGATTAAAACAATTCTGTCATCGTCCGTCAATTTGAAGATGCTTTTGCTAATAGCAGGCTGATATCTGACCTTTTTCCGGCATGTTGAATGGAAACATGCTTTGTTTAAAAACTACATTTTTTTTTTTTTTTGCTTCTTGAAATAGTGAAAATTTATCCGTTCATTCTCTGATACTGCAATCTTAGGGGCGGGCATCTGAGAAAATGGCATCATCAGAGAAAGACTTGCTCAACTTCCATGTTTGTAGGTAAGGCATTTGGATTTCTCGTTCCAAGTGCAAGCAACTACCAGAGATTAACATTGAAGATCTTTGCTACAACCCAGCGGCAAGCTGGGTGGGTTAGTATAGACGCTCCAGCTAGGACAAGCTGCGATAGATTCAGGAAAATGGTGCGAATTAAACTTTTTACTGTTGAGGGAAGAATTTTTTTTAGTGAATGCGAGACTTTTTTTGATTAGTGTGTTCCAGTATAAAGTGGCTATATCTGGTGACAGATATATGTACCAGCCTATAGGTCATAAACAAACTACAATGGTGTGTGCCTCCAGTCTGTGCTTGGTGTGGAATCAAGTACACAAAGGTGACACAGAATTGTACACTACATGAAAGTCGTGGGTTTTGGCAGTCAATATACTATTTTAGTATGTAGTTTTCCATCTGAAGTAGGCAACAAGCTTCGTTGTTATAATTTGTACATGGGAATAATTTGTCCCATCAGTCATCATGGATTACAATTATTACTCTTCAGAGAGAGAGAGAGGCCATGATGGCTGCGAAATTAGCACGCTCGCTTCCCACTAAGGCAATCCAGGATCACTGGATTTTCGCAAGTGGGAATTGTGCCGGACGATTCCGTTGGTCGGCTGGTTTTCTCTGGGATCTCCCGTTCCCCCCCGCCTATTCATTCCAGTGCCGCTCCATATTCACTTAATCACCCTCATTGGCTTTGAAGACCTCGCTGTTAAGAGCCGCTCGAATCTCTTCCCTCACTCACTTACTCTTCAGAGAGGGAAATCATTTTCGCTGGCAGGAAATAATTTTTCTTATGAGCCAAGAAATAAAATGTTATGAGGGGGAACTCCCTGGCATATCCCCACTGCAGGAGCCACCTTTGCAGTAGATTCTAAATAGCATGAAGTGTACAGGTATGTGTGTGGAGGTTTAAGTTTTTTTCCTGATATTCTAGGTCGGCTCGTCTCAGAAACTGTCATTTGCCAGCGCAGCAAAGCAGCCGGCCAACATGGCTGCTGTGTGGAAGTTAGATGATATTGTTGATGATGACATAGAAACAATCGACCCAGACGAGCTACTGGATGAAGAAGACCTCAAGAAACCGGATCCTTCCTCACTCAGAGGTTAGTGATTGGCTGCAGCTGTCCAGTTGCTTGTACAGAGTGATTTCACCTAATGTTCCACTGACACCTCCTCTTCCTCTCAAACATCATTTACATGTCTTCATTGTCACTTGAGGAAAAACTAGCTTATAAGGATATAAATTTTGGTGCTTTGAAAATCTTTCCCATGATTATACTATTAATTTGCATGTGTGTATAGGGACATCCAAATGAGAAAATAATGTGCAGCATTTCCAAAATGCGTCGGGCGAGTCCATTGGCACTGCACATAGGAATAGGGTTGTTAATTTCGATAGTGACAGTGTCCAAGATATTTTGGGCAAGAGCTGGTCTGTGTGTGCATGTTACCTGTTGAAGAAACATACGCTGCACAGCGGAGTATGTAACAATACAGTTGTAGAGAGCAGCGTTATCAGTTTGGTATGTACAGTGCCACTTGATTTTACTCCCCCAGCCAGTGGCAACCGTTCGGGAGAGATTTTTTCATTTCAACATTACTCTACTTTTGCGTATACCAATGTGATCTGAAAGTAAATGTTGCTGAAGGGGTAAAAAAAATATTTTTGTTTTTATGGCGGCAAAAATAAATTGGAAGTTTTGTATTCTTTTGTGTTTTTTATGTTGACGATGTGACACGTGAATCCTGATTACATGACTGCCTTTGGCTGTGAGCTTCCGTAATGAGTATTTCCCACGGGGTTCACGTAAGTATGCTAATTAGATCAGGAAATTAAACTACGTCACTTCCCCTGATGTCACAATATAAGAGCTCAGACCTAACTCACAAAATAAAAATAAGCAAACTATCAAAACATGAAAAGTTAACAAAACTCAAATTAATGAAAACATAATTTTAGAGGTGGTATCCTAGAAAGTACACTGCCAACTATTCCTAAGGGTAGGGCTTCCAAAATTTAAATTAAATAACTTTTTTACGTAAATAAATAAATAAATAATTCAAAATGAAAAAAAGATTATAAACAAACTTTAAAATCTGTACTCCTTACAATGCCACAAACATTTCAGTCCGCTTGTCACTCGTTACGTGTGCTGTGTATTGCTGTTGATGGTACACATAGTGGGTACATGCTGTGAAAAGACCTAATGGGGAGCGTTTTTGTGCTTTTTGGTATTTTGCATGCGGATGGGACTGCATTTCTGCTTAGCTTTGTTTGTTCTGTTTTTGTTGTGCATTTGAACACACTTGATACTCAGTACAGTTAATGACTAGGAAACAGATATCCTGAATTATGTTGGTATCTGCATAAAATATAATGTATTGTCTGTATTGATATCAGACTTGCACTCACATTGCTCGTCTTCGCCCCACTGCGGTGCTCTCCTTTGTCCGATATCGTATTCCGTGCCCTTTGCGCCATCAAGGTAAGCTGCTATAAGGAATCGGTCCCGCCAGGATGAGTCACTGCACGTGTTTCTAGCTGACAGCTGTGAGTACAGATCCACTGCCCCATGCTACTGGTTCACCTAACTTAATCATATTTGCACATTATTTCTGTCATTTTTGTGTTACTTTCCATTGCATATGCTATATCACGGAATCCTCTTTGCACGTACATTCAGAAGCCGTTAGAATAAATATATGTTTCCAGGGGAAAATCATGCGTGGTTCAATTATTTCTGTTCATACACGTGTTACGAATAGTCACTTAGTGACAAATTAGGTACTCTCGTAAGTAAACAGGATTTCCACAGGTCTGGAAAACAGGGAAATGTTAAGGGAATTTCAAACAAGTTCATTAAATGTCAGGGAGTTCTGTGGCACGCATGATATATTTCGCAGCTCTCATCAATCGTGCACCTCTCCCACAATCATATAAAATTTTTATGTGATTGTGGACTAAATGCTTAAGCATTCTTCTTTCCAATCTATGTAGTGAGCAATTTTGTAAGACCTGTGAAGTATTTTGGTGTAAATGTGTGGTATAATGCAAAGTAGCCAATACTTAACAAAAAAAAAATGTTAGAAGAAGCAGGGAAATGTTGGGGAATTTTCCAATGTAATAAAGAGGTGGCAACCCTGCAGTAATTTCATTAAGCAAAAAACACATTTTATCTGCAACCATTCCGGAAATTGTTTGGGTGTCCTTGTTAGGCGGGCCACTCTGTTATATTCAGTTGTGCAACATAACATAAACCTAAAGGGCTGTGGTGGTGTACACTGTACTTGCCTCACTTGTAGGCGAACCGGGTCTGCATCCGGATTCTCGCACAGGGGAATTGTGACGGACAATGCTGCCGGCCAGTGAGTTTTCTCAGGAATCTCCTGTCTCCCCCCACCGTTGCATGCTGGCGCTGCGCCATACTCGCCTCGCTTCACCCTCGTCAACTTGCAGTTTCAAGACATTGATATTAAGAGCTGCCCAAATATCTCCACTCCACTCTCCACTAAACATAAACTTCTGATGGAGTGCTGGCAGTTAGGAAAGTAATTTCTAATGTTTTGGTACGCTCGGACTGGTAAAAACAGTAATATATGTTGGGAGCTGCCAAAATAGAAAATTACTAGGATGTTTTAGGATTGCTGTTTTTTAATTTTTCCATTTTAGCTTTTAAAATCCAGTAATATACAATATGCGTATTTAGGGCGAATTTATGTATCTGTGGTTTTGAATCTGTTAAAATTCTGTTGGAAATAGCAGGAAGTTGACATAATATTCTAGTATTTTATACTGAAGATTATATCTGGTTTTGTATAGCAGGCCGTAGTTACATGTTGGGTTTAGTCTGTAATGAAATTAACATTTTGTTCATTAAGTCAGTTTAAACAGGTAAAATACTTGTACTTCCTAATATCATATTAATGGGTAGGCAGCGATAGCGATAGCTAATGCATCTGATTGTTTTCCAGTCTGCTCGAGCACGGGCAAGCGGAAAGCGTGTAAGAACTGCTCGTGCGGCCTGGCGGAGGAGCTGGCAACAAATAACAAGCCTGTGCAGAAGACTGCTACTTCATCATGTGGCAGCGTGAGCAGATTTTTCTTCTGGTGCCCTCATTTCACCACTTGGACTCATTCAAAGAAATTTAAAACCTCTGCAGCATTTTTTTTTAGTTTTCTTCTATACATGTCACAGTTCGTGCTGTCAAATTTGGGCAAGAAAAGATAGACTACCTTGTGTTCTGTGGCTCGTAATTTTTAAATAATGATGACAAGCCTTTACTAGTATTGGAGTTGCCAAAGTTTGTGGATTTGAATGTCAATGAGAACACATGTGAAAGTTTTGAGAACAAGTGTGTAAAATAAAACCTTCATTTTAATTTTTTTTTTTTTTCAAAAGAACTGGAAAATATTTCAGAATGGGGAAATGTGTAAAACGAGGGAAATTTATGGTGTGTGTGCACTTCTTGGGGTTAAATAAAATACTGTGTTTCGGTGTGCATAGGCCGCACATTTTTACAGAAAAGATGACTACAAAAATGAGGTGCTGCTCATATACGAGATATTGCCATTAAAAAAAAATTTATGCCCAAAACGTATTTAGAAATTTGTCCACATGTGTTACATGTTAATGTTTTAACTTAGTTTCTAAGGAAGGAAAAAAATTAGAACAAATGAATAGTTTTTCACCCTTGCAATAATTTTTTCACTCACATTCATAAACAAAATAACTTATCTCCCACATGTAAAATGAAAACATGTTGAAACTCGGCCATAGATGCTGTACATGAGAAAATGATTTCTCTGCTGTACAAGAGAAAGATATCTTGCATAGTCCGCACTCCTGCTACCGTGCCGCATGTGCAAATTGTTACATCCCATTTTGTGTAACATGTTGCAGTGGTTTTGCTTTCTCAAGTTATGTTACCATCTGTGGAATAGTAATTGTACGATGTATATATGTAAACTTTGCAACATAATACAAATTTTCCGTCACAATGTTTTGTAGGGGAGAAATTAAGTCTGAATTTACTACATTTGTACGAAATCATGACTCAAAAACATTTACAGGAATACAAAAATTCAGTGCGGTCTATACTTGAAATATTAATTATCCCTAATTTTTCATCACATTTCTGGTGCGGCCTACACGTGCCAAAATACGGTAAATTTACCGTAATTTAAAATACGAGTCAACTTAACGACCTTTCATGGTTCTCGAGAAAAGGTTCATTATTTCAAAGAGGTCGTTATTGGAATTTGGACGTACTGTGACCCACCACCAACCCCTATTACGAAAACTAGATAAAAATTTGATGTAGCTACAAGTCTGCAAATATTGGGTGTGGTACTCTAATTTAAAGCTGCCACTATTCAGATGAATACGGTATCATATTCACCTTACTATAAACTATGTTTTATTTCAATTTTCAAACCCAAAAATCTGAGGACCATCTTATTTTAGCATGTAAAATATTTCAAAGTTAATGTATTTGTTTGAGTTGTAGCAAGAGATGATAATTTTGTTTGGACTAGTCATGTGTTTCATTACAATACAGTGAATTCTCGATTATTCGTTTTTCAGTGGATCAACAAGAAAAAACTAAGCATGCGGGAAAATAATGAATGTGGAATTAGATTTTAGACCCGAGAAATATCATACATAACCACAAAATTCATGTTTGTTTAAACCAACACATTAAAGATGTCATTAAAAACAACTTACTCAATTCAATTTATGATTCAATATTGACTTTAAATTAAAAACTTAAATTCTTGAAATTGTGAAATTAAATTTTTATTTATATTTATATTTTCGTCCAGTGTTGCTTCATCAGCTGAGTCATGCTCATTCCTTCGGTTAAAATTAAAACTTGATTTATTTGCAACAATTTTTGCCAATTGTTGCTTGTCTTTTTCATGCCTTTAAAATTTTAACCAAACACAGCCAGCTGATTCCGTTTACAATAACAAGGCAATAGATCATTCAATACAGTGTCTGAGATTGTGCGATTGGTTCTTATTGTAGCCAAGCTACAAATACAGTACAGGCGTAGGAAGAAGAATGGTAGTCTATAGAACAAGATAAAACATTTGCGGAATGTAAACAATACTATCAATAACACCACTTGTCGATTATCATGTTATTTTGCATTCACATAGCGTTCAAAAACGGATGATGGGTGCAACCTTTGGCGAATGTACCAATGAGAAATACGGTAAAACGTTAATAATAGGAACGAATCATAAAAAATTCACTGTATTTCACAGCCAAACTATTATTTTGAATATATTTTTGCTTTCGTGCAGAGTACCTGATAGATGGTGCGGGAGAGCATGAAGTTTTTTTTAACATTGTTTTGGCGCTTGACGTCCTATGGGCAAAGGAGGTGTGGTGGATGTGAGAGCAGACACACCAGGGTGAATTTGAATTCTTAATTGCAGCACGAAACAGGAGCTGGGCCTGTATAGAGGACTGGTTGTGTTGCTTTGTACAAAGTCTGGGACGGCAAGCACAATCCTATATGGGGGGGGGGGGGTACCACTGTCTCTTGTATACCTGCACGACGAGGATGCTGCGGTTTGGGTGGTGACGGGCTCTGGCTTGCACTGGGACCTGGTGCGTAGTTAGTTTCACTGAGTTTGTATCCTCTGGTCCAGGGATTGGCTATGCCGTAAGAAACTTCTTCACTTAGGCTTAGGTAGGCGAGTAACTAGAGTTCGACAGGCTGTTCAAACAGTTCGTGTACAGGCGCTGGTGAGGTTGGTCTCTCTAGATAATGGATTACTTGAACTTTCTCCCGGGGACTTAGGTTGTCAAGGACACAATTGGGTGGAAGCTAAGCTCTTGTTGGTATTTAGAGATAGTAACAGTCTTTTTAACCCTCTTACAAATACCTCTTCGGTGGGAGTAGGGTACGAGGAAAATATTCTCTAGAATCAGTCCCACGGAGGTGGAGCAGGTGACATTCTCCCCTATCTAGGTGTACTTCCACGCCCTGTAATCGCCAGGCTAAGGCCACCCCCTAACCCATTATCAGGCACCAAAAGCTCGAGGGAAATATAAGCCAGGTTTCACTATGACTGATGATCACAATATGTGGGCGAGTTCCCCCCAAAGTCTCAGGTCCTCGCCCTCCGGCACCAGGGGCATAGAAAGGGTGGCCGTCCAAGGTGTGTGTGTTGTTTGACATAAGAATTTCCTGAAGGGAAACTCACAGTCCTATGCTAAGATCTGCAAACTGGTTTAGAATATTATCCCCGGTCTCCTGCTGTCCCTCACGGACTTGATGTTTATTGGGTGAGGTTCAAACACTACAGGAATAAACATGGGATAAACATGTTTATTTCAGTGCGGATATAAACATGGTTTTTACTACCGCTTATCAACAAGAGTTAAACGGAACTTTGGCTATGCTTAGACAAGTGGCGGTGACCTGTTTCTATTCTAATTGGGTAGGTAGGCTTAGTGCCTATGAAAAGAACTCAACTTTAACTCTAACGCTACGTGTTTGTCCTGAAGGGGCCGAGATATGTTAGAGTGTACGAGAGCTTCTGAAAGATGTCTTTGAAGGCGTAGATAGGGATCACAAGACCTGAACTTCAGCACCAGCAGTGCGGTGAAGGAATAGGACAGACTGACGCTCCTAGGGCCATGGCCTTGGTATTTATACTCTTGTGGCTCACCCTTGGTCAGGTGGAGGGGTCGGGGCGTTAGATCCTCTGGGCATGTGACGTCACCGGCAGACCGAAGTTCCAGCTGCTACATGTCTTGGCAATTCATACTAGTAGTGTCATTCCTTGGTGCGCTATAGTACTAGGTGATCTTGAAGCATCATCTTGGTGGCTCGGTCGGTGAACAGTAAAATTTCTACGTGCGAGGAGCGTTGTTTCTTTTATCGTTGGACAAACAGTGCAAGTTCTTTTTATCTGGAAGATTGTACTGCCACTCAAACTCCGTTGGGGTGTGCGGCGGAGTCGTTCACACTGATGAGCAGAAGTTGATTTATATACGTCGAAAAGGTGTCACGTGTCTGTTTATATAGGATAGGTGTCGGGACCGTCCAAAAACTGACTTTTACGGGCAAATGGAATAAACAGTATTGCAGCAATGAGGTTTACTGTATAAACCACTTCACAAGAGCTTAACAACATTAACAGATTATGCTGGAAGTAATACATGTGGGGGGTTGAAAAAGAAAGTATCACTTGCTTATGCTTTTATGTACTGTGTGTGTCTCTATATATATATATATATATATATATATATATATATATATATATATATATATATATATATATATAGTGTGTGTGTAGTGTATATCATTAACTGCAAATAATTTTGCCACATATGTAAACCCTTTATCGAAGTGCCAAGATTTGATAATTCTGCTAAATTGTATGCCCAAATAATTTAAAAAACAAAATTTTCCCTTTAGGCCACAGTAAATATGTGGGGGGTGGTTTTTATTTTCAAGTACATATGTAGCGACTTACTTCCCTGGTATTGTTTACGTGCTGACCTGGTACATATGTAGCGACTTACTTCCCTGGTATTGTTCACGTGCTGACCTGGTACATATGCGGTGTTGCAGTGCTACCTAGGTGATGCGTTCCGCTGCGCTAGCTGTCCGTACCTAGGCATGCCTGCATTCAAGCCTGGAGAGAAGATCCAACTCACCGACAGACAGCTCAAGGCAGACGTGTAACTTTGCCGTAGCAACGGTGACCTACTGTTCCTGTGCACAGGTGGAGGAGAAAAAAAAATGATGCACTCCTGGCACCGTAGATTCACAACATTCTGAAATGGAATAAAAGTTCAGCTTTAAAGAAGAATAATCTATTTTTGTGTTGGGAACTTGTAATGTCTGTAAGTTTTATTTGTGAAAATGGTTGCTGTAATTTTAAGTATGTATTTGAATGTGGTGACTTGTTAATTTTGGAGTTGTCGGACATAGATGTTTTCCACACTGTGTCCAACTCATATTCCTGAAATTTTTTATATCTTATATGCTAATTCCTTATAGAGAAATTCAAGGTATACCATACCAAGGTATACCATACCAACAGGCTGCTCATAGACTTGAATGTGTAATGGACACTAGCACAGGTATTCACAAGTTCTTACTTGGAAGATATGAATGTGTAGTTGGAGAACACATTTTCTCATGTGGAGGCACTATCATATCATTTTTCTGGTTTCGCTGTCAATGTCGTGGGCGTGTGTGTGTGTGTATGTGCACACACGCACTTTCAACACTTGCTATTTAAACATGGAGGAAATGATCCTGGCCTATAATACCTAATTGCAATAGGGCTTCTGTGTATGAAATTATTTTGTCCAATATTTAACTTCCTGCCCCACTCCCTATTTTGTTCTGTGTGCACGCACATGTGCAGTTGTAATATTCAGGCAGCTGGTCCAGTGCAAAACTTTCCAAATGCGCATCCTGTTGTGAAAATGTGTTGTACTGTACTGGTGAGCAAAAAAAATTATTTTAACCACAATTTTGGTTTTTAATGTGCCATAAACAAAAATCTGGTATATTAGACATAAGGTTACTTGGTATGTATTGTCTGACTGTAGGAAAACTCAGCTTTCAAGTGGTTTTGTGATAATCCCACAGTGTCCATTGTAATATTACATCTGAATAGGTAAACTATTATTTACCCAAAAGGAAGATCCCCCCTTTTTTGAGGAAAAAATATTTAAACCTTAATTCAAGACTACCCTTGTGAAGTGTTGAAAAAATTATTTAGGTTGAAGTAGTTTTGCATGAATTTATGACAAACCCTTCAAGAAGAAATGCTATATATGAATAATATGATATAGCTATTTCATTTACTTTTAAAGAAAAGCCAATCACAATGAAATAAGTGTGTCTTACCTGGTTGTATGGTAGCAGCATTTTTCTTACACTAATATTTTTGTGGGTGTTATATATGTACCTATACGTGACTTGAGCCATTTTGCTTCCTAGCAAAGTGCTTCCTGTTTAGCCCCCCCACCACTCCCCCAAACTCAGATAAGGGGACCCTTGTGAAAGTTGACATGTACAGTCTCAGCATTACAAAAATATGTACAACCATAGGACACATTGTATTCATGCATGAAAAACCTTTGTCAAAATCGCCTAGGTTTTGAATTGAAAAAGATTCCCGAATTGTAGATGACACCTCATTTTTTCTATTCTTTTTCTGTAAAAAAACCTTTTCTTCCTTTCGGGTAAATACTGTAATCTCCTTCCCAGGCTACCATAGACAATGAATATCTCACCGGAATGTGATAGGGTCCAAATGTTTTGTTATTTTACAGCCTACCCCCCTAGTCCCAACCTTTAAAATTGTACCATTTTTGTTAGTTGTAGAGGCTATTCACACGGTAAAGTGAGCACTTTTTAAGGCCCTCCCAACAGGCATTAACTACTATTAAATATATTTTACTGCAACTTCACATGTTAACTTTTTAGAGTTTTGAACTTTATACATTGTATTTATTAGTTACATAGCAAATTCTATGCTAAAAAGTGGCGGAAAGATGGCAATTGGATGAAAGGGCCTTAAAAAGTGCTCACTTTATCGTGAATAGCCTATACTTGCGTAGTAAATATTAAGATTCTCCTGATACGTTGATACTTGCTGTTTTAGTAGAGTTTTCTGCTAGCCAGTGTATCACTTATCTGTAGAGCCACGAGTATTTCGGGAATTCATTCAGAGGCGAGGTAGACTCCAAACACTTGTTGTTTTCTCCTAATGCTGTGATTGGACGACAGTTGTTTAGACACGCCCCGTTTAACGGTACGCCAGTAATAAGCAGGGAGCAGTAGTGTGAGTATTTACAGTCCTGTACAGATGGTTTACTTGATCACAGCAACCAACAGGCCAGCAATATTATCTCGAGTATATAGAGGTCTGTCCAGCTTAGCTTGCTGCCACTTCAGTCCGCGAAATACTCGTGGCTCTACTTATCTGCAAGACTAACATGAGAGTACATTTGCTTGCTTCTGTCTTTTTAGCTCTAAAGGCCACAATCCTTTCTTTCTACAGCTTTTGCGAGATATAATTTTTTATACCCAAACGGGAACCGATATTGTGAAATCCTCTTACAATTTTGTTACAAATAGTTTTTATTATGTAGTCTAGTTTTTCCAACACAAAAAAGTGTATACTTTTATCCAATTGATTAATTAATGAAAATGTGTTTATTTAATAATAATTTAAAATTGTACAGTTTTTTGCATTGAAAAAATTAGACTATGTAATAAAAACAATGTGAAACAAAATTGTGAAAGGATTTTACAATATTGGCTCCCATTTGGGTACAAAAAGTTTATTATCGCTAAAGAAGTAGAAATGAAGGATCGTGGCCTTAATATTATTGTTAGTGGCATAGCTGCCTTTTCCACTCACCCTGTTCGCACGGTAGAAGGCTTGAGGTTTACTCTGAAGTGTAAATTTTGCGCACAGGGGAGACATTAAATTCTTTTTTAAGTTTGTATGAGAGTAGCATATGTTAAGTGCTTATAATTGCAGATGTAGGCAGAGTTTATGGAGTCTATAGGGAATGGAGCAAAGGTTGTCTGTTCAGTGTCCAGTTTTTTTTTCTTTTGCTGCTAACTACTTTTACTTTACTTTCCTAGGTGTTGTGAGCTCTGGTTGATGTAAGTCACTAGACTGACTACTAATTTCATTTTAAAAAAAGATGAAAAATTCGAGTACTCCCAGGGTGGTACACACACAACACAAAGACGGGCAAACATATTTTCCACGTAGATGCGTAGTTGCGATGTTTCGCTGGCTGGGCCACCTTCTTGAGGCTGCCTGAAGATGTTGGCCCAGCTAACATGCATCAGCATGGAAAATGTGTTTGTTGGACTTCGTGTATGCCTGTTTATCTACGACTACCATCCTGTGAATACTTGTATTTCTGTCTTTTTTTAAAATGTAATTTTCTAGGAGTTTGGCAATGTTCCTAGTAAAACATTAATGTTGCTTATGTAGGATTAAAGAGTGGGGATACATCTCTTTTACAGTATTGTTCTGAGGCACAGCTCTTTTGGTAGTATCAATTTGCACTAGAAAAGGCATCTTTATTATTCTTTCGTAATCTGCACAGTCAAAATCTGGTGCTTCTAAACAAAGTTCGTGTACGCTCTGTGAAAATAATTTTAATGTGACTGACGTGTGACATCGGTGGTAGAGGCAACCGCGTACGTCGCAACTGGTCAAGAGTTCTGTTTGTGCCGGACAGAGGCACGGGTTAACTTACGCTGCTGGAGCTTGTTATAGAGTCGGACGTGCTGCTTTCCTACACGGCACAAAATCAGGTGTAGGTTTCACTACTCTCTGCACTATGGGCGTGGGTGAGTTCACTGATTTACCTGACTGGTTCGTGGCCTGTGTTAGTTCCGGTCGTGCTCCTTCTCTATAGCCCACTGCCCTTGGGCGGTGGTGGTGGTGTGGCCAGAACTGGCTTGTTCCACGCGGTGGACTGGTGGCTCTTGATCCTCGGAAATAGCTATTGGCAACACCCAAGGGTGCTGGCAAGTTCTTGCCAGTGGTTGGGTATCTCGTGCTTGTTCCCGAGGGGTTAAGCTGCTGAAGGCAGTCAGCAGGATGTCGCAGATCACTCGGCTATGCTTGTCGACAATAGCTGCCTCGCCACTTCACACCACCTCTGTATATAAGGGCATAGGGAGAGAGACTACTGTCTGCCACCAGGGAAGAGACGCTAGCTAGGTGTACTGCCAACCGAGGCCAGGCCACCCACACGGCCCTCACTCCAACTGGCGAAGGTAGAACACGGTGAACTAGCTGGTCTGGTTGTCTAGCCGCCTCATGGATTGAGTCTCTAATTGTTGTGGCTCTACCGTACATGTGTACCAGGTGTCACTGGTCCACAGTATGGTTGTGCGAAAGTGGCTTTTTTTTCTCACGAAATGAAAATGGAAGATATGTTATAAACTTCCGTGCAACTGAAAGGAAAAAAATTTAATGAAAGCTTAACGAATTTCATAACATTATAGCAGGTTATTCATTATAACAAATTTGTCGGAAAATCAAACCAAAAAATGTAGGATATGGAGTATTTACCACAGGGAGTTTCTCCTACATTTAAATTTTCATTTTATGTAATTATTTCAGTTATAAAATAATGAAAACAAAGATGATTATTTACAAGCAAAAATTTTCTTCGCTGGTGTACTAAATGAATATTCAGTAAACACCTGAAAATTCATTGAAATCGAGAATTTTTGTTTCGTTAAAACTTTTGATAATCAAATTTCTTACCGAAACAAAAATGAAAGCTGTCATTTTTCATTTTCGTTTTATTATACAGAATGTTCGCACAACCCTACCACCGAATGTGTATGTTTATGACGTGTATGCACCCGGTTAAGGGAGCCAGTAGTCCTACACTAAGTTCAGTAAAATTGGTTTTCAGCTCCCGGTCTCCTTTGTTTCTCCAGCCGGCGGATAATTACAAGTTTATTCCCAAGAGGAATTGACCCGTTGCCGCACGTACTATCTCCTAACCTAGGCAAGTGAACTGGAACAGAAGTATTGTACACAAATCCAGGTGAAGGGGACCTGGTTCTTTCCTAGGCAGATGCAGCTAGGTTGCTATAAAAATAACTAGACCATAACTAATGCCGGTTGTCTAGAAGGGACTTGGGGGGTGGACTTCAGGGAGGTATCAAAGAAAGTCTCCGGGGGTTGCTGAAGTTCCAGATCTGGCTAGTAGAGTTGGTTCCTCGTGCGAAGCTCCAGAACTATAAAGTGATGGATCGAGCTGCAGTAAGTCAACTGGCGTTTCTCGGCCCGTGCTCTCCCCTACATGGAAGGCCTGCTTCTGCTCCCTTCGACTGTGGTGCTCCTCCCGTAGCGGCACATGCCACGATCTATTGAGAGAAGTCGGAAGTGCAATTTTAGTCAATTCCTGGTGTCGTGCGTTGCGTTGTACCACGGAGCTTAGGGGCAGAGCTTGGCTGGCTTCAATCACACATGCTGGGAGAGTGACTCCAGACATGCGATGTCTAGAAAAAAGGAGTGAATGGCCTTGCTTCTGTATTCTTCGGTGCCCCGCATCTAGGGGTAAGGGCAAGCTGGTTGGTTTCGAAAGCCAGTCTTCCTAGGTTCAAGCCCCGCTCAAGGTGATGCGATACCACAAGAAGATGAGACAGAGTTGTGTAATTGTAGTAGTGTCAGTATGCATGACACGTCAAATGTAAAGGGTCACAACCTGCCAATATTTATTTGTAATAATGCTATTTATGCTGTACCTCTTGATGTGTAATAAAGAACATGCAAATAATTTAAATAAAGAAAATTTATTTATTGATAATTGTGGTTTATACAAGATTATAATTAAGATGCATGGTTGTGCACAGAGATATTAGAGTGAAATTTTTAAGATTTTGTAAGTATCCCGTAGTACTTGCCTGCTACCAAGGAAAAGCAGGTTTAATTCCCTGTGGGGTCACCCAGATTTTCACATCTTATTTCCCCTGCTCTTGCATTTCGCGGTTGCTAGATATTCACAGTCACCAGTGCTCACTGGTGGAGGGGGGGGGGGGGGAGATGGGCAGCTCTTAACATCGAGGTCTTAAGAACCAATGAGGGTGAAGTAAGATAAGCATGGAGCATCACCAGAATGTAACAACCGGGGGAAACAGGAGATCCCTGAGTAAACCTGCTGCATCATGCAGCACAATTCCCACATACGAATATCTGGAAGTGACCCCACCAGGAATCAAACCCAGTTCACATGTGGTTGGCGAGTAGTCTTACCATGGACAAACGAAAGAACTCTGTAATATTGTGTAGGATATTTTGGTTTTGCTAGCTGCCAAGCTTTGGTTATAGGTATCTAATTAGCGTGAAACAAGCTTAATGAGAAGGCATGTTCTTCAGAGTCTTAAAGCAGTATGGTGCTATTTCTTTAAAACAATGTAGACTTTTCTTGGTAGCTTATTTCATGAAAACTGTATTCAAGGCTATTGTATGGGCTGCAGTTGAGATGTCTACCATTGGTGTTGTGAACACTGGCATAATAACATGAGCACAAAGTTTCTGTCGCAAGCACAATAAGTTAAACATCAGGGAGATGCGATAGTTATGTGGGTCAATGTCGCCCTTATCCCTCCCTCGCTCCCTCCCTCCCTCGCTGCTGCGGCTGCACATAGACCACTAATGTTACTGGTGGCAAGAATTGTAAGTTTTATATATATATATCACACACACACACAAAAAAATTGATGCATTGCTCGAACTACACTTTTTTCATAAACTACTTGAATTTTGGAATATTTGTATTTTCAAGTTATTCGTAATCCAGATTACATTATTAGCCATTGTGGCCAATTTTAAGGCTTTTCTCTCAAGGTCTCCTGTAACTTCATGAAAGGTAAGTTTGATGGTGTAAACTCATGTGTAAATGGTTTGGTATGGTCAGGTTTATTTTTGACATAGTCGCAAGCCTAGTCTAATCCTTTAAAATACATATTCTTGAATCTCGAACCCAATCCTAATCCAGGTTACCAGAAAATTGGTCTCTTAGAAATATTTTTCTGCAGTGAGGATAAACTAAAAATACAAGTACTGATAATTCTAATAGTAAATGCACAAACTAAACAAACATCATTCTAGGTAAAATATTTACATACGTTGTTAGGGCTGATATCTCATGGGTTGCTTCTGGGAATGTGCCACAAGTTGACACTCCAAAGTAAGATAAAATATGTGTAAAGTTTGTGTGCATGCTCTGCAGACTTTGTTTTCAATTAATAAATGCATTGTTTTCCTGTTCACTTGTGATGTTAAGTGTGCTTGTAGTATTGTACACATTTTTTTTTAGCAGAAAGATAAGGTAGGAATAGGTTGCTAGGCTAACAATTACATTACAAAAAGTAGACAGAATGCACAAGTACTCACTGTGCAGTGCTTGTAGATACATGCACGACGTTTCACTGGGTAGACCAATGTCGTCGGGCAGCGAGCGGTGGTTGACGAACCGTAAACCTCGCAGCCAGTAGACAAACTAAGGTGAGGTGTGGTGGGAAATTTGAAATATGGCGGAGAGGTCATCTTATGTTTAGGCCAGGTGTCTTTTTGGATTTGGTGAGGTATTGGTAGGCCATTTCTCAGCATTGCAGTTTTGCACTATTATTAGATGATGGTAGAGTCTCACCACTTTGATTGTGTAACAGGAGTCAAATTTCTGGCTGTGAGATGCTGGATGTGCTGCAATTGGCTTCTCCTGTAAATTTACATCTGCCCCAGCTGTGGCTTGTTGGGTAACCCTAAGGTTACTGGAAGTGGCTGAGGGACTTCGTTTGATTCCAGGCGACGTCAAGTTTGGCCACTACGACACACTTTTCAGATACTTCTAATAAATTAGGCAGTGAGGTTTCAACTCTTACGTGCCGCCCACTTAAGACCTAGTATAGTACTATTTCCTTCAAGTACAATATATATCCTATCATTGTACTCAATGCACTGTAGCTAGTAGATGAGATTTTGTGTTGCACATTGTAGCTGCCTTGGATAGGATAGCTGTGATTGGTGAGCCTGCTATAGCGTACATCACAAGCGCTACAACGTGAAATATTGCAAGGATGAGACCCTCCTCTGGGGATGGTGATATTACTGACTGGCTACGGGGTGCGCCAGTTTGTTTCGAAGGTTGAGGGATTGTATTTAGGCATCCCTTATGTTTTGCTTCCCTTATTAATTTAATTTTAATTTGTTCAAAATGTAAATTAGAAACTGTATAACCCAGAAACACAGCTGTAGATAAGAATCAAAAATATATTATAATTCATTAGGGATGTATATAGTATACGTTTGTAGACAAAAATAGTACCCTGACACTTCTAGTTGTTATACCTTTGCTAACTTCACAAGTGCCAATGTTAGATAATGATCACACAATCTTATTGACTGCATAAACAATATTTTTCATGGAAGAGAACTTTAAATGCCATCAGATCATGTCGGTGAACTATCTGTAGAGGTGACTTAATTTTTTTGTGTGTACATATTTCCATGCATGCAGGAATGTACGTACGTGCTTGCACGTGTGTGTGTGCGTGCGTGCACGTGCATGCGTGTCTCTCTCTCTTTCTTCTCTCTCATCTTCTTCTTCCATCTTCAGCAACCCAGACTTCGTTTCAAAACAGCTAATCCACTAGGGAACAAATTCATATGTTTCTGTTACACCACATTTAATGCTGCTGTCATTTTGTACATTGGATATATATATATGTTTTTAATAATTAAAATCTAACAAATGCTGCTGCAGTTATTTAGCTGTTTACCATATAGTGCAGAACATAAACAAAATGTAAACTACTGTATTTATGTGTAATTATGGCATGTTGCAAATAAAATTATAGGAAACTGAAAATTTCTCGTGACTGTAACACATTTCTATGGTAAAAGTTCATATGAGATCTGTATTGCTGAAAAATTTGAGTACAAGGTGTGTGTGGAAAATATCTACCAAGCCATGTGTCTACATATTGTGATAGTGTTGGGCGTACATCATTTGTGTAGCCTTATCATTTTGTTGATGTTGAGGGCCAGTTCATGTCTCGCATGTTCAAAACAATTAATTAACTTGTTGAGACGTCCAGTCAGCCACCTGGTTTTTTAATGCTAAAATGCCAAACTAAAATCACTTCCAAATTTGTTTTTACAGATTGAATGTCAGAAGTGAAGGTTTGGTGAGAAGTGGGTTTTGTTTGTAATGAAAGAAAAATGTTTGTGATGGGAATATTGACTGGCCATCCCTCCCTAGCCAATGTAGATGATGCACAGTATCTGCTAAACGATATTGGGTCATGTGACCATTTAGTAAACAAACATGGCCAATTACAATTAGAACATGGCCTCAGTGTCCAATACAGAACAAGAGACACGCGTACTGCATTCTGGCAGTGTGTTTCTACATGTAACCATATTTCACGTGTATAACCCTGGATTTGCTCAGCTCGTTTTGCTGGAAAAATTGTTATCCATCTTCTAGGTGTGACTTAGTGCTGTGTTACTGCCATCTCTTTTTACATCTGAAGAAATTTCTTGCTGATTACAAGCTAGGCAGTGATGATGAAATAAAAGAGGATTTACACAAATGATTAAACATGCAGGAAGCAGAATCTGATAAACAAGATGCTTCAGTATAAATATAAAAAATTTTGTGAAACATTTTTTCTACCTTATACTTTACCATATATTTTTTATAGTTAAACAGCACTACTTTCTAGGGGCACCTTGTAGATTAAGAAATGTGGTGCTATTTTTAAAACTGTTCTTCCCAAAAGTTAAATTCAGCAGGCAGTCAAACAATGTATTACTGGAAGTGAGGCAGACCCCTTAAAAGGTAACTTTGTACTTTGGTATGCATGCAAACATTTGATATTACTCGAGAAGCACAATCAGCTTGATCACAATGCTGTTGCTCTGCAGTGCACGGCACGGGAACGCAAAGCCCACGCACTCTGCGTTGTCTGCAGTGCGCGGTCTCTGCCAGGATTGCAGTCCGCACAGTCCTGCAGGGTCCCACAGCCGCGACTCCAGCACCTCCCTCCCTGACACGACCTGCACCTTGTGCCTGAGGGGGAACGGCCAG
This sequence comes from Dryococelus australis, assembly GCA_029891345.1. Classification (NCBI taxonomy): domain Eukaryota; kingdom Metazoa; phylum Arthropoda; class Insecta; order Phasmatodea; family Phasmatidae; genus Dryococelus; species Dryococelus australis. The sequence goes on from CM056993.1 coordinate 8,634,215, forward strand.
CTGAGGGTACGGTCATAGTTCCCGGGAGTCAGCCCTGCGTACACGGACATGGCCTGGCCCGTGCCACGCAGGCGCAGGTACATCCTGTAGCCGCGTGGGAACACATAGAAGCTGGGGCTTCGCAGGGTCTCTCGCTGGAGCCCCGTCACATTCCACCTGTACTCGAAGACTCTCTTCTTGTGTGTGCTGCCTAGTGGATTGTAGTCAGCTCTCTCTTCGTTACGGATCTGCTGCTTGTAAACTAGTGTTTCTGCAGCTTTCTCATCCCTGGAAACAAACGTGTATACTGTAATGACACAATCAATCATTCTTCACACAAACATGCATTATTTTGATACCTGAATAGATTAATAATATTGTACGAATTAAGAACTTTGTTTACCTTTGAGGGATGTCCTGTATCATCCGGGGTTGGAAGATATATTCATACTGCTTTCCATGTTCTGCAAGTTTCTTTGCCAAGCTGGAGATAGTATCCTCTATATCTTGTAGTTTCTCAGTCATTTGCTGCTCAAAATGAAGCATTTGTCTCTCCATGTCCTCTAAAACAAGATAGCATAGTTTAAAGGCATATTAAGAGCCATATGTAGAGGGGAATCTAGTTGTCGCTACCACCATGGCCAGATAAGTAAGTGTGGGGCTCGTAGCACAAGACAAGACGAGAATTTACTGATATAACTAATGAACCTATTGTGGGTGCAATTAATTTATCTTCTTAATAGCCGAGTTGGTAGGCAGGACTTGTCTGAAAGCGATATCATTAGAGATGAAATCAGAAACACATGCATCAGTAGTGAGACAGTTACAAATATACGCATGCCTTACCCGGGACTTGAACACAGAAAATCTTGTACTCTAAGTTTGTGTGCAAGCAACTGCATTACGGAGGTCAGATTCCGAGCATCAACTTTGGATTTAATCAGTCTAATGCTTCAAATGATAAAGTTTACTAACCTAGAATATTTACAGTGCTGTCATTTTGAAAATAAGTGTCTGAGCCACTTAGAACATGTAAGTTTACATGGCTTACTGTAGCACTACTTGTGTGAAGAATTTGGTGGAAATTGTTTTGATTGATCCTCGAGATACGGCATAAAAAGTACAAATTTTTCTTGCGGCGATCTTCATAAATGGACGACTATGCCTTTTACCCACTTACGTGTCCCTGCGATGGCACCTTCAGGTCAATTTTTTTTTTGCAAATGGGCATTAATTAGTCTCTAATTTTCAAAATAGTGGTAATGCACATATTTAGGTATATTTAGTATATCAACCATAATATGCTGACAATTTTGACCAAGTAACCACATTTTACCCCCCATTTTGCAAGATAGCACCACATGAAGAAACAAAGCTTTTATGTCATATCTTGGGAAATTTTTTTTTCAGATTCATATCAATTGTAGCAAATGAGTACCACTGTGACACTTTATGTGAACTGTAATGTTTAAAGCAGGTCGGGCACTTATTTGCAAAATGGCAGCCACAAAAACCATTTCAGCATGAAATTCTATATCATCGTAACCATGCAATAAATTTAAACTTAACTTTGTATGTTCTCTGTGTATATTACAACTATCAAATGTGTGTGTGTGTATAACTAGTCTCTTTTGTTGGCCATTTTATAAGATAACGCCACTTGAATAAATACTTTTTTAATGTCATCCGGGGAAAAAATTTACAGATTCATATCTAGAGTAGCAAACAAGTTCCGTAAGCAGGGGTGACTGTGGCTCAAAAAATTACATTGAAATGTCCTCTATTTCTGTGGGACGTTTCAGATATTCAGTTGTGCTAATTGAATCACTAAACATTACAAATAGCCTCTTTGTAATGGAAGAAAATTTAAATAACTGCTAAAAATCCTGTGTCACATCACCTCCCGTGTCACGAATTAGCACTGTAGTAGGTGATGTAAACCGGCATGTTTTCAATATGGTGGCTATATTAACAATTTGGCTTAGTATAGCGTATATAGGTACGAAACTACAAAACAAATTTCAACTTAATTTTGTATACTGGCTGTAACTTTTACATCCATTAAACATGTTTATTCCATGCCTTATTTCGTCGCCATTTTGTAAGATGGTACCACATGAAAAATTCAGTTTTTAGTTTGACTCAGGAAACAATCAATCGGTTCCACTTTAAATTTTGGCGAAGGAAATGTAGTATGGTAGGGAGGTAGGCCATATTAACTAATGTGTTTTAAAAGAGCCAGACATTTTCAGAATGGCAGCTGTATTTATTAATTTAGCGTAGTATGCCATATCTTCGAATATATGTAACTGATTATAACTTAATTTTGAACACTGACAGTATCTATGACAATCATCGAATGCACTAATATAGGTGCAGAATGGAATTGAACTCTACCAGTAAACTTCGGCAGGTGATGCCTCATAAAAAAACAGGTTGTGTGTGTATGTAGAGAAGGATAGATAGAGAGATACACACATATATATAGATACATATAGTGATATATAGAGATAGATAGATAAGAGAGAGAGATATGGATAGCGATAGAGAGAGATGGATAGATGGATATCTGGAGTCTATTCCAAAAGGATGTAACCAAGCTTGAAAGTTTTGCTGAAGCAGATATTTATTGCTTGTTTCACAGCCAGAATAAGAGAGAAATCTCCAAGTTTCTGGATAATGCATTATTGAATGACGAAGTGCAAACCGTAAAAAAATTGGGCACGGTTATCACCCCCCTTCCATAAAAACAGATGGGTTTGTTTCAGATTTGTGCATTTAAAAAAATAACTCCATAAATTTTGTTATTTACTGCGTCTTAGTAATCTACTGTACGTGGTAAATTAAAAAACTGTTGTATATTTAAACGCTTAATGCCACCATTTTAGAGAAAGTAATACATAGTGATCTAACAATTTAAATTTTGCAATTCATTATGCATTAATTACTCAAAAATGATGGCATGTAGCAGTGAATTTCAAGGAGGACTTTTTATCAAAATGTAAGGTCTATTTTTAATCTGCCGGGAACTACCCAAAAATGCTACATAGTTACATTTGTAAGTGCACATGTGTGGTTCCAGTCTATCAGTTTTTAATGGCAGGGGCTTGATACCAGCAAACAATTTTTTTTATGGTGTGCACTTAGTTTAATAATGAATTGTCCAGAAACTCTGAGATTTACTTCTCATTCTGGCTGTGTTACAGAGCAATAAACATCTTCTTTCAGCTAAACTTTCACAAGTGCAGTCACACCCTTCCAGCTGTAGGCCTCATGTGTGTGTGTCTATACATACATATATATATACGTACATACTTACGGTATATATATTTAGGAAACAACCAAATATGTCATACATAAGATGATTTTTCAAAGGTTTAATTCAAAAAGTGCGATGAAACCACGAATAAGCCTTACCGATACTAAGTTTACTTTTACTGCAGGCTGGGAAAATCAAAGTTACAAGTTTCGCAATCAATAATCTTAGCTCTGAGCAGATAAGCACTAGTGTTGTGGCAATGTACAGTCTGTTCGTGGTTCCTTCACACTTTTTGAATCAGATCTGCCTGGAATGAGCTTTACAATAATTTTTATATACCTTCTCGTGTATGGAAAATTACATCTTTAATTTCGTAAATAAATACACACACCGATTTGCGCACTCTAGCAGGTGATAAAAGAACTATGTAGATGGTGGAGTAGAGTAAATGTGACTAATCGAACAAGTGTGAGTAATTGGTTGAACAAGTAAGAGAGAAAATAGAGAGAGAGAAGGAAAGAAAGAAAGCAAATGCGAGAGACAAGAGAGAAACGAAAGAGAGAGAATGAGAGAGGCAGACAGAAAGAGAGAGAACATGGAATGATAGAGCATGAAATATCGAGACAATGATTGTATGACATCACGATCGTATGCATCTTGAAAAGACGAGTTCAGTGATATATAACATGTATAACTTGCTTGGCTGTGTTTCTAAATGTGCCATGTATGGAAAGTGTTAACATAAAAATAGATGCCTTATTTTTTGTTGAATTGAAATTTTACTTATATTTAATTTATACATAATATTTCATTTATAATTAATATGAATAAAGCAGGGAGAAAATAGGTGTGTTGGTAATGCCTAGTAAGAAATAGCCCTGATGTAAAATATTAACATACTGAGTGCGCAAGCATTTGGTGCATTGTCCCTTTGGTGCAGTTTTGAAGACTCGGTTAAGCTTTGTTTGCATGAGGCGGAGGAATTTCCTGGAATTAAAAACTTAGTAGGGTTTCAAAAATGTTGGAAGTTACCGAGAATGGACTAAATAAAATTTTCTCTTTTTCATACGTTAAAAAACAGTTTAATAGAAATAAACATAAATAAAATATAAAATAAGTAACTAAGACAAATATTTCTCTTTTAGGGTTCACTTAGCTTAGAATTTTAATTAAAAGTTGCATTTTGGAAGACTGTGCAACTAGCGCAGAAATTCTCCGTATGTCCAACTGTCCCATATGAAATCTCATGTGTTCCTAACCTGCGTAGAATTAATTTTAAGGTGTCCGCCTGGTCGAAGTAATTTAGCACTTCTGAGGCCTAAAAGCATGGAAGCGCTAGGGGCGACCGAGACGTGCGCATCAAATCTCTCATCGCCTCTACGCACAAAGCACTGAACTGGCGTGCAATCTTGCCGTATGTAACGCGCCTCAATGAAATTTTCAGCGGAGACCCTACCATTTTATGACTTAATAATAAAAATAAAGGTTTGATGCACGTCCCTATTTCTTTTTTAATGTTTTGTACCGGAATGTCCATGCCTAAAAACGACGGTAAAACACCCGTTCGAGACATTTTCACTATCACAAAAACCCGCTTTAGAGAGAAATGGAGGAACTGGAAAATGCACACAGACGTGTAACGTTCCTTAAATGCTATTCATAAGCACACCTCACTTAGGCCCGTTAGACGGTTTTTTAATAAAACGTTTTTTTTTTTTGCTGAAACTCTGCACAAGATTCAGTGACCTACCCCATTGAGAGTAGGGTGGACCCCATTCCCGCGGGAACCCCGCGTCCAAGATCAAGAAGCGAGGGTGCAATACGGGCGACACTAACACGCACTTCTAGTGCCTCATCGCTCCTACGCGCAAGACGTGCAGCGTTTCCGTCGTGACGCTGTACTGTGCAAATTAGATCTGTAACATTGGAGGAGTTTTATTACACGTGATAGACCACAAATGAAACTACGTCCGTATATTTGTACTTTTCTCTTGCCGCTTCAGGAAACTGCATAGGCAAGCTTCGAAAATACGATATTTGACCATCTTCACGAAATTTTTCCTCCAAGAATACACTTTATATAACAAAAGTAAAAAAATTAAGGGCATAGATTTTTTTTTCTGACAAAAAGTCGTATTTGCAGAACATTTATTTGCCGAGATACGCGTATTCGCGCAAACAACTATTTCACAAAAAATGCGGGATTCTGTCCCACTCTTATGCCTGGTTGCACCATCGTGGTTCGAAACTCGATATGAGATCGTATCTAAGATCGACAAAGAAAACTGTTGCACCATTCGAGTTCAGAGCTGGACTGGAGATCGAGATGCAAGTTCATTTCGATCCGAGATTAACAGCCACCGTCGACAAATGTAGTTTGAAAATACGCCAACAGATAGAACTACGCCCGTTTACGTGGAAAATTAACACAACATTTAACGCACTTCGATATTATCCAGTAAATTTTGTACAATAATTCACTTAAAACAGATCAAACACCGCACATCTAGTTATCTATAGTGATAAATATGCCTACTTCCATGACGTCATATATTACGAACCAATAGCATATTTATCTCATCCTGGTTCGGAACTAGGATCATTCGGTCTCGAATCAGGGGAGATGTTGGTGCAATCGGGCATTAACCATACTCACTGGTGCTACAGACGGAGCTTAGCTCGGCGCGCGCTGTCGCCTCGAGCTGCGCCGTGGTGATGGTACACGTGACAAACTGCGTGGAGGCGTCTGCCAGCGTCGCGACGCCCGCCAACAGCAGCAGCACCACGCCCCACATGCCACTGCCGCGTCAGTCGTCTTCTTCCCTCTGAACAGTCTTCGCGCTCCCTTCTATCCCCTCCCTTCCAACCATCTCACCCCTCGGCTCCTCCTTCAGCACGAGAACACCCGAGCACTCGCTCGGCCGTCTCCGTCGCGGGAACTCGCCGCACCACGCTCCACATGCCACTGTCGCGTCAGTCACCGCCATTTTACATCACTGGGACGCTACTCCCTCAGCGCGGGGGTAGATCGGTCCCTTGTGAGGGACCTTGGCCACCCAGTTGGTTATCAATTAGTTTGCGGAGGCGAGGAGAAGCTAACCCCCTCCCTCCTCCGCACCCATCAAAATTATTTCAAGCTGCCAAGCAACATTATTGTACAGGATTCCCAGGGTAGCGCCTGGGAGCTGTTTCCATGACTGATTTTTACTCTCTTTTTCCCTGCCTGTACGGGATAAAAGAGAGTGGAGAAGTTAATTGATTCTATCAGCGCGGAATTTTAAAGTTCAGGACTTGTGAAGTACTGTCACGAGCTCCCTGTGAGAGAGCTAGCGACAGTTTGGTATAAAAAGCGGAGGTTAATAGCCAAATGAAGTTAAATATTCGATAAAAGTAGCTTTCCCATGACTGGAGTGGCAAGGGTTTATATAATTAAATTAATTATATGTATATGATGTGAATTTAAGTTTCGCGAAAATTTAAATCAGTGTTATTGGTTCAGTTTTTGTAATTACTTCATATCTCATATGTTATATTCAATTAAATAATCTAATTGGTGTGTGAGTGCATGTCTGAATGTACCGTGACGAGCGGCTAAAAGTTAGGTAAAACATGTTAACTCGGGGAAGTCCGAGAGCGATATGGCTGGCGCGATGCTAGCGCCAACCAGTCCTGTCACAAGGTAGATGTTTGTCCCGGACCGATCGGAAAACTCCGGCCAGTTTCGGGGCCATTTTTCTGTGAAATCGGGCTGTATTATTGCGTTTAATTTCGCTCGTCATAGTGAGTAATGTAAATGTTAAGTGTTTCGGAGTCGCTCCAGTTCAGAGTAGGGGAACTTGGCATATACGGGTCTAGTTGACAGGCTAGGGGGCCGCAAATGACGCCATGGCTTCGAGAAGTAGCCAGGTTCTCTCATGTTTTTCAGTGGTGTTGCGGAGTTTTTGTATGTAGGGGTAGAAATGAGCCATGAGCGAGGCGAAGTCGCATGCTCTAAGGAATTCCATGAGTTCATGGAAATCCTGCATTACGTTTCGCATCTCTCCTGGCGAATTTTGCTGGCGAGGGCGGGACTGCGGTTGTGTGTTTGGCATCGCAGGGGTGTCAAGAGTGGGAGCTGGTTTGTGAATATTCGCAGAGAGTGCCTGCGAATACGTTTTGCCAGGCTGTAATGTCCTGACTGGAAATCTGGACGGGGCAGGAGGTTGTTTTGCGGTTTTTGTCGCGATTTTCGTAGCGGCAGCAGTAGTTCTTTTCTGCACCAAGTCCAGGAACTTGGGGCAGGCTTTTGATAGGGCTGTGTGTTCGCCTGCGCAGTTACTGCATGTAGGCTTGGAGTTGTTTTTGATTGTTGCGCAAGCACTCTCGGGGCGAGGGCCGGCGCAGTGAGGGCATTTTGTCGGCATGGAACAATGATTTTTTGTGTGTCCTAAAGCTAGACAGTTGCGGCATTGTGCCACGTCTGTCGGCCGTTTCTGGTATTGGCGGGGATGAACTATTGTCATGTTTATCCTCGTGACAGAGTGCAGAGGAGGGAGAGAAGTGTTCTGCGCCGCCGTGACGCAGAAAAAACGTTGCGGCTCCAACGTGAATTTCGTGGGGTCTGTTTCATCTTGGATACGTTTTTTAAATTGATAAATGTGCTGGATTGAGTATCCGGCACATTCCAGGTCCGACTTGATGTCCGCAATGTCGGTTGTGGTGTGGAGGTCAAAAACGACTTTCTGTGGGAGCTCGGCAGCTTGACAGAAAGTAAAGTAATGTATGTAGTTCGCTTCTAGCATTGTGCGAGCAGCTGTGAAAAAGTTAATGTTTTTGGTCAGGATTTGTGTTCCGCGAGCTGTGGGGAGGAGGGAGAACCCGTCCCTACTAATGGCTCGCAGTTTCTGGACAAGTAGGTTGTATTTTGTGGTGTCAGGAACCACTAATCTGTACTGTTTTTGTTTTTTCTGACGTGTTTGTGGTGCAGCCGTTTGTGTTTTGTGAGTGGAGATGCTTGAAGAGCCGGGACGATCAAGTGCTGAGGTTTTTTCCGTTACCTCCTTAAGCGGGGAAAACCTATTTTGTGTAGGTATGGCGTTTGTATGTGCCTCGGACGACACAGAATGGAGACGCTTGTTCTCCTGCGTGGTTGTTCTGTCAGCTTTACGTTTGACTAATTGGAAGTCGGTTTCCATGTCAGAAGTGTAATTTCCTGCGGCCGGTGTTGACGATCGGGAGGAAGTTGGTGTGGACATTGTTGACGTGGACATTGTTGGCGTCGTCGGTTCCCCGCCCGCCGCCATGACCCGTGAGGGTGGTGGGGGAGGGGTAGGCTCGGTGTGGAGCGACTCTCGATGCTGTGTTGTTTGCAAACTGCGAGAAAGTGTTGTTAAAAAAGTATCTAGATCGGTGCTATACAGAGTGATCGCTGACCCACTAGGGGCTAGGCTCAAGATGACCTGTTTCCAGGCCGATCACAAAGTACAGGGTGTATGCCACGAGCTAAAATGCTAATAGTCGCTAATAGTCGTATTCAGCCAGAAGAAGCAGAGACGCACCCTCCTTAGTCGAAGGCGAAGTCAACACTGTGAGACGATTGCTGTCGAGTCAGTCTTCTTCCCTCTGAACAGTCTTCGCGCTCCCTTCCATCCCCTCCCTTCCAACCATCTCACCCCTCGGCTCCTCCTTCAGCACGAGAACACCCGAGCACTCGCTCGGCCGTCTCCGTCGCGGGAACTCGCAGCGACCCACGAGATCTGTCTCCCGCACCATGGACTAAAGGTGGGTTTACGATTCGAGACTCGAGAGTTAAGAATTATACTAAGTGACTCGATAAGCACACGGAAAACTAACAGTAAGAAGATTCGCAGTTTATGATTGGATTAGCAACTGTTAAGTCTAGCCAATCAGAATCGTAGAAGACGAAAGCAGCCGACATAACCTGGAAATATGGACAAGAGTGAAGATTATTTAAATATATTTAATTACTTGTGGTCACTGCTTGTGTAAACGTTTTGAAAAACTCGCGATATCTTATAGAAGGGAAAGCCGATGCAAACATTGGGCATTTACATCAATACATCTGAAAATGTTAATTACAGCGAATTCAAAAACCTCTTCCAAGAAATAAAACATAACCATGAACAGTTCTTTAAATTAAGAGGATACTCTCTCGATTAAAATATTTACTTTCATACGAATTCACAATAAGTCATAACCTAAATACATTATGTAGATACAGTTTCCCGCCAAAAACAAATGCCAGTGGGCTCTTGTTGGCTTCTTCGTCTTGACATATAGTTAAGACATTAAATATAAATATAACGATATGTTAGTCACCCCAAGAACGCACACGACAGTCATTAACTAATACCCTTGAATACATTGAATGTGAATCATATCTTCAACACACGGCGAACTTATTTTGTTAAGATAATCGTAAACTACCTTGAAGATGAGGTAGACCGCTTATCCGTCTTCTACGCGTGTACCCAACGTTGATCTACCCCAAACATACACAGCTGTCAGTCACATGGTCAACGCTGATTAACATATATGTTTGTATCGTAATTTTCAAAAGACAATCATTTTTATACATGAGTAAATTACTTTATCAATTTTATTTCAATCAGACTGCATTACAATTTGGTTAGGGGAAGTATACAAACATCTGAAAGCACTTGTGTACTAAAGATTCTTCTGATCTCAAGTCCAATCTGGGGCCACGGTGGCTGAGTGGTTAGCATACTCGCCTCCCACCAATGCGAACCGGGTTCAATTCCCCAACCGGGTCACCAGATTTTCGCAAGTGGGGTTCGTGTCGGACGGCGCCGTTGTCCGGCAGGTTTTTTCTCCGGGGTATCCCGTTTCCCCCACCCCTTCATTCCGGCGTCGCTCCGTACTCGCCTCAAGACCACTATGTTAAGAGCCGCCCAAATCCCTACACTTACTCACTCACTCAAATCCAATCCATGCTGTTTTTGCTAGTCGTGTCGGCAGAAAAGCAGTTCAATGTCGGGACACGGAGATTGGTTGTGCGCAGCCAGCGAGATCGGTCTGCCTCATCTGTAGTCTGTAGTCGTTACAGTCCGTCCACAGTAGTTACGTCCAACTTTTCTGAAGCCCCGCTAAGTTTGTACTTTCAGAATATTCATCCGCCCCACGCCACCAAAGTTTCAACCAAATATAGAAAAATTACACCAAAGGGACAACGCACCTCATTCGTTCACATTCTGTATATAGATATTTTGCATAAAAATGGTTCTTACTAGGCGTTACCAGTTACCTAGTAGGCGTTACCTATTTCTCTGTCTGGTTTCATTCATATTACCGCTAATTGATAGAGAAAATATAAATGAAAGTTCTATGTTAATGGGATCTTCAAATTAAGAGCAAACTCGCATTAACACCTTTCTCCGTACATGAAGTGACACGGTTGGCCGCCCTATTTTCCCTGTCAACTCTTTTACAGTCGGGAATTTCTAACTTTTCTTGAAGAAATATTGAGCAACATGGCCTAAGTAACAAAGTCTGTCTGTTTGTCGCAACTGCCCAGGATCCACTGCTTACGTGTAAAAAAAAGCACACAAATATTCGTCTGCAGCGATTCAGTGCCTAGCACATAGGCAATACTATCTACACTCGCGTACAAAACGCTGCGTGTCTACTGCACAGACGGCTGCCTATTTGTTTCTGGCGACAGTTTGTATGTATTCATTGTATTGTACTTTTGAATGGTGTTTTTGCAAATCGTAAAATAAGTGAAACGGAATTACAATTCTTCGAATAATGTGTTATGTCACCGTCCGTGCCTCTGTACAAGTACCAGTCGTATGTGCTGCGTACCTAGCAGGCATTTATACCTACCACATCACTTTTGCCTTCTGATATCTCGTAAACGGTGAGGGCCATTTATGTTACGCAAGTGTTACTGCTAAAAAAAAACAAGCATCACACGTTCACAATTCCCGACGGTAAAATCTTTGTATGCAACAGGAGAGTGGCCACCCCTGATATCTTCATTACGGAGGGAGGGGGGGGGGAGAAGTTATTCATACGTGTTTGCTCTTAGGTTGACGTTCCCGGTTCACCTAGCCCTTTGATAGATAAAACAGTTTGTCTGTTTACAACAAGACTGGATCGTGATGTAACTCCCACAATCGTCAAACGAGGATTAGGTAAAATTGGAAAAATGTGCATTACGGCATTCGATTTCTCTGAACAAGTCCTCACTGATACAGCTAACTTCCGCCCCACTATAAAGTAGCTTCGGAACCATAATATCGCAGATATTCAAATTTATTTCTGGACATAAATATATCCTGGAGTTCGGTAAAACTTCATTTTCGCGAAGTAAAAACTCTCTGTCTGATTCGTCTGTTATCAGAGTCAATATGCTAGTAGAATTATTGAACTATTTACAAATATCAGCTTCATTAATTTTATCTTTCGTAATATAACCTTGATCCATACCGTACACTAAATTTGTCTCCACGGGAACATACCGGGTCAGCGTTTGGAGACGCTCGTCACCATCCCTGTCTAGTTTACCTTACCGTTTCCAGTAGATACAGAGTTTGGTGTTTGAAATTTGCGACTGACTTATAGTAGGCGGTACTGCCGGAGAAGGAAAGGCTGGAAACATCTCAAGTTTTTGTGTTGCTCAGAATTTTGTGTCATCCTTAGTATACCTTATTCAATACCAAGTGCAGAGTGAATACATAACACCGCAGTTTGTTTATAACTTAAAAGCTAGTACGTATTCCCGCCACCAGATACCAGTCAGTCTGCTGGAAAACGCGAGTCTCCAAAAATCTACAGTTCACCGGAATAAAAATTCCAACCTCCCTCCCCCTCCCTAACTCGAGAAAAAACGTTTGATTTGAACCCTGGGGTACAGATGTCTTTCAGAGATCAGAGTAAAGCGAAACAGAGTATTATCTGAAAGTTATTAACTTGAGCAATGATATTGGACTAATACACTTCCCTGCATGCCATAGCAACACTCTGTTAAGAAGTGATAGAACTATATTTGTAGACAGATGGAAGGTTGCTAAGGAAACTTCAATGAAGTTAGTTACAGGCTGTGCGAAACTGAAGCTGACCAGAACTCAACTTACAGGCTTGTATCTAGTGATTTTAATACTAAAGAATAATTGCTCCTTCCTTGCCCCCTACAGCTATATAGCCTACGTCAATGGTGTTCCTTAGAAGGAGGAGGTAGACAGATATGTACGGCTTGTGACCTACAAGTGATTGATTATTACGGGACCCAAAATGGGAATATAAAAAACCAAATACTATTAACGTGCCACGCCAGTAACAAAATATGTAGGAGTTGCAATTATCACATCGTATTAGATTTATTCCTGAGAATTCCCGTGAATTCCCAAGACAGATTGTTAATGACGGTGCCCAAATGTACAAGAAAAGGTCACGTGCCTTCGTGGCGCTTGAGCTGCGTTACAAAATGTTCGAAATACAGGTTAATTTTTCTAACGAAAATATTTAACGTGCGTCCAATGTTTTGATTTGCGAGAAGAACATGCATCTCAGACGACAGCTTCCAAGTCGTTCAGCTACCTACATCTCGGAGCACTTTAACGCCGTTAAGAACGGCTTTTCTAAACCAATCCATTTATTTATCTCGGATTCATACAGAAGTACAGGCTGTTCACGTTAAACTGAACACTTTTGAAGACCCTGCTTAAGATCTACTTGCACGCGTACAGTGTATCATTCCACTATATGTAGATTTAACACTGCCATGGACCTGACCGCTTGCGTCGGTCATGTGAAACTTCGGAATTATTAGGAAATTAAATATTTTATAAATTTGTTAATCTATACTTATAAATGCACTTAAAAAGTCATAATGCATGACAAGTAATTAAAGTATTCACAACTGTTAACGTAGCGCTTTAAATTCAACGTTTATGCGTGGAATTACCTCCCCTCCATAGTTACCAACTTTACTGGGTGCAGGCCGGTCAATGCGCCTGTTAAACTACATGCAAGAAGGGGCAGTGCCATTTTCCAGAGGTTGATTTCAGAAGTGATCACCTTACAGTGAGCAACCTTTACTCGAGGGGCGTGCACTCGACTTCATTGCAGACATTCCGCCAGTAAGACGGTAGGGTCGCCGCTCAGTCCCATGCCATGCGCGTAGCGGCGATGGCGTCCTTGACGCGCGTGGCAATGTCGCCCTTATCGCATCCGCACTTCTCGGCCTCAGTGCCAAGCAGACTGACCCCTTAACAATCGCCGTTTCCAAGAGATATACGCTTGGGCGGGCGGTGAACCGCGTCTTAGCACGTAACATTATTCCCAGGCACGGCTTCGGAGTGAGTGAAGTGAGCGAAGAGGTTTGGATAGCTCTTAACATCGAGGTCTTGAGAGCCGATGAGGGTGATTGAGAGGAGTATGAGCAGCGCCGGAATGAAAATGGGGAGGGACGGGATATCCCTGAGAAAACCCGCCAACCAACGGCATCGTCCGGCAAGATTCCCACTTGCGAAAACCCGGAGTGAACCCGGATCGCTATGGTGGGAGGCGAGCGGACTAACCACTCAGCCACCGTGGCCCACACAGCTCTGGAAATGCGTAGCCTACACAGTTCAGTGAATCTTCGTAAACTGTGGAAAGTGGGGCACATTTATTACTTTCGAAATTTTGACCAGCAAAAATGTATTATAGATTACTCCCAACACATGATTAAACATCTAACACTACTGTAACATTAACGAAATATGTGACATTCTCGGCTTTGCTCCATGCTATACGAAAGAAATATAGATATTAAAAATTCCAAATGGAACTTATAACAAATATTCTATTGGCGTATACAATACATATGTGGTTATAATATATGGATATAATAATGTGGTTTCCTTTTTTTACAACATCCCCACAGACTTGTTGTGTCACCTGTCGGTATTCAGAGTGCATGTTAATAAGTGCAATTGCTTGCATTATTATACTTTTTTTTAAGTAAAAATGCCTACTTTGCTTGATTCTTGTAGAAACGTCAACAGCGTAGAGTCGGAGGGAAGACGTCGTGTTGCTCGTTGTTTACGGAACTCTACAGCTCGGTGAGTTTATGTTATCCAAATTAGGTCGCGAGTCGCGAGAAGCGCTTCCACAGTGAACGGGTCCCAGGAGAGCGGAAGTGCTCTCACCAGCTCCCGAGCGATGGCTCTGCTGAATGCATCACTTGTTGGGGTATTTCCGTGCAGCCTCGGGACTCCGCGCTGGACCGAACCTTCACGGATAACCGTCAAGGACTGGTTCTACGCAAGTTTGGGAATCTCAACGCTTCAAGGTTGGCAACAAAACATTTTCGCCGCCAGGGTGTACTTACCACTGCACCATGTGTACCACATTTCCCCCGCCATGGGATAAAAGCCGTCCCGTTGAATGTTATGACTCGGTTTAGCGACATAGTCCTGAAGGCTGTTCACAATAAAGTGAGCACTTTTGAAATCAACCTTAGAAAAAAGTCACTGCCCATGCCTGCATATACTTCAACGGTAGTACAGAGTGGCATGCGCCCTGTAAAGTTGGCAACGATAGATGGAAAGTAGTTCCGTATCATAACTTCGAATAAAAAGTGCTAGGTAACCATTTGTGATAGATTCATTTATTATTTCACTTTCTGTTCTTTTCAATGCATCGAAGTGTAAAAATTACAAGATTTGTAATATATATACCTTTCTAATAATTTCACAATTTCACCTGACCTAAGCATCAATAAAGTGATGATGCCCATGGCAATGATAATTTTACATAAGGCGAGGAATACAGACCGTCCATACAAGTATATCTTAAGCAGGGCTTTCAAAAGTGCTCGTTTTACAGTGAACAACCTATACAAACGCTATTTCTAGAAATGTGATGGACGTAACTTTTTAAGTCGCCAGTAATGTTTTAGTGATTTGTGTCGCTAATTATTGCAGGTGCCTGATACTACATTTGATGTCTGATGGAACATACCTGAGTGGCTTCGATATGTCAACTGCCGCAGAAATGATCACTCTGTGGTTGCAGTGTCGGAAGGAAGCTTCGTGCGAACTCGGCATTGTTCGTCCCCGAAACCCGATGACATCGGACACACGGAGATATTCCGTGTTTTGTATTTACGGATCTCAGATCGACGTATTCTTCATAACATATTCGGTTTATATTTTAACTGTAGTGTGATGCATCACTCTCGAGTCCAGTGGTGCTAATTGTATTATACTTAAACTAAATTATTATTGTTAGTAAGCCGTTATAGGCAGGTTAACTTCATTTGCAGCACCACTTTCAACAGTCAATAATTATTTATTTAATGTGTGATAGTTCATCCATTTTTATTCTGAGCCAGCCTCGATGTATAGGTTGCAGGGAGTTGTTGATTACAAAAATGCAGCCATTTTATTTTCACTAAATTGAAATTAATTTTTATTTTAATGGAATATGATTTAACATTTACAAATACTGGTTTCAACCGATATCTCTGCCACTCGGTTGGTAAGTCGATTTATTGTACTGCTTAAAACAACAATTACTTCGTGTTCTGTGCACTAGTTTACCTCAGTAGTCGGCTATACTAGTGCTCAACAATTAATCTAGCCGAGATCTAATTATTTATTTAATTGCTAACTTGTGCAACCATACATACGATTTGGACAGGGATTCTACGATTATGATTTTTTTTAATTACACGTATGAAATGCACGTTAAATATTGAATATATGAAGTATTGCTTATTTAACATATTCAAAAGGGCCTATGAATTGTGGTTCCTGTACTGTACATTTCCGAAAATTGTCCGTGAATGTATGGACATTTTAAACAGTGCATCTGTTCAGATCGACCTTGCATACAACAGAAAAAAACTAAGGGATTGGGATAAAAATAAAGGATTTAATACAAAATACAAGGGGGAGAGAGAGAGAGAGAGGAGGAGAAAAGAAAAGGGAAAAAAAAAGTTTTCTTTTACCAGAGGCTGGCAGCTATAGGGAATAATATTGTTTGAAACATCTTTCAATCCTTTGTAAACCCAACTCAAATCTTATTTTACAAAGATTTTTTATCATTTTACCATTCCATTTTTAAAGAAATCGTTTAGGTAAAATTGTTTTCAAATCTTCCAATCGTATACAAATTTGCATATCTGAATTTTAATTTTAATTATTTAAAATGTACATTTTGTAAGACCGCTTTCTATCTAAATATTGTATGTTTTTTTAATATTCTTCGTAGTATAAATTTCTAACGAGATTCAATTCTTTTACTAGCTTAAATCATGCATTTATATTCATGAAGCAAAAATACGTAATAAAAATTATAAGACATTAAAAATGTTAACTAACATAACTGAGTATGCATTAACTATGTTTCTCTCTGATAAGACAATTATCACGAACTTCACGTTCAAGACAGGTCTTTATTCAGTGAAATACGATTTTCACCTCACGAACTGTTATCACTTTATTACTTATTCGCTCATTTTTCGAAGGAAGCTATTCTTCTGAAACCGCTTTCCTGTCGGTAGTGTATCCCCATTAAAAATTTTTTTGAATATCTGCTATGATTTTAATTAGTCTTGGTAAAATTCAGTGCTTAGTAAAAGCACCTTACATATTCTTAGACGTATCGTGATGTGGCAGGCCACCCTAAAAGATATGTGATTTCTGTATGTGAAGCACATATTTTTGACATGTTGGCATATTAGTTCCGTATGCCATATAAAGAATTGTCCGCCCAACGTTGCTACCCTCAAAATATTCGGAACAGTTGCAGATCACGAAATGTGGTTTTTGCTAAATGAAATTATGCACAGGGTCAAGTAATTTCCCCCAAAGTGATTATTCGTAACACGTGTATAGACAGAAATAATTAAACCACATATGATATTCCTCTGGAAACATACACTTATTTGAACGGCATCTGGAAGTACGTACAAAGATAAATTTGATGATATAATACGTGCAATAGAAAGTAGCATAGAAACGCCAAGAACTAATATGGAAATATGATTATGCTAGGAGGGCCGATAGCATGGGACAGTGGACCTGCACTCACAGCTGTATACTCTGTTCACGGTAAAGTGAGCCCTAAGTTACTTTTTTCCTTTCAGCCATTCTTCAACCTTTAACAAACTTTTATAATTAATATTGCCAAGTATGTGTATATTCCACTGCACTGGGAAGTTAACGTCTAAGGCCAAAATAAGATATATTTTTGGCTAATCATTCCAAATGAGAGGGCTTTCAAATGTGCTCACTTTACCGTGAATAGCCTACAAGCAAGTTACACGCGCCGTGACATCCTGGCGGGACCGCTTCCTTATAGCAGCGCAGCATTAGACCCCATAATATGTTATGGTAAGTGGTATTGCAGTGCGTATAGGCCGCTCACAGCAAAGTGAGCACTTTTGAAGCCCTAGTTACTTTTTTTCTTTCAGCCAATTTATATCCTTCCGCCACTTGTTAATGTAAACCCGGCCATGCGAGTAATAAACACGGTGTGTACATTCACCATACCCAAAACCAAAAGTCCGATGCCACAATGAAATTTATTTATTGGTTATTGCGTCAGATGAAACAGCTTCAAAAAGTGCTCACTTTACCGTGAACGGCCTATAGTTGTACTTAAGCAATGAAGTCCACGAATGAGGAAAAACTGGACGCTCTACTTATACATGGTCCAAAAGTATGGCGAAAGGTATCCTAGTCGGACGCTCATCTCACGGGAAACGATGCACACGTCTGTTGTCACGAGGTGATAGGAAGTACCACAAGACGAGTGCGACGAAATATTGCTACGGATGAGACGTGTCGATGCGCACTCGAGAACTATCCAAGTTCGCAGGCAGGAATAAGCGAAACTAGTGTGTTACAGACACCTCGTCCACGGAGATTCCATACGTATCGCGTGGCTCTTCATCAGGCATTGCGCGAAGGTGATTTCCAGCAGCTTGTTCAGTTCTCTAGTGTTTGTTCTGATCTCTGTAAGGGATCACAGCAATTTTCTGAACAACATGCTATTCACCGATGAAACGACCTCCACAAACCATTTGTTGCCAATTCGCCAATCATTACACCAATGTGCATACAACAAAAGGAAACAGAACTAAATCAGTTCGTCGTCCGCGATCATAAGCACCGCACTGTTAACACGGCGTTAAAGACGTGGAATTACTTTGTCTAATTTGCTGCCAACTTTACAATGAGTATTTCATTCAGTGCTTACGTTAAAATTACGCAGTTCCCAACAGTAAAAATTTTTCTGAAAGCATGATTTCGAAATTGTTTGATTAACCGTGGAGAACTCATAGATGACTTTGTATAAAGATGGCTGCCGGTTATGTACAAAGCAGTAAAGTCTGACACGTCCCGAAATATTAACGCTTACTTTGCAAGGTGTCTATACAGAAATAAAATATCAGCAGTGGCATATGAATTGGCGTATTGTAAATTTCTGAGCTAGCTTTTCTCGTGTCGTTCACTTTTTACAAAATTTAGAGAGCATCGCAGTGCCTAACGAGCGAATTTAAGTATAGGCTGTTCACGGTAAAGTGAGCACTTTTTAAGGCCCTTCTAAATTTTTCCTTTCATCCAATTTCCATCTTCCTGCTGCTTTCTAATATAAACATTGCAATGTGACCAATAAACACGGTGTATATATTTCCCTACCCTCAAAATTAAATGCACGAGGTTTCAATAAGATATATTTATTATTGGTTAATGCCTGTTGGAAGGGCCTTAAAAAGTGCTCACTTTACCGTGAACAGCTTATAAATGTGGGTCCTTCCAGCTGATGTTTGTAAAATAGGTATAATACGAGGATTTTCCGCCTGCAGTGCTTTATAATATCTCGTGTACTCTGCGAGATATTCATTATAACCCGCGCTAGTATTCTTCAAGGTGGCGGGCGACAACAGGCTCGCCGATGGCGAATGACGGAACAAAGCCTTTCTCCACGTTATAATTTCCACGAAAGAAAGAAGGTAAGTTTACATAGCGAGCTGGAGGCAGCCCTAATGTGCAAACACAGACCAATTAGCGGCTCTGGTTGCCTGCGGGAACACAGCCTTTGACGTCCTCTGCTACTGTCTTTCGCGGAAACATTTTCCCCGGTGGCTTTGTAACCTAGCTGACTATCTAGAATAACATTCAGTTCACGAGATTCATTTACGAATAAGAGTGAAACAATTTTTTCAATAAGTTAAGATGTCCTATTTGCCCCCCCCCCCCAAGGCCTATTGTGAAAAATGTTTGTCGCCATGTAATGCATTTTTTTTTTAAAGTTTAATCATTACGAATTTCTTACTTATAGGCTGTTCACGGTAAAGTGAGAACTTTTGAAGCACTAGTTACTTTTTCCTATCAGCTATTTTTATCAACTCACCACATTTTAAAATAAATATTGCCATCTAGGTAATAAATACAGTGTATATAATTCATAGGTTCAAATGAAAAATATTTATTGACTATTATTTGAAATGAGAGAGCATTCAAAAGTGCTCACGTTACTGTGAATAGCCTATAACTGCACACTTATATGCAACAACCAGTTTAAATGAGAAAAATTACAATAATGCCGGTTACGATGTTTGTGCCAACGTTGTAGATAAAGTTGTCAGATTTTCCAGGATAGAATGTCGAGAAAGAATACAGGATGTATCTAAATTAGACTAACAAACTTCAGCTAATGGTTACTCGCGAAAAGAGAAGATGAAAACATATGCAATTATGAACTGTGGTCTACAGCGAATCCTCAGGGCGGTACATATCTATGAAGTTGGGCGTGAAACACCGGTTTATTACAGATGTTGGAGAGAATTGTAAGATATGATGTCGAGTGTTTGGGTAATTGGTAATGGATAGAGACGTGCAAAATTCGTGTCATTATTTGGACACAAAGTAAACTTCAAACACACGTGCCTTTGCAATAAGCATTGGACCATACTTTGTTTGACACGGCCTGGGTAACTCTGAGCCAATAAATAGACGCTTCTCATCTGTCTAGTCCAAACACGTGCAGTTCAATCAGAAAGGGCGTGGCTTCACATTCATGCAGCAGCCAATAGAGAAACGACGCTGTCTCCAGTATCTACAGTACTGTAAAGTTAGGTACATGCCAAAAAATAACGCGAATTTTGCAAGTCTTTAGTAATGGAACATATATCTGTGAACACCGTAGCACCTGTCTGTGGCTGTCATAAAATTATTCTATGAAAATAATCACGGTTACTGACCTTATTTCGACTTAATCTCCGTGACTCTGTAGCATACTTGGAATTTAAAAGATGCATTATTAACCCGCATGTCACAATTATCGTCACACGTCATACACACACTCGGTGTTCAACCTCCAATAGTTGTAATCCTCACTACTATATAAATGGGAAGTGTGTCCTTTCGCGTCGAGGGCCGGAGAGAGACATAGGCTACGTTTCATTCCGTGAAAATATATCATTCCTTAAGGAAAATTATTATTGCAAATTTAAATCATTCCTTCAGGAAAAATCTTATTGTAATTTTACTGCATAAAAAACAATATTGTTAAAAAAATTTCCGTCATTTCTCCTGTCTTTTTTGTCAATGGGCTGTCTTCCATCCCTTCCCAAGAGCTGTAATGGCCCAGTAACTAGAGCTATTCTAAGTGGGGCAACAATGTCTTAGAGAATAGAAATATATGAAGAGGAGCAGCAGAAGCTCAGGGGCTAGAGAACCAATAGTGGGGCTGCAGCTGGTCAGGAGCTAGAGCATCAAATAGAGGGGGCGCAGTAGCTTAGTGGGCAGAGAACCCAATAGTGGGGCCGAAGTAGCTCAGTGGGTAGAGAACCAATAGTGGGGCTGCAGCTGGTCAGGAGCTAGAGCATCAAATAGAGGGGGCGCAGTAGCTTAGTGGGTAGAGAACCCAATAGTGGGGCCGAAGTAGCTCAGTGGGTAGAGAACCAATAGTGGGGCTGCAGCTGGTCAGGAGCTAGAGCATCAAATAGAGGGGGCGCAGTAGCTTAGTGGGTAGAGAACCCAATAGTGGGGCCGAAGTAGCTCAGTGGGTAGAGAACCAATAGTGGGGCTGCAGCTGGTCAGGAGCTAGAGCATCAAATAGAGGGGGCGCAGTAGCTTAGTGGGTAGAGAACCCAATAGTGGGGCCGAAGTAGCTCAGTGGGTAGAGAACCAATAGTGGGGCTGCAGCTGGTCAGGAGCTAGAGCATCAAATTGAGGGGGCGCAGTAGCTTAGTGGGTAGAGAACCCAATAGTGGGGCCGAAGTAGCTCAGTGGGTAGAGAACCCAATAGCGGGGCCGCAGAAACTCAGTGGTTTTCACCATCATTTAGTGAACTTCTTGAAGAAGGTTTCGGTATATAGTACATTATTATTTAATTTATGAATACTAGAGAAATGTCTAAATTTTATAATAAAGTCGAAAAAATCAGCTTTTCGAGCGCTTACATTACTTCCGCTGACTAAACCATAAGAGATACACCAAATTAATGTACTACAGAATTATAGATCTGAAGAAGGCATACTAGGAAGTCCGCGACACCATATGTTTGAGGATGACTCACAGTAACCATTTTCATCTTGTAAATTTCACCTTTGAAGACATTTTTTGAACAACACATAATTTATCCTATGTTAGTTACCTCAAGCATTTAGTAAATATATACTTCATATAAAACTAAACTATGCCATATTTGTAAATTGCACCCGAGCGAGGTCGGGGCGGGTCGCTATTTTGTAACAAACCGGTGTTTCACGTCCAAATGCAAAGACATAATACCGCTCGAACGACCCGATTTAAACACAGGTCGTATATTTATATGTTTTCACCTTCTCTTTTCGTGATTAACCTGCAGCCAAATTTTGTCGGTCTAATTAAGATACATTCTGTACACTGGTACATGAAGATTACGTTACGAAACGGTAGAGTTTGAAGCTGAAAAGTGGACCAATTTATAAAAATATTTGTAAAGGGAGAACTGAAAATAAACACCGCGCCAGTTTCTCTATAATAATTTCTTTCCGAAATTAACAAAATTGGCCTTAAAGAAATAACATCTCCTTCACTTGTTTCGACATACTGGCCGAGGGCAACCATCTTGAATATGAAAGGTCATTACCGAATCCGAGCGTGCGAGATGGAGTATGCGTTCAGCGGGGAGAGCTCTGCAGCGACCTCACGTTGCACGTCATTCAGCTGCAATTGCAGCGGGAAACCCACTTGCTGCATCTCCGCTGCTAGCAGACGACAAACACTGCGTGAAGTGCCAAGATGGTTTTAGAAATATTTCAATATTATGTTGTTGATGGAATTGCGTACATTACTGCTGAAAATTAAATGTTCGCACGCGAAGATAAAGAAGGCGCAACGAAATATGGCGTTGTTATACCATCTAATGCGATTGTTATTTTATTAGATATTTCTAACTTTTAGTGTCCGCACACCAGGCAGCAGAAACTGAACAAACAAACGGCATTCTTTAAAAAGAAAAAAAAAAGTGTTGTCGCTGGCAGCAGTTCATCCATACAGCACGTTTATCGCTGTTTGGAGCAGGACCGTCAATAAAAGGGGGTGGTGGCAAGGGGTTGCAATGCTAAGGGGCCCGGGTCCCCCCTCGAGGGGGGTAGGGGAGGTTGGGTCTGACCAAACTCGCAAATGTTTATTTATAAAACGAAGTATTGCGTAAAAATCGTATTTTGATACCCAAAACTTATTAACATTTTTGCTTGGTTGACGTCTATTTATCTTGTTAATGATCGATTTTTAGGGTTTTTTTGGGGGGGTGGTAAGGGGGCCCATAGCTCACATTGCTCAGGGGCCCGGAATTTCTCTTGGAAAATGTAGCTTTGCCAGCTGAAAGCGCCCAAAGATCCGTCAAGCGAACGTCCCTGTTAAATATTTCCGTTTAGAGAAATGTTACCGGAAATGTACAGTTAATATACTGAAACACGACCCGCAATTTCAAAAATCACAGCTGAGCTCCGTAAACACAAAGCATGGGGACCTCTTCGTGTTTTCTACATATATGGAGCTCAGGAAGGAACAATGCCTGAGTCCACTCAAACCTTTCTAGGCCCCGCCCACTTCTGCGGCGGTTAAGATATCCACGCCATTCCGAGTTATTCCTTCAGGCATCAGAAAGTAGCACCAGGTACCTGTAACAGCAAATAACACTCGAGCGCTAGTAGAAACTAAAAGTTACGAATGTAAAGATTATAGAAAAACAAACATATTTAAACCCCATATTAATACAAAAAAAAGTATGTGAGAGCTAGGAGTCGCTGAATACGAAAATTTTTATTTGCGTTCAAATTTCACTCTAGAATGATACGTTTTAACATTTTTAAACAGCATTATTATACACAGTAAGACGCCCTCATTGCGAAAATTTATTTATTCTAGTAATCTCTTTTTGTTTAAACCGGAAGTATTGAAAATCTAACTATACTCCATTCAAGGTTACTCACCACTTTTCTGAAGCCCTGCTAAATTTCTACTTCCAGGATATTCCTCCGCCTCATGCAAACAAAGCTTAACCGAGTCTAGAAAATTACACCAAAGGGACAACACACAGCATCCGTGCGCACCCGGCGTAGTAATACTATATTGCGTAAGAACTATTTCTTTCTAGGCATTGCCAACACGCCTATTTTCTCCCTGTTTCTATTCACATCAAGTAGGAATGAAATTTTGTAATTTATTGGTATAACATGAGTAAAAATTAAATGTAACCAAAACGAGTGTACTTTAATGTTAACACAAGTATTAAACGGCTAAGATGCATGCCATATGTAGGAAAGAATCCAACACATCATACATTTGGGGTGATTTTTCAAAAGGTTTGTTACATAAATGTGAAGAAACCGTGAATAGACTATAGGATATTTACAGAGAAGTTCCGTGAATTCATGGCGAGTTCCGTGAAACTTACCCTAGAAGTCCGTCCGTTATTGAGAAGAAAACGTGTCCGTAATTTGACGAAGAGTTTTGGATGTTTTTTTTTTCCGGCACTTTTCCAGTAAAACGACCAGATTTTTTTGACCAGTGTTCAGAAGTTCAGTCGAGAGTCTGATGCCGGAGTCACAAAGCCCCGAACGAGAACAGCACGACACGAGAAACAACCGCAGCCACGACCATTTTCAATGTGACTGCTCGAATTTCCAGCCCGACAGTTCACTGACGCGACACAACGAGTAGAATTTTACGGATCCATTTAGAAGGCGCTGATTAACTATGCTAGTTCCAAAGGCGGTGGGCAGACGGGAAATTTGGAGTACATTATGGCGGCAAAGTTTTATAGCTAATGCATACAATGGTAACATTATTATTTATAAGAGTTAATAATTTTCATAAGTTGTTTTCTTTTAAGCTACGTATTTCCGATTGTAAGGAAAGCTTATCATACTATTTCATTTTGCAAGGTTGTACACTCTGTGCGTCGTGTCGCACGACACGACGAAGAATAGAAATGATTTCTAATCCAAAACTGCTGGTCGTACGACAGAATCGTCGGGCTTACGTCAGATCTACCTTGTCTTGCATTGGTTGTTTAGTTTTAAGTGTCGTGTCGTGCTTGCGGTGTCTTGCTGGTCGGGGCTATGTGATTCCAGCATAACTCGGAAACGCTTAACGTACGGTGACCACTCTGGCTTCAAGAAAGTGCACTCGTTGAGAGAGCGAGCGAGAGAGAGAGAGAGAGAGAGAGTAGAGTGTTTTAGGCGGCTATTATCAGAGAGGTCTTGAGAGCCGATGAGGGTGAAACGAGGTGGAATTGGAGCAGCGGTTTGGAATGCAAGTGCGGGGGAAACGGGAGAACCCCGAGAAAACCCACTGACCAGTGGCATCGTTCGTCATGATTGCGACGTTGAAATGATAGAGATGACGTCAGCAGAAATATGTCATGCACGGAACTTAAGTGGATCGCTGTTCGTGTGAGAACGTTCCCTTATGGCCAAGCTACTGTAAAAGAATGTGGCACGGTTATGCGTGGAAAGGCTAACAAGGACAATGTCATTATAGTTTGCTCCGAACCACTTGATAAAGGCTCTTCACAATAAAGTGAGCACTTTTGAAATTAACCTTAGAAAAAAGTCACTGCCCCTACCTGCGTATATTTCAATAGGAGCACTGAGTGACATGTGCCTGGTAAAGTTGGTAACGATGGATGGAAAGTAGTTCCATACCTCATAACAGAATAAAAAGTGTTAGGTGTCCATTTGTGATAACTTAAATTATTTTTTTTCGTTTTCTGGTTTTTTTTAGTGTACCGGAGTGTAAAAATTACCAGATTTGTAAAATATTTACTTTTCTAATAATTTCACTGTTTCACTTGACCGAAGCACGAATAAAGTGATGAGGCGCATGCCAATGTTAATTCTACATAAGGCGGAAGAATACATAACGTGCATGCAAGTAGATCTTAAGCAGGGCTTCCAAAAGTGCTCATTTTACCGTGAACAGCCTATAAGTACTCGTTGATCATAAATAGTGCCAGGTCGGGAATAGGCGCGAACCTCTACTGGTCCGAACTTGCAGTCACGTGAGCGTGTCATCTTATTGCGGACAGCCACAGGTAACCATACTGGCCAATGAAGGTCCTCGTTTTTAGCAGTTGTGTGTATGTGATAGTTAGTGCTACTAGGATCATGCAAGCGTTCGGTGGAACTCGAAGTGATGTGTTCATCAGCAGAACTGACATCAAGAAAGCAGGTGAGTGGACCTTAACGTCTTGTTAAAAGTGACTGAATTGGCGACTTCGTATTGCCCACTGATGATCTCTCTGTGTTGTGGAAGAAAGAAGGTTCAGACCGGATTTGGCGGTGAACCTACATTTCCGTCAATAATTTGGAACTACTGTGGTATTAATGTTCTAGGTATAACACAACACTTTCACTATATGATTATATTTGTAGTAATTAATGCTCGTTTCACGTATTGTACACCGCCATGCATAAGATTTGTAATTTTACCTATGTTTCACATATGTTTGATTTTTCGGAATTCTTATTATTTTTATTTTTGCATTTTTCATATGATTAGAATATTTAAACTTAGATGTACGAATGACAATAGTTAATGTTTAATTAAAATAACTAGCTAGATTATATTTTGTTTGTATTTTTAATTAATAACGTAATATTTTGCATTATTTTTGATCTCATATTTATTGTTAATGTTTCAGGGAATTTCTTGTATATTTTTTTATTAACTTCTACGATACCCGTAACTCTATGGAAAAGGGATTTAGGCCGTTTGGAGTGCGTCGTTTTAGATCGTTAGTAAGGAAGCCTTGCGATTGACTAACATGTTCAAATCCTGTACTCCGATTGGCTGGAGAGATCAGCATAGGTTTAGGACGCGCCGGCCGTTTGAAAGTTCGCTCTCTCTGCCACCAACCTTCAACTACGGTATACGTAAGGCTGCTCGTCCTACAGTTGGACGCAGCGGAGCAATTTTGATTAGAGTTAGGATGTTCTATTTTCTAACCGATTGCAATGGTTTTTGATCTGTGTTTTGCGTCCAGTTTGATAGAATAAACACTCCGCAGATTTTTATTTTAAGCAGCTGTTCAGTAGTAGTATAGGTAGCTAGCTAGACCTGTAACGTTCGTGAGCCATTGAGCCACGTAAATCATTACCGCACCCAGATCTACATTTTTCTCCTACCTCTGTTCCTTCTACGAGTTACACCGTCCTGCCGTCATCTACAACCTGGTATTTAACTACAGAACTGTTTTTCATCATTTTTTAAATTTCATTTCATCTTGGACTTTGTTACCTTACGCCATGGGCGTAGAACATTCTACGGACGCCATGTTGGCAAGGCGCCTAAATAAGCTTCAGCCATTTTTAACTATAATTTAACCTGAGAGAGAAAGTCAAGTGTCTTACCGTATTGAGACAGTAACATTTTTTCTGAACTATTTTCAAGATATTTTATTTTTGAGAGAGCTACCTAAATTTTAAGTGCATAAGTCAGACTGTTAATTAAGTGTCACGTAAGGATTTTGAAATATGGCCGTTACCCATGACCACTTCCCAACGGCGGCTTAGTTTAAACATTATTCATTTTCTTGCTCATTCAGGGATTTTTGATTTTTCTTTAATTATTTTCTCAGCTTATTTGAAACAGGTATTTTGAATTTGCACATTTTGAATCTTTTGAATAAATAAGTTTAAGCTAGGTTCGACACGTCTGACACTTCTGAATATGCACCATTCATTCTATCCCTACTCTACATATTTTCAGTTGCAGATATTTAAACACGTGCTTTCGTATGTGTGTAGTTGTGTATATTAAGTTTCTCATATGTATGTGTGGCAAATAATCGTTTGCCTGTAACGAAGGTGTTGTTGTCAAACGTGAGTTTCTACGCATCTTACATACTGGGTCCTCAACTGAGCTCAGCCGAGCATAAACAGATTTCTTTGGAACAGAATTTATTTCATTTTATCCGCTTACTGAATCACAAGTATTGCCAACACACATAATATTCTATATTGTCATGTGGTGCATAAATTTAAGTTTTGGATATTACACTGAGTTGGCCTAGGTTATGTTTTGTACATTTTTCATAATAAAAAGTGGCCACTCCAACATATTCGCTATTATAATAATGTGTTTACTCCAGAGGACACTCACTACATGTTACATAATTTTAAGGGTGCCACGCACCACAATACACTGTTATAGGCTGTTCACGATAAAGTGAGCACTTTTTAAGGCCCTCCCAACAGGCATTAACCGCTAATAAATACATCTTATTGCAGCCCAAGGCATAAAATTTTGGTGGTGGTGAAATATATACACTGTGTTTATTGGTCACATTGCAATGTTGATATTAAAAAGCAGCAGGAAGATGGAAATTGGATGAAAGGAAAAATTTACAAGGGCCTTAAAAAGTGCTCACTTTACCGTGCCTATATATAGGTATCCGCATATTTATACAATGCTTGATAGGTAACATGTAGAGAAGTGGCAAGAAAGATTCAACTAAAGCAGGCTCATCGACATCACAGGAAGTAACCGCATGGGAGCTCCTTTGATGCAAGCACATGCTCGCATATCCTATGACTGTGCGATACTGTGCAGAACGATTGCTTTGTCTGGTTTGTTAGTACATGCAGCGAAATACACGCCATTTTCTAGGCTACCACGCGGAAAATCAGTCTTCAGGGGCTGATTGGCGAATGGCATTCTGCCATATTGCTGGAAAGTTTGATCGCTTCGCAGGCGTGTGTGGCTAAGTTCGAGATAATTATTTTACCTCTGTATTCTCTATCTACGCATTTGACTGGCAAGCTAGCATAGACAAATGGGCAATGCTTGATAGTCATTTTAAGTGCAGTTCAAAATGTACCGATACGAGTGCAGAAAATCTAATTATTTTCTCCTTTCCGAAATATTTAAAAATTTATTTAATATAATTAAAGTAAAAAATAAAAGCAAATATTACTGTAACTGAGCAAAATTCGATTTCCTTACCAGTACATGCTACCATTTCCTCTCACTGGCACAATTTTTCGAAATTATTTTTAATACAGATTTTATTGATATTCGATCTTTTACACAACTCCTTTACAAAATAATGGGGTGTGGCTGTGTTGGGGACACGACCGTTTGTCTTGCGTGAATACGTCTACGTTGACGCGCTCAACGCCTTGATGTTTATTTTACGTCCCCGGCACCGCTTCACTCGATCATATGAGGTTTTATGGATATCACTGGATTGCTTTTGAGATGCTCTTTTCAACCGTTTACGATTTCTGTATTTCGACTTGGCTTTTTGACGAGTATAGGCCGAAAATGAGTTAAGTTTTCTTAATTTTTTTTTTACATTATCGCATACAATTTCACCATAACCAGGCCACACAAACGTTTTTATACACACCATGGATTGATATTGACGAGAGCTGTCGATTGAAACTCAAGCGAGAATCGTAGCTTTTCCTAGTCAAAAGTTATACCATGCGTAAGTTATGGGACGCGGGGAAACGAACTCAAAATTATGCCCCCCCCCCCCCTTCCGCGTGCGAGTCTTCGCAGTCCTCACTCAACGTAACATATTCTTCGATCCTTTGGCAATCGAGTGGTGTAATTTAATTTTGAATGTAGACGATAGATTCGGAACTGCAATGCCAAACTGTATCCCCCGATTTTGTTATCATCGGATTTTCTGGATGGCCTCCCACTATGGTCGCAAATTTAAAGACATAAAAAATTACTTAGTTTTTACATGTTTTGGATGTGTAAGATATTAAAGTATTGAGTAATTTGAATCACTTTGGTTTTTCACATGAGAGTGAACTTCTCCGTGTGAAAGCGGCACGTGGTGAAATGGAAATCGCTCACCCTCCTCCCCTCCCCTAGGAGACGTTTATGAGGGGGTGAGTGACGTCACCCGCAGCTACATGCGTAGGAGCAAGCACGACGCACACCCCTGTCTCAGCTCCACAGGTACCTCGTGCAGAGTACGCACGGCGCAGGCTGCGGGAGGGTTAAGGGTTGGTGGTGGTGGAGGGGGTAGTTATCCCCCTCCCCAGGGAGGGGGAGTATCGCGATGACCCGAGACGGCCTCGCCTATCGAGCGGGCGCGGCGCGGCCGGAGGGGCGACCCAGTGCCACAGAAGTGCTCCGGCGCTCGGCGGGTCACGGAGCGGCCAGGCGCTGGGCGGTCCACATGGCGCGGGCAAGGTAGGCAACCCTCACTCCGCGGCTGCAGCGACTCGCTGTGGGCACCCTCTTAAGTACACGATCCTTAATTTCTGCAACTTTTGCGAGAATTATTTTTTTGGTACCCAAACGGAAGCCGATATCGTAAAATTCTCTTACAATTTTGTTACAAATTGCTTTTATTATGTAGTCTAATTTTTCAACCCAAAAAAATGTATAGTTTTAACTAATTATAAGATAAACAAAATTTTCGTTAAATAATTAACTGGACAAAAGTATACACTATTTCGTGCTGGAAAAATTATACTACACTATAAAAACAATTTTTAACAAAATTGTAAGAGGATTTTACAATCTCGGCTTCCGTTTGGGTACAAAAAATTAACTCTCGCAAAAGCTGTAGAAACGAAGGATCGTGGCCTTATGTCTCGACTTTACATCTTTCGTTTTCCTGTCATCGTTTCAATTCCAGAGCAATTATTAAGAATTTCTGACTATGCGAAATTTACATTACGAGTTGCTTATCCTTCTTGCACTAAATTCGTTTACTTCTGTGTTATTTGGCAGTTGTAAAAATGCAGGTATGTAATGATATTTTAATGTTTATATATTACTATGTTTGATAGAAATTCATGTTGATAGAATTTTGTGTCTGTACTACAGAGTAAGGCAAGTGGCTTAACTTTTAGAGTGTCATTCATTTTATAATGTTATTTTACACCCAAAAAGAAATTAAAAGATACGATATATTGAGTGATGTCAATCCTTAATAGTTGTCGGACAACAATTTTTTTCTCCAGGTTACAGCAAATATTTTTCCAGAGTGACGCATATTATGTAGAGGTATTTCCCATGTCGTGAATGTATGCAGATTATTGCAACGCAATATATTATGCTAATCAAATAAATATTAAAAATTGCCTGCTGCTAAAATATCCTTTAAGATTTTCTATTTTTGAATGTTAACTAAATGTGTTTGGAGCAATTAGAAATATGTCCCGTCGCTAGAGGTTATCTGCGAATTTTGCGAATTCATACAGCAACAAGTTAAGACCTCCAGAACGTACGGATTTTGTCTCGCTTTAATGAACTAAACACTGTTATTTTAACACACGCCGGATGGTTTTGAGCTGGTAGTAAAATACGAAATGTATCCTGTGAAACAGGAGGATCTCTCACTGTGGCAGCGGTGAATCACTTAAGCAATTGTGGCTCATGCATGTTGAAGACTGAGATGTCTTCGGCTGATGTCGAACGAATTCACGAGATTCCCGACCTGCTATCCGGTGCTACCAGAATCTTGCAAAAGTGTCTATGTTAGTAGTTCTATGTTGTACAGCTGTGTACAGAAGGCTAAACTTAAGGGGTGGATCCAGAATTGGGGAGAGGGGGCATATGGGACATGCCCATCCCCCCAAAAACTACACGGACATAACAAAATATTAACATTGTTTAAAATAGTGATTTTCTTTGATTAATTTTATACTGCTTCCTGTACAGCGTCCTCTTCCCGTCCCACAATTCGAATGTCCGTACCTCCATCTGTTCAGTGGGAAAATGACCTCCCCCCTCCCAGGGAGGGGGCCGCAGTGGTTAGACTACTCGCCTCCCACCGAGGCGAACCGGGTTCGATTGCCAGTAAGGTCTCTCACGGATTTTCGCATGTGGGAATCGTGCCGTCGGTGGGTTTTCTTGGGGATCTCCCGTTTTCTCCGCCCTTGCATTCCTAGGTTGCTTCACACTCACCTCGCACTCACCCTCATCGACTCTCAAGACCTCGATGCTAAGAGCCACCTAAATCTCTTCGTTACACTCCACTTTGTTCCACCTTTAGAATGAAAGTCTGGATCCGTTTCTAGCGGATACAGACGCATCTCTGTAGCTTGAGTGGGATCCGAACCCCTGAAAATCGGCTCTGTGCTTGTAAATTTAGACGTGGTGGATTCTGGGCCGCAACATTTCTGGAGTGTCCTTTTCACTACATAATTGAAACGCCTAAATGCCGTAAACATTGCAGTCGCAATGAATTCGTTATTTTACCTCTACGTTATCCCTGTGTTCGATTTTTTTAAAAATAAAATCGTTAGTGTGTTTACATTGTAGTTAAGAATTCCTTGTCAGTGATTAATTGTAATTCAGTGCTGCTAAATATGCTGTATCTGGAACCCCAGTAAAGGTAAGTGTTTAAACGTATGTATTTGATAGTCATGAGCAGTTATAATATTTATATAATCTGCTTCTATGTGCCTATAACAAACTCGTTTATTACTGAAATTTACTCCGATTTTCTGTTTTATACGTGATATTCTCCTTAATTCCAGAGTTTTTCAATTCGCAGATGTGCTTATCACTCAAATACATGCAAAATAAATTAAAACATCAACGTCTGTTACAATCATCAATATACAACCCAGACAGAAGTTAGTAGGAATAAAAGTTAATTCCTAGAATCTGATTGGTGTGAAAACTACTCTACATTTGCGTTATGTCGGCGATTGATCCTCTCGCACGGAAGTTTATTTTAACGTCGTTTTTATTTCAAAGTGATTACACTGCATTATTATCTAGTCCTGAAAACAAGAGATCGTTTATCTGATCTCCCCTTCCCCATAATTTTTATCGTGGAAAAAGTAAAACTAAAATTAAAATAAAATTTTTAAGAGCTTGCTTGCACAGTTTCCTTAAAATGTAGGACAAAAGCGCAACCATATACAGGATATTCACGGTAAAATGAGCACTTTTGAAATACGTACTTAAAATCTATTTTGTGTACACGTTGTGTATTTCTCAGCTTTATGAAAAATTAACATTGCTATGGGCATCATCGCTTTATTCGCGCATAGGTCAAATAAAACTGTGAGATTATTAAGAAAGTAAATACTTTGCAAACCTGCACATTTTTACACTTCGATCCATTAAAAAACCAGAAAGCGAAAGAATTGATTTTCAGTTATCGCAAATGGATACCTTAAGAGTTGGATGGACCCCTGCGTCCAAGGTCAAGAAGCGAGGGAGCGATACGGGCGACACTAACACGCACGCCCAGTGCCTCATCGCTCCTACGCGCAAGGCGTGCAGTGTTTCCGTCGTGACGATGTACTGCGCAGTGGGGTTTTATTACACACTATGGAAGCCCACAGATTAAACTGCGTCTCTATCTTTGTACTTTTCTCTTGCCGCTTATGGAAACTGCATAGGCAAGCATTAAAAATGCGATATTTTGCCGTTTTCGCGAATTTTTTCCTCCAAGAATACACTTATTACGACAAAAGTAAAAAAAATAGGGGCATAGATAATTATTTTTATCTTTTCTGACAAAAAACTCTTATTTGCAGAACATTTATTTACCGAGATGCGCGTATTCGCGGAAATAACTATTTCATAAATAATGCGGGGATCCATTTCACTCTTAACACTTTTTATTCGAAGTTAAGATGGAACTACTTTCCATCCATCGTTACCAACTTTACTGGGAGAATGTCACTCAGTGAGCCCATTAGCATGCAGGGGCCGTGACTTTTTCTAAGGTTCATTTCTAAAGTGCTCACTTTATCGTGAACAACTTTTATACGTAATTTAATCTGCGAGCTGTCGTCGCGTATAATGAAGTCCCACTGTTACAGATCTAATTCGCACAGTACAGTCAGCGCGCGGAAGGAAACACTGCACTCCTCGTGCGTAGGGGCGATGAGGCGCTAGAAGTGCGTGTCAGTGTCGCCCGTATCGCTCCCTCGCTTCTTCACCTTGAAAGTGTAAAAAAATTGGGTTTGGCTGTGTTGGGGACGCGGCCGTTTGTTTTGCGTGAATACGTCTACGTTGACTCGCTCGGACGCCTTGATGTTTATTTTACGTTCCCGGCACCGCTTCACTCGATCATATGGGGTTTTATGGATATCACTGGATTGCTTTTGAGATGCTCTTTCCAACCGTATACGATTTCTGTATTTCGAATTGGCTTTCTGACGGGTATAGGCCGAAGTTATATTAAGTTTTCTTAATTTTTTACATTAAACGTATACAATTTCACCATAACCACGCTACACAAATGTTTTTATACGCGAAATCGAAAGATCTTGTTGAGAACTGTCGATTCAAATTTAAATAAGCGTCGTAGCTTCTCCTAATCAAAAGTTACACTACGCGGAAGTTACGAGACGCGCAGAAACGATCTCAAAATTGCGCCCCCCCCCCCCCCCCTACACACACACACTCGATGATTCACAGTCTTCACTCAACGTAACATATTCTTTGATATTTGGTAATCAAGTGGTGAAATTGAATTTTGAATGTAGATTATAGATTCGGAGCTGTGATGCCAAACTGTTTCCCCCATTTTGTTATAATCGGATTTTCTGGATTGCGTCCCACTATGGTCGCTAATTAACTGACGTATTCACGTTACAAATCTCCCGTACACTGTACCCACAACGACAATGTAGAGTGAACGCAACAAGCGCCGTGTTAACTTGAACGAGAATCCTCATTAGGCGAGTGAATCGACAGACGACCGCAGAAAACATATCTCGCTCACAAACTGCACGAGAATCCTCATTAGGAGAGTGAAACGACAGACGACCGCAGAACACATCACTCGCTCACAAGAATGCTCACGAGAATCCTCATTAGGCGAGTGAATCGACAGACGACCGCAGAACACATCACTCGC
Organism: Dryococelus australis; assembly: GCA_029891345.1. Classification (NCBI taxonomy): domain Eukaryota; kingdom Metazoa; phylum Arthropoda; class Insecta; order Phasmatodea; family Phasmatidae; genus Dryococelus; species Dryococelus australis. The sequence goes on from CM056993.1 coordinate 8,668,770, forward strand.
TCACAAACTGCACGAGAATCCTCATTAGGAGAGTGAAACGACAGACGACCGCAGAACACATCACTCGCTCACAAACTGCACGAGAATCCTCATTAGGCGAGTGAAACGACAGACGACCGCAGAACATATCACTCGCTCACAAACTGTACGAGAATCCTCATTAGGCGAGTGAAACGACAGACGACCGCAGAACACATCACTCGCTCACAAACTGCACGAGAATCCTCATTAGGCGAGTGAAACGACAGACGACCGCAGAACACATCACTCGCTCACAAACTGCACGAGAATCCTCATTAGGCGAGTGAAACGACAGACGACCGCAGAACACATCACTCGCTCACAAACTGCACGAGAATCCTCATTAGGAGAGTGAAACGACAGACGACCGCAGAACATATCACTCGCTCACAAACTGCACGAGAATCCTCATTAGGCGAGTGAATCGACAGACGACCGCAGAACACATCACTCGCTCACAAACTGCACGAGAATCCTCATTAGGCGAGTGAAACGACAGACGACCGCAGAACACATCACTCGCTCACAAACTGCACGAGAATCCTCATTAGGCGAGTGAAACGACAGACGACCGCAGAACACATCACTCGCTCACAAGAATGCTCACGAGAATCCTCATTAGGAGAGTGAAACGACAGACGACAGCAGAACACATCACTCGCTCACAAACTGCACGAGAATCCTCATTAGGAGAGTGAAACGACAGACGACCGCAGAACACATCACTCGCTCACAAGAATGCTCACGAGAATCCTCATTAGGCGAGTGAAACGACAGACGACCGCAGAACACATCACTCGCTCACAAACTGCACGAGAATCCTCATTAGGCGAGTGAAACGACAGACGACCGCAGAACACATCACTCGCTCACAAGAATGCTCACGAGAATCCTCATTAGGAGAGTGAAACGACAGACGACAGCAGAACACATCACTCGCTCACAAACTGCACGAGAATCCTCATTAGGAGAGTGAAACGACAGACGACCGCAGAACACATCACTCGCTCACAAGAATGCTCACGAGAATCCTCATTAGGCGAGTGAAACGACAGACGACCGCAGAACACATCACTCGCTCACAAACTGCACGAGAATCCTCATTAGGCGAGTGAAACGACAGACGACCGCAGAACACATCACTCGCTCACAAACTGCACGAGAATCCTCATTAGGAGAGTGAAACGACAGACGACCGCAGAACACATCACTCGCTCACAAGAATGCTAAGGAAATGAGCATAGCGGACTATGTAAGATGTTTCTACTCTTCAAACTTGTTTCCAGTGTTGTTTCCGTTGCGCTACAAATAACTGAGAGCAAATTTTATTGTACGTTACCGTGAAATGAGTAGAACTAAAGTTGTGTTTGAACAGGCCAATGTATTAGAATTAAGGACATGCACGGACGATTTTGTATGTTTCAAGAAATGGTTATTGTAAAACTGAAATTGTTTTATTGTTAGTAAAAGAGAAATAATTTTGGCAAATATTTCCCAAACAATTGTTTGCAAATCGAATAAAAATGTTACTGTGGTCCTATCACCGGGTGTAGTTGCTGGCATTATTATTATTATTATTATTTTAGAAATGAAAGTTGTTACAATGGCGCTGCCCCCCCCCACCCATACAACATAGCTAATTGTATGTGGCGGCAATGCTCTCATAGCTGTTCTTGTGTCACTCTTCTTGATGACAAAATTCTGCATAAAGGAGCTACGCTCTTTCGCGGTCTATGCTGCTGTACTCAAGGAGACAATTTCTACGTATGACGATTACCCTGTCGCACTCGCTTGCCATGGGATTAATTTGTACGCATGAGACGCAGTAAGGTCGAGCCTCTTAGGCTGGTGGAATGCGAGTTTTGCACTACGGTTTTTCAGTGAAAAACACGTTTTAGTGCTCCATAATTTTAAAATATTGCTTTTAATTTGTTATTCATAGAAAACAGTAACTTAAATTCAGTCTATACTTTCTGCTTCATCTTCACGCAAGTACGCAGCGAATTAACCTTGTCCGAAATGAAAACCTTTTTTTGGTTGAAAAGTAAATGGCGTGAACTATTTTTTATTCGTGTTACGAGTAATTTTGTACATTGCGTACAAGTGCGTACCTATTTAATTTCTCTAATGCCGTTACAGTTAAATTTAAAAACCGAGCTCTTCTCAGAGAATAATTAAGCCAGAATAATACAGGTATTCGAGCTCTCTGTATGGCTCTATGAAACTTTTGGTTTTCGTAATATACTTTTTTTAAAATAAAAACTGCAGATTTTCGTTAGATTTTTTTATATTTAATGAATGTATTATGACATTTTGATAGAAGTATTTGTTGTCAGCTGCTCACTGAAACACAGTTGTGAATAATTTGTTATTTTCACATTTTATTTGCTGTTTCTTAAAATATGGCACAATGATATTTAAAAAATGGTATTATTTATCTGCACTGTAACCTAGTGTAAGCAGTTATTGTCCTATCGATTACGACTGTATTTTCGTTACGCAATAGTTAAAATAAGTGAAAAAAGAATACGATACAGATTTTTAAGGCGTTGACACATTGATGAATTCGTAATTTTTCTTTTCTATCGACCAAATTTCACTTTGTAAAGATTAATACGGAATAACATATATTTTTTAATCCACAATTACGTCTTTTGAGCGCAACCATTTAATAAAGTTAATCGTCAATATCTCGAAATTGACTGTCCATGAAACACGGCCAAATAAACTAAACCATTTGCTACAATTAAATGAATTATTAAAATGAATGTTCTTAAGATACAAGAAACATCGCCTTTTGATTAATTTTATACAAAATTTCTGTTTTATTAAATGTATATACAGCCTTTGTTATGTTAATTTATATTTTATATATATATATATATATATATATATATATATATATATATATACACACACACACACACACTGTATGAGTTTCGAGTTTGAAAGATATTCAGTACGACAAACTGCATAGCATTATGGCAACAATCTTGAAACGTTGGCAGCTATTCGTATACTCGTCATAAATTATGCAAGCATGAAGGATTAATTTTTTGAAGTTAAGTTACTTGGCGATGTTCAAACTTGACTGGTTCTAACAAATTCCAGTCTCGAAAATTTTAAATCCCAAATTAATATTTTAAATCTCAAAATCTCATGTCTCTTGAATTTTCTTTTAAAGCCATAAACTGCTTACTATTAGGATAATAAAATAGTAATAGCGTTATCTTTAGATTATTTTAACGTTTGTAAGCTCCTATGCATAAGGCCTAACGGCAGCAGTGCAGTTTTATTGTGCTGTAAAATGGGCCGCTAACTTAAGTCACGTGTTGCACGAACGTAGTTTGTAGCCTTTCACGTTCTCTCTGACTCGTGGGGGCGGTAAGGCATTCTATACGCGTGGTCGACCTTCAAAGCTCGCTTGTTTCTGCCTCTCGCATACGTTCGATAACTCCAGTTTAGGAGGATCAACTCATTCGTATTCCTTTTGTATTTGGCTCGGAAAACTAGGAGCTTTGCTTATCTGAGTAGATAAACGCTGGCTTGCCTGTAATCAGGGTGGCGAAATCACTCCCTCATTGCAGCTTGTTGGAACAATAATAATAATGCGCGTGGAAATTGCGCGCTACGATGAGAGCAGAACCGGCCTATGGACGTGCTTTTGAAGAATTTCCCGCAGGTACCTGACATCCCCGAAGAATGTAACAGGATAAGACCGCAGCTACACTGAGAAAAAATGGTTTGTTGAATCAAACAAGATTTGTTTGGTGCAACCTTTTTTTTTTTTTTTTACAGGGTGTTACGTTGTCGACTTAAGGTCGAGATCCATACAAGAACGGTTTAGGGGCGTAGCTCAAATGATTGTTAATGGTAGAGCTTTTATGGTAACTGAGGGGGTTTAGTCATGATATGTGAGACACAAACAATAGAATACTGAACGAGTAGCAGTAACGGGGAGTGACTTTATGGGTTATTAAATTATTAACATGAATTAAGATATGACTATCTCACGTCATCCCTGTTTATATCTAAATCGCACAGTCGCCACCTTATTCCTGATGCCAGAGGCTGTATCTAGAGAATCGGATGGTGGCGAACGGACACAGACCCACCCATGTTGAGATATTCCCTGGCTGCTGGTCGGATGTGGAAAGATGTCGGACACTGCCTTGCAGCGGCCTCTATCGTAGCGATGTTTAAACATAGCTGTCCCCAATTACCGGCTGGTGGAGGGGGGGGGGGTATTGCAAGCGGCCTCTCCCGGTGGTTGCTGCAATAAGTTGTCGCAATCCTGGTTTTACTTTAGAAGGTGTGAGGCCGGTTTCAGAGTTGGATGCACTGTTAAGGTCCATTCATAACAAGGGGTAATGAAAAATTTTGTTGCTGAAACCAAATTATTTTGTTGTTCTCATTTGGTTGCCCTAAACTGTAAGATTTTGTTGGTGAAACAAAACATTTGTTTGGTTACGTGTACATTAAACAGTTTGGACCGATATTAAAAATGTTTACAAGTTCGCCCGAGTTCCGAACCTACGCCTTAGAAGTCTCAACTAATGTGACAACTGTTGACGCAGTAAATATTTTAGATGGATATACTGCAATATTGGGCAACGTGTGCAAACAAATATTTCAAGTTTTACAGCCTTACTTGTCAGTTTATTGTTGCACTGTTATACGATTTTTAAGAATCAATATATGCACTAACAAACACGATTACTATCCCAATTGTCACAAAAAATACAAACAAACTCGCAAGCTGTATTTTCGAGCAAAGGCAGTCAAATGAGTGGCCAAACAAATATATACAGTTGATTCAACAAAATATTTAGTTGACAGTCAAAATTTTTTTTTTGGCCCAACACAGAGATTTTTTAAATTCAAACATATATTTCGTTAGACGAACAAAAGTATTTCGTTGCTTTTCGAATTTTGTTTGCTCAAGAATACATTTTGTTAGGGCAACTAAATATATATTTGTCCCTATACAAACAAATATTTTGTTTGCTTTTCTCTTAGTGTAGGTAGATAGGACTTAACTTCTCGTCGACAGTAAGATCATTAGACACGGAGCAGACTGATCATAGAAGCTGGCTTGTATTAAGAAACCAGCCTGGCGCGCTCGCGTGGTGAGACTTCGGGAAACCACGGGGAAACCCAAATCACAAGAAGACTGAGTCGGGAATCGAACACGTGTCCTCCAGAATTCGAGTCCAGTGGTTTATAAAATTCTATATTTTATTTATTATTAACAAGCTACCCGCCCCGCCCTTGCTAGGGTGCGATTTACAAATATGGCGTTGTTTACGTTTACAGCAAGTATGTACACTAAATGCTTAAGGTAACTAACATAGGAGTAATACTGTGTTGTTCACAAAGTCTTCATAAGTGATCCTCTAAAAGACAAAATTGGTTACTGGGGGTCATCCTTAAAAGATTAACATATGCTGTCGCGGGCTTTTTATAGACCGTTTTGAAATCTACAATTCTGTAATACATTGATTTGGTGTACCTGTTATATTTTAATCAGTGCCCAAAAAGCGGATTTTCCGATCTTATTATAAAACGTCAACATTTCTTTGCTATACTTAAATTAATATTAATTTATTATATACCAAAACCTTCCTAAATAAATTATCTAAATGATGGTGAAAACCGCATCAAAATCCATCAAGTAGTTTAGAAGCCTTAGCCGAATACACAGACACACGTGGCCTGGCGACTGCGTTTAATACTATGTATAGATGTGATTAAGAACAGAGAGAACATAGGTGCGTTGGTAGCGCCGAGTCAGGGATATTTCTCATTCAAAATGTTGTCAAACTGATCCATGCGCAAATACAGTACGTTGTCTCTTTGATGTGATCTCCAAGCCTTGTTTCCACGAGCTAGGGAAATATCCTGAAAGTATAACTTCAGCAGCGCTTCAGAAAATTTCCAAGTAACCATGAATGAACTATATTTATAAATGTAAATGATAACGTCAGCGACCATAAGTTTTTAAACGATATTTAACGGTTTTTTATAAGTAAATTGTACCTGGTAGAGAGATTATTTTACAAAGAGTCACTGGCCCCGTAACACCGAGGCCTGGATTCTACGTTTATTTGTTTATTTTCAGTTTCTTACCAGACGAATGACAGATATGTTGCAAAGTTGGCTTACGTATGGTGTCCATTGTAAACGGTAGGCAATCCTACCATATACTCCAGTTACTTAACCAGCGCCACTTGATGGCTAATGCTACGAGCAAGCTGTTACAACCCGTCTACTGAGTAGCCAGTTACGGCAAGGACCTTAAACAACAACAAAGGGCATACTCAGATTGTTTTAAGGCATCTATGAGTAAATGCGGAACGAAATACACATCTTCTAATGCAATACCTCAACATAATTTTATTTTTGGAGGCTGGAGGGGTTGTCTGTTACTACTTACACTTTTTATATCGAAATAAATATGTTATGGAAGCTTAAAAAAAAGTAAACAAACACAATATTACATCCAAATATTGCATCACGCATACTCATGGAATCCCCATATCTCGAACCCAGAACCTTGTTATCCTTTGAAATTAATGATTAATGTCCCAATGAAGCGGTTAAAACGTAATCTGTAGCTACTAATACTATTACGCGAAAAATGACTGAGTCTGGGCTATGACATATCATATTCCATATAATCATTATGTTATCATTTACTATTTCGTCGTTTCGCTACCAAATGATTCCTGTACTAGAAATGCAGCTGGCAATTTTATCGGTTTTTTAATGCATAGGGCAAGCATTGCATGGTTAGACTGGTAAAAAGAGATCAAAAAAAGGTGTGAATATTTTAATTCATTTCCAGCTGCGTCCTCTACGCCAATACAAATAAATAAAATATTCAGGCACTGTATTGTTTAAAGCAGCCATGTTGGTTTGAGAACGTGTTCAGCAGATGTGTCTGAAACTCAAAGTACATGCGAGGGTTTTGTCTCATTGATAGTAGCAAACATTAATTAAATTAAAGAATTTTCCATGCAACAATAGCGTTTACGAGAGTCGTACAAAGAATATGATTATTATTATTATTATTTTTAGTTCCGATATCTCCAGATCCGTAGAGGGTGAAGCGAGGTGAGTCTGGAGCCGCACCAGAATGCAATGGTGTGGGAAACGGGAGATCCCCGAGAAAACCCGCCGACCAGCTGCGTCATCCGGCAGTATTCCCACGTGCGAAGATATGGGGGCGACCTCGCCGAGAATCGAACCCTAAACAGCCTAAGTAGGTGGGACGTGAGTAGTCTGACCACCTACACCACCGCGGCCTCTTATTTCTATTAGGACTACTGTTTTTATGGTGAATTGCTAGTAGTCAATAAATCGTGTGCTACGAGGGAATTCGCTCAGAATTTCATTTACGTTATCTGTATGCTGATTTAAGAGGTGTATGATATATAAAGCTCTTAAAAAAACATTTTTTATTATAAGAGATTTTAAGATCCCGTGAATTGAGAAAACAAGAATACAGCAGTTTTACAAATGATTCGCTCAACATATTTACAATAAATTATTTAATAATTTTGGTGAAGTACTTGGAGTAATTTTGGATACCGCGGAATTGCTATGCTTTAGTAGTATCCCTGTGAGTAAACATTGACACCGACAGATTTAATATGCCTAAACTGTACAGATATTCTTTCGTTTGGGAACAAACTTTACGAATATGCTGTTTCAAGCGCAATTATTGACAAATTTAAGGGAATATCGAATTTATACAAATGTTCAGAATTCTGGCATAACGTATATAACTTGTTTGCGGTAAATCGAGACATTTTGAAATAAACCATTGATATAAATATCCCTCCTTCTAAATGCACGATTCTAATGTAAAACATAAACTGAAATCCTGTTAGTAATGGCTGCAGAGAAGCAGAAATATTGTAGCACGTGTTTACGTCGTGAAAATTCATTTGCGTTTGCTAACAATTCCACTCTATTGATAGACGCATCGTTAGTCGTTATGTCCATGAAAAATGTTAACCTTTATACTCGTAGTGGAAGAATACCAAGTGGGCTGAATGGCGTAAACGTGTAAGCCTTTACAGAAGTAACTGTCAAACACATGTAGTTGACGTTAGGTGGTATATTTTGTATTAAATACTCATAAAAAATTAATAGAGGTAAACAAGACCACCAGTCAAGCAATGACAAGTGGACGGGATAAATAAAAGAATGCCTTCACTGCCGGAGGCCTATCAAGAAATTTTGGTTACGGCAGAACAGTGCTTTCACTGTCAATTTTTCTGTGGATGTGAGACCGAAAAATAAAGCGTTGGTGCAAATTACGGAACTTTCTGTTCGGAATGCCGCTTTTGCACGTTCAGCAATCACTGAAATAGTGTAAACATATCTTCTAACATATTGTTACCAGACGCCAAAGAGGCGTATGTAGGTTCGTGACGGATGGAGGTCTCAATAAAAAAAGTTATGTTTTGAATTTGTTCACACATCTATTATTTACAACCTTAAATTATCTATCTACAACAAGCTCTTTTTATTCGTCCGTGAGTGCAATATTTAATGTCTATCTCAACTCTAATTAACACCCGTCTCAATGTCTTTGTTTGGTTATAGTTAATCAACTCACACTCATCATTAACACGTGTGCAGTCCGTCTGTTGCCATCATTTGAAACCTCTTACACTCATGAGTCAAGTTCAGTAGTCCCGCCTGCCAGTCGCACCCTTATCTGTGGTAGTGCTCGCAGTCACAGATCTAACTCCTGCTGGTCACTCCCATCGCCACTCGCTGCTCTTCTAGCTCGCCGTGTCTACCGCTTAAGGTCGTCAATCGCCCGGACTCCTGACTCCATCAACTTTCGGCTCAGAGGACCGTCGCGCTTAAATTATATCACCGGCCCTGATCTGGAAGGTTCGCTGCACCCCGAGTGACACTGAGAGATACTAGGTCACTAACCAGAACATTCCTTCGGGTAAACGCAACAATTCAACCAGTTTATCGCGGTGGCATGCAGAGGTGTGCACGGCAGGACGCTCTGCGTAACAAGATACGCGCTCTCTTCTAGTATTATCGCTCGCCTGACCTGACCTTCGTTCTTACGAGCTGGACAAGGTAACAACGGAAACGATGAAGGCCCGCGACACGTAACAATATTAATTTGATGCAAATGCCATTACGTGCCTGTGAAGACCAAGAAATTTCGTAACATTTTCCACTATTCTTTCGTTGTATCATAATTTCGCTTATTCTCACAGAAATATTTGTTAATGGCCCGCTGTATTCGAGCATGTGGTGTGCGTCTCATCCCTCTATAACTCTACCGATACTAGTGGATAAAGATTGTTCACGACGAACTAGACACTTTTGAACTCAACCCTCGAAAAAAAATCACTGTCATTAACTACATAATGGCATTCAGTTAAGTTGGTAGGAATTAATAAAAATAACTTGAAGACTTGATGTATTCCAAATACAACTCTTAAATGTATTACTACTGACATCCGTATATTGTGTGTTTTGAGGCAAATACGTCTTTAAATTTGTAATCACAGTGGGAGGCAATCCAGAAAATCCGATGATAAAAAATTCGGAGGGATACAGTTTGGCATTGCAGCTCCGAATCTATCGTCTACATTCAAAATCCAATTACATCACTCCATTGCCAAAAGATCAACGAATGTGTTACGTTGAGTAACGACTGCAAAGCATCGCCCCCCCCCAAAATTGCGCCCCCACGTCCCCCCCCCCAGGGGGGGAAGACGTGGGGGCGCAATTTGCCACATGCATGCATTAAAATAAACCAGATAGCCAAAGAAACTATTTGAGAATTCACAAATGTTTACCTAGTAAATTTTAATTCAATGTTAAGACGTGGAACTAATTTACCTCTGTCGTGACCAGTTTTACTGAGCGCTCGCGAGTCAGTGGGCACGTTACCATGTATGCAGGTAGGAACACGTTACCATGTACTCAGGAAGGAGCACGTTACCATGTACGCAGGTAGGAGCACGTTACCATGTACGCAGGAAGGAGCACGTTACCATGTACGCAGGAAGGAGCACGTTACCATGTACGCACGTAGGAGCACGTTACCATGTACGCACGTAGGAGCACGTTACCATGTACGCAGGTAGGAGCACGTTACCATGTACGCAGGTAGAAGCACGTTACCATGTACGCAGGAAGGAGCACGATACCATGTACGCAGTAAGGAGCACGTTACCATGTACGCAGGTAGGAGCACGTTACCATGTACGCAGGAAGGAGCACGTTACCATGTACGCAGGTAGGAACACGTTACCATGTACCCAGGTAGGAGCACGTTACCATGTACGCAGGTAGGAGCAGTGACATCTCTCAAAGGTTGATTTCAAAAGTCCTCAGAAAACCTCCTACAGCCTACACACATCAGAGCCGGGATCTGCACATTATTAAACGTGGGTTGGAGCAAGGTCAAGAAGCGAGGGAGCGATACGGGCGACACTAACACGCACTAAATAGCGCCTCATCGCCCCTACGCGCAAGGAGTGCAGTGTCTCTGTCCTAACGCTGTACTGTGAAAATTAGATCTGTAACAGTGGGGTTTTATTACACGCGATGAAATACCCCGGGTTAAACTACGCCCGTATCTTTGTACTTTTCTCCGCATAGACAAGATCTAAATAATGCGATATTTGACCATTTACACGAATTTTTTTTCTCCAAGAATACTTACACTTAATATGAGAAAAGTAGAAAAATAGGGCATAGATAATAATAATTTTTTAATCTTTTATGACAACAAGTCGTGTTTGCAGAACATTTATTTACCGAGATACGCGTATTCGCGCAAACAACTATTTCACAAAAAAATCGCAAGGGCCCATCCCACTCTTAACACATTTGCATTTCTAAATACTGTAATATCATTAGAAAAATTAATATCTTTCAAATCTGTTTATATTTTTACACTTCGATGCATTAAAAAAAAAACTGAAAGTGTAAGAAATAATTTTAAGTTACCCCCAAGAATTACATTTTTTTAATTCGACATTAACATATGGAACTAGTTCCCATCCATCGTTACCAACTTTACTGGGCGCATGTCACTCAGTGCGCCTATTAAAATATATGCAGGCAAGGGCAGTGACTTTTTTCTTAGGCTGATTTCGAAAGTGCTCACTTTATCGTGAACAGCCTTTTACCACATCAAGCGCGCGACCCGTTGTCCATATGTTTCAAGACAAGAGCTGAACACAAGTACAGCGCTTACGAAACCATCATGTGAGTGCAACACTTGAACTCGGAAATTAATGCGTGACTAAACTTGTCTTTAGTCTGCGGGTTAAAATTGCATCAGTTTATCATAATCACTCTCGTATTTTACAGTCACACGATATTTCGTCTAGAATATTTTTTCCAAAGTATGCACCTTGCTAACAAGGCTATAAAAATATTTTGGAATTTTATAACTAGACAAAAGCGATCAATCATATCATCATGTAGCATGCGGCCGTCTTGGTGCCAATAATACTCACGGAACTTTACCAGAAAACTTTGTGGGGAAACAACCTAACAATTTTCACTCTGCTGTGGAATCCATGGTCACGGATATCATTTGAGAAATATTGCACGCGTGTGTGTGCGGATACCAACTTTTGGACTGGCGTCTCAAGTAGAATTTTTAAGAGATAAAAAAATGGCTAAAAAAAGGATGTTTTGAGAATAAAACAATCGTGTATGAAATTCCCTGGAGAGAAATCTCGAAATATTAACACGCCGAGTGCGGAACAGATTTGTAGACATCCAAGACAAGATAGAAGTGAGCAGCTTAATGTACAACAGGAGCTTGAAAACTAGTTCTTTTGGACCATCATCCTGTTGGTCCAAAGTACACCACATTCTACACTGTATTATGCAACATTCATCGCTATAGTCTATTCATGGTTTATGCACCCTTTTTTAATCGAACTTTTGAAAAAAAAAAAAAAAAAAAAAAAAACTCCCCATGTATGACGTGTTTAGTTATTTCCAACATATGCCATGTATCACAAGCGTTTTATACTTGTGTTCATAAAAGTTACTTTTTTTCTGTTAAATTGAAATGTCTTTCATAGTTTGTCTGTAAATTATAATGCTCCATATATATTGAATTTGAATAAAAACCAGTGAGAAAAAATGTGTGTTGGTAGCGCCGCCTAGTAAGAAATAATTCTTATACTTAATACTGTTACCCTAAGTGCGCACGAATTTGGTGCGTTGTCTTCTGGTGTAACTGTCCAGACTTGGTTAAGCTTAGCCTGCACCAGGCGGAGGAATATCCTGGAAGTAGAACTTGAGCAGGGCTTCAGAAAAGTGTAATGTAACCGTGAATGGAGTATAGTCCCCTGGCCGCCAGCGTTCTAAAGGTCCTTCCTTCCACTTCTCACTGGAGATGGGTCGTTATAGCTACTGTTATGTACCTGTTTCAAACTGATACAGATACTACAGTCTTGCAACTGATACGAACTATCTGATACCTTCGATGTCAGATCATAGACTAAAGACGAGGTAGCCAGATCCCGCTGGCTGCGCACAACCAATCTCCGTGTACCAACATTGAACCGCTTTTCTGCTTACAAACCTAGCAAAAATTGTGTGTATTAAATTTGAGGTTAGAAAACTATTTAGTAAACGAGTGCTTTGAGTTGTTTTATACCTCCTCCAACCAATTTGTAATGTAATTTGATTAAATTCAGATTGGTAACAGTATTTTATTAATTTAATAATGCCTGTCATTTAAAAATAAAGATATGAACAAACAAATTCATCATTGTGTGACCATGTGACTTTGACAGTTGTGTAGGATTGGGGCAGGTAAATGTTGGGCACATGAGCAGAAGACGAATAAGCGGTCTACCTCATCTTTACTCTATGGTTGATACTCTATGACCCACCTCTCCTCCCCATCGTTTCATGTTTACGTCGCCGCTAAGTCGCTCCTGAAAATACAAATCTGGGTCAACCCTCTACTATACGCTGCCACCCCTTTACGATTATTTCCGTTACAGTTAAAGGGACATTTTAAGGAAGCAATATACGACCCACATTGCCGCGTACTGCCTTTCCTTTCCCGTTCCAACTTTTTTTAGCCAACGTTTGTTCCAGGACTTCATAATTCTTACGTTTTATCTTCCCAGATTATAGTAAATATTCTACTGCCACTTCGTAACACATTGCCATTTTTTTTCCTGCTCGCAAGCTATTGTCCAGGCTGTACGTTCTTGTGTTGTCAGACCTCAGACCTTGTTTATGCGTCGCGAGTTTAAAAACATTTTCGTTGCAGTTGTTCTTTTCCCTTGTAAATCACGCGAAAACAAGGAACAGGCTGCGACATTTAAACTGCTGCTAGACGCTGGGACTACGCTGCTATCACGACAAAAATCATCGGGTGTTTTCAGGTTCTCTCGGCAGCTGAACCCCGACATGGCCGTCAGCACTGCGCATGCGCACGTGTAATGGAACACATTAATTGTGCCCTAACAGAGGCTCCTTAACTAGTACAGGTTGTGTTATAGGCTGTTCACGGTGAGATGAGCACTTTTGTAAGCCCTGCTTACGATCTATTTGTATGCAAGTTGTGTGTTTTCCCGCCTTATGTAAAATCATCATTGCCATGGGCCTCATCGCTTTCTTCATGCGTCGGTCAAGTGAAAATGTAAAATTATTATAAAAGTGAGTATTAAAAAAAAACTGCTAATTTTTACACTTCGATGAATTAAAAAAAAAAAAAAAACAGAAAATTATATAAATATATTAATTTATCACAAATGGTTACCTAAAACTTTTTATTCGTCGTTAAGATATGAAACTACTTTCCGCTCCATTACTACCAATTTTACTGGGTGCATGTCACTCAGTGCGCCCGTTAAAATACATGCAGGTAGGAGCAGTGAGTTTTTTTTGTAAGGTTCATTACAAAAGTGCTCCCTTTATTGTGAACAACCTATAAGCAAATAGCTGTCCCTACAGTTTAGAATTATCTAAAGTTACGTATAATGCTACGTGAAAGGTGTTTCCATCGTTTGAAATAATCTATGTTCTGTTAAATTCGGCGAGATAAGCCGACCACGCACGACAGTTGCCGAACTTGCAACACGATCACGGCGGCTGGACACAAATAAACATTTATAAGTATAAGTTTTAAACTGTAGATTAACATTTTTGATCTTCCAGACCAATTTACTTAATATTTATTTTCCCTTCCAATTTTCATGTAACAATAAAAAAAAAAGTAAAATGAGATCTTAAGGACCCCGCCTACCTGCGCTTGAACTACTATACAGGATTCACGTTTTCCTGCAGAACTATTAGAAGTGGGTCCAATTTCCTGAACTACGATATTAACGCACGCTTCAGATGAGGGCTTTGAATACCTTCAAGATGTCACGCACATTAGAAACACCATTTTGAGTACTTCAAAATGACTAAAAATGGCTTTTCCAAAGTGCTCTATCTCAAATTATACTCTTAAGATACAGATCAAACTACTCAAGGGGCCTGTATTGAACTTTCCTACAGACTTTCCACTGTTATAAATATGGTTTCTGGCCATATTTATACATGAAATGGGATGAGGACGTAGCTGAATAATGAGATATGATTACACAGAGCACAATTGTTTAGAGTCCTGTGTACTGAAACGTTTTCTGTGAAATCGTTGTTTGCGCGTAAACGCGTATCTCGGTAAATAAAAGTTCTGGAAATACGACTTTTTGTCAGAAAAGATTTTAAAAACTATTACCTATGGTCCTATTTGTTTACTTTTGCCACATGAAATGTAATCTTGGAGGAAAAAAAATCTTGAAAATGGACAAATAAAAATTTTTTTAAACATGCCTACGCAATTTCCTTAAGCGGCAAGAGAAAGGTACAAATATACGGACGTAGTTTAATCTGTGGGCTTTCATAGCGTGTAATAAACCCCCGTATGTTACCTGTCTAATTAACTCAGTACAGCGTCTCGACGGAAACACTGCACGACTTGCGCGTAGGAGCGATGAGACGCTACAAGTGCGTGTTATTGTCGCCCGTATCGCTCCCGACTCGCAGCAACATAGTCCCCTTAATGACGGCGTTTTATTGAACACGATCTCACAATAACGCATTATGCGATTATTACTCGGGGAATCTTAAAGGGAATAAATTATTCCAAACATACCTGTTATGAGATAGTCGCCACAGTCACTGCTATTAATAACTAGTCGGGATGTCGCCACGTTGACCATGGTTCCGGAGGCTGTGTGTGGTAGGCGGTTATCGAGGATGGGACACACCCGGTGATGGCCTATATCCGCGTGTTGTTCGTCGTCCACCGGCCACCGATTGCTGGCCGGTGGAAGGAGAATTCCTGCAAGTCTGTTCACACGATCTTCACCGCTATCCCGCTCGTGTCCTGGTTTAATGTGTGATGGTGTGATCGGCAGGCATTATATTACTTAAGGCCTCCTCACGTCGCAACATCGCCAATAAAACGATAGCGTCACCGCTGAAAGTCCCATAGGTTAAGGCCGTTCACAGTAAACCGTAGAAAAAAGTCACTTCCCCTGCCTGCATATATTTTAACGGGCGCACTGAGTGAAATGCGCCCCGTAAGGTTGGTAACGAGGGTTGTGAGTAATTCCATATCTTAACGTTGAATAAAAAACGCCAGGTAATCATTTGTGATATCTTCAATTATTTCTTTATTTTTTTATGCATCGAAATGCAAAAATAGCCAGATTTGTAATATTCAATTTTCTAATAATTTCACTGTTTCATCTGACCGACGTATGAATAAAGTGATGAGGCCCATGGCAACGTTAATTTTACATAATGCGAAATAATACACAACGTGCTTACAAGTAGATGTTAAGCAGAGCTTTCAAAAGTGCTCGTTTTACTGTGAACAGTGTTACGAGAACACTGCTCGCCAGTTCATAGCCTCTAGCTTAGAGGCAATGACGCACTTGATGTCCTTGGCAGTGTCGCCCTTATCGCTCCCGCGCCTCTCTGCCTTTGACGCGGAAAACAGGCCCGATCAGGCGAGAGCCTCAACATCCACACAGAACCGCTATTCCAAGTTTGGGAAAAATTTGTCTCTGGTAGCTGACGTTTTATCTTCACACCTCGGTGAGTCAGCTTCGCTGTAGCCATCCCATGCATAAAGAAATATGCAGATGACGTTATTCATATTTGCCTGTACTTACTTGCGGACTGCGGGCGGCTAGATAAGCTAAATGTATTCCTGGGGGAGTATTTCTTATAAAGCAGGTCACGAAGTTCTGGGAATAAAGACGTGGCACGCTGGAGGACTGCGTCTAATATTGGTCGACTGGAAACTTTCACTGTTAGAGGCTGATGACCTGCGCATCTCACTAGCACACTTCTTCAAGGTACTCAGACATATTGCACTTTATGTGCATGTGGCAGGTCATATTTTTGAAACACGTTTGCACTTCTAAGGTTTGTTCTTCTCAGGTCGGGAAGGTCAATGCGTCTAGTCTTGAAACTCGACTTTCCGCAGTCAGGTAGCAGCACTGGTGTCGCATGTTTGTTTTTTTACCGTTTTCATGCAAGTAAATGGGATAAATGCTGTTCACGATAAAGTGAACACTTTTGAAATGGACCTTAGAAAAATGTCACTGCTCCTGCGTGGCATATAATTTAACGGGCTCGCTGAGTGACATGCGCCCAGTAAAGTTAGTAGTGATGGAGGAAAAGTAGTTTCATATATTAACATCGAATAAAAAAGTGCTAAGTAACCATTTGTAATAACTCAAATTTTTTTTTTTCCCCCGGTTTTTTTAAATGGGCCAGAGTGTAAAAATGAGCAGATTTGCGATATATTTACTTTCTTAATAATTTCACAGTTTCACTTGACCGACGTAAGAATAAAGTGATGAGGCCCATAGCAATATTAATTTTACATAAGGCGGAGGAATACACAACGTGCATACAGGTAGATACCAAGCAGAGCTTTCGAAAGTGCTCGTTTTATAGTTAACAGCCTGTAGTTGAAATTTCCATAACATAAACGCGGTTATTTAAAATATTCCGAGTTGTATTGCGTTAGAGCTTACGTAAACAATAAGCTTTGTTCTTCGCACTAGAAAGGGGAATATAAAGAAATATATTCACGTAGTGTTACATTCTCCACCGTAAATTGGATTTAGCAAAAAGTATTCTTACACAATTGCTTTATTTTAATATCACGACTCAATCGAAAAATGTAATAGTGAAATGTAATAGTGAAATGTAATAGTGAAATGTAATAGTGAAATGTAACAGTGAAATGATTAAAAACGACATTTTTAGGGTTTTCGGGAGCAGTTTCCTTAAGCGAAAAAGTTTCTTTTGACGACGGCTGTATTTTTTTTTTCGCACTTCAATTCGTAACGTTTTCCCATTGAATTAAGTTTGCTCGTGAACACAGATTGCAGATTTATTTTTACTGCTTTGTCTTGTATGCGCCATTGGAGGGCGTGAGAAATACTTACGAACTTCAATGCTTGAAATTTTGACTGGGGAAATTATGTAACACGATTCGAGCCTAACACTAACTATTACACACAAATAAATATAATTGATCTATTTACTGCCAGCTTAAAGCGACCTCTTTGGAACAGCAGCGCACCTAGTGGCGGAAATTTTCCTTGCGCTGAACTCTCACATAAGAAACCTCGTTTCGTTTCTGACCCGAATCGAATCAGCCTTGGCACTGCTTTAGACAATATCGAGAGCACGCAATGTTAGGTGCAGCAACAGGCATGCTAGCCTGAGTGCGGTAGCAAAGAAGCGGAGAGAAGCCTCGAGAGCTTCTAAATAAACCCCCGCCAGGCTGGCCGATTGCGGCGACTATTATGGCTGGAAACGCAGCGAACGAGGTCTGTGACACTGCGCCAGCAAGACGTCCAGGGATGGAGGGGGGGGGGGGTGCCATCCGCCGACATGCGTCTAGTCTTCAGCCTGCGGCGTCATGGACAAGGTGAAGTCGGACCATAGTAAACCAGCCAGAGTGGCGTTTTACACAAACAAGTGATTTAACGAGTCGCATTGATATCTAACACAATGTAACCAAGTCAGCTTAAAGAGAGTTCCTCCGATTTAACGAGTAACTAACATTCTGTAACGAGTTGTAAAACATATTGTAACGAGATGTCATTTGATGGTAATTTAAATACAAAGACAATAAGGAATATACTTGAGTTCGCCATTGAGTACGCTAACCCGGTCATGTACGTTTAGTATAAAATATATTTAGCCACATTAAAGTCACACGCTTTTAAAAACGCAAGGCTGGCGGAGGTGCCATATGGTTCCACCTTTCCGCGTTAGCTAAGTGATAACGTTAAATAAATTAAATAATAAAGTTATTTCCTCGTGTATTGCAATACAAATAAAGAATGAGTGACAATAAATCAAGAGTGTTACATTATTTAAAGGTAAATAAAGAATAATTTAGCCAAGCTGCTTAATTTATAATTGAAAATACATTTTAAGCCACGTCTAAACGATTATTATTATTATTACTGTACTTACAAGCACTAAAGTAATAGAGAGTAAAATAAATCCTTTCCAGTATTCACAAATTTTGCCTAAAACTTTTAATTCCAAGTTAAGATGCAGCACTACTTCCTCTCCGTTGTTATAGGCTGTTCACGGTAAAATGGGCGTGCACTTCGCCTAATGTAAAATTAACATTGTCATGTGCCTCATCACTTTATTCATGCGTCGATCGAGTGAAACTGTGAAATTATTACAAAAGTAAATGTTCTACAAATCTGCTAATTGTTACACTTCGATGCAGTAAAAGACCAGAAAGCGAAAGAAATAATTTAAGTTAACACAAATGGTTACCTAACATTTTTTATTCGACGTTAATATATGGAACTACTTTCCATCCATTGTTGCCAAATTTACTAGGCGCATGTCACTAAGTGCGCGCGTTAAAATATGTACAGGCAGGGGCAATGACTTTTTTCTAATGTTAATTTCAAAAGCGCTCACTTAACCGCGAACAGCTTTTACCAAGGTCATTGGACACACGACGGCAAATGTGCCCGTTCGAGTCTGCGCAGGTATGGGCAGCGACATTTTTAAAACGTTGGTTTCAAAAGTGTTCGATTGAGGGTCAACAGCGTGTGAATGCGTGCTTTCGTGTAAGAGACGCCGCGCAGCTCGCCAGTGAGCGGCTGTGGTTTGCTCAGGAGTGTTCTTGATCTCATAAGACATTCTTCGCCCGATGTTCAAGTTGGATCAGAGCCGAGTCGTGCTGGAACCGGCCGAGTCGTCGCGTCACTGACCATCAAAGAAAATTTAATTTATGGTAAGATCGCCCGTCATTAAGAAATTACGAAGAAGATTATCCCTCAACGTCATCCTTTAATTACTACTCCAGTTTGTTGTCCTTGGTATAGGCTGCTCACGATAAAGTGAGCACTTTGGAGGCCCTAGTTGCTTTTCTCTTTCCGCGACAATTTATCCTTTAACCAACTTTTAAAATAAATATTGCGATGAAAGTAACAAAAACCATGTGAATACCACCGCACTCGGAAGTTAACGCCCGAGGCTAAAATTAAATATATTTATTGACTCTTATTCTAAATGAGAAGGCTTTCAAAAGTGCTTACTTTACCGTGAATAGCATACAAGTACATTTTCGAATGCTATCTTGTTAATATTGAATTATGTTTAATAGTGTTATTAATGATATTTGTTGGAAACTTTTAATAGTCCTGTTAAGGCTAATATAGATCTGATAAGTTGACATGATTTTATTTTATTGTTGTCTAGCGTAATGTTTGGATAATGCTGAAAATATATATCCGCGGATGATTGCAACAGCTATTTCAAGTGTTGGTTCCTGCTACGTACAGCATAAGTGTATAATTGCGAGCTAAAACAGAAGCTTTCACTGTAACAGTTCGCCAGACGCTAGTGGCGAGCGGAGAATGTTCCTCCGCGTAGGAGATAATTACTATCGCAGTTTACCAACGGCAAAGTTTTAAAGCTAAGTCAAACAACGATTAGAAAAAAATTTTCTCTCCGAAGTTTTAAAAGCAATCTCATTGTCGTATGGGCAGTCAGCTGTTTTCTCTCTTGCCCCCGTTTTGTCGTTCAGCGTGAGAAAACAGCGACACGCGATGATTTTTTTTTCTTAAATTTTAAGTATTGATTACGACGTCATGACCAATTCAATCGATACTGTCGCGAGACCCGGAGACATTCGATAGTTCCAGTGTCAGGACTCCCTCATGAGTTTAGAATATATAGTCCATTCTCTGGACTACGGTCCATTTTTTGAAGCCCTGTTGATCCAAACAAAGATTAACCGAGTCTGGAAAATAACACCGTATTCGTGAGCTCTCAATACAATATTATTCTGCATAAGAACTATTACTCACTGAGTATTGCCAACATGTATATATATTTTTTATTCTTGCTAATTATAAATGAAATATATTTTATAGGTAGGTATAGATAAAAATTTAATTTAATAAAAAATGAAGTACTTTTATGTTTTAGAGACCTGACGAATTCGTGGATTCATTCCACGACATGCTAGAATTCAAAATACGTGCGTTTATACAATATTAGCCATTGGTATAAACACGAGTATTTCGCGAATTCATTCCGAGGCGAGGTAGACTCCAAACATTTGTTATTTACTCCTACTGCTGTGATTGGACGACAGTTGTTTAGACACGCCCTATTTAACATTGAGCCAGTAATAAGCAGGAAGCAGTAAAGTGAGTGAGTATTTAACAGTCCTGTACAGAGGCCTCACTTGGTCACAGCAACCAATAAGCAAACGATATTGTCTCGAGTGTATAGAGGTTTGTCCAGCCTAGCTTGCTACCAACTCAATCCGCGAAATACTCGTGGCTCTAGCCGTTGGTCCACGTGGTGTATGACACCTCTAGGAGCACGCTTGCCCAATAGTGGCCTTCCACTGTGATAGCAGACAACCAAAGTGGAGTTGGCATCGGCATATTTGTAATTACATAGGAGTTTAGAGTCTAGCCTGCAGGTCATTGAACTCGCGAACTTTTCAAGCCATACGCGTCATGTATGGCAAGGTTTGTTTCAAGAAGTGAGAGGAAACTGTGGACAGACTATAGCGGGCGTGTTTCATACGGATTTGTGACTTCATTAGCTAACTCCCCCAGAATTTCGTTTGGACTTTCCTTCTACAGGGTTGCAATGGTGGCTTCAATACAGAGCATAGAAGGAAGTCCCTGGCGCGCGTATGTCTGTATGACTGCGCTAATCTCGAGAACCACTGAACGGATTTGGATGCGCTCTTTACTGTTATGATCTGCATTTATCGAGGAACATTTACCTGTATTAGAAATTTCCATATCTCTTATATGAGCTGAGAAATAACGGTATTAGTGAATCAAGTCGGGAAAAAATTTTGCCGCCAGCGCACTCTCATGGAATACGCTGTCTAATAATTAAGAGATGTAACAAAATCATGTACGAAAGAACCGTGTAAAATTAAGTGATCTACAAACATGCCAGTGGTAGTATTTAACTATCTTTAATATATACGTAGTAATAAGCGTATTTACAAACGTGAAATTCACTGTCTTTTCTAACCATAAAGAACTTAATCTTTATCAAAATAAATCAATTCATACTTAAAACTGTGGACCACCCGTGGCGCAGCCGATTGGTGCGCCACCGATTTGGGGTGCGGGAGGCTCTGGGTTCGAATCCTGGGTAAGACATGGGTGTTAATCTAAGTTAGGTTAAAAGTTAGTCTGAAAGGCGTTCCCTGCTAAGCTTTCAAGCACAAGACCGGTGGATATAAAAAAGACCCTTACAATACAATACAATTATTACAACTGTTTAAAGTGCAGGCCTGTAGTAGAAATGTCCTTTACATAACACAATTATGTATCGCCAATAATTGAACAGTTATGAAAATATTTGGAAAAAAGTAATTTCTAAAATGGAGACACACACGCACGGACCAATGCGCGGTCAGGAAGGGTGACGCAGGAAATGGTGTGGCGAGGGTAATAGAGATGCAAGGAGGCGGGGAAGGTGAGGGCGCGGCAGGCAGAATAAACTAGTACCTGGGCGAAGCCGGAGGCTGTTCACGGTAAAATAAGCACTTTGGAAAGCCCTGCTTGAGATCTACTTTTACACATGTGTGTTCTTCCGCCTTATGAAAAATTAACATTGCCATGGGCCTCATCACTTTGTTTACGCGTCGGTCAAGTGAAACTTTGAAATTATTAGGAAAATAAATATTGTTCAAATCTGCTCATTTTCATACTTCGATGCATTAAAAAAGTACAGAAAGCGTTAAAATATATGCAGGTAGGGGCAGTGACCTTTTTATAAGGTTGATTTCAAAAGTGCTCACTTTATCGTGAACAGCCTTTAGTAATAAAGCACTTAGGTTAGGAAACTTCTGGGACCTCATAGTTTTCCGGTAGTTAATGTTTGTAAGTTTAAGATTAAGTTGCGTGTAGGGCATTCTGAAGCGAACTCTTTAGAGCTTACGATTTGCAACGTACCGCGTTAGGGTGAGTGAGTGAAGAGATTTGGATGGCTCTTAACATCGAGGTCTTGAGAGCCGATGAGGGTGACAGGTGAGTATTGAGCAGCGCCAGAATGAAAGGGTGGGGGAAGCGGGAGATCCCCGAGGAAACCCGCCGACCAACGGCATCCTTCGGCACGATTCCTAAATGCGAAAATCCGGAGTGACCCGGCCGGGGATTGAACCCGGATCGCCTTGGTAGGAGGCGAGCATGCTAGCCGCTCAGCTATCGTGGCCCCCTACTGCGTTAGGAAAAGAATGGAATATCCGCCCATTACTCGGTCACGCGAAGTGCTGCATTTAGTTCGTTAGAGATGTATGCGTTTAGCATGTTACAAGTTTTCCATTTTTTTTTTCTCTCAGCGCTCATTTTGCAGCTTGTAAACGTCTCAGTCAGCGATACAGTTTTATTACAGCACGCAACGAGGATCGCCCAATGAGATGTGAGTGATTCTGTATTTATATCGCCTTTCTCGCGATCTTACCCAACATTCGTTATGAGTCGCGTGCTAACTGATAACGTTAAGGTGAAATTAGTTTAGAATTCAACGAACTCTATTAACGGGAAACTTGTACATTTTCTCGCCGTTTGGACTAACTTAGCAGGTTATAACGCATACTTGGATTGGATAACATATGCTTAAACACTTATTTGAAAGATTTAAAAATTATTTTGTAGTCACGTTCGTTTTTTCAAAACATCATAATCAAAACCTTCAGTATTTCATAGAATATCAAACAACGACGTATTACTTACAAAAATGTTATGCATTTTTTCTAGCAAAAAAAAAGACAATTCATTAATCACGATATTAGAACATATATTACAAACACACTCTCAAGACATTTCTCTGTTTTTAGTTACCTGTTGTACGGCGCGACCTAATGGAGCGGGTGTATGTATATAGTTCGAGATAAATCAGTTTAAAAACATATTTTTTATACGCTAAAGGACTTCGAAAACAGGGACATTCCTTCCTTGTAGCTAGTATAATACTTTAGCACACTCCTATTTTTAAGAAAACTACTTCCTTTTTTGTTTTGCCAACTCAGAATTTATATTCTTGCAAAAATGAATATCATTGATTCGCGTGTCGAGGACAAAGGCGGCTTAGAAAAAGAAAGAGAGATCTAATAGCGAGTTGATGATGAAGCTACGTAGCCTTGAAGTATATCTATAGACGTAATCTGACTGACGTAATTCACTGACCTTACCCTAGTTCAAGTCTGTGTGGCCGCTGTAATTCCTCGCTATAAGTTTAGTAGACTGCATTTCCATTTATCGTCAACGCGCGACCTTCGTCGTCCAACTGGCTATGATTTAATATTATAGCACAGAATATATACGCACGCAGAAGCAAAATTATGTGGCAAGTTTTTTTTTTTTAAGAGGGCGTTAATGCTCTGACAATCCTCTGACTGGCCGCGCAAGGTTCTGGAACGGATTTCATGTCTGATAGGCTGCTGCGTGCTGCGGAGAGTTCCCTATTGGCCAGGCAGTCGGCCGGCAAGTGAGATACGAGGCGCTGATTGGCTAACGTCGTTCCTGCGCACTTTCCGAAACAAACCTTAGGAAAATCACCCCAAGTGTGACGTGTTCGGTTGTTTCTTAACACATTCACACCCAGTGTACCCAACTGTGTACACTACTCACGCGTATAAGCTGTTCACGGTAAACTGAGCACTTCTGAAACCCTGCTTAAGGTCTACTTGTATGCACACAATGTATTTTCCCGCGTTATATAAAACTAACATTACCGTGGGCCGCCTCACTTTAAAACCGTTAAATTGTTAAGAAAGTAAACATTTTACAAAGCTGTTATTTTTTACACTTAGAAGAATTTAAATACCAGGAACCGAAAGAAATAATTTATGTTATTACAAATTGTTACCTAAAACTTTTAATTTCCCTCATTGCGCCAGTTAAAATAGATGTAGGTAAGATCAGTGACATTTTTCTAAGGTTGATTTCAAAAGTACTGACTTCATCGTGAATAGCCTTTAGGTAGTTTTCGGTTAAGTATTCGCAAGCCGTTTTACTGGTCTAGATCTTAATTGGTTCATATAACAGTAGCTGAACATATAGCCTACAGCTCATTGGCTGTGTCAGCGAAACAATTGTTTTATCTACTTAAGCACAGTATGTATCATAAAATGCTTTGTTTGCAACATCTGAAACCGTAAATTGACACGCTTCAGATACATACAAAACTACTCTAGGGTCGTTCTCTGAACTCTTCTCCAGGTTAAGCTGCAGTAAAATAATAGAGTCACCGTTGAAAGTGTCATAGGTAGGGATAGGAAAAATTCGCGAGTTCAATGACCTGTTGGCTAAACTCCACAGTCCTGTGTATCCTCGGGCCTCAGATGTTTGTTCATTGGCTGTTGACATAGGGAGTAGCCAATGTTACTCCACACCTGCCAGTATTGCACTCGCTACTTGTTTCCTTGCAAGTCTGCTATTGGCTCAGAGTCGTCCAGGCGAGTCTAATAAACTGTAGGCTAGACTCCACAGTCCTGTGTATCCTCGGGCCTCAGATGTTTGTTCACAGAGAGTAGCCAATGTTACTCCACACCTGCCAGTATGGCACTCGCTACTTGTTTCCTTGCAAGTCTTCTATTGGCTCAGAGTCGTCCAGGGCGAGTCTAATAAACTGTAGGCTATACTCCACAGTCCTGTGTATCCTCGGGCCTCAGATGTTTGTTCACAGAGAGTAGCCAATGTTACCCCACACCTGCCAGTATTGCACTCTCTACTTGTTTCCTTGCAAGTCTGCTATTGGCTCAGAGTCGTCTAGGGCGTGTCTAATAAACTGTAGGCTAGACTCTACAGTCCTGTGTATCCTCGGGCCTCAGATGTTTGTTCACAGAGAGTAGCCAATGTTACCCCACACCTGCCAGTATTGCACTCGCTACTTGTTTCCTTGCAAGTCTGCTATTGGCTCAGAGTCGTCTAGGGCGTGTCTAATAAACTGTAGGCTATACTCCACAGTCCTGTGTATCCTCGGGCCTCAGATGTTTGTTCACAGAGAGTAGCCAATGTTACTCCACACCTGCCAGTATTGCACTCGCTACTTGTTTCCTTGCAAGTCTGATATTGGCTCAGAGTCGTCCAGGGAGTGTCTAATAAACTGTAGGCTATACTCCACAGTCCTGTGTATCCTCGGGCCTCATGTGTTTGTTCACAGAGAGTAGCCAATGTTACCCCACACCTGCCAGTATTGCACTCGCTACTTGTTTCCTTGCAAGTCTGCTATTGGCTCAGAGTCGTCTAGGGCGTGTCTAATAAACTGTAGGCTATACTCCACAGTCCTGTGTATCCTCGGGCCTCAGATGTTTGTTCACAGAGAGTAGCCAATGTTACCCCACACCTGCCAGTATTGCACTCGCTACTTGTTTCCTTGCAAGTCTGCTATTGGCTCAGAGTCGTCTAGGGCGTGTCTAATAAACTGTAGGCTAGACTCCACAGTACTATGTATCCTCGGGCCTCAGATGTTTGTTCACAGAGAGTAGCCAATGTTACTCCACACCTGCCAGTATTGCACTCGCTACTTGTTTCCTTGCAAGTCTGCTATTGGCTCAGAGTCGTCTAGGGCGTGTCTAATAATCTGTAGGCTATACTCCACAGTCCTGTGTATCCTCGGGCCTCAGATGTTTGTTCACAGAGAGTAGCCAATGTTACTCCACACCTGCCAGTATTGCACTCGCTACTTGTTTCCTTGCAAGTCTGATATTGGCTCAGAGTCGTCCAGGGAGTGTCTAATAAACTGTAGGCTATACTCCACAGTCCTGTGTATCCTCGGGCCTCATGTGTTTGTTCACAGAGAGTAGCCAATGTTACCACACACCTGCCAGTATTGCACTCGCTACTTGTTTCCTTGCAAGTCTGCTATTGGCTCAGAGTCGTCTAGGGCGTGTCTAATAAACTGTAGGCTAGACTCCACAGTCCTGTGTATCCTCGGGCCTCAGGTGTTTGTTCACAGAGAGTAGCCAATGTTACCACACACCTGCCAGTATTGCACTCGCTACTTGTTTCCTTGCAAGTCTGCTATTGGCTCAGAGTCGTCTAGGGCGTGTCTAATAATCTGTAGGCTATACTCCACAGTCCTGTGTATCCTCGGCCTCAGATGTTTGTTCACAGAGAGTAGCCAATGTTACTCCACACCTGCCAGTATTGCACTCGCTACTTGTTTCCTTGCAAGTCTGATATTGGCTCAGAGTCGTCCAGGGAGTGTCTAATAAACTGTAGGCTATACTCCACAGTCCTGTGTATCCTCGGGCCTCATGTGTTTGTTCACAGAGAGTAGCCAATGTTACCACACACCTGCCAGTATTGCACTCGCTACTTGTTTCCTTGCAAGTCTGCTATTGGCTCAGAGTCGTCTAGGGCGTGTCTAATAAACTGTAGGCTAGACTCCACAGTCCTGTGTATCCTCGGGCCTCAGGTGTTTGTTCACAGAGAGTAGCCAATGTTACTCCACACCTGCCAGTATTGCACTCGCTACTTGTTTCCTTGCAAGTCTGCTATTGGCTCAGAGTCGTCTAGGGCGTGTCTAATAAACTGTAGGCTAGACTCCACAGTCCTGTGTACACTCGAGCCTCAGATGTTTGTTCATTGGCTGCTGCTCCAGAGAGTAGCCAATGTTACTCCACACCTACCAGTATGGCACTCGCTACTTGTTTCCTTGCAAGTCTTCTATTGGCTCAGAGTCGTCCAGGGCGAGTCTAATAAACTGTAGGCTAGAATCCGCAGTCCTGTGTATGTTCGGGCCTCAGATGTTTGTTCATTGGCTGTTGACACAGGGAGTAGCCAATGTTACTACACACCTGCCAGTGTGGCACTCGCTACTTGTTTCCTTGCAATTCTGCTATTGGCTCAGAGTTGTCCAGGGCGAGTCTAATAAACTGCAGGCTAGACTCCACAGTCCTGTGTATCCTCGGGCCTCAGATGTTTGTTCACAGAGAGTAGCCAATGTTACTCCCACCCTGTCAGTATGGCACTCGCTACTTGTTTCCTTGCAAGTCTGCTATTGGCTCAGAGTCGTCTAGGGCAAGTCTAATAAACTGCAGGCTAGACTCCACAGTCCTGTGTATCCTCGGGCCTCAGATTTTTGTTCACAGAGAGTAGCCAATGTTACTCCACACCTGCCAGTATGGCACTCGCTACTTGTTTCCTTGCAAGTCTGATATTGGCTCAGAGTCGTCCAGGGCGTGTCTAATAAACTGTAGGCTAGACTACACAGTCCTGTGTATCCTCGGGCCTCATGTTTGTTCACAGAGAGTAGCCAATGTTACCCCACACCTGCCAGTATGGCACTCGCTACTTGTTTCCTTGCAAGTCTGCTATTGGCTCAGTGTCATCCAGGGCATGTCTAATAAACTGTTATCAAGTTAGAAATGTTACTTCAGTGTACAAGTGTTTGACGTCTATCATGTCATCAAATGAATTCACGAAATGTTCCTATCCCTAGTCATAGGTGCACACAGTGCGAAGAGAACACTGCACGTCAGTTCAGAGCCTTGTGCTTAGTGGCGATGGCGCACTTGATGCGTGTGGCTTTGTCGCCCTTATCGCTCCCGCGATTCTAGGCCTCTAACGCGGGGGGGGGGGGCTCTAGGTAGGCGCGACCCTTACGAGACGTTTGTTGGCACAACTGGCGAGTGCTGCGTGGAAGAGCGAAGTGAAGATGCAGAGAAAAGCAAACTGCAACATTCAATACAACCTTGTTCTCTCTACCTTTGCGCAGTCCGTTCACGGTTATCTCCAACTTTTCTGAAGCCCTGATAAGGTTCTCATTTAAGGATATTCCTCCGCCTCATGCAAACTAAGCTCAACTAATTATTTAATTAAATTATACTAGCGGGATAACGCGCCGCATTCTTGAGCACTCACTTTAATAATACTTTGCATGAGAACTACACTAAAAATTTCCTTCATTTCACGGAGGAGCGCTGGTAAAAATTTTATCCAGAGGTGTCCGTAAACTCTCCGTAAAATTACGGGCACAACGATTTTCAAAAACGGACTTTCCGTAAAATTCACGGAACCTCTCCGTTAATTCCCTAGTTAGTTTTCTGTACTTCTAGTTTAAATACTTTTAATGCCTATTTATTTTAATTTTCATAATGTGGGTGTTCTACGGCGTACAAAAATATATCTAAAGAAATTTATAAAAATTTATACTAAAAAAAGATTTGAACCCGAGTCAAAAAGTTGCAAGTTCACGAACTACAATGCTCACGTGGTGAATTTGGTATAACTTTTGAATTTCTATTTTAGTCACATAGGCAACTTTTTAGTTTCTATTAAAGTTAATGTATAGACGCCTATTGATACTTTTTAACGTTTAAATAACAGGTTTTAGTGTCCTTAACTGCCGCAGAAACGATAATTTTCTGGTTACAGCATGGCGAAGATAGCCTCGTGTAGACTCGGCAATGTTCGTGCCCGAAACCCGAAGTTATAGGAAACATGGAGATTTTCCGTATTTCGTATTTACGCACTCCACTCCGTTTTTTTTTTTGTCATTACGGATTGCGTTTCCGTATATTTACTGTGCATTTTCGTAAAACTTTCCGTAAATATACGGAAAATTTTAACAGTGTAAGTCATACAAGACGCTACCAGCACGCCAATTTTATCCATGTTCATATTCGTAATAATTATAATTGTAATATTATAATTTATGGAAATGTATAAGTACAGGTTTAATTTAACCAAAAATAAGATACTTTCTTATGGTAGAAGAATAAATGCTTGTGATACATAACATATTTAGGGAAAAAACAAATACATCATAAATGGGGTGATTTATCAAAGGTTTGGTTTTCAAAGCGTGAAGATAATGTGAATAGACTATAACACAAATTTTAAATACATACGGGGAGATGGTTTATACTGCAGCACTAAAATGCTATTCAGGACTGTTAAATAAGGGGGTTAGAGAAGGGGAAGAAAGAGAGGGATAGACCAGATCTGAGTTGTGGACGAATCACAATCGTAACAAATAATTCCTCGGCAGTGGTGTGGAACAAGAGACGATCGCACAGACATCTTCCTCGTGGCGTACAAACAACGCTAGTTTACGAGCGCCAGTTTACGAGGGGGCCAGTGCTCTCGCAATCGAATGGTCCCATTGTCATTCGGCATTGGGGACGATATCCTTTAATGGGTCGTTATACTCTCTTCTGGAATTTTCGAGACGTCTTTACAAGTGGCCGCCGTCCTTTGTTTGAAATATCGTGCTTGTTTTGAGACCCTTTCTGACGCGGTCACACGCACAGCCAGTGGCCTTGCGTTTTATATTCTATCCCCACGCCCTCAGCCACTAGAGCAACATCGCGTCTCTATCGCATGATCGGCGTGGGATAGGGTTCCAGTCATTCCAAGGCAGCTGCGCTCAGATCCCAAAATCGAGGTTTTGAGAGTCAAGTGAGGGTGAAGTGAGGTGAGTATGAAGCAGCACCAGAATGCAAGAGCGGGGAAACGCCGACCAACACGTCCTGGGCGATTCCCACATATGGGGTATAAATTATATATACAACCCATTTTGAGTTTTATTCTGCGGGGGGGGGGGGGGGGGGTTGGAGCAAATTCAGGAGGAAGGAAGCATTTTGATCTACACAGTATTTTGCGATGAGTACTGAATGGCATCCCTGATAAATTTATTTGGTCCAAATCAGCCAAAAGGACGTAGAAATGCTTAAAAAAGAGACAGAGAGAAGAGTCCATGAGAATTCATTTGGGACATTTTCGATCTCTTGTGAGTCGAGTCGAATTTCTGAATATACTTACTTAGTGGGAGTCTACACACTAAGGGCAAGTCAGGACACTTAATTTTGTATATCATGATTTCTTACATTCGGCTTTAGCATTACTGTAAGATTTTCAGGCAAGCGTTCACGTTAAAACATATGCAGAAACAGGCATACATTTTTTTTCAAAGGTGCTATTGAGAAAGTGCATTCATGTCATAGAATAGCTAATTATACAAATGTGAAATGGCCATTCTCTGATTGGCTGCGCGAGGCTCAGGTGCGGTAATTGAGTTTGATTGGCTACCGAGCATGACGCATGAAACTTCACCTATCGATTGGGCTGCCCGCTGGCAAGTAAATTAACAGGCGCTGATTGGTCAATGACGTTCCCACACGTGCCTGGGCAGTGACGCCAATAAGACGACGTGTGCGGCTTGAGTTCCTCTATATTCATAAATATTGTGAGGGGGCCGTGGTGGTGTGGTGGTCAGACCACTCGCCTCCCAGTGTCAACAAGGTTCGACTCCCAGAAGGGTGGCTCCTGGATTTTCGCATGTGTGATGAGAGAAAATCGAACAAAATATTTGTTTGTGTAGGGCAAATTCATACTAAGTTGCCCTAACAATACGTATTGTTGAGCAAACAAAATTTGTAAAGCAAGAAAATTTATTTTCTTCGTCTGACGAAATATATGTTTGAATAAAAAAAATCTCTGTGTCGGGGGAAAAAAAAATTAGACTGTCAACTAAATGTTTTATTGAATCAACTGTGCACATTTGTTTGGCCAATTATTCGACTGACTTCATTCGAAAATACAGCTCGAGAGTTTTTTTTGTATGTTGTGTGTCAATTAGGATATTAACCGTGTTTCTTAGTGCATCTAATGTTGCTTAACAATCGTATAAACACATGAATAAACAATGCAACAAAAAACTGACAAGTAAAACTGTAAAACTTGAAAAATTTTTTTACACACGTTGCCCAATATTTGCAGTATATATATATATATATATATATATATATATATATATATATATATATATAATATATATATAATCTTTCCTGCGCCATCACTTGTCACATTAGCTCAGATTACTAAGAGTTGGGCTTGGACGCAGATGATATAGGTTAGGAACTCGGTCGGACTTGTAAAATGTTTTTTATGTAGACCCAAACTGTTTAATGTACGTGTAGCCAGACAAATCTTTATCTGCACAAACCAAATCTTACAGTTTGGGGCAAACAAATGAGAACAACCAAATAATTTGGTTTCAGCAACAAAATATTTTATTGCCCCAATACAAACATTTATTTTTCAGTGTGACAATCGTGCCGGACGATGCCGATGGTCGGCGGGTTTTCTCGGGGACGTCCTGTTTCCCCTACCCGTACATTCCGGCGCTGCTCCATAATCACCTCGCTTCACACTCATCGGCTCTCAATATCTTGACGTTGAGAGCTGCCCAAATCTCTTCACTCCACTTGAGTTCTGTGTGGCTGAGGTTTAGTGTCAGATGTGCGAACTAAGAAACAATCATGTACAGTAAATACCAGTTGCCAGCATACCTTTCATTAATCCTCTGTCTTCGATAATATTCGATTATCCATTCGTCGCGAGTTTTATAGAGGATGTCAAATAGTGTAACGCAATCGTTAAACGTTTCTCCTGAGCAATAAGAGCTTCAATATAACCTTGTAATTTAATGTATCAGCGAATTTTTCCAGACTTCCAGTAATTAAAAAATTAAAACGTGCAACGCGGCTTTCTCGTGGGTGGACGCAATAACCCGCTTATTGGTTCCTGCGTGCAGCACGAGCATGCTGCAGCACGCCTAGCAACAGTTCTCAACTCACCGCTGATTGCGATAATGAAACTATTATTGTTTTCATCTGAGTGGGTACTGCAGGGGCCACGGTGGATGAGTGGTTAGACTGCTCGCCTCCCAACATGGCGAACCACGTTCAATCCCCGGACGGGTAAATCCCAAATTTTCGCAAGTGGGAAACGTGCCGGATGATGTCACTGACCGGCGGGTTTTCTCAGGGATCTCCCGTTTCCCCCCTCCTTGGATTTCGGCGCTGCTAACCCACATAGGCTCTCAAGACCTCGTTGATAAGAGACGCCCAAATTTCTCAACTCAACTCAATCCAAGTATTGCACTCATAGATATATTTATCATTCGCAACATATAGAGCCGTAAAGCAATAATTGATTGAAAGAGTAAACCCATTCGGGCCTACACTCTAAATTCGAATCAGTGGAAAACTACTCTATTCAACTATTCGAATCAGTGGAAAACTACTCTATTCAACTATTCGAATCAGTGGAAAACTACTCTATTCAACTATTCGAATCTGTGGAAAACTACTCTATTCAACTATTCGAATCTGTGGAAAACTACTCTATTCAACTATTCGAATCAGTGGAAAACTACTCTATTCAACTATTCGAATCAGTGGAAAACTACTCTATTCAACTATTCGAATCAGTGGAAAACTACTCTATTCAACTATTCGAATCAGTGGAAAACTACTCTATTCAACTATTCGAATCTGTGGAAAACTACTCTATTCAACTATTCGAATCAGTGGAAAACTACTCTATTCAACTATTCGAATCTGTGGAAAACTACTCTATTCAACTATTCGAATCTGTGGAAATGAGTCCACTCATAATCGTTAGGAAACCGTCGGTTGTTTCACTGAATCAATTCGACTTACTGAATAAAAGACAGCCAACTGCGTTCGGCTTATTAAATATGGTTTTTATTAAATTCAAACAAATCATTACCAGAAATAAATTGTTTCCGAGTGTTAATATTGTGCAATTTTAGGTAATTTTAATGAAAGCAAAATAATTCGTGGTGTGCAGGATCAGAACCCACAGTATCCCGACTCTAGACTATTGCGTTACCCTTCGCACTATCAAGCCAACACTTACTAATAGCGAGAATATATATATGTAGTATATTCTTGACATTGAAAATATGTACCTTTTAACAGCATGTCCTTCGTTTTCGTTTTTAGTTTGATTGGTCAGATTAGGATTGTTCGAACAAATACAGTAGTTTGTATGAATGCACTCACATCATATTTATTAATGTGGTTTAAACCTTCAAACTGAGCGCTATGATGATTACGTGAAAACGAAATGAAAACTAGATGTTCATGCTGCCTCATAAATATATAAATATATATTTATATTTATGAGGCAGCATGAACATCTAATTTACATTTCATATATATATATATATATATATATATATATATATATATATATATATATATATATATATATATATGTGTGTGTGTGTGTGTGTGTGTGTGTGTGTGTGTGTGTGTGTGTTCGTGTGTATGCAATATTTCATTTGGTAAACCTTATTTAGCTGATCCACCAGTCGAAAAACAAACCATATAAAAACAGCTAATTAAATATTTATTGAGTTCGCTGGAAAATATGTTACTTTATTAATAAGCGAAGGAAAAATATTGATCGAAGTGACTGTTTTT
The DNA here is from genome assembly GCA_029891345.1 of Dryococelus australis. Lineage (NCBI taxonomy): Eukaryota > Metazoa > Arthropoda > Insecta > Phasmatodea > Phasmatidae > Dryococelus > Dryococelus australis. The sequence continues at coordinate 8,702,614 of CM056993.1, forward strand.
AAGTCAGGTGAAGTTACATAATTTAAACAGTTAAATTTTAATAGCTTCAGATTTGGAGTGTGGTGTTTCACTTATGAACACAAAGCATAGGCATGTTATATTACTCCGGAGATGTACAGTGCGTGACTCAATGCCTATTGATGTTTCCTTAGAGTACATGATTGGTAAACCGTGAACGTTTTCTACATTATGAATGGACCATATCGCTGTCGCTGAACACAAAGCCCGCGATAACGAACCAATCGCTGTCTCGGCCGAAGTACAGAGCGTATCATAAAACGTATTATTTGCAACATTCTGAAACAACGAATTAAATAGGTGCACAGAGGGTTAAACGCTATCTTCAGCTACGCCGCACAGAGTTCCCAATAAATGATGGGTTCCTCGTGTCCTGCGCACGTGTGCATGCCGTGGGTAGGCGGGTTACTTGATATTTTTTCTCCGAGTTTAAAGGTCGGAGAGGTTGTGGTTCAATGGCACAGGACCTCTGTAATTTGGCAGCGTCGTCCATCTTGTAGTTATGGCCACGGTTTCCGTTCATCAACGTTCACCAGTACAACGTGAATACCATTTTCGAAATAGATTTGTGAAGGTTAGCGACGAGTTTAAAATTGCAAAAAAAAAAAAAAAAAAGTTTCTTGCATGCCGCGGTTCATTAGGTGCATATTCGAGACAAAACGAAAAAAAAAATTAATAGGGCTTGGTTGTGATGGGGACACGGCCGTTTGTTTTGTGCGAATACGTCTACGTTGACGCGCTCGAACGCCATGATGTTTATTTTACGTTCCCGGCACCGCTTCACTCGATCATATGGGGTTTTATGGGTATCACTGGATTGCTTTTGAGATGCTCTTTCCAACCGTATACGAGTAATGTATTTCGACTTGGCTTTTTGACGAGTATAGCCCGACATTGTGTTAAGTTTTCTTAATTTTTTACATTAAACGCATACAGTTTCGTCATAACCACGCCACACAAATATTTTAATACACGCAGTCGACTGATCTTGACGAGAACTGTCGATTGAAACCTAAACGAGCGCCGTATTTTCTCCTAGTTAAAAGTTATACTAAGCGGATGTTATAAGACGCGGTGAAACGAACTCAAAATGGTGGCCCTTCCCCCCTACCCCTTTTCGCACAAGATGCTTCGCAGTCTTCACTCAACGTAACATATTCTTTGATCCTTTGGCAATAGAGTAGTGTAATTGAACTTTTAATGTAGATGATATATTCGGAGCTGCAGTGCCAAACTGTATCCCCAGATTTTGTTATCATCGGATTTTTCTGGATTGTTTCCCGCGTCCAAATTTGCTATTAAAGTTTATTTATTATATAGGGCCTGCCCTTCCTCTACGATCAGCTTACCGGCATAAAGCGGGAACATTAATAAGCAGAGGTCCTGTAATTTCGTATTATAATTCAGTATGATAGTAAATGGAATGCAAGTTAATATTACTTCCATCGGACTGAGGATCAATAGCAAATATCCAGCACTCTGATAACTTCATTTCGGGTGTTCAAGTAAAACAGGAGGACGAGTTCTGTATGTGGTGGCAGACAATGAACACGTGACTTCTGTTCGAGTAATTTGGAGAACAATGGAGTCTAACTCGGCGAGTAGGCGAGTGAAGAGATTTGGGCGGCTCTTAACAGCGAGGTCTTGAGAGCCGATGAGGGCGAATACGTGAATATGGAGCGGCGTCGGAATGAGGGGCGGGGGAAGCGGGAGATCCCCGAGAAAACCCGCCGGCCTGCGGCATCGTACGGCACGATTCCCACTTGCGAAAAGTCTGGTGACCCGGCCGGGGATCGAGCCCGGTTCGCCTTGGTGGAAGAGGCGAGCGTGCTAATCGCTCAGCCACCGCGGCCCCCTCGAACTCGATGTCGGTCTACAGCGCGAAATGCAGGTCTCCTCTTATAATAAAATACTTCTGCCGGAGCGTGTGGCCAGAGAATAGCTAGGGACACATAAGCGAAACAGTAACGTGTCTACCTTTCTCTCAGTGCGGATTAGTGTCTCCAGCAAAATCTTTGGTCGCTGAAAATAAGCTCTTTGTTCGAAAAACATCGCACGTAAGTAACCATGCTATTTCGTTGACAAATGTTTGCTTTTAGTAGATATTTGTTTTAACATGCTGAAAAAATCAAAAATTGGTTTTGGCACTAACAAAATGCTTTTAAATTAGTTATTTGGCTTTGCGAAAAAAAAACATTACTTAGAACAATGTTGTGAAACATTGTTCTAAACTACAGCGACAATACTGCCTCTTTTCTGAATAGATTGCCGTAGTAAAATCATATAGCCACCTGTTAGAGGGAAAGGAACACACATGAAGAATGTCTGCGCTGTTTTACGTCGCCGTCGCAACTTTTCCTTACAGTCCTGCTAAAGTTCTACTTCTATTACATTTATCTGCCTCATGCAAACAAAGCTTAGCCGAGTCTAGATAATTACACCAGAGAGGCAACACACCGCATTTGTGAGCACTCAGTGTAATTATACTTCGCATAAGTACCATTCGTTACTACGCATTGCCAACACACATCTTTTCTGTCTGTCTATCTTTATTCATATTAATTATAAATGAAAAACTGTAATTTACATTTAGAATATACGAAAAAGTTAAATTTAACAAAGAAAATACTTTTATGTTAACACAAGTATAAAATTATTTTTATGCAGTGCATATTTAGGAAAGAGCTAAAATGTCGTACATGGGGTGATTTTTCAAAGTTGATTCAAAAAGTGTGTCTAATGGACTATAGAGAGGCCCGTTAGTGAAAAGGAGACGTAGATCTAGTTCTCCTATGCGTAGTCCTCTATTCTGTGTTAGGCGAGGAGTGCTGTTTTACGGCCTGCGGTTTCTCCCCTGTCTATTTAGCCATTCCAAGACCTTGTAGGGGATCGTGTAGGCAAAACGTGAGCGCGCGTGTTTGACGGCCTGCTTACATCCAGGGGCGTCCGGGAACACGCAACACGAGCGAGAGCGAGAGAGCGAGGGACAGAGCGAGAGCGAGAAGAGCGCTGGAGGTCAGACCAGCGCCATGTTTCAATACCACAGGACTCTCCCCTTCGTCATCCTTACTGTACAACCCCTGAGCGATTCTAGTGGCCCAGCGGCAAGGTTCAGCTTTGTATTTAAGCGAGAGAATGTTATATGTGTTTACGTCTGTTTCAACGACTGTTATATTTAACTGTTTCGTAATTGACTCGGCACTTTTTTAACCAATGCTTAGTTTCTTTTTTCTGACACCCGTGTATCAATCCGCCCCAAATACAAACCAACATCGTCATGAAACTACAGTAAATGCTTATTTTCGTTCATTGATCATGTCTCGCCCCGAAATTTTGCAGAAACACAAATATGAATAATAATTTATCGTCAGTCTTCATTGCAATATGCAAAAAAAATGTAATCAATTAAAATGTTTAACATTTAATAAGACGTTAGAAAGCGAGGATTACTTCACCTAAACAGTTTTGCAACTTTATTTCAAACGGCCTTGTCAGTGTTTACACACGCAATGGAACAGTTTCGGATACATGTTTTCCACAGCATGATTTTAAAAGTGTTCAGTTGACTGTAAATAAGCTAGGAGAAAATGTATTTTCATTTTTGAAAAATTGTAAAAATTTATCCCAATAATACGAGATCCGTTCAGAACTTTAAGGCATGTTTGATGCGTACTCACACATGTATGAGTGTTGTAAAAAGTTTCAGGAAAAAAGTTTTAATCATGGCTGAAGAGCGTCGTATCATTGTATGATCGTGAGAATCGTTGCTGAACTTGATTACAGCGCCGTATTTGGAGTACACAAATAAAACGATATCTGTACAGCAAAGCCTATTTCACAGTCATTCATATACAACTACAAATACAGAATGCAAAAAAAAAGTTAAATATTTTAATTAAAATATTTAACTTAAGTTTCGCTTCCGATGTGTTCCTAATTTTCTTGATAGTACTTTCCTTGCACTATTTAGTTTTTAAAAGTCACGCCTGCAGTACATGTGTACCTAGCACTGTTTAACAGTTAGTTAGCTGCTGTTGTGGGGACAGCGGTGGCGCAGTGGCTTGCGCACTCACCTCCCACCTAGGCAATCCGGTCCCGGATTCTCGCATCTGGGAATCGTGCTGGAAGATGCCGCTTGCCGGCGGGCTTTCTCGGGGAACTCCCGCCTCCCCCGCCCTGCATTCCAGCGCCGCTCCATCCTAGGGTCTCACTTCATATCATATTCAGGGATGACGGGCACCTACGGGTCCCAGCTGGAAAGTTCGTTACTCGGAGGGTGTTGCCTTGCCCTGGGTTCACTCCCCCCCCCCCCATACGTATTTCTTTATTTTTGCTGCTGTTGTTTTGATGTCTGTAAATGTACATAATCAATTAAGTTATTTGACTTGTAGGTAAGGTTAAAATTTTACAACGTTTCTACAATGTGTTCTGTATTTCGGAGTCTTAAAGTCGTAGATCAGCGCAAATGTAAAATACTAATAATAGCTAGTTATTTTTTTTAATGTAGATTTCTTTAAGCTATGGTACACTCTGCATTTCCAAGTTTGAAAGGCTGTCTTTACCGAATTTTGGTATCACTGTTTAGTATTGGTTGCTCCATGTTTTTTCTTGACTGAAGAAAGCTCGCAAGTGTGTGTGCCATATAGCTAGCAGTAGTAGTAGCAATCGCATGCTACGATGATATAAAAAAATGCAGAGGGCATGAGTATACCTTCACGCATTGTCACGGGGTGGGAGCACTCGGAGGAAACCCATCCACATCGCGACAGTGACCGATGCTTCCTTCTCTATTCACCACCACCATATCAATATATGGACTACTAAACTCGTTAATACTTAGCGAAGTTTTTACAAAAACGTTGAAAAATTCAAATACAGAACGTTTCAATCCCATAGGAACAAAATGCATTATAAGTTATCCCTAATTGTGAGAAATGAACAAGTGACACTGATTTCGTTTCCAAACACACAATTGCGAGCTAAAGTATTTTTTTTTCTTTTGCAAGATGCCCCAAAATTTTCAATACAATAATATAAAAGATTATTAGAAACACTGATTAAATTTTTTTACTGTAAATGATATTGGGCTTAAATAAAATTATATTTTAAATGCCCAAATATAATTAAATTGCCCATTTAAATTCTACGAAGTCCATCCCATTGTTCTCTGTCGAACAGTCTTCAGGCCAGGGTATATGTAGGCTAGCCAGCCCCTCGTGAGTTCGTGACGTCAGGTGGTAGCGCTGACTGTCTTGCCGGCGAACTCGCGCCCGATGACGTAGGAGAGGCGTCTCATCGTCTCTAGGCAACGCAGGTACAAGCGCATGGGGGAGGGGCCGTGGTGGAAGTGGAAGGGGGGGGGGTGGCGACCCCTCGACGTCAAGCAGTCGATCAGCTGAGCGCTGCCTGGGTCCTATTTCACAAAAGTTACAATTCGAGAGGTGACAGGAAATTGTAAGACAGGCTTACAATCCGACAAATGTGTGTTTCATTAAAGATGACAAGTTTACACATTTGTCTGCGACAAATTTGTAGAATCTAATGACAATTTGACAAATAGATGTTTCACAAAAGTTTTGAGTTGACAGGTAAAAATCTGACAGATGTGTCAAATATTACAGTACGTTCTGTTTTATGAAAGAGATAAGTATAATCACGCGAGCGATGATGACATATCTACAAATATGTATAATTGTCATTGCAGAATTGACAGACAAGCTTTCCCATGTAACCAGTAATTTGCAATGTTTAAATAACATGGAAGTGCAATTGTGTTTCAATATTGTGTGAATTGCCATTGCTTGCCAAACAGCACATCCTTTTCCTCTCGGATCTCGTTTAATATAGTAATCTTATCCAAATTACTCGACATTCTGCTGCTAGAGTGAACAAAGTTACGTGGGTGGAATTATTATTCACCGCTTGATTATTTGTGGTAGAAATCGACACAAGGCTGCGATTGAATATTGTAAGCGCACTTGAGAGCTATCTAGCGCGTAATTAATGAAACTTACGGTTTGACATATAATCGTCGCGTTTATGGAACTGTTATTTTAAGGCTGACAATTTACACTTCTTTTTTTTTGCTGGTCAAATAAGGGGAACTTGTAGTATTTATGTAACATTAACATTGTCATGACATATTGACGAATTTGTCGGATTTGACATAACTGTCGTGTATGTCATAACTGTCGTGTATGACCCCAGCCTTGACCTGCCGTCCCGTAACGCCGGGAGTGGAAAGGGGACATAAACAGGAGTGTTGAATGACCCAGAAGATACTCCTCGTGGGACGCGTGTTTCAGCGGAACGTAGTTGGCGGACATTTGCGCTGTGTGTCCAGACACACACCGTGACACTATTTTTCGCACTAATTTGTTACAAAGACCTGTACGATGTATGCCCTTAAAAACGTTTTATATGCTATTCACGGTAAAATGAGCAATTTTGAAAGCCCTGCTTAAGATCTACTTGTAGACACGTTGTGTATTCTTCCGCCTTACGTAAAATTAACATTGACATGAGCCTCATCACTTTATTCATACGTCGGTCAGTGAAAATGTGAAATTACTAAGAAAGTAAATACTTTACAATTATGCCAATTAAAAAAAACAGAAAGTGAAATAAATAACTTTAATTTAAACCCATTGTTTAGCTGACACTTTATATTCGACGTTAAAATATGGAACTACATTCCAGCCATCGTTACGAACTTTACTGGGCGAGTGTCACTTAGTGCACCCGTCAAAATATTTGCTCATTTTATTGTGAACAGCCTTCGACAATTGAAGCTACCCTAACATGTTTTGGGAATGGTGAATACGAAACTTGACTCAGTTGTTCTCTATCACGCACCCATTTTTGCAATCCGCCTTTGTAATGTAAGCCTATTTACTGTTGTTGCTAAATTATTCGGGGGTATATTATAGAACAAAAAACTTTTGTTAGTCAATATTTTATTTAGATATTTCCTAACTGCTTGAATCTACTCATTAGTTTGATTTAATAGCCATATCGTCCCTTTTCCTCTTGGCCATGAAGGAGCGGGTTTGGTTTTTCTGGTCGTGCGCAGTGCATGCACGGGTTGTCATTGTGAAGAGTACAAAAGAAGTAAACATAAATGTGAGTGAGTGAAGAGATTTGGGCGGCTCTTAACAATGAGGTCTTGAGAGCCGATGAGGGTGATTAAAGTGAATACGGAGCGGCGCAGGAATGAAGGGGCGGGGGGAACTGGATATCCCCGAGAAAACCCACCAATCCCACATGCACGATTCCCACATGAGGAAATCCGGAAGTGGCCCGGCCGGAGATTGAACAGAGTACACTTCGTTTACCTTAAATGCGAATGGTCTAAAGCCATTTGTCCTACTGCGTTTATCCTAAATGCGTTTAGCCTAACTTCGTTTAACATAATTTAAGTTGGCCTAATTTAATTTATCCTAACTGCGTTTAACATAATTTTGTTTACCCTAAAACGTCAATTTTTGGATATTCTTGACAGAAACTGCATTTTTCCTAACGGCATTTGACTTAATTTCGTTTCACCTAACTTCGATTAGCATAACTGCGTTTATCCTAAAATCTGAAACTTGTATTTCGGCTAACTGCGTTTGTCTTAACTTCGTTTGTCCAAATTGCTAATAGCCTAACTGCGTTTATCCTAAAATCTGAAACTTGTATTTCGGCTAACTGCGTTTGTCTTAACTTCTTTTGTCCAAATTGCTAATAGCCTAACTGCGTTTATCCTAATTTCGTTTGGCCTAACTTCGTTGAGTCTAACTTTAGGACAAACGAAATTAGGTAAACACGATGCCACCTTTGAACACGATTCGCCTCGGTGGGAGGCGAGCAGTCTGACCTCTGAGCCACCGCGGCCCCCATTGGAGAAGGAATGGGGAGGAACTGGTCATGGCATTTGTTAAGGATGCATCCGAGCATTCGCGAGCAGCGATTTCAGGAAACCATGGACAACTGAAATCAGCACGGCGAGACCGGGAATCGAATCATGATATTCCCGATTGCGAGTCCAATGTGTCGGAACACCGCGATTATAGCGGAAATATTTCAGAACTAGTTGTATTTCAAGAGACTTTTAAGTCATTTCTATTCTTGCGGTTGGATGACTTACTTATTTCGCGTACTGTGTGTCCGCCCGTGTGAAACCAGAGATGTTCGTAATAGGGGTAATTTGATTGTGATTGGCCACTCAGAGAAAGACATTTCTTCTCACAAAGACACGTAGCAAATAATCAGAAGAACACTGCTATAGTCCGTTCATGGTTAAATCCAACTTTTCTGAAGCCCTGCTGAAGTTCTGCTCCCGGGATATTCCTCCGCCCCAACCAAACTAAGCTTAAACAAGTCTAAAAAATCACACTGAAGTTACAACGCACCGAATTCCTGGGCACTCACCGTGATAATATTTCGCACGAGAATCATTTCTTATTAGGCATTACCAACACACATATTGTCTCACTGTTTCTGTTCGCAGCCTATATGATATATAAATGGCGTGTTATAATTTATAAATAAAATGGAAGTAAAAGTTAGATTTAACCAAAAAATAGGAAACTTCAATGTTATGACAAGTCTAAAACATTGAGATATATTACATATTCAGGAAACGACCACACATTTCGTGCAAGGGGTGATTTTTGAAACGCTTGTTTCAAAAAGTTTGAAGAAACCGCAAATAGGGTTATAGGAGGTTCGCAGGGTATTCAAATATAGCATGCGCTAAACTCATATCGCGAAAATAGGTTGGGCTAATAACGTGCTACCACTGCTCGGCCAACGCCTGTATGCGAAGGCAAGAAAATATATAGTAACCGTCCCAAAATGGGTCACTGAAGTGCCTATTAATGGGGTCGGCGAGGCAGCTAGACGTCAGGGGTTGGTTCAAGAGCAGTCGAGAGGGTCGAACAGGTGTGCAGAAAGTGATAGGGTCAAGGGGGTGGAGGGATAGTCAGTGTGATGTTCTCGTGTTGGAGGGAGGCTATGACAGTGAGGTCAGCACTCACCTTGTGCCAGTTTACCAGTCTGCCGTCCTCGTCCGACATTAGCGTACACCCTCTCCGCACAACCCTTGCCGCCAGCCAGGCGCCTAGCCTAGTGCAACAAGAGCCTACGACCACTACTACGGTACTAGCGGCCGCGGTGGCTCAGCGGTTAGTGGCGAACCGGGTTCAACACTCGAATTTCCGCACGTGGGAATCGTGCCGGACTATGCCGCTGGTCGGCGCGTTTTCTCGGCCATCTCCCGTTTCCCCTGCTCTTTCATTCCGCCACTGCTCCATTATCACCTCATTTCACCACCATTGGCTCTCAAGACCTCATTGTTAATGGCCGCCCAAGTCTCTCGACTCAACACACCCACTCCTACTTCCTTCTTCGTGGTACAGCGACCTGGCCGTGGAGGTAAAACGCCGAGCCAGTATGTCAAATTTGTGTGCATTTTCTTATGGTGTGTGCATTTTATGTGGAATGAATGAATCTGTGGATCGTGTGTAGAATGTCCACCTCTGACTGAAATATTATAATAAGCTAACCTTCTCGCAAGATAGACTCGTGGTACTTTTTGGTATGAATTCAGTTTGTTGATCGCTTAAGTTTGCACACCCAGAACATTTTATTTTGCGAAAGTTGCCGCTCATAAATCGTACAACGTTAGCAACAACCTCAAACTATGTTCTTTTAGAGACAAAGAATTATTCTCAAAAAATAGACGTTGGTTACAGATTTTATGAGCAACTTTCCATTCTGGAGCTGTGTGTGGAATTGTGTTGAATTTACCTGTAGAATGTCTGGATTTTGATGTAGTTGTTCTGGTGGCACAGCCTAGAGGCAACATGACAACGCCTACAGTTAATGATGAATCATTCCTCGCCATCTTTAATTCGAGATATTTTCCCCGCAGCATGTATTAGAAATTTCTCGATTGCTGTTGCTAGCATAATTTATGTAAACGCCCGTAAGATATAATCAATAATCGCTTACTTCTTTCCAGAAAGTTCGATCAGCTATTGTGAACGCTCTGGCGTGCGAAACATTTTCTTAAACTGTTTGAAATGGAGCGTAAGGAGAATATATATATATATACACTTGAGTTGTCTTGTACTGAGCTCCTAGGAAAAAATTGAAATAAGTCTGTAAAAAAATCTCTGACAAACTAGCATGGGTATTGAGAACAATATAACGACAAACTGCAGTTCTCTTTTGTACGTGGGAATACTTCATGCTCTAGAAATATACGCATATTTGGCACATATAAACAGCTTTGTAAGGCTTGAGAGCTGTTATAAGCTACATTTACCTATCGTACTATGCTTTGAGATAATGGAAAATAGCGAAAATTTTTTCAGTCAACATATCCTCTGTAACACTCTAACTAGTTTATTCTTTCATGATCGGATGAACAAAGTTTTGTCTCGGCTAAGTTGTTTGCAGACCAATCACGAACGTTCTGCCTCATAGTATCAGATTCCTGATTTGCCCAGTGAAATGGGGTAATAGCTTCTTCATACATACATGACAGCCAATAAGGAAAGAAAACTGCCGGACATGTGTACAGTACGTTTAATCCTAGCAAACAGTCAACTTTTCCCGCGATAAACCATCATATCTAAATGCTTTAAAATTTAAATATAATGACTGAGCGAAGAGATTTGGGCGGCTCTTAACAGCGAGGTATTGAGAGCCGATGAGGGAGATTGAGGGGAGTATGGAGCGAAAATCCGGTGACCCGGCCGGGGATTGAGCCCGGTTCGCCTTGGTGGGAGGCGAGCGTGCTAATCGCTCAGCCACCGTGGCCCCACTTCAAATATAGTGGTTTCATTTCACGAGGTTATCGCTGTTCACTAGTATCCTCCATTTACAATGCCAAGTCAGTGTAGACGTTTGTTGGCTGGAGATTACTCTAATGTCGCAGTAACAAAGAATATTTGGTTCTCCCTGTTATTTTTAGCGTAGTACAACATTTGGTTACAGTAACATGACTTAGAGACTTTATTTACGTTAACACTTCAACAGTATATTTGCATTATAGTAATATAAAACTATGTGAATGGTTAACACTATTAACTTTGTCACGACATTTCTAACTTTACTACAGCATAAACGTTTAAATAAATGTCTCATTAGTACAGTCTATTGACGGTAAAGTGAGCACTTTGTGAAGCCCTCAAATTTATAATACTAATTGCCAATAAATATATTTTATTGTATATTTTGACGTTGAATTTCGAGTGCCGTCTTAATATACACACTGCGTTTTATTATTTCATAGCAATATTTATTTTAAAAATTGGTGGAAGGATACAAAATGGCTGATAGGAAAGTGCTCACTTTACCGTGAACAGCCTATAATGATTAAATTGCCAAAAATATTAGACTTTTTCCTGTGTGGAACTGGGCCTTGTTTCTGGTTGGCTACTAAACGCTGCGAAATGTTTCTTACTAGCTCGACTGCCGGCTGGCTGCAACCCTTCTCTTCGTCGTGGGTGATGCCAATGTTATAAATTTGGCAATGATATCTTAAACAGTTCGGAAATTACAGTCAACTATGCTTATAAGTAGACATGGGGTATATTTGGTCCTACCACCACGATTGTCGTCGTGGACAATGGCTATGATATGAATTTGATGACCATAACTTCAATGGTTTGGAAATAACGGTCAACTATGCTTATAAGTTCGAGGGTGTCAGATATAGACATAGTGCACTTAAAACATGACCCACAGTAAGGTAACCACTGTGTTGTATTTAATGCTCGGACTGGTAACCTAATTAATTAAAAATTAAAATATTCGCTCCTATGCCTACTAAATTCAATATGGCAGTGGAGCACATGTGACTAATCGATAAAAGTGAGAATTATCAAAGTTCATACTGTTAATTTAGCATTCGATTTGAAAACTCAAGTCCGAAAATACATAACACTTAGAGTATTTACGAATCCATTTATATGATTATAAAATATAATATGGCGCTGACCATAGTCTCGTAATCATATTTTCTGACGACATATTCTTATCTGTCTAAAAAATACGAATTCGTAGACACGTCGCATGATACACTTGTTTATAAAAGTCAAATAAAAATATATTTTACAAAGCACTCTGCACATCACACGATATTCTTTCACTATTGGTTGTCGTATGTTCATGTCGCTACTTTATCATTTTTTTGGGCCAATGAGAATCATTACGGTCCAAGACTGAACCGTTACGTTAAGCGGGAGTAACTTTGTGACAAGTAAGGGTGACTTTGTGAGATACAACATCATATTTAAATGTCCCCCTATTTCAGCGGGATATTTAAGCCATTCAGACTTAGTGTACACATTTGTGTATATTACGCACGTGTAGGTAATTTTTGATCAGTTCTGCACACTGCGAAACTCAGGGACCAATGATCTTACCTGTGAGTAAATGATTCACAAACCATCTTACAGGTCTAGGCTCTAATTGGCTTATATATAACTGTAGTCGTACATATAGCCTACAGCTCATTGGCTATGATGACATTGAAACAAGCGTACGTCGACTTAAGTACAGCACGCATCATAATTTTCTTTGATTGCAACACCTGAAACCGGAAAAATAAAGTGGGTCTGAAATGGTTAAGTTATTCAGTGGTGCCATTTGAACCACTGAGGATTACAAACAGCTTCTTTGAAATAGAAGGAAATGTAAATACCAGTGAAAAAAACGGTGTCACTATTGATTAGTGAGCCGAATCCCGAGTGGCCCGGTCAAATGCAGGAGTCAACATAGAACAGAATTGCAGATATGCACAGGCTTATAGATAGTGGCAGGTGTATTTCGCGAAAATAGTTATGGCCATGCTAGACTTCAATATCTTACGTCCACAACCATTATTTCCTTTGGTTATCGGCTGCGTGTCTACGTGGGAATACATATTCTTATTTGACTGGGCCAATTGTAACAAAGTGCTCTGATAATAAACGTCCATGTTTCGTGGCACGTGACATTTGAAATTTTAGCTTAGGACGTTAAGTTACGAGTGCGGGGGAATATACACACTATAATAACTACTTATATAGCAATATTTATTTTAAAAGGCGGTTAAAGGAAAAAAAAATGGCTGAAAGGAAAAAAATAACCAGGGTTGAAAAGTGCTCACTTTACAGTGGACAGCCTATACATGAACTTAACTATTTTAACCTGCAACCAGTGTGCTCTGAGTACTCAGACGTCTGTGAGGTCTAGCCTTGAAATACCTGTAATGAAAATAAAATGTAAACCACAAAAAGTTGAAATCATTCTAGTCCTGTTAACTGTTCCTGTTGAGACATATTAATAATTATTACTTAATAAAATTTGTTCTTCATATCAATCAAGCTTTACTATATTTTTTCTATTTTAAGTGCAAAACCCTGAAATATTGCTAACCGTGGAACCCTTTCTGTCCACGATCCCAAACTCGAGGAAGTATTTACCGCATACACTAATCAATTATAGGAGCCGCGGTGGCCGAGCGATTAGCTGGCTCGCCCTCCACCAAGGCGAACCGGGCTCAATCCCCGGCCAGGTCACCGGATTTTCGCGTGTGGGGATCGTACCGGACGATGCCGTATGTCGGCGGGTCTTCTCGGGGATCTCCAGCTTCCCTCGCCCTTTCATTCCGGCGCTGCTCCTCGCTCACCTCAATCACGCCCATTGACTCTCAAGACCTCGTTGCTTAACCCATTCGGACCCAGTGTACACGGTCATGTACATTACGCACGTGTAGGTAATTTTTGGTCTGTACTGCACACTGCGAAGTTCAGTAACCTATCACTAGGGATAGGAGAATTTCGCGAGTTCAATGACCTGTAGGCTAGACTCCTCGGTCCTCTGCATACTGGAGCCTCAGCTGTGTGTTCATTGGCTGTTGCCCCACACCTGGTTGTCATGAGATTCGCAAGGTGTTTCCTTGCAAGTCTGATATTGGCTCAGAGGCGTGCAGGGCGGGTCTAATATACTGTGATCCAATTGCGAAGGTGGCTTCACTATATATGCGTTTGACGTCTATCCTACGCCGAAATAAATTCGCGAAATTTTCCTATCCCTACCTATGATCTTTCGTGTGGGCAAATGGTTATTCATTACTTATATTTTATCTAGGTCTATAGATAGGGACCCACTTTAATCTACGATTTAAGGTGTTGCAAACAAAACATTTTATGATACGTGCTGTACTTAAGTCAACACAAAACTTGTTTCGTTGTCACGTCCAATGAGCTGTAGGCTATACGTTCAGCTATAGTAATGTGAACCAATTATGACCTAGGCCAGTAAGACGGTGTGCGAACAGATTTCCGCACATGCTAGATTTCAATACCCTATTAGCATACCAGCAGTATTTTTTGCTTATTGGGGACATGTGTCTGTGAGGAGACATTGTCTTACTTGACTGGCCAATCAGAATAAGGTTACTCTGCTACTGTACGCCTGTGATTCGCGGGCAGGCGCCTAAGACGCGTGACACGTGGATAATCCAATCTCTGAAGTGTAACTTAGCTAAAATGTAATGGAATACAACTAGTCCTGAAATTTTTTTTGCGAAATTCGGGTATCCCTAATCATATCTTATTCATGTTGCAACATGGTTAAAGGCGACAAAACAGAACAGAACATATTAAAATGCCACCAGTACTCAGTTGAAGGCCATAACTGGTCTTAGTTACTTTAATTTAAAATAAATTTAGAAAATTGTTTAACCCCAAAATTTTTCGCGTGATAAATATTAAAGACAAGTTAAATTCTAAAATTAAAGAGGCATATATTTATATTACATTATAATCTTAAAGAAAAAGGTTACGTTATTTTAAGATGTCAAAAGTTATCATTCCCCTTGCCTCCATCCTTGAACCCTCACCCCGCCATCCTCTCCGGAGACAGAGGGGCCGACGGTGGTTGTCGTGAGGTGTCCGTCGTGTGTTTGATGTTTGTGTTTGTGCCAGTGCAATGTTGTTTATGTAGGTGTTGTATAGTGTAGGTGTTGTTTCTTCAGTTTATTTGTTCTTGTGTGTATGCGTATTTGTCGATGCCTGTGTGGGTCGTTCGACATCAATAGAGTAAAAATTATTGTTTGTATTGATACGTGATGTATTATTTGTGAAGGCTCAAGATAAACTTTTAGTAATTTAGTTTCTGAAATTACACTAATAGTAATTATTATTGCTACTCTAACTACTACCTAGATTGGTAGGTTTTCTTTGATTAGTGATTACATTTCAATAAGGGAAATATTTCTAGAAACCACTGTCAGGTGAACATTACTACAGGAATAGCTAGGTTAACAATTTTGAATTATTACTAAGGTGAACTTGGATATTTCGGAGGTCCCGGACCCGTGAAGGCGGCGATTCACCTGGGAGCTTGTCTAGTTATAAAAAAAAAACTATTTTGTTAATTAAATTTTGGGCCAAAACGCTTAAGTTTTTATACTAAGAGCTGGGGATAGGAAACATTCGCGAGTTCATTTCAGGACAAGCTAGACGTCCAACACGTGTACACTGAAGTTTATTTTGCATTTGGATCAGTGTCCATCAGACACGCCCTGGACGACTCTGTGCCAATATCAGTCTTGCAAGGAAACAAGTAGCGAGTGCAATACTGGCAGGTGTGGAATAACATTGGCTACTCTCTGTGAACAAACACCTGAGGCCCGAGGATACACAGGACTGTGGAGTCTAGCCTACAGTTTATTAGACACGCCCTGGACGACTCTGTGCCAATATCAGTCTTGCAAGGAAACAAGTAGCGAGTGCCATACCGCCATGTGTGTAGTAACACTGGATACTATCTGGAGCAGCAGCCAATGAACAAACATCTGAATCTCTTGTGTACACAGGACTGTGGAGTCTAGCCTACAGGTCATTGAACTCGCGAAATATTCCTATCCCTACTAAGAGCAGAGGAGACAGGTTCCGAACGTGTCCGATGATTGCCGAAGTCGCACGCAGAGCTGTGTGGAGCTGCTCGCGCCCGGCAGGATAAAAGAAAAGGATACGGGCGGTGCGGTGCGGTATATATAGCCGGGAGGGGGAAGGGCGATTAGCATACCGCGACACTCGGGGGGCGCCGACTATTCCCGTCGACAGTCAGCTATCTGATGACCTCGCCGCCTCTCCAGTGCCCCTTTCTCCTAGTTCGCCGGAGTAATGGCACAGTATGACGCCAGGTCGGGGTCGTTGTTGCCCTCCTAGAAGAAGGGTCTGTCGGCTCGCACGACACGACCACCCTCGCTGATGCGGTCTGGGGAGTGAGCTGGCCTCGCCTACCTGTCGCACGAACGGGCTTGCACGCCCATTCAAGTCCCTCCCTTATTTCCCCCTTTCAAATGATGATGAAGTTGACAGCCTGACGTTCAACCTTGCAGATTGCGCCTGTAGACTTTTCACGGTCAAATGGGCATTTTTGACCTTAATGCGTCTTTAAATTTGCGATCATAGTGGGAGGTAATCCAGGAAATCCGATTATAACGAAATTGGGGGATAGATTTTGACATTGCAGCTCCGAATCTATCGCCTACATTCAAAATTCAATTACACCACTCGATTGCCAAAGGATCAAAGAATATGTTACGTTAAGTGAGGACTGCGAAGCATGGCGCGTCGCTTGGGATAGGAGGGGGGAGGCACGGGGTGGACAACTTCCAGTTTAGTCTCACCGGGCAGCTCCCATATTTTCGCGTTTGGGAATCTTGCCAAACTATGTGCCGCTGTTAGGCGGGTTTTATCGGGCATCTCCCGTTTCTCCACCCTTTCATTCCGGCGCTGCTCTTTACTCACCTGTTATCCTCATCGGCTCTCAATACCTCGCTGTTAAGAGTTTCCCAAATTTCTTCACTCACTCACTCAATATATTTAATACGGTAAAAGCAAAATATTCACGGTTGCAGGTGATTGTTTTTTACCTTTATTGGAAAATAGTATTATTTCCAAAACGGTTGTGTAATGAGATGTGCGTGTATGTGCAAAGACTATTTTGCAAACAATATTTTACCAAGCAGTCCCCTTAATTTGCATGACTAGTGTATTTTCGATGAGAAACGTACACGGTGTTCCGAAAAATTGCGAATCCTGAATAAAACGGAAGTAAATACCTTATAGGCTGTTCATGGTAAAGTGAGCACTTTTGAGGCCCTAGTTACATTTTTCTTCCAGCCATTTTTTTTCGTTGACGAGGGAGGTGGGAGGGTAATATGTGTAAGCTCATTTACTGCGTCTCCAGAGACTAAGATGCTAGTATCATCTGTGAATGAAGTGGGAGTAGTTTCTGTTGTTAAGGCACATGGAAGGTCATTTATATAAACTAGGAAGAGTAGAGGGCCTAATATTGATTCTTGTGGGACCCCATGCTTGATTTTTCCTGGTTCACAGTAGAATGAAGTAGTTTTTCCTTTGATCCGCACTTGTTTTCTGTTTTGAAATGCATGAGATTATTAGTTTATTGGGTGTACCTGCGACTCCATAAAACTTTAATTTTTCTATAATTATCTTGTGATTTACATAGTCAAATGCTTTAGTGAGGTCGCAAATGATTCCATTAGATGGCATATTTTATCAAGTGCATTAAGTTTGAAAATTGCATCATTTGTCAAGGTATTTTTCCTAAAGCCAAACTGAAAATTTGATAAAATTTTGCGATGCTCAAAATGCAAGGTAATATTTGTAAGCCTGTGGGGGAAACATAGTTTTCCTACTTTCATGTAAGGTATAATTACCGCACTCGTGAGTAGAATTCACGTACATGGTAGTGGAAAATCTCATACACGGATGGGAATATTACCTTCCGACTCGTGCATCTCTTCAGCATTGTCTCAGCAGCTAAGTGGGGGGACGGGCGGAAGAAACGATATTGTAACACGCTTATACTCACTGATATGATCACGCTGTCGTCGTGGTGTAATGGGTAGCGCATCTGTCCTCACACACAGCGGACCGTAATTCGCGCCCACCCACCAGCAAGTGTTGGGGATTCTAGTGTTGAGGTTTCGGTTTCTATTCGTCAGATGGTATGGATAATAAAGATATGTTAACAGTACTATCAATTCGCAGTATTATTTAATTTAATTTTACAATATTGTTAATATTATCTTACTTGTATGGGATTTCCCCCCAATTTTTTCAGGTCCTTTTTCCATACGATTGGAGAATAGTACTTTACTTGTTATGAAAATTTACTCTTCATTGAATAGGTAATTTTACCTTACATGTAGAGGTCATTTGCTTCCCTTACATATAAGGGAATTTTTCCTCAATTGTTTTTACAGTACACATGAAGGATAGCTATGGTCGGCGCTGTACACAACAAATAATCAGTAAGCGGTGTTTCGAGACTCTTAGCTCCTAGTATTCTGATTTGTTGAAGTTTCTGCCCCTCTCAGCTGTGAGTGGTTGATGTTGACAGTAACGAACAGGCATCACGTTGTTTTCTGATGCTCGACACACATACAGTGCTCATTGAAGAATGTAATGATTGCAATATTTGATTTCGTAAATTAATTCGGGACTGAACGGATTAACCAACGGACACTTGCTTGAGCTAAGATTACTTCTAATCAGATTGGGAAGATCAGTGTTAAAATTTTGGCAAACTAAATTTTTCTCCGCTAGGTAAGCGCTAGTGTAGCATGTGTACCAAATTTTCTCTATTACCTAAGTTAAAAAACAGGATAGTTGTAACAATAATAAATAAAATATAATTTAACTACGTAACTAAGCAAAATCATTCTCTACCATTCACGTAGATTAAAACTGCAATAAAAATGGGGTGTGGCTGTGTTGGGGACACGGCCGTTTGTTTTGCGTGAATACGTCTACGTTGACGCGCTCGGACGCCTTGATGTTTATTTTACGTTCCCGGCACCGCTTCACTCGATCATATGGGGTTTTATGTGTATCGCTGGATTGCTTTTCAGATGCCATTTCCAACCTTGTATGATTCCTGTATTTCGACTTTGCTTTTTGACGAGTATAGGCCGAAATTGTGTTATGTTTTCTTAATTTTTTGCAATTTAACTCAAACAAGTTCACCATAACCACGCCACACAAATGTTTTTATACACCCAATCGACTTATCTTGACGAGAGCTGTCGACTGAAACTCAAACGAGCGTCGTAGCTTCTCCTAGTCAAAAGTTATACTGCGCGGAATTTATGAGACGCGGCGAAACGAACTCAGAATTGCGGTGCCCCCCCCCCCCCCACTTCCCATTTGTCATGCGCAATGCTTCGTAATCCTCACTCAACGTAACATATTCTTTAACCCTTTGACAATCCAGTGGTGTAATTGAATTTTGAATGTAGACGATAGATTCGGAGCTGCAATGCCAAATTTTATTCCACGATTTGGTCATCATCGGATTTTCTCGATTGTCTCCCACTATGGTTGCATATTTAAATACGTATTCACATCAAAAGGTATTCCATATTTTGTAAGGAGGTAGTATGTACCAAAACAAGGAGAAAAGTCTAACGAACGTGAATCCGAAAACCGATACCATAAGAGCTATGAGCACTTGTTCACCACCGCTACAGGAAATGCTCAATATTACGTCCATTCATAGTAATGCATCCTTGTACCGTACATCGTAGAAAATTACGCACCCTTTGTAACTATCCTGGTTGGTCTACGATGTGCTGGCAGCCATTGATGACGAGTTCCTGTAGTGTTTGTGCATCATTTATGGGGGTTGCATACACCAAAGACTTCAGGTTTCCCCACAACCATAAATCCAAGGGATTAAGATCAGGGGAACGTGAAGGCCAACTTACTGGTCCTCCCCAACCAACCCATCGCCCATCAAATGACTGTGTTAGGTGTTCTCGGACATTTCGGGGAAAATGAGCCGTCTCTCTATCATGCATGAACCACATGTCTAGTCTTTGAGGTTATTGCACATTCTCCAGTAAGACAGGCAATTTGTTTGCTATGAAATCATAATACATTGCACCATTCAATATGTTTGGTAGTAAGTTAGGTCCAATTAGTCTATTGCCAATAATTCCTGCCCATACATTGATTGAAAATCTGTGCCGATGCCTCGTTTCTTCAACTGCGTGAGGATTTCTTGAGGCCATACATGTTTATTATGGAAATGAATAATCCCAGCTCACATTACGGAGATATGCAGTTTCACAGTAACAATGGTGAAAGTGCTCATATAGGCGGTTCACGGTAAATGAGCACTTTTGAAAGCCCTGCTTAGGATCTACTTGTATACACATTGTGTATTCTTTCGCCTTATGTAAAATTAACATTGACATAGGCTTCATCGCCTTTTTCATACTTCGGTCAAATGAAACTGTGAAATTAGCAAACAAAGTAAATACTTTACCATTCTGTTCATTTTCACACTTCGATGCATGAGAAAAACAGAAAGCGAAAGAAATAATTTTCAGTTATCGCAAATGGTTACCTAACACTTTTTATTTGACGTTGAGATATGGAACTACTTTCCATCCATAGTTGCCAATTTTACCGGGCGAATGTCATTCAGTGCGCCCATTAATATATATATATATACACACACACACATATATATGCATGCAGGGGAGTTGCGTTTTTCAAAGTTTCATTTCAAAAGTGCTCACTTTAGCGTTAACAGCCTCTAGCTCTTAAGGTATGGGTTTGAGGACCCACGGTTATTGTATTTCCTCCTTGTTCCGATGAATACTATCTCCCCGCAAAATATGGAATACTAGTTTTTAACATCAGGCATACTCCAACATCTTAAACGATGATTTTAACTCTTTCAGACCCAGTTTAATTTACGGCTTCAGGCGTTGCACGCAAATAATGTTATGATGCGAGCTATACTTAAGTCGATACAACACTTGTTTAGTGGTCACAGCCGATGAGTTGTATGCTATATGTTCAGCTACACTTATATGAATCAATTATCACTTATATGTCAGTAAGACGGTTTGAGAATAATTTACCCAAAGGTAAGAGAATTGTTCATTGAGCTTCGCAGTGTGTAGTGCAGATCAAAAATTGCCTACACGTACGTAATGTAGACAATTGTGTATACTGGGTCTAAATCGGTTGAATGGAGTCTAAAAGGTTTTGTAATAAAAATCTGCAAAAAAATCATAACTGCACGTATTTTAGTATGGACACAGCTACTAATTCTTCAAGAAATTTCGGCAGTGGAATAGAAAAGTATAGGCTGTTCACTGTAAATTGAGCACTTTTGAAGCCCTAGTTATTTTTTCCTTTCAGCCATTTTTTTTATCCTTTAACCAACTTTTAAATTAAATATTGCCATGTAAACAATAAACACAGTGCGTATATTCCACCGCACTCGGAAGTTACACATCTATGGCTATAATAAAATATATTTATTGACTATTATTCAAAATCAGCGGGCTTTCAGAAGTGCTCACTTTACCGTAGATAACCTATAGGCTCATGTTTTAACATCTTATTATTGAGGACTGGGAAATTTTTGCAAATTCACTCCCAGACAAGCTAGACGTCGAAAACACACAGATCTCGGTTATGTTTGTAGTTGGATCACAGTTTATTAGATTCTTCCAGGTGAACTCTGAGCCAATAATCGACATTTATGGGAACAAGCATCGAATCCCGTGTCACCTGGTCTGAGTTAGGAACTGTCTCACACTGGGGTAGCAGACTATGGACAGACAGTCGAGGCTCGGAAATACACAGGACAGTGGAGTCCAGCCTGCACCTTGTTTAAAATGAGAAATTTTCATGTACCTACTTGTGAAGTGCACGTGTGTAATTTTTAAACTTGTCATCGCTGAAATATTTTTTCTAAGTTTTATAAATATTACTGTACGGATTGTCGTGCTATTAACGGGTAATTTTACATTTCTATACACACAATATTCAAACACTACCAAGATAATAAATAAACACGTCATTTTACAAAGAAAATTATTTATAAACTACGAAAAAAAGTTAAAATTAAAGTTCAGGAAACCAGCTTTAATCTTCT
This sequence comes from Dryococelus australis, assembly GCA_029891345.1. NCBI lineage: Eukaryota > Metazoa > Arthropoda > Insecta > Phasmatodea > Phasmatidae > Dryococelus > Dryococelus australis. The sequence continues at coordinate 8,724,610 of CM056993.1, forward strand.
CACAAGAATTACTTAGATCTATACCTAAAAGAACCGAAATTGTTTGCTTTATAACTGACATAAAAACCTAGCTCTTGCAACTTACTTAAATATAAATATTTATTTTATTAACTCGACTTACCAACAAATTACAGACAGGTTAGTCTAAGGAAAACAAAGCAAATTGCCACTAAATAACTTCCACTTAAACACAAGATTTTTACTTAGCTTACTTTAATGTTTCCCAATTTTAAAACCAAGAGTAACACTGAAATATAGCTCATATTTCATATAAATATGTAATATACTGTGTAGGGAGCTGTCAAGAACACACATATAACACTTGAGTGACCAGGCTGCACAGCTGACTTGCAATAAATCAGTGGGGAAGGATGTGATCTTACCTAGGCTGCCTCTGTATAATTGCCTGGTGCAGTCCTGGGCCGGTAGGGGAACTAGTTTATTACCATTATCACCCTCTAGGAACTAACATTTGGCAAGTACACCATTTATGTACGTACGTCAAAATAAGGCAACAATTGAAAACTCTAGTAAACACATATGTAAGACCCTGGGTAAGAAAGAGGTTTACTTGACACTACTGCAGAGAAAACGACAAAGCAGATACGCCCTTTGAATGAATTTCATTTATTATACTTTGCATTTCCTTTTGTATTGTAATTGTTTAAACCATAAATAATTAAAAACCCTGATGGCAACATGAGACAACACACTACCCTAACAACGCTAAAAGTGGTCATGCCTAGTCTACTTGAACCATTTTACGGTTACGTGACAACTTGCTAGAGTCTGAATATACTGGTTTCAAGGTCAAATTAATTAAACTGTTCTCTGTAGTAAATCTTACGTTAAAACAAATTGTGCTCTTACTAAACAGTCTAGCTCTGGTAGAAACTACTCTTATCGCAGGTTTTGTAGTGGACGCATGTATTCTGGATATTAACTTACTTATGAAAGCCAAGATGGCGTCGCTTGTGTACTGATGCTAACGGACATCTAACTGAATCAAACTGTAAATAAAATTATGTCCAGATGAAAATGTCAGATCTTTCTGTAGGACTTACACACCCTAAAACTAATTTAAAGTCCTACCTCCCCGTCCACTCCAGACGGGAGGTCCTGCCCGACGTCTGACGTCGTTGGAGGCTGCTAGCGAAGAGAACGTTAGTCTCTGCAGGCTGACGCTAGCTTAAGGGGGCCTATAGCGCCGGCCAATCAATAATCAGGATTTAAACCTGCGGGCCAATGGGGATCAAAACTTTTCAAACCACCTACATGAACCACTTCTAACGACTTAAATGAAGAAAAATCAAAGAATACGTGATCTCGGAACTGAAGTATAATACAATAAAAAGTAAAAACACTTACAAAATTGGGATCACACCAAAAATAAATATTAATTATGCAAACATAAATTCACAATGGAAAAAAAATGAACTGGCCTATGAAAATTACACATAAATATTATTGCCACCATACTGCTGTAAGCTGTGTTAGCTGGGGCTGGCAAGCGACGCTCGAGCACCTGAGATGGTGCGGCCACGAGCCAGCCCCGCTGTTTCGAAAACACTCCTCCGCAGAGGAAGGTCGTGAGGCTAGGGGGGTGGTATATAAGGTTGGGATGGCGGCCATCTTGCTCCGGAGGGACCAGCGAGACCTCATCGCCGTGGAACACAGGGCCGTGGCCACGAGCCAGCCCCGCTGTTTCGAAAACACTCCTCCCGCAGAGGAAGGCCGTGAGGCTAGGCGGGGTGGTATATAAGGTTGGGACGGCAGCCATCTTGCTCCAGAGGGACCAATGAGACGCCAGCATTGCTGCTGTCTGGGGGTTATCGACAGACGACGCCGCCAAGACAGTTAAGTGTAAATATAATCCCAATAGGGCGCCTGAGGTTATACAGGATCAGGGTCCTCGGCATAAATACTTAAGACTCAAGTCACGAGCACCCTACAGCTGGTTGTGATGTAATTGAATTAAACGTCTTAACCATGATTGCCGCTATAAAGTAGAGAGTTAAGTATTGTACTAGCCAAGGGCTATTTGTATTGCTAAGTGTAAATCTAGCTGTGATTAATAAAACCTAGTTAAACTAAACCACTCCGAGTTCCGCGCACATGTAGACTACTGCATTGCAAGATAAACTAGGAACGAGTCTCGTAAAGCCACCATTTAGGAACACCCGTTCTGTTCATCTGTGTATTCGCACTTTTCCAACCAGGTGTCAAGAAATTATCCTAGATCCTAGTTTAATTATTTTTGCAAAATTTCCTAAATTAGAAAGGTTTTTGTTCATTGATAAAGCAGCAGCTATAGATTTTTTGATGAGCTGGAGTGTGGAAATCTGCATCTTTTATTTTAACTTATTTCTACTGCCTGACTATACATTTCTGTTTATTACCTATTCCCGGTTACTTCAAACTTTTCTGAAGTCCTACTAAAGTGCTACTTCAAAGATATTCTTCCGCCTCATTCAAACAAGGGTTGAAAAATTACACCAGGAGGACAACGCACCACATTCGTGTGCACTCAGTGTAATAATATTTTGCATAAGAACTATTTCTTTCTAGGCGTTACCAACACACTTTCCTTTCTCCCTGTTTTTTTTGTATTTGTTAATAATAAAACATTGTAATTTTGATTTAAACTTTAAGTAGACGTTCAAATCAGCCGCCAGTATGGCAATTGTTTGTTAACAGGAGTATACAGGCTTGTGATATATGAAATACTCAGGAAGTGACCAAACACTTCATATATAGGATGTTATTTCAATGGTTTTACTTAAAATGTGTGAAGAAACCGTGAATAGAATATACCTAAATTCTCATTTTAGTGACAAATAACTGCGTGTTTTTTTTTGTGTGTCCATTATATTTCGTTGAGGAAAAAATGGGGGGGGGGGGGGATTAAACCCGGAAACCTCCCCTCTTTTCGCGTTCCCGGCAGTAAAACCGATATTACACGATACCTGCAGCCGTACTTGGTTCTTGTACAAGCTTCTATAAGCCCTGGCGCACGAGCCGGTATACCAGCCACTATATGAGCCGCCATGGAATATTCATATTACACGACAGCAGTTCGCGTACTAGCATTTGGCACCCTCGATGGGAGAGCTGTGTGTGGTTTGTAGTAAATATGAACCCCATTCGTAGAACTGCTACCAGTTAGTAACTTGCGTAGGCCTATGAAACAACTAGCTAGCATATCTTTATATATATATATATATATATAACTGTTCGCCTTTTACATAAATTGTTTGCTTACTAGTGAAATTGCTAGAGTACGAGTGTGTAATTTTAAGTTTTGACGAAAATTAGTGGCCAGTTGTGAAATACGGTTTTTTTTCTTTACGTCCCGAGATGTTATCGGCATTTAACATTTGATGATTAAGAAACATTTGGGTCGGACGGAGTTTCAAACTCGCACTTAAAAGGTACATACTACAAATGGGCGCCACGAGTTTACCATTGTAGTAGTAGTTCACACGTCAGCTGTTGGTAATGTTTGAAGTATTTAGAACGGCTTTAAAGGGCAATTGAAAGTTATCATCACCAAAATTATTCGTCTATGTCGTATTTTAAATCTATTTTAAAGAGTTTCAACCTCACGGATGTATAATCAAGATGGAGGCGTCTTTTTCGGTTTCTTCATAAACTCGTTTCAAGTAGTAGCCACGCGGAGCGCGCTACGCTCTGAAACTGCGGTGTGATTGGCCAGATACGAAAACCGGTGTGTGACCTGCCATGAAAATGAGTACGTGTCTAATTACCAAACCTGGTACGAAATCTGGCCGTACAAGGCGGGAAATGACATGACGGGTGCCATGGTAGCCTGCGTACCGGCCGTTATGGCGGACCTTCCGCGAGCTTGTACGGAATCTGGTATCGTGTAGAGGCTGCTGCAGCGGGCGGGTGTGACGTCGCCGAAGACACGGGGGAGGCAGCGAGTCGAGATCTACGGCGGCGTGTGTATAATTGTCCCGGTAGTCGTCGAATGGGGCGTGTCGTACAAGACGGCGGCCGGCGATAAATACGAGAACAAAGGCCCGTCTGGAGCAGGCGTGGCTCCTCGCCAGGAAGTCGCACACCGGAAACTCCACTGGCGGCGCCTCGAGGCAAGTCCAGCGAGCGGAACAACCGGCGGCATAGAGACGGAAACTACACACGACTCCACGACCGCACGCGCCATCACAACAGCGGAGGAACTGCACTCGCCTCTGCCTGGACCCGACCTGACCTCGCTAGTCGACGGCACAGAGCAGTACAGGCTGTTCACTGTAAACTGAGCACTTTTATAGGCTGTTCACGGTAAAATGAGCACTTTCGAAAGCCCTGCTTAATATCTATTTGTATACACAGCAAGTATTCTTCCGCTTTATGTAAAATTAACATAGCCATGGGCCTCACCACTTCATCCACGCGTCGGTTGAGTGAAACAGTGGAGTTATTAGAAAAGTAGATATTGTATAAATCGGCTCAATTTTACACTTCGCTGCATTACAAAATACAGAAAGCGAGAGAAATAATTTCAGTTATCACAAATGGTCACCTAACACTTTTTGTTTGACGTAAATATATGAACCTACTTTCCACTCCATCGTGACCAACTTTACTGGACTTATGTCAGTCAGTGCTCCCGTTAAAACATAATGCAGATGGGAGCAGTGACTTTTTTCTACGGTTGATTTCAAAAGTGCTCACTTTATCGTGAACAGCCCTTAAAAGTCCTGCTTAAGCTCTATTTGTAGAACCAGTGAATTTTTGCGAGAAAAAAAATACGATTACACGGTAGACTTCAATACTGCAACCGTCCAACAGCAGTTTGTCTGTTGCCATTGGTTGCTGTCTCCTTGAGAAGGCGTGTTCATATTTGACCGGGCCACTCAGAATTCGGCAACATCGGCACGGCTCCTACGTGATTCGTGTGCAGACAGTTAACACGTGTCAGAAAGTAATTCAGCCAATCAAGATAGGTAAAATACCCTGCAGTGTTTTGAAGTATAACTAGTTTTGAAATCTTTTCGCGAAATTTCATTACCCCAGGAGGGGGGTAGGGGCCCCACAGCACGCATTGCTCATCGGTCCGGAATTTCTGTTGGTGAGCCTGGACACAAAGTCCACTTCGAGACACCCCTCCCCCCACCCCTCTTGCCGTGGGTACGCACTCAACATATTCCGTCTCTGTCTATTGTAATTATTTACTCTGTGGCTAATCGTCCCGAACGCTGCCACTAGTCGGCGGGTTTTCTGGGGGATCTCCCGTTTCCCTCCACTATATAGTTCTGGTGCTGCTCGATATTCACCTCACTACCCTCACCGGCTCTCAAGACCTCGACGTTAAGAGCCGTTCAGATCTATTTACTCACTCCCACTCTGTCGCGATGTTGATGGAACGCGCCTTATGTCTGATTGGTTACTCCTTGCTGAGATTTTTTCCTATTGGCTGGTCTGCCCAGCGGCCGAGTAGGGCGCAGCTTGCCAGGATCCGACTGACGAATAGCTAGAGATGTTGGTTTATCGCCGGAGGAGTTGACTGTTTGCTAGCTTTCAGCGTACTCTACACGTGTCAGGTAATTTTATTTCGTTGTTGGCTGTCATTAATATATGCCAATGGGGATTCGGATATTATGAGGCAAAACGTTCGTGATTGGTCTGCAGACAACTAAGCCGAGTCAAAACCTTGTTCATCCAATCATGAAAGAATAAACTAATTAGGGTAATGACCATCTACACATAAAATGATAAACTATATAAGTCTTGTCGAATAGACTGTATATGAGGCCCCAAACATATTTTTTTTTGTGATTTCCCTGTGAGTCTATGAATTTCATGGCAACATTCACTGTTTAGCGGCCACCATTTTGCTGGCGTGTGCGGCTGGGGTTTGCGGTATAACCAGTGACTAAAGATGAGGTAGAGCGATCTCGCTGGCTTCGCACAACAATTCTACGTGTCCGAGCACTGAACTGCTGTCCTGCCAACACGTCTAGCGAAATCGGCATGGTTTTTGGAATTTAAGTTAGAAAACTAATTTGGAAACAAATTATTTGGGATGAATATATATTTCCTCAAACCTATTTGTAATGCAGTTTGATTCAATTCAAATTGATGAAAGTAATATATTCGTATAATAGACATAGGGTTTGCCATGTAAAAATTAATATATAAACAGTTGTGTATAACTGGAGTAGGTGAATGTTGGGTACATGTACAGAAGACGAATAATCGTTCTACCTTGTCTTTAGTCTTTGTGGGCATGAGCGACTGTTTCATCGCCATATTCTTAAGGTCCCCGCCTAGCTGTCGCCTGAACTTCACTGCAGAGTGTTTGAAATACACGTATTCACACGAAACTATTAGACGAGCATCCCATGTGCTCATATACTAAAAGAACACACACTTCAGACAAGATTAGTTGAGTAGTTACACTATTTCATAGTACTCCAAAAAGGCTAAAAACGGCTCTTTCGAAGCGCTGTAGCTCTAAATATACGCATCAGATACAAACAAAACTACTCAAGGTCCCTGCCCTCAACCTTTCTACACTTTCCACTAATAAAATAACAGAGTCGCCACTGAAAGTCCCATAGCTACACGCAGTGTGACGAGAGCACTGCACGTCAGTCCACAGCCTTGCGCTTAGAGGCGATGGAGCACTTGATGCACGTAGCAGTGCCGTCCTTAGCCCTCCTGCGCTTCCCGGCCACTAAAACCACTCTATATGTGTCGACTGGAGCACTAGCTACTCGCCTACCGCGGCTCCTCTTGCACATGGCGCACTCTAAGGTATTATTATTAGAATCGCCATATCAACGTATACAAATAGTGAACAAGTGCGAATGGTAAACTATTTTCCCACACTTCCACGGTACCATTCCTACACTGTAAAAATAAACTATACTAAAATTCCTAAACTGTAATGGAAGTTTTTAACCTCTACGTAGAGACATGCAAAATTCGCGTTGTTATTCGGCATCAGGCTAAAATTCACAATACTGTTTGTACTGGACCCGGAGTCGTTTCACTATTGCCTGCTGCATACATGTGAAGCCACGCCCTTTCTGACTGAACTGCGCGTGATTGGGGAACACAATTGTGGAGCGTTCATTTACTGGCGCAGAGTTGGCCAGGCCGTGTCAGATTAAGTATGGTCCAATGACAGACGTATTGCAAAGGCACACGTGACGTAAGTTTAACGTGTCCTCAAATAATAACGCCAATTCTGCAGGTATATGGAACTAGTACCATGTATCAGGCTAGAAATATGGGGATGTTTATAAGCATTGCGACTTCATAAAGTTGGGAACATCCCTAAGTATTTGATTCTCTCCTGAGCAACTGTAGGAACGTTTCCATGCTCGTGTGGGAAAATATTTTACCAGTTGCGCTTTGTCACTGCACGTATGCACTGATATGGTAAATTTTACAGATAATTTCTCAGAGTGTAAAATCGCTCACGAAAAAGTCATATCTTTAGGGGAGTCCCCAAAATTGTATAGTAACGACGCTCAACATTCCTATATTTGCAATTTGGTGTGTGGTATTATTTCCATACAATGTATATGTTAGAAACTTCCATTACAGTTTAGGAACTAGAGCAGAAAACATTTTACTAGAGCGTGTGGCGGGGATGTGTACAGCCTGATACAGACGGACATCTTCTGTGAACAAGAAGATCATCACACGCTTGTATTCAAGTCCCGTGTACACACTGTACACACATTGGTAGTACTTGAATGTTGCAGCATGCCAGTAACTTATTTCCACTACAACGCATAACCATTTTACAAACCAAACAAATCACCAATAACTGGAGACGTGCCCAATTTCCCGTTATTATTTCGGGACACGTTAAACTTTAAACACTTTTGCCTTTGCAATACGTTTGTGATTCGACCATATTTTATTTGACACGACCTGGGTAACTCTGGGCCAATACGTTAACACTTCACCATTGTGTTCCCCAATCACGTGCAGTTCAGTCAGAAAGGGCGTGGCTTCACACGTATGCAGCAGCCAATGAAGAAACAACGTCTACTCCAGTATATACACTACTGTGAAGTTTAGTCTGAAGCGAATCTCGCGGGGTCCCTACGAATACGGAGTTAAAATCTGCCTTCCACTCTCAAATTAAGAACATCAGTATAAATAAACGCACGGAAATTACATAAATGTATAAAACGCAAATGTAAACAAACGACTTGCAAAAGAAGGTGAACGACGGATAGAACCGTCTCTAAACGATTCTAGCTGGCATACAAGTCCTTGAAAGCACACCACTTGCATACAAGTTAGCCAGTCACGTGATGCAAGTTGACTTGTACAAGAAGGTCTACATCTTGTACAAGAATGTGAACCGTGTTTAAAGACTAGTACACACGGGCATCTTTCTTGTACAAGAAGGTGGGCACGTTCTTGTTCACTCCGACTTACAGCGTGTGAACGGCCGCCGAGTATGCTAGTTCCTAGCACACTAGATCTTGTATACTAGCTAGTGCCGTATAGGGACGGTCCTATTTTTCGCCATCTTTCTTGTACGAGTCGAATGTAAACAAAACATATATTTTGTTGATACTGGCATTAAGCAGTTAACTTATTTATTTTTTATTAATTAGTTAATGTATTTATTTATAACACAATTTGGTTAATACATGCTAAACAAAATTAACAATACACACAAAAAACGTTTTTAACACGATAACATGTTTAATAGTCCCATGATCGTCAATAATTGTAAGTTTTAATTTTAAAAATAGAGGTGTTTGTTTTATTTTCTTTGAGTGATTTTACATTTTATACATTTGTTTATATTTAGTGCTTGAAATATGTCTGATTGGAATAAAATCATTTATTCTTTTTTATGACAGATGCTATTGATATGCACAAATTACTCCCACAACTACATAAACTGCTTCCAAATCATATATTGTTGACATCAACCATCCACTTCCATGCTCAACAGCTAGTGTCGTGTGTATGGATCACACGATTCCGTGCGTACTAGCTAGTACGCACTTTAGTGTTCAATTTCTAGGGATACCCAAATTTCGCGAAAAGATTTCACAACCAGTTGTATTCCATTACACGTTAGCTAAGTTACACTTCAGCGATTGGATGATCCAGCTGTCAAGTGTCTAAGGCGTCTACCCGCGAATCACAGACGGACAGTAGCAGAGTGACCTTATTCTGATTGGCCAGTCAAGTAAGACAATGTCTCCTCACAGACACATGCGCCAATAAGCAAAATAATACTGCTGGTATGCTAATAGGGTATTGAAATCTAGCATGTGCGGGAATCTTTTCGCGTAATTCGGGTGTCCCTATTAATATCTTGTTCACCTTTGTCTTCACTTTCTTGTACAAAAACATTGTGTTCACGGGCTGGCCCTATTACACGTGAACAGGTTTTCTGCATAACATTTAAACAGTCTAATTTCACCCATTCTAATAAAAATATATTCTATATTCTCATTTAAAATATTTAGAATTACATCCAAAAATAAACGGGCACTGTGAGCGGTCAAGTGTCGGTACACAACGCCAAATCGTTGTTAAAACACTTAACTAGCTCACATCATCGACAATGCACGGCCATACGTCATTAAGCTCACATCACCACCAACATCGTAAAAAGAAATATGAACTTATATAATTATTCTACTTCAGTCTCCTCATTGGAATTAATATAACTATATTTTTATTTTCAATTACGTTGAACAATATCCATAAAACGACAAGAAGTTTATTTGCATTATATCAATAAATTCAAATAATTTCCCGCTTTTGTGCTGCCGATATTGCACTGAGCAAATAAACAAAATCGAATCGGAAATAAAATAATCGCTCTGTTTACTGCTACCCAGTGTCTAGGGGTTGGGGGCGGCGCGCCCGAAGTCATCGCCGTCGTCTTCGCCGTAGCCTGCTGTCACTCCAGGGGTAGTGAGGGGGGAGGAGAGAAGCTCTGCAAGGTCACGGGGGTGCTGACCTTGTGCATAGCCCTGCTAGATCGATAGTCGCCCGAGACAGTCGCCTGGGTCCCCAGTTCAGTCCGCAGTGCACTTGTGAACCCATCTGCCACGACACGCCAACCTGCGGGTTTTCTCGGGCATGTCCCGTTTACCCCCGGCCCTTGCATTCCGGCGCTGCTCCACACTCACCTCACTTCGCCTTCATCGGCTCTCGGGACCTCGATGTTAAGAGACGCCCAAATCTCTTCACTCACTCAAAATGGCTGAACTTGGTGGGGATTCACTCTAAATTCGAATCAGTAGGAAACCACTGATTCGCAGTGAAATTCAACTACTCGAATCAGTGAAAATGGCTCCACTTAGAATCATTGGAAAACCACTGATTGTTTCAATGAAAAAAAAATATCAATGGCAATTCCGCTTATGAATAAGTTACGGCCGACTGCAGTGGCGAATAAAATATTGTTTTTATTGAATTTAATCAACTAATTACTCTAGGTAAGCATATTTACGACAAATGAGTAATTATATTGCGCAACTTACCGTAATTTAAAAACTAAGAAGTTTTCCGGAGATGGCCTGGATTGAACTCACACGCTCTTTCTTCTTCGCTTTGAGGCCGTTACCTTGCCATTTCATTTATTTATTTTTCGTTTTCCTCCACTTGACGTTGTTGTGACAATTGACTTTGACGAAACACTAGTGAGACCGACTTGCTGATAGATTCCCAGTGCGACAAGCGAACTGAAGATCTGTCTCGCGGAGGGGCCAGGGCTCAAACCCAGGAACCCTCCACTATAAGGCGACCACCTTACTCTTGATGTACGGGGGGGCGGGGGAGGGGCCAGGGCTCGAACCCAGGAACCCTCCACTATAAGGCTACCACCTTACTCCTGATGTACGGGGGGGGGGGGGGGCAGGGCTCTATCTGAGCTACGAAGTCAAGTTGACAAACGAGAGGAAAATATATGTGTTATGCTGCCTGTCGAAGTCTCGAAGATTTCAATTCAATGCCCTTACGTTTCGTTTTTGGTTTAATTGGAAGCGTTAGGATTGTTAAAACGAATTGGCCTAGTGTATATGAGTGCACTCTCTTCACCACTATATATGCAGTTTAAACCTTCAAACAGAGCGCTGTGATGATTACATTTAAAAAAAAAAAACGAAATGAAAGGCTGAATGTTCATATTAGTATTTCCTTTTGTTTGCTTTCAGTTAGGAATGTGTAGCCACCGAAACTAGTTCCGTTCGTAAACGTGCAGTTTAAACACGGCTGCTGAACGAATTTACAGTAAACACTTTTAGACGTCTCGTGTGACAGCGATTTTACTCACCAACTGGCAGACCAGCCAATAGGGAATCTTCCTTAACACGCAGACAGACACAACGACCTTTCCCAGAGACTCGCGCAGCCAATCAGAGCCCACATCAGAGCAACCCGCCGTACACACTGAGAAAAAGTTTTTGTTGATCGAAACAAGATTTGTTTGGTGCAACCAAATTGTTTGTTTGTATAAGGGCGGCGAATTATTTTGTTGCTGAAATCAAATTATTTTGTTGTCCTCGTTTGGTTGTCCCGAACTGTAAGATTTGGTTGGTGGAACTAAAGATTTGTTTGGCTACACATACATTAAACAGTTTGGGCCGATATAAAAAAATGTAGAAGTTCGACGGAGCTTCGAGACTAGATCACCTGCGTCAGAGCTCTACGCCTTAGTAATCTCAGCTGATGTGACAACTAACGACGCCGGAAAGCTTTTTTAAAAAATAGGCTGCAAATATTGGGCAACGTGTGCGCACAAATATTTCAAGTCTTAAAGCTTTACTTATAAGTTTCTTGTTGCATTGTTTTATTAATGTGTTTATACAATCGGTTACTAATAGTCACAAAAATACAAACAAACTCTCGAGTTGTATTTTCAAAAAAAGGTAGTCAAATGAGTGGCCAAACAATAAATATATATAGTTGAGCCAACAAATTGTTTAGTTGACAGTCTAATTTGTTTTGGCCCAACACAGAGATTTAGCTAATTCAAGCATATATTTTGTTAGACGAAAAAAATTAATTTTTTTGCTTTTCAAATGTTGTTTGCTAAACAATATGTTTTGTTAGAACAACTAAATATATATTTGGCCCTATACAAACAAATATTTTGTTCGATTTTCTATCAGTGCAGCACACCTTCTCTGTGTGTTTATTACGTATAGGCTGTTCACGGTAAATTGAATACTTTTGTAGGCCCTGCTGTTTCCTCTCGTCTTGTATCATCCTTATATACAGATGTTGCAAAAATACGTGTCAATACTTCGGTGAAACAATCCTCCTCAAGTCTAGAGGAAGAGTGAGTGAGTGGAAGAGATTTGGGCGGCTCTTAACAGCGAGGTCTTGAGAACCGATGATGGTGGTTGAGGTGAGTACGGAGCAGTGCCGTAATGAAAATGGGGGAGGAACCGGAGAACCCCGAGAAAACCCGCCCAACAGCGGCATCGTCCGGCACGATTCCCACATCCGAAAATCCGGGAGTGAACCGGCCGGGGATTGAAGCCGGTTCGCATTGGGGGGAGGTGAGCAGGCTAACCGCTCAGCACTCGTGGCCCCTTCTAGAGGAAGAATAATGTTTAGAATAGCCACCATTTGCCGCTACACGTGCATGAACGCGTCTAATCATGGATCTGCGTACACTGCCTAATACAGTATTCCAGGCTGGCGGCGAATAGTCTAGCAGGCGTGAAAAATGTGAAAACACTGTAGCGGAACTGGTTTACAGACTACGTCTGAATGCCATCCACACCTACCTACCACTGTTAATTCATCGTTCAGTCCACTGATCATCACAAGTGTAAAGTGTGTTGCCTAAGTACCCGGCTAACATATTTGGCGGGTGTGTACTGTATGCTTTTATTCATCGGAGATGATGGAGATAATAGCAATGATGTACCAAATATGTTGCGTTTATTTCAACATACTTCATAATCCTCCACACGAAAAATGATCAACTGTCGGTGACATACAATGTTCTGCAAAATCAGGGTTACAACCCATATTTTATCACGAAGTATTTTGCTGATGGTGGCAGATGTTACACGAATAGTAGGTATCTGACCACGAACTCGTCATCTAGACGCTGCCAGGTAGATTGGCGCCCTCTATGATGTAGATATGTTTTCGTATTGTTTTTGTTGTGAAAATTACGAGGTCGGAATTTGCCCCCTTATTTAAGAAACGCCTTTTGTACATTCGTATTGATATACCTTTAGCTGATGACGTGTATTTTAATTTTTAATACTGTTTCTTTTTTGCTTTCAGCTCAAATGAGTATACTGCATCTCCCATGACATAACACACATTGCATGGCCTGCGAGCTGGATCATGTTTGTGCGGAATGCCATCACAGCTGTAGTGTGACAGCAGCACCCTACCAGGCGTGGCGAACGGACCGTTTAATCAGATGCAGCGCACTGCTCGATGTTGCAGCGAGCTGGAAGCTACAAGGATCCCGTGTGCTTCAACACAGAGCAGTTCATGATTTTCTGGTGTGTTGCGCTGTGGTATGCGGTGCTTTGTTAAATGCACACGACACCTGCGATGACATTCTACCCAAACATGATCCAGTCCACGGGCCATACTATATACGTTATTTAATGGGAGCTGTATAGTTAATTCTCGTTTTCTTCACACTATGAATCGAACCTTAGAAGACTCATCCCTTTGATGATGATTTTTGCTGTTCTCTAAATACGCCATATATCAAAACTTATTTATACTTGTGCTCAGATAGAATCATCTAATTTTTGTTAAATTAAAATATAACTTACATTATAAAAGTAGTGAGGAAATCTGTGCGTTGGTAATACCTAGTAAGAAGTAGTTCCTATGCAAAATGTTATTTCACTGATTGCGCGCGAATGCTGAGCGCTGTCCCTTTGTTGTATTTATCTAGACTTGGTTAAGATTTGTTTGCACGAGGCGGAGGAATATCCTGGAAGTATAACTTCGGCAGGGCTTCAGAAAAGTGTGAAGTAACGGTGGATGTATTATAGGCAACCCGCACTCGTGCATGCGCTGCAATGCGGCGTGCATCCAGGCGAGACATCTCACGCCCATATCGCGTTTTCTTTCCTATAGTGAACTGAAGGTGTGTGGGACGTTTATTGATGTTATAATCGTCAGTCGCACACCAAAAGTATTTCGGAGTCAAAATGAAGAAACCAAGACAGAGTAATCATACATAATTATTGTCAGTGCTGGAGGCTCGCTTCCCTAGATGCCTGCGCTTGGGCCGCCGGCACGGCCCGGCCCGCGGAAGAAACTGATACTAGTGACGGCCCGGCTGTGTACAAACTATTACAAAACATTGGGTTTGGCTGTGTTGGGGACACGGCCATTTGTTTTGCGTGAATGCGCCTACGTGGACGCGCTCGGACGCCTTGGTGTTTTTGTTTCTCTTGCGTTCCCGGCACCGCTTCACTCGATTTAATGGTTATCGCTGGATTGATTTTGAGATGCTCCTTCCAACCGTATACGATTTCTGTATTTCTACTTGGCTTTTTGACGAGTATAGACTTTCATTGTGTTACGTTTTCTTCATTTTTTTTTAAATAAACTCATACAATTTCACCATAACTACACCACACAAATTATTTTTATATACGCAATCGATTGACCTTGACTAGAGGTGTAATTGAATTTTGAATGTAGACGATAGATTCGGAGCTGCAAAGCCGAACTGCATCCCCAGGTTTTATCATCGGATTTTCTGGATTGCCTCTCACTATGGTTGCAAATTTAAATACGCATTCACGTCAAAATATTTGGCACGCGTCGGCACACGCGCAACGGATATTACGGAGACTAATGTTTTTAGCACGGCATCAGGCTGCACGCGCAGATAATTCCCCCCTCACCCGCCGCCACCCTCGCCCCCTTAGATTCACCCGCCAACAGATGTGACGCTAACCTTACTGTTACAAGACGGCAGCATTATGTACCCGAGTTCGTGAGGGATGACGGTTTTAATAGAATTAAATAATTAAAATTAATCTTTAATTTATTTATACTGCTATAAATATTCACACAGATATTATTTACAACATGAAACTTCATATCTCCACTACTACTGTTGCTATTATCAGTGAGCGCAGCATTTAATGTCTATTTCATTTATAATTTAATTTCCTTGTCAAAGTCTTTATATTGGTTGCATATGCTTAATTCACGCTCATTATTTACGCATATTGGATCTGTTTATTGCGATAATTCCAAATGCCTTTCTTTCGCGCATACAGTTCAATAGTCAAACCCGCCAGTCTCACCCTTCACTGTACCGATGCTCGCAGTCCACAGACTTCACTCCTGTTGGTCGCTCTCGCCGCCACTTGACGCTCTACTGGCTCGTCATCTCTGCTGTCTTTGCACACCTGCCGCTCAAGGTCACACAATCCTACAGACTCTCATACTGTCAGATCGGAGGCCCGTTGCAGCTTACATAATCTCACTGGCGCGATCTAGAAAGTTTCCCGCTCCCCGAGTCTCACTGAGAGAGGCTAGGGCGATGACCGGAACATTCTTGCAATGACAACACCAGACATTCAATCCGCTCAATTCTGGATAGACTTGTCTCAGCCGACGCAGTGGCTAGCCTTTGTAAATCTTCGCACAATCCTCCGGTTTACAACAACGCCCTTGATACACAACTCCGCACTCTAAAGTGGGACGGCACTAGGGGAAGCAATACACAGCAGTAACACGTAACACTATGAATTCACGAGAAAGGAAAATATATCACTTTGGTATTCACAAATGTTTACCTCAGTCGTTGCAAACTTTACCGGGTGCCCTGTGCCAGTAAGTTTCCCTCTTAAAATATACGCACGTAGGGGCAGTTGCCTTCTTCAAAGTTTGCTTTCAAATGTGCTCACTTTACCATGAACAACATTTATTTGGGTGATTGTACGAACTGAAGGCTAACCTGCAGGTCACGTGATGGTGCACGTAAAGTGGATTTAACTATTTACACTGTACAAAGTACGAAACAACGGTCGCTAATGGGGAAGGTGTTTGACGAGTGGGAGGTATTTCTCGTTGTTGGCACTTTATCCCATAGTCTCACGAACAGCTATGGGCAATAATCTCAAACACACACTCACACACGCGCACACATATATACACACCACGCCCGTGATTTTAAACTACATGTCGGAATTCGAACCACCGCATCTATGAGCTAATTTAAAGAAGAAAGGCCAGAGGCAAAATGTCCTGAAAATATTCTTATAGTATTTTTTTTTATTGGAATTGAAGTTAGCAAAATAGCGCCGGTCGTCTGTAAATTCACGTACCTGCGTGCATTGCAAGTTGCATATCACAAAGCCGAACACGGAACTGCCGCACCATATGAAGAGCACACACGGTACAGTAAACTCGAGGTATGTGAGCGAGTTCTTCACTCGCTCACATACCTCGGCGGCTCTTTACATCGAGAAGTCGAGAGGCGCTCGAGGTACGTGGGCGCCGCTAGTGGTCGCTTGAAAGTGCACGGGTATCAAACCACATTGATAGTAAGGAGACTAGGAAATGAGTAGTAAAGGCTGCCAGAAGCAATTGTATGTTGTTTCCGGAAGCACGCATACAGCAGTATTGGCGGTACAGGGTCAGCAAGTATAATCACATGGGCCGGCGTACCAGCTGTCGCCGTATGAGACGCCAGTCCCTTCCGCCTTCGTGGTATGCAACTTGTTGTGCACGCGGGTACATCAAGTTTCCGACACCCGGTGCTATTTTCCTGATTTCAATTTCAATCAAAAAATACTAGGTGAATGTTCCCAAAATTTCGATTCTATTATTTCCAGGTTAAATTAGCCCATAGGTGCCATTGCTTGAATCTCGGCATGTAGTTTCAAAATATCTTGTATATTATCGCTTGTATAGTCCTTTCGTGGTTACTTACGACTTTTCTGAAACCATGCTGAAGTTCTACTTTCAGGAAATTCCTCCACTTCATGCAAACAAAGCTTAATTAAATGTGGAAAACTATACCAAAGGGACAACGCACCGTATTCGTGCGCGCTCAGTTAAGTACTATTTTGCCAAATAACTATTTCTTGCTAGTCATTATCAACATTACCTCACTGTTTTAAGTTGTATTAAATATAAATAAAATTTTACAATTTATAAAAAAAATTTAAGTGTTAAACAAAAATTAGATCGTTTTACGTTAACAGATGTATACACGTTTGTAATAAATGACATACAAAGGATAGAACCAAACACGTCGTATATGGAGTGATTTTTCAATTGTTTGATTAAAAAAGTGTGAAGTAGCTGTAAATAGAATACAGGCTTGCAGTTGTGAGCTAAACAAAACCTTAATCGTAGCAAACCAAAAGACTTCAACTATAAATGCATCGCCTTAATGGTCAAACGTCGTATGAAGAACGCACTCGACGGCAAGATTTGTACCTTGTGAAAAGCGTGTTAAGAGGGACCCCCTACGAGTCAGTAATCTCGCAAGTGAAGCAAAGAGACCCTGCGCTGGAGGAGCGATAGAATACCAGCGTGGAAATACGGAACATCTCCGAGAAAACTCGCGGCCTTCCCAATATCTGCCAAGTTTCCCGAACGCGAAGATCTCGACTTGGATTCACCGGGGCTCGAACCTTGATAGCCCTGAAACGGGACTGAGAGTGAACAATGTGTGTTAACCTCCCGTCACACGGGCCTACGTGCAGTGTTGTAGGAGGCGAATTGCACTGTACACACAATAAAACCTCGTCCAGTAAGGGGAAATTCCTCACGTGATGAGAGACATCAGTTGCAGCTATGACTATAACTCACAGTTTCATAAACAGCTGCTGCCAATAGCATCGAACATAAACCCATGTTTATCGGTCCCGACATATAACTCAGCGTAATTATGATTGTGTTACAAGGTACAAGAGGGGCTTATCCGAGCTCGTGGGGTATGTACGTCTTAATAAAAATAAAATAACCTAATTTGATTTTCAATTTTGTCACACAGCTATTATTTACAACATTAACATTTTCACACCCACTTTAATTTACGGTTTTAGGTGTTGCAAACCTATAATGACCTAGATCAACTAGACGGTTTGTGAATCACTTACCCACGGGCGAGATCATTGGTCATTGAGTGTGTAGCACAGACCAAATAATCACCTATAGGCTGTTCACGGTAAAATGAGCACTTTTGAAAGCCCTGCTTAAGAGCTACTTGTATTCCGTTGTGTATTCCTCCGCGTTATGTAAAATTAACATTGTCATGCTCCTCATCACTTTATTCATGCGTCGGTCAAATGAAACTGTGCAATCATTAACAAAGTAAATACTTTAAAAATGTGCTAATATTAACACTTTGATGCATTAAAAGAAGAGAGGGAGAAAGAAATAATTTTAAGCTATCACAAATGGTTACCTAAAACTTTTTATTAGACGTTAAATTATGGAACTACTTTCCATCCACTGGGCGAATGCCATTCATTGTGCCCATTGAAATATGTTCATGCAAAGGTAGTGACTTTTTGCTAAGGTTCATTTCTAAAGTGTTCACTTTATCGTGAACAGCATTTACACGTGCGTAATGTATATAGCTGTGTACTCCAGGTCTGAATGGGTGAAACTACCTTTCCCCTCTATTACTATTGTTGGTTTCAGTGAGAGAAATATTTAAAGTATATCTCAATTATAATTAAATCCTTATATATGTCTCTATATTGATCACAGTCACTTAACTCACTCTATTCATTTACACGTATTAAATTTGTTTACTGTCATCATTCATAATGTCATACACTCACGCATACAGTTCAGTAGTCTCCCTCATCAGTCTCACCCTTCACCGCACCGATGCTCGCAGTCGCAGACTTCGTTCACACCACCACTCGACTCTCCGCTGCCTCGTCCCTTCGCCGTCTTCACACACCCACCACTGAACATCTCACATTCCTCCTAACTCTAGACTATCCGCTAGGAGGTCCGTCGCGGCTTAAGTAGTCTCGCTGGCGTGATCTAGAAGGTTCTTTGTCCCCTGAGTCTCGCTGAGCGGGGACTAGAGCAATGACGAGAACATTCTTCAGATGATAACCCCACAAATTCAATCCGCCGAATGTCAGGAACACGCGATTCGCGACAGACCTATCGCGTCTGCGAACGGCAGCTTGCTTTTGTAAATCTCCACGCTCTTCTTGGATTATACCTCAACCTGACCTTCACACATTCCTTCGCTGTCTCGAGCTGGGCTGGTCGTGGCCACGGGAAGTGACGAAGAGAATGAAGCATGTGACAGTACTGCAACAGCTCCAAACAAAAAGTTTGTTCATCGCAACTCCCGAAATTGTGCATAGAGAAAATTATTTTTCTGTAGAAAGGATGACTTATTGCTAGAATGCAACGTAATGTACACATGTCCGAGTGTTTTAATTTTTTTATTGGCTGCTATGCTTGCTTGACGCTATTATCCCATTTCATTGGATCAATGGGGATTCTGATACATTAAGCAGAACGTTTGTGATGGTCTGCAATAAATTAGCCGAGTCAAAAATCTTCACCGCGCAGTCATAAAATAATTAACTAACTATAAGTCGTTGACAGCTAAGCGAGCGAGTTTGAAACCAACCTTTGGAAAATGCCACTGCCCCTGCCTAGATATATTTCAACGGGCTACAATGCCCTGACATGCTCCCAATAAAGTTAGTGACGACGGGGGTAAAATAGTTCCATTACTTACCTAACACTGCATTAAAAGTGTTTAAGGCTGTTCACAGTAAAGTGAGCACTTAAGATATAAACCCCGAGAAATAGTCACAACCCCTGCATGTGGATATTTTAATGGACGCATTAAGTGACATTCTCCCAGTAAAGTTGGTAACGAAGGAAAGGAAAGTAGTTCCATATCTTAACGTCGAATAAAAAGTGTTAGGTAACCATTTATGATAACTTCAAATTATATCTTTCGCTTTCTTTTTTTTTTGTAATGCATCGAAGAGTAAAAATGAGTAGATTTGTAAAGTATTTACTTTCTTAATAGTTTCACAGTTTAATTTTACCGGCGCAAGAATAAAGTGATGAGGCCCATGGCAAAGTTAATGTTACATAAGACGGAAGAATACACAATTTGCAATACAAGTAGATATTTAACAAGGCTTTCAAAAGTGCTCAGTTTACAGCCTATAGAGCATTTTCAAATATACGTTTATCCAAAGAGATTGTCGCCATTCTTTAGCGGCTCTAATTGTGTAGAGATTGACAGGCTTAATGTTTTGCAGTTTCACTTTGAAGTTGCAGTACATACAGTATCAGAGCATAGCGTAGTTTTCCTCGAACCATTTGCCCCGTTACAACGTACGATCGCCAGAATACTTCGCCTCACAGTTCAAATTCTTTTGTATGCTTGTACAGGAGAAGGCATATCGTCGTTAGAGCCTCGTGACACACGGAGCTCTCGTGTTCGCATCCATACACAAGAAACATGGAGTGAAGGTAGTGGAGAGTTTTGGGTCTTGGGAGCCGATGAGGGTGAAGTGAGGTGAGTAAGTAGCAGCGCCCGAATTCAAGGGCGGGGGAAACGGGATATCCCAGAGAAAACCCGCCGGCCAGCGGCATCGTACGGCACGATTCCCACATGCTGAAACCTGGGAGCGACCCCGCTAAGGACCTAACCTAGTTCGCCTGTGTAAGAGGTGGGAAGTCTAACCACTGCGCCACCGTGGCCCCCACAAGACATGCCACTTTCACATTTCTTTCAGAAGTCTCGCTTGAAGGCAGTTTCACGTGCACACTAGCTGAGGAGGTTCTACATTTGTAAACTATTGTAGCCATTCGCTTTCTCAAAGCCAAGGCAATCTTCGTCTGGTCACGCCATTTTCTCACTGCGGTCTTTTACCCCGTGTGTTTAAGATAGTTTCGACCTCAGTTGCCGTGCACGTAATTGGGAGAGCAAATTATAGCGCCATCCACGTTCCAACGTCATCTTAGAGAAGATACAGGCGGGCAGTCCGTGTTCCGTGTCTTGCACCAGTTCGATTGGGTGCATGACGGTTCCGATAAGATAATACCGCGTTTTGTCCACTAGCGGTTTTTTCACACTATTTGAATCAAAGCTTTGAAAAATCTCACCCTGTATGAAGTATTTTGCTGGTTCCTAAATATTCGGTGTATCAAATGCTTTTCATACGTATGATAACGTAAAAGTATTTTTTTTGTAAAAAAAATTTCCCCCATATTTCGACTCTAAATTGAAATATTTCATTTATAATTATTAGAATAAAATAACTGAGAAAATAGGTGTGTTGGTAACACCTAGTAAGAAATCGTTTTTATCCAAAATACTATTACACCGAGGTCGTACGAATGCGGCGCGTTTTCCCTTTGGTATTATATATGTATGTACACACACACATTATATATATATATACAAAATACTATTACACCGAGGGCGTACGAATGCGGCACGTTGTCCCTTTGGTATTATATATGTATGTACACACACATACATATATATACAAAATACTATTACACCGAGGGCGTACGAATACGGCGCGTTGTCCCTTTGGTATTATATATGTATGTACACACACATATATATATACACAAAATACTATTACACCGAGAGTGTACGAATGCGGCGCGTTGTCCCTTTGGTATTATATATGTATGTACACACACACACACATATATATACAAAGTACTATTACACAGAGGGCCTACGAATGCGGCGCGTTGTCCCTTTGGTATTATATATGTATGTACACACACATATATATACACCAAATACTATTACACCGAGGTCGTACGAATGCGGCGCGTTGTCCCTTTGGTATTATATATGTATGTAAACACACACACACACACATATATATACAAAGTACTATTACACAGAGGGCGTACGAATGCGGCGCGTTGTCCCTTTGGTATTATATATATATGTACACACACATATGTATATATACATAATACTATTACACCGAGAGCGTACGAATGCGGCGCGTTGTCCCTTTGGTATTATATATGTATGTACACACACACACATATATATATACAAAATACTATTACACCGAGAGCGTACGAATACGGCGCGTTGTCCCTTTGGTATTATATATGTATGTACACACACATATATATATATATATACACAAAATACTATTACACCGAGAGCGTACGAATGCGGCGCGTTGTCCCTTTGGTATTATATATGTATGTACACACACACATATATATATACAAAGTACTATTACACAGAGGGCGTACGAATGCGGCGCGTTGTCCCTTTGGTATTATGTATGTATGTACACACACATATATATATACAAAATACTATTACACCGAGGTCGTACGCATGCGGCGCGTTGTCCCTTTGGTATTATATATGTATGTAAACACACACACACAATATATATACAAAGTACTATTACACAGAGGGCGTACGAATGCGGCGCGTTGTCCCTTTGGTATTATAAATGTATGTACACACACACACATATATATATATACAAAGTACTATTACACAGAGGGCGTACGAATGCGGCGCGTTGTCCCTTTGGTATTATATATGTATGTACACACACATACATATATATATAAAATACTATTACACCGAGGGCGTACGAATGCGGCGCGTTGTCCCTTTGGTATTATATATGTATGTACACACACATATATATATATACACCAAATACTATTACACCGAGGTCGTACGAATGCGGCGCGTTGTCCCTTTGGTATTATATGTATGTACACACACACATATATATAACAAAATACTATTACACCGAGGGCGTACGAATGCGGCGCGTTGTCCCTTTGGTATTATATATGTATGTACACACACACATATATATACAAAATACTATTACACCGAGGGCGTACGAATGCGGCGCGTTGTCCCTTTGGTATTATATATGTATGTACACACACACATATATATACAAAATACTATTACACCGAGGGCGTACGAATGCGGCGCGTTGTCCCTTTGGTATTATATATATATGTACACACACATATGTATATATACATAATACTATTACACCGAGAGCGTACGAATGCGGCGCGTTGTCCCTTTGGTATTATATATGTATTTACACACACACACACATATATATATACAAAATACTATTACAACGAGGGCGTACGAATGCGGCGCGTTGTCCCTTTGGTATTATATATGTATGTACACACACACATATATACTAAATACTATTACACCGAGAGCGTACGAATGCGGCGCGTTGTCCCTTTTTTATTATATATGTATGTACACACACACATATATATACAAAATACTATTACACCGAGAGTGTACGAATGCGGCGCGTTGTCCCTTTGGTATTATATATGTATGTAACACACACACATATATATATATACAAAATACTATTACACCGAGGGCGTACGAATGCGGCGCGTTGTCCCTTTGGTATTATATATGTATGTACACACACACACACACACACACATATATATATATATATATATATATACAATATATATCGTGACCAGCCAAGGCAGATCACGCATTTTCTTATCACCCCGTACCTATGCCCTTTCTGGGCAATACAAGGGTATGGGATGTTTTTTTTTCTTTTTTTTTGACACTTTATTTTCTCATTACAGCAGCCTCTATGGATTACAATCTTATATAATATTACTACTATATACGCCAAGTTGTCTGGAAGGTGAGAGTAGCGCGGTTTTCCTGCAGTCAACCCCGACGCCCCTAGCAGCTTGGGGGTCAATTTATTGACATTCTAGTCTATTGATGATTATATTATACCAATATTTATTATACCAATATTGTAGCACTAAACTTCTACTACTTAGACTATATATATATTTTAATTCCAGCCATCAGTTTTGGAACTGTCAGCGGCGAAGGGTGGACTCCTTTGCGATCCCCCTCCCCCCGTAGACCGGTCCTTTAGTCTGGAACCTTGTCATACCATTACTCTTTCTCCTCAAAAGTTTCCTAAGTCTTCGTTTCCTATTCACTAGCCTTCGTCATTACTATTCCGATATATCATGTCCTTTTTGCGTTGCTTTGATCTTCATTATATCTTATAGGTTTTTTCCGAGTGGGGCTCAAGGCCTCCCAACTCATCTGTCGCCTTCTGATGTTTCCTTTCTAAGTTATAGTCTATGTGCATTGGGAACATCCAAGCTGTGTGGTGGGGCCGCTCCCCCTAAAACGTTTTTATAGCGGTTTTACAGTGTCACTTCCTGTATAACAATTTTTTTCTTTAATCAGGTAATGGAAATCTCTATTTATCTATAGAAGAGGATCATTCACGAACTCGTGTGGATTTTCTCGAATCCAGTCTTCGAATTCTTCCAGACATTTGCTTATCTTTCTTACAAACTCCTCCATTATCTTGGCAGTTTTTCCATTTGCCATGATATTTCTAAGATCTAGTTCATTTTCTTCTATTTCAAGCTTACTACAGTTCAATTCTTATATCTTCTATTCTTGGACATTCTCTAAGTACATGTTCGGCAGTATCTTCTACCTGACAGATTCGGCAGAAGGGAGAGTCAACTAAATTAAATCCATGTAATTTTGCATTATAGTTTCCTTGTCCAGTTAGTAACTGTGGGAGATGGTGATCTGTAACAGCCCACAGCTGGCTATATCTTTCCATTATGTTTGGAAAAATTCTATAAGTTACTCTGCCCTTCTCCGAATTGTCCCACCGTTCCTGCTAGAGGGATAGTTTAACTCTCCTGGCTTCTTTCATCATGATCTCCGTTGCAGATCTTCCTAGAGTTTCTTGCTTTAGCTGTCTTCGTTCTTCTACAAGCAGATCCAGTGGGATTTCTCCAGCGATCACCTGTAGGGATTCAGTTGATGTTGTCTTGTAAGCCTTTGTTATGGATAGTAATGCAGCTCTTTGCGATTTTAGCAATAATGCTTTCCTGTGCCACACACCAGCTCCATAAAGGGCGATTCCTAGAAATACACTCTTGTACATTGTGATCATGGTCTTGAACCCAAGTCCCCATGAAGATGCCGAAACTGCCCTCATTTTAGTGAATAGATTCACTGCCTTACCCATCAAATACCTTATGTGTTCCTGGAAGCGAAGTTTGCTATCCAAGATGACACCTAGGTACTACACTTTGCTCTGTGGATGTAGTGGTCTTTCCTTGAAACAGACCACCGGCGATCTCTTTAAGCTTCCCTTAAGTAACATTAAGTTGGTATTCTCCAATGAAAATTGCAACTTTACACGTCCATCCCAGCTCTCAATCTTTTTCAGTATTTCATCAGCTTTGGTCTCAATTTCAGAGCGACTCCAGGCTGGAATTAAGAGCAATGCATTGACTGTATATGCAAAGATCTCACAGTCTTCTGGCAGCTGCAGCCGAAGAAGTGTATCAAACATAATGTTCCATAGGAACGGTCCAAGGACCGATCCCTAAGAATATTTCTCTGAGCGTTTCTTCCTCACTGTCACATTGTTTACTTCATACTGGCTGTGCCTTTCTTTAAAGTAATTAACAATAATGCTGTAAATTTTCTTGAGCATTCCTTGTCTCTGAGTTGCCAAAGCACCTCTGGCCTCCATGCATTGCCGAATGCACCATTGATATCCAGGAAAATTCCTAATACATAGGTCTGTCTGCTTGAGTTCACTTTTTCAACCACATCCATGACTGCCTTGTCGGTACCGCGTCTTTTTCTAAATCCATGTTGTTTTTCATGAAGCCCTTGTGTAGCTTCAAGGAAGTTTATTAATCTCGAGTTGACGAGTTTTTCTAACATTTTCCCCATGATTGGCAACAAGGTTAAAGGACGGTATGACTTAGCTAATGTTGGATCTTTATTGCCTCCCTTATAGAGAATTCTCATTATTTCTTGTTTCCAAATGTTAGGAAAATAGCCACTTTGTAGGCAGTCTTCATTAACTGCAGCAGATCGAGTTTAATCCAAGGATAAACTCTCCTCATTATTTCAGGAGTGATTCCATCATGTTCTGGAACTTTCTTGTTTTTTAACTCCTTGATAACTTTATCCAGTTATTTTATAGTGAATCCAATGGTGGGAGGAGTGTCAGGTAACACAGGCATCTTCTGTCTTTCATTTTATGAATTTCTTCTTCATCTTTCACACTATCCTCTGGCAGCAGTGCATTTACAAGTTCTTCTGCATTCTCCTGCTGATCGATAATGACCCTGTTCTGGATTTTAAGGCTTTTCATGACTTGGTTATGCTTAAGCTTGTTTGCAACGATCTTGTATACGAGCCCCCATGGGTCTTCATTTACTTTTACTGTTATATAGCTTCTCCAGGATGTCTGTTTCTTTTCTTGCAACATTATTGCATGATTCATTTGTTGAAATATATATTCTTCCAGCACTCCTACTCTTCGTCGAGGATCTCTTTGCAGTTTGTTTTCTCCGAATTCTCCGAATCTGATTTCTCATACTTTCCAGTTCATCATCCCACCATCGATTTAGTGGAATGCCAGGTTCTGATATTATCAATGTTTCCTTGCATACATCCTGGACCAGCTTTGTAATTGCATTTACACATTGGTCTGGATCTTTCAAGTGTTCTTCGCGATACTGATGAAGTTAATTCATCAGCACTTCGCCGAACCTCTTCCAGTCTGCCCCTCTCGACCAATTCTATCTTCAGCATGTTGTCTCATTGTCATATTCAGCTAATAAATAATTATCCTAAGATCACTGGTCGAGTCTTCTGTGACAATCCAACTTGTAACCAGTCTGGCTGCCTTTCTAGCTACAACCATCACATCCAGGTAGGATTCAGTACCATGAGCAGGAGACACATACGTTGTAATGGTCCCTGGTATGTTAACGACATGGAGATCGTTCGCCAATAAATAACAATCGAGTGCCAAGCCTTTTCCATCTGTCACAGGCGAGTGCCACATTTCCAACTTGGCATTCACATCAGCTCCTATTACAAGTCGTTCCCTTCCAAGTACTCTTGTAATTTCATCTCATTTCTCCAGGTATACTCGAACTTCATCCTAGTACTGGAAGTAGGAACTGGCCAAGTAAACATTCTGTTGTCCCATTCTAATCTGAATACAGACAAAATGGCTGTTTGGCATAGTATCCATAGTCATAGTACTTAGAGTTTCAGATTTAATCCATATAGCTGCCATTGGACTGTCACTTACTGAGAAAACTGTCCCAGGTAACCCAATTATCTTCCCATGTAGGAAGTATGGCTCTTGCATCAGGACTATGTCAATATCTCTTTCTTTAGCCACGATCGCTATTTCCGATGTAGCCACTGCAGATCCTTGCAGGTTTATCTCCCCAATAGTGATTTTCGATCTTAGCTGATTCATGTTTTGCCATAATCGATCCTTTCCAACTTCGCAGTAAATGCTCATTCATAATTCGGACACTTTTACGAATTAAATATGTGGTTATGGTCTTTATTATCCTTTGAACAATTAGCACAGGCTGGATTTTCTTTGTTGCCTTTGCATTTATCCTTTTCAGAATACTTATGTCCTTCCTAACCACAGGTAGAACATCTTTCTTGTCCTTTACAGTATTTACTTTGACGCCCGTATTGTTGGCATTTGTAACAACTGAATGGAACCAGAAAGTATCTCACTTTACATGCCACATATTCAATATACACAGTTTTTTGTGCGATTAGAACATTTCTGTACTTGCTGTGCAATTCTATCACCACATTCACTGTTTATTAATTTCTTCCAGTTCTTAGTCGGACTGACGCTCCCTTCAGGAATTCCTCACTCTTTATACCCTTGTCTTCAAGATTTTGTTTCCACACCTTTGACAGTTCTCATTATCCTCTTTCCTTGGAATCTCGTAGACTGTTACCTTGGCTCCTTTTTTCTTTGGTTCATTAAGCCGAAATCCCAAATTTTTCATCTCCTCAGTTGTCTTGGTTTTATTTATGGTTGCTTCGTCACCTGCTTCGACGAGAACACCTCCAGCATGTACTCTTCTAAAGTTCTTCACTTCCCATCCTTCTTCAAAAGGATTTACCTACTCTTGGATCGTCTTCTTTGTCGCTTCGCTTGTTTGACCGTACTTTTCTGGATATGCCAGGATAATTTTCTTTAAGTGGTTTTCCCTCTTGTAAAAGTTTCTTAACCGCCTTCGTTATTTGAGCGAAGGATGGTTTAGGTGTTTCTGTTTTCTCCATTGCCACCTCTGGTCTCATCCCTTGTGTCACACTCTACTCCAATCCTTTGGCATAACCAATAAGAAAAGCATTCCTTTGTGTCATCCTGTCGTAGTAAGACTTTAGCAAGAAAACATTTGAAGTGTGTAGTTTCCATTCTCCTTATTTACTTTATTTTTTTCCAAAGTGCAATAATCTAGGAGTCTACCAAAGAGGGTGTCCGCCTCGGCCGAGAACTCCTCCATGTCGCCCAGAGCTCCTCCAATTCCCAGGCCTGCTGCATGTTCCATGTTTTCTTCATAGTACTCATATATTAGTTTGCAGATTTCCTCAGCAGACTGTCCGTGAATTAATGGGTAAGCCACTGTCATCCAATCAATGATCGCTTTGCTAGGTTTCTTGACTTGTGTCCAGTCAGTTTCACTGTCCATTAAAAGATTCAATGAATAAATTGCTCTTTCCTTTGAGATTGCTGAGGCTAGTTTAACTAGCTTAGCATGTCTGTCTGGTTCACTGCCGTGTCATTTGGCAGGCTCTTCAGTGACTATAGTCCACCACTCAGTTTCATTCATTGTTGCAGTTTGGCCATTCACTCACACTTTAAATATAAAGCAACAAAGTGCTACACAATGTCACTCAATCACTACGACATATAAATCACAAAGTTACTCAAATCAGAAAGTCCACTCAATCGCAAAAGTCACTCTATCGCAAAGTCACTCAAATACAAAGTCTCTCAATTACAAAAAAAAAAAACATAACACAGCATCTTTGAGATTGCGTACGAGGTACAAAAACTTTCCATGCACGCATGTTTCACTTCTGTATCCTTGAGTCTTGAGTTTTACTCTGTATTCTGCCTTATTCTGTCCTTTGGTGTAATAGCTAGACACCTGCGAAATTCGCATTATTATTTGAGGTCATTTTAACTTAAAACACTTTAACCTTTTCAATACTTTTGTCATTGGGCCATGCCGTATTTGACACGCCCCGGGTAACTCGGCGCCAATAAATGAACACAACACAATCGTTTGCCCCAATCACGAACAGTTCAATCAGAAAGGGACTGACTTCACATCCGGGCAGCAGCCGATGGAAAAACGACGCCGGCTCTAGTATATACAGTACCGTGAATTTTAGCTTGATGGCATGTCCCTAGTAATAACCTAGACTCGACTAAGCTTTGTTTGCAGCGGTCGACGTTTCCGAGAACACCCCTGACACCGCCTTGACGCCACCAGAGAACGTACCGACCATACCTCGGTCCATGCCGAGTCTGCCGCGATCGAACCCGGCCCCGCTCGAAGAGAACTACCAGCGAGAGCAACTCGCCGAGTTGTCAACTCGCAGCGCTGGGCTGCTATCGCGAGGTCCACGCCTTCTTATCGTTGACCTGAGCTACAGCAACAACCTCCTGAGAATAGGGGACGCCATAAACGGCCCCGTACCCAATGAAGAAACGGTGAACTGACATTCACATAAACCTTTAGTTTTATTAATACCAAGGTAGCGAGTGTCTCCATGCAGCAGCCTTCATGGACAAACTTGATTGGGGGCCACGGTCGCTGAGCGGTTAGCATTTTTTTTTTTAATTTATTTCATTAACCCTGCTTATCTGTACAACCATCCAGGGTGTTCAATTCTATAATGACTACTACAATTTAACAAACAGTATATTAGTTATATAGATTCGCTTTTTTTTATGGGAGGGCGGCTGTTCGTCTGGGCGCCCGTAATTCAAGCTACAAATTCTATTTCTATTCAAAGGCATCATTCACACTTCCTAGGAAGTGGGCGGTTAGCTTGCTAGCCTCCCACCAAGGCGATCCGGGTTCAATCCCCGGCCGGGTCACTCCGGATTTTCGCATGTGGGAATCGTGCCGGACGACAGTGTTGGTCGCTGGCGGGCTTTCTCGGGGTTCTCCCGTTTCGCCGCCATTTCATTCCGGCTCTGCTCCATACTCACCTCAATCACCCTCATCGGCTCTCAAGACCTCGGTGTTAAGAGCCGCCAAAATCTCAACAGTGAGAAAATCACGCTAGTGAATAAAACGAAACACGTGTGCGGGAAAAGAATATGTTCTGAAAGACACACCGAATAGACTTTCAGTTTCAAAGCGAACGCTGCAAGACAGTGTAGAAGCCGCATGGTGTAAGACATTAGCATCAACGATAGGATGTTGTACGTGACATGACGATGTCAATATTTGGGCGGCTGTTTTAACAGCGAGGTCTTGAGAGCATGTTGTTCGCATGAGGCGGAGGAATATCCTAGAAGTATAACTATAGCAGGACTTCAGGAAAGTTGGACGTAATTGTGAATGAACTGTGAATGGTTCATTTAGCTACAGAACAGCTTAGTATACAGAACCTAAACATTGTGGCGGTTCCTTCGATGTAAGCGAACTCGATCATTCACTGGACGCGCGAAGCTATGGAAACAGCCTTGGGTCTGATTGTCTATCGCACGTAATGGCTAGGGGTAGTGAAATTTCGCGAAAAGATTTCAAGACAAGTTATACTTCAAAACACTGCGGGGTATTTTACCTGTCTTGACTGGCTGAATTACTATCTGACACGTGTTAACTGCCTGCACACGAATCACGTAGGAGCCGTGCCGATGTTGCCAAATTCTGAGTGGCCTGGTCAAATATGAACACGCCTTCTCAAGGAGACAGCAACCAATGGCAATAGACAAACTGCTGTTGGATGCTTATAGTATTGAAGTCTACCGTGCACTTATAGTATTGAAGTCTACCGTGTACTTATAGTATTGAAGTCTACCGTGTAATTATAGTATTGAAGTACACCGTGTACTTATAGTATTGAAGTCTACCGTGTACTTATAGTATTGAAGTACACCGTGTACTTATAGTATTGAAGTCTACCGTGTACTTATAGTATTGAAGTCTACCGTGTACTTATAGTATTGAAGTCTACCGTGTACTTATAGTATTGAAGTACACCGTGTACTTATAGTATTGAAGTCTACCGTGTACTTATAGTATTGAAGTACACCGTGTACTTATAGTATTGAAGTCTACCGTGTACTTATAGTATTAAAGTACACCGTGTACTTATAGTATTGAAGTCTACCGTGTACTTATAGTATTGAAGTCTACCGTGTACTTATAGTATTGAAGTCTACCGTGTACTTATAGTATTGAAGTACACCGTGTACTTATAGTATTGAAGTCTACCGTGTACTTATAGTAGTGAAGTCTACCGTGTACTTATAGTATTGAAGTCTACCGTGTACTTATAGTATTGAAGTACACCGTGTACTTATAGTATTGAAGTCTACCGTGTACTTATTAGTATTGAAGTACACCGTGTACTTATAGTATTGAAGTCTACCGTGTACTTATAGTATTAAAGTACACCGTGTACTTATAGTATTGAAGTCTACCGTGTACTTATAGTATTGAAGTCTACCGTGTACTTATAGTATTGAAGTCTACCGTGTACTTATAGTATTGAAGTACACCGTGTACTTATAGTATTGAAGTCTACCGTGTACTTATAGTATTGAAGTACACCGTGTACTTATAGTATTGAAGTCTACCGTGTACTTATAGTATTGAAGTACACCGTGTACTTATAGTATTGAAGTCTACCATGTACTTATAGTATTGAAGTCTACCGTGTACTTATAGTATTGAAGTCTACCGTGTACTTATAGTATTGAAGTACACCGTGTACTTATAGTATTGAAGTCTACCGTGTACTCGTATTTTTTTTGCCAAAAGTCACCAGCTGTCTTTATGGAGTGTACCCTTTCGATCGCACTGCCGTCATTACAAGCTAGTCTCCGGGAATTGATTGGTGAACGACATTTCGCCATGCTGCCGGTCCGGCGAAGACATTTTGCTGGCGTGTGTGGCTATATCTCGCATAGTTCACTTCTTCATTTCACTTCTGTATTCCTAAGTACTCTGTGGTACAGCCTTGTTACATGAAATATTATTAAATAATTCAATTTAAGCTAAGTCATAGAAGAAAAGGACTGTAGCCTATATCGCGGTCAAAGGAACGGTAAATTGTTTCGAGAAAATGAGCATTGAAAGAATAGAATAACAGTTATACAAAAGAGTTTTTATATTCGCCCTCCTTTTCCCGCCACATTTTTCACTTATCAAATCTAAAAAAAAATCACCTTCATAAAATTATGCCTACAAGATTTTGCGTGTTTGAAACACAGAAGCAATGGGCAATAAATGCGACTCTGGCTTGTGCTTTCAATGTCACATGTACCCTACACACAAGACGATTAAAACGGTCGAATATGCATATTATTTTAACCCTTTCAGACCCACTTTAATTTACTGTTTCAGGTGTTGTACACAAAGAATTTTATGATACGTGCTGTAGTTACGTAAATAAAGCACTTGTTTCGTTGTCCCAACCAATGAGCTGCAGGCTATATGTTTGGCTACAGTTATATGAGCCTATGACCCAGAGCGGGAAGACGGCTTGCGAGTAAGATCATTGGTAGAGATGATGGTCTATCGCGGGAAAAGTTGACTGTATGCTAGGTTTCAACGTACTGCACACGTCAGACAGTTGTGTTTCCTTATTGGCTGACATGCATGTATGAAGCTACTACTCCATTTCACTGAGCCAATGAGGATTCTGGTACTATAAGGTAGAACGTTCGTGATTGGCCTGCAAACAACAGCCGGGTCGAAAACCTTGTTCATCCAATCATGGAAGAATATAGTAGTTAGAGTGTTATAGAGGATACGATGGTCTATAATCATTGGTCACTGAGCTTCGCAGTGTGCAGTACAGACAGAAAATTACCAACACGTGAGTAATGTACACAATTGTGTACACTGAGCGTGAGTGTGTTAAGTCGCACGTACGAAACCCTCAGAATGAAGTCTAACGAGAAAACTTATGATTTTTCTAACGAATGCGGTATGATAAGCATATCAATCGTTCAGAGCTTTCGAATTGGAAATGTGGTACGTTGTGCAGAATAGAGTGACGTTTTACAAATGACGGTAAAAAATCAATTAAACACTTGATTGGAATATTTTGGTGATGGATCCCGATCCATAATAATTAGGGAAAGGAAAATGCGAATTCATTTGAGGACAAGATAGATGTCAAACACGTGTACACTGAAGTAACATCTGCAATTGGATAACAGCTTGTTAGACACGCCATGGACGA
The DNA here is from genome assembly GCA_029891345.1 of Dryococelus australis. Classification (NCBI taxonomy): domain Eukaryota; kingdom Metazoa; phylum Arthropoda; class Insecta; order Phasmatodea; family Phasmatidae; genus Dryococelus; species Dryococelus australis. The sequence continues at coordinate 8,757,902 of CM056993.1, forward strand.
ATCTGAGCCAATAGCAGACTTGCAAGGAAACACTTAGCGAGTGCCGTACTGGCAGGTGTGGAGTAACATTGGCTACTCTCTGTGTCAGCAGCCAATTAACAAACATCTGAGACCGGAGCATACATACGACTGTGGATTCTAGCCAACACGCCATTGAACTCGCGAATTTTTCCTATCCCTAATAACACTGTTCTATTCGTGTCTTTTTCCCCACCTGAACCGTGAGCCGTTGATCATGTACGCGTGTAAATGTAGTGTGGATGAACGAAGAAGACCTGTCTAAATGTCAGTAGGTTTTATGAGTTCACGAATGAACAGGGATTACTGATACATTTGATATACGATTTTTACACAAGTAGATGTTAACACAGGGCTTTCAAACGTGCTCAGTTTACCTTGAATTTTCACGGTCGACGATAGCTTTACAAAGTTGGCTATTTAGGAGATATATTCTGTGAAGTTACTGGGGGCGTTGACTGTGGAGGTGAAGGTGATATCGATCCCCGTGAGAACATCGGATCATTGACATTCAGAACCCTTCGTTGCTCCCGCCCCCCCCCCCCCTTGCCATTCAACATCTCTGGCAATCCTCCTCAGGTATGCGCGCAGGTGACAAATTCCCACGCCTCTGAGCGGCCGCCAGCAGAATGACCGAGAGATGGCTTCCTCTCTCCTTCCGCCGCATGCGAGGACGAAGGGACATTTTTCGTCGTCGGCTTGCCTTATGTATGTTCCCTCTTCGGGCTCTTCATTTTTTACTATCTCCTCCTAGGCTTCTTCTTCCGGCTACATGATGTTCGCGGTAAAATGAGCACTTTTGAATGCCCTGTTTAAGATCTACTTGTATGCGCGGTGTGTATTCTTCCGCCTTATGTAAAATTCACATTGTCTCGGGCCTCATCACTTTATTCATGCATCGGTCAAGTCAAACTGAAATTCTTACGAAAGTAAATATTTTACGAATCAGCTCACTTTTCCTCTTCGATGGATTAAAAATAATAACAGAAAATGAAAGAAATAATTTAGGTTATTGCAACTGATTACCTAACACGATTTATTTGACGTTAAAATCCATCGTTACCAACTTTACTGGGCGCGCGTAACTCAGCAGACTCGTTAAAATACTTGGACGTAGGAGTAATGACATTTTTCTAAGGTAGATTTAAAAAGCGCTCACTTTATTGTGAACACCCTTTACATCTGTGTTTGTTTTCGACATATGTCGATTGTCATTCACTCCAAGGGTGTTCTTTCCAGGGTCTAGTCATTTATTTTGTCGTTTGTCAAAAAAAATCTCCAAGTTTGCTTGTATTCTCTCATTCCGTAGTTGGGCTGTCAACTAGACGTCTTTTACCATCCTTTTTAGTTGCCAAACTTAAATCTTTGAACTTCTGAACTTGAATAGTTCAATATTCCTTCACTTAAGCCACCCCAGTTCTTCTACTGAGTAACTGGTCTTCTACCGCGTATTCTTCAATTCTGCTGCTTTATCTTAACATAATAATCCTGGATGCATACCCATGCAAAGGATTAATAAATCATGGGAAGGGGTGTTTCTAGTAGGGGAAAAACTTTTATATCATCATTTGTTATAAAAACATTCAACAGTCTCGCAAAACATCATCGTTATAGCGATTTCGCAATTTGGGCCACTGAAAGACCAAATATGGGACTGAAAGCTGGTTAACAATACAAAAAAAGATACACATTTACCTTCAGTATGGTAAATTCAGCCTATACAGCGTAGCCATATCACTAGTCTATCATTATTGTCAAGAAAATGTTCTTTTGTACACTTGCCGCACCTTGTGGATTCTTAGAATATTATTGCACTCACATAAAAAATCCAGATGGATACACTTAAGTTAGATTTTTTTAGAGGAGTTTCAGTTGAATGTAGTTTTCAGCCATGTAGGGAGGGAGGTAGTTGGGCTTAACGTCTCGTCGACAGCGAGGTCATTAGGGACGGTGCAAGTTGCGCAGGGGGAGGAATTGGGGAGGAATCGGCCGTGGCCTTTGTTAGGGATCCATCCCAGCATTCGCCAGGAGTGATTTCGGAAAGCCATGGAAGATCGAAGTCAGGATGGCTGGACCGGGAATCGAACCCGGGACCTCCCGGATGCGAGTCCAGCGAGTTACAACTGCGCCACCTCGCTCAGTTTCAGCCGTGTAAATTCAGTCACTTACCAAGAACTTCGTGATAAAAATTTACTGCTTCGTGTGCCTTCTCCTAACAATCCGTTCTTGCATCTTACTGCTTCAGCATATTAAGTCCCAATAATAGTTTTTTTAAATAAACATTGTAGTGAATACATCCGATTCTCCAGCTTAACGCTGTGCTTTAAAAAGGAAGATCGATTCCAAACGGTGAAATGCACAGTCGTTAGTAGTTGCAATTGAAAAAAAAGTCATTTAATAGAGTAATGCATTATGCATATATCTACTAAAGAAAATATATCCTGAATAATCGTCAAGCAGTGAAATGAATTTGATATTTACAAAAAAATTTCCACCTGGCCAATAAATTGCTTGAAGGCAGTAGTGGTAAATATAGTATCTTATTATTGGTCTGTATAGAATATGTGGGAATAAAAAACCAATTTCCTTCTACAAGGAGAATTGAAAACGTATTAAATTAGTTATAATTAAACATTAGCAGTCATTGTCTCAGATAACCTTTTAAAAATATCCTACATTCTTGCACGGTGACGTAATCAAAGAATAACTTGTTGAAGTAGGCCTAACTGGATAAAACTTAATGGGTCAAGTATCTCACCAACTTAAGTGTAGATTCTAACCCTGTAGTAAATGGAGAATATATCAGTTCAGAACAAACAGTCGTTTCCAGTAAGTTGAGTGAACCAGTAATATTAATGTTTCCGCAGAGAACTTATAACGTTTGACTCGCTGGGTTAATTCCCTCCAAAAAAGAATAGGTTTCTTTTGTCAATAATGTTATCTACTATTCAACATTTACAAAAATTTTGGTGTATTTGTGCGTGTTAATCCTCACTGATTTTTTCCTTCGAAATATTAACTTATTAGTTTATTGCTAATAGTATTATCCTAATTAAAAGATTACGACAGTAGCGTTCAAGTTTAGACCTCTCCATATTCAACATATTTCATATTAATTATGTATTATTGGAATAAGAAATACCTATACGGTATTGTTGACATGTATAGTTCTTTATATAAACATACATTAATTCGTCTACATCTCATTCTCTGAGTGTGTTTAAGATATTGTAATCAGTCAAAGGTCGCTAACGAAAATTCAGTTGTTAAGTTCCTGCTACTGGAGAATCTGTAGATAGCACTGGACATGAGTAAGTTCACAGTGAATCATTGAATTCACTTAAAGTTATTGGAATTCAGACACTGAATGGACCATTATGACTCATCTGAGCACAACAGAACAGCCTCCACCGGTTTGTAAACATCTTTCTCGGTTTTAACTTAGTCTAACCCTCTCACACCCACGTAAATTTATCGCTTCGTGTGCGACAAACGAAGAAATGATTCGTGCTGAACCTATGCTCATTCAATGCTCACTTAATTATCACACTCGGTCAGAAATTTAGATGAACATGAATATGTCTGAGATCGAAATAGCTGCCGAGATCCAGAAAACATATTACGTATAAGAAAGATACGGACATCATTGGACATAAAGGTGGCCGCGTCGTTGAAGTAATGTTGCATGTCTGAGGCCTATAGGCTGTTCACGATAAAATGAGCACTTTTGAAAGCCCTTATGTAAAATTGACATTGCCATGGACCTCATAACTTTATTCATGAGTCGGTCAAGTGAAACTGAAATTATAAGAAAAGCCAATATTTTACAAATATGTTCTTTTATACACTTCGATGCAGTAAAAAACACATTGAGCGAAATAAATAATTTGAGTTATAACAAACAGTTACCTAACACGTTTTATCCAACGTTAAGATGTCGTAATACTTTCCAAACACCCTTACCAACTTTACTGGGTGCATGTCACTCCATGCGTCCGTTAAAATATATGCAGGCCGGGGCAGTGAATTTTTCTCAGGTGTAACAGTTGTGTTAAATAGACACAACATGTGTAGATTTTATAGCCTTGTCGTTGTACTACCAAAAGAAAATACTGTAACGAATCAGAAATGTGCTACAGTAATACTGCCAATCTCATTGGCTATAAAATATTATTTCTGAAGTATGTAATTTAAGATATGAATGTGTAATGTAATGATAAAATATAGTTGTATATGGGTGTGATTCTGATAGGTTAAATCAAATATATGCCTCGGCTAAAATATATGCTGTCACGAAAATAAATACATTTATCCAGAATTGAATTATCTCTGTAGTTTATAGCACACAAAAATAAGTTTAAATTAAAAACTAGACAACTAATTCTAATAAACAATCAGAGAATTCTTAAGTAGAGCAAATAAAAAGAAACAAATAAGATTATCTTTGTTTTATTGCCATTAAGTACATTTATCAGGAACCATGACGACGTTAATATTTCCAAAAGAATGAAACAATCAAATTATATAGCACGCTATAATAAACTTTAATTATGAAATCTTATACGATCGCAATTCTGAAACATAGTCAACACCAATCTGCACATTGCATACCAATTGACTGACTGCCACTAATTGAATTTAAAAGTGCTGGAGACTTAAATTGGTTCGATTGCCTGGGGAAGAGTGCAATTTAGCTGTGTAAATAGCGGACAATCGCCGCAACTCTGCCGATGTCGTGGAGTCATCCTTCACTGGTGTAGAACCCAGGAACAGCTCTCCCGCTCACCACGGACAGCACATCTCCGAGTGGTGCTCAGCGAACTCGTCCTCTGCGGGCCGGAACAGCGGAGGTTGGTGCAGAACCGGAACCTTGCCAGGATTGGCAGCCAGAAGTCCTCCTCTCGCAGAATTGTCTCTCCGAACACCAGACACCTCGTCGTCCTTTGTGCGAAGTCCTCCTTTATTGGGCCGTCCTTCCTACCGGGCTCATCGTACACCTTAGGTCGAATTACTTCTTCTTTTAAACATATATAGGCTCTACGCGCAAAGCACTGAACTGGTGTGCAGTCTTGCCGTCTATTACACACCCGCCTCTAAGAGACTTTCAGCAGAGATACTACCATCTTATGACGCAATAATAAACATAAAGGTTTCATGCAGGTTCCTGTTCGTTTTTCAAATGTTTCGTACCGGAATGTTCATGCCAAAGATTAACCGTGAAAACACCCGTTTGAGCCATTTCCACTGTCACAAAAACATGTTTTAGAGAGAAATGGAGGCATTGAAAAATGTATACAGACGCGTAACGTTTATTAAATGCTATTCGTAGAGACATGCAAGATTCGCGTTGTTATTCGGCACCAGGCTAGAATTCACAATACTGTTTGTACTGGACCCGGAGTCGTTTCACTATTGCCTGCTGCATACATGTGAAGCCACGCCCTTTCTGACTGAACTGCGCGTGATTGGGGCACACAATTGTGGAGCGTTCATTTACTGGCGCAGAGTTGGCCAGGCCGTGTCAGATTAAGTATGTTCCAATGACAGACGTATTGCAAAGGCACACGTGTCGTAAGTTTAACGTGTCCTCAAATAATAACGCGAATATTGTATGTCTCTAAGTGCTCGTAAGCGTACTTCACTCAGGTACGTTGGAAGGGTTTTTAATAAAACATTTCCTGCTGGAACTCTGCACACCGCCTACCCAGGCGACTTGCCACCTTAAGGCGTGTTTGTGTGCGTGTGTGTGAGGCGAAAATATTGACGATCCGATGTGGACGACGCAGGCCGGTGCATTAATACGCGATGGGCACGACGCGAACGAAATAATTTTCCAGCCAATCAGGATCGAGACTTCTGTAACCTCGAGGCGACGAAAGATTTCCGAATAGAAAATATTTCTTATTTATTCGAGTCGCAGGCGCTACAGGTCTGTAAATCTGTCTAACCCGCCATATTTAGGGTGCTAAAGTTTTACACGAGCTATCATTCTACTCATTTTAATGCCCAGATGTAATAACAACCATATTTTCATGCCCAAAGTACCAGCGGACAGGGAAAGAATTTTTTAAAGGGATTGCAAAATAATAAGATAATGAAAACATTAAAAGCCATCGTAAAAGAGGTTTGTATGTAGTGGCAAGAAAACATTTATTTAAAAAAATATTTTAAAATGTTTTTCGCGAGGCGGTAAAACCTAGTGTTCACGTTAACGCGAATTTTTGTTGTCGCGTCGCGCATCTGTTTCGCTATTGTGATTCCAGCATAAAGCGATGTATCTCGTACGCGGAACGTCTCGTAAACTCGCGTGCAGTGTTCCCGTCGTACCGCTTGAACTATGACACTTCAAGCGGCGAAGATATCATCTCATTTGGACGCAACTCTGTAGCAATGTCCGATACACTACTCTGTCGTAGTTTCCCACGAATCTCGTTCGTATATTTTGAGAAACAGCAGTCTGATAAAGCCATTAAAATATTGTTTCCAATGCGCGTGACGTATTGGAAGTCATACACCATTGATCTGAAGTGTGTTTTCTTTTCGTAGGCAAACATTTTGGACGCACGTTCACTTGTTTCCTTAAAGAAAAAGCGGGATTTCAATTAAAAAACACTGCAACGCAGTTCCAAGCACAACAGCTAGGCCACCGCCTCAAACCTTACTGAGTCCAGAACCGACGATATAAATATTTCCTGTAACACAAGAACACTATCTTTCAAATGAAGACTGGATGGGTTTAAGATGAGGAATTAACGCCGATATAAAATGGTGCTACAGTATAGCGCCAGAGGTTGTATCCCTCTATGTTTACGACACTATAAGTTTACAGCGAAATCCCTGCACACACGTAAATTCAAAGCAGGAAATCGGAGGGGTTTTGATAATCAACAGTAAAAGTCGAAGAAGAGAAATGTATGGGGTGTAAGGTACAGAGCGAGGAACAAAGCTTACGGTAAACGCAGCAAGAGGGGAGAGATCTGGGGAGGAATGGCGTGTGTAGAAAATACGTGAGTTGGCTGAGGTAGAAAGACGCGATGTAGATAAGTGTATGGAACAGCGTCAGCGGGCATCGGTCCAGCGACAGGCGAGGAGGTTTTTTGTTTCGACCGCAATCATCATAATTTAGTTTCCACGGGAAACGCACTTGCGTATTGAACACACCGGACTTGCCGAGTTCGTTTTGTGTGGATGGTCCTGTTGCACATGGCCCCGTTCCTTACGTCCTTTCGCAGCGAGGTCTTGAGAGCCGATGCAGTATGGGGCAGCGCCGGAATGCAAGGGCGGGGAAACGGGACACCCCCGAGAAAACGCGCCGGCCAGGGGCATCGTTCGGTACGATTCCCACATGCGGAAATCCTGGGGGGACCGGCCGAGAATCGAACCCGGTCTGCCGTGGTGGGAGGCGAGCAGTCTAACCACTACACCGACGTGGCCTCGTGAAAAAGGCCATAGGCAAGTTAACAGAGCTTATACATGGATATTTACAGTGCATAGGATGGAACACCAGAAAATATGGGTCCAGCAGACATCAGGACATTCTTTTGGAAACATAAGAACCTATAAGCAAACCCCGCCTCCAGTGCGCAACGACAGCCAATCACAAACAATTACGACAGCACACTCGTAGAGTGCCTGCGAGGCAGGAAATCGTCGAGGGTTAAAGGGCGTGGGTGGTTACCAAACCAGGAGCCTGCGGCCCTCCCCCTTGGCGGAGGGTCCTGAGTGCGAGACTTGGTGAGTTTCTTCCCTTGACAGTTCAACCTCCTTTATCGTCCTTCCCTTCAAAACGGACTGAAGTAGTGAGTATATGGCTTAATGCTAATTGACGTCAATCATCTTTGATATGAAATCATCCTCGGGTGTTATATATAGTCCATTCGCGGTTTCTTCGCACTTTTTGAATCAAACCTTTGAAGAATTACCCCGTATGTGACGTGCTTGATTGTTTCCTGAATATGGCGTGTGCCAAAAGTGTTGTATACTTGTGTTAACATTAAAGTACCTCTGGCTTCTAGTAAACAGAAACACACTGAACTCGTAAAATGTAATAGCTGTGTGAATTCATAATACTGCGCTTAATATATGAAATTAGCCTTTATTTTTTACTTTTACGCTGATTTCGACGTTTCATTACGATTTTATTTCATGACGCTGTTTACCACACAGATTTTCAATGACAATGATCCCCTCCTCATTTGTAGGCTTAGAGATAACAGAATGTTGTTGTTGTTGTAATTGTTGTATGGGGTTTATCAACGCCCCTCGCTGTTAGGCCTCAAGGCCTCTCAGGGGACGGCTTACAAAATAACTTATAGCCTAACTTAAACTAACACCTATGCCTTACCTGGGATTCAAACCCAGATCCTCCGCACCCCAGACGCGTGGCGCACCAGCCGACTGCACCACGAGAGGTCAGCGTACCAGAATGAGTATAGTCTAGTTTCATGGCAGCCCCTTGACTTTTTGCAATAAAATTCTATCACTTTGCTCTCTGAAACCTGCGAGTAATTCAACAAAACCTTTCTTGAATATGAAAAATGGCGCTTTAAATGGGAACGTAATAACAAAACATACCGGAATTTATTTCACAGATATTTAGCAAACTTTTTCCATTCTCTGCACCTCGTACACAAAGAAACCGCAAATTCAGCAGAGACACTAATCGAGTTTTTATTCAGGAGCATAAATTGATTTAACCAAGCGCACCACCACATATAAAAAATTTTGGTCATGTGCCAAGTAGGGCACCAGAAGGCGCACTGATATCGGCTTCGAGGAACTTTGGCCTCGCAAGTGAAATAGAGGTTTCTTGTACGGGATATTTCACCCCCATCTACACTGCATCTCTAGAGCTATGGCCTACTCGCGCGCCTTCTTCATTGTTTTTTAAGCAAACCTTTTAAAAAACATCCACGTATTAAGTGTTTGATTATTTCCTTAATATGCCACATATCACAAGCGTTTTATACTTATCTTCATAAAAGTACATTGTTCATAAATAAATTGATTTTTTTTACTTTGTATTTATAAATTATAGTATTCCATTATTAATATGAATGAAGACAGTGAGAAAATTGGTATGTTGGTAACACCTAGTAATAAATATATCTTATGCAAAATATTATTACACTGAGTGCGTACGAAAGTGGTGTGTAGTCACTTAGTTGTAATTTTATATAATTCGTTAATCTTTGTTTGCACAAGGTTGGGGAATGTCCTGGAAATAGAACTTTAACAGGGCTTCATAAATGTGTGAAGTATCTGTAAGTGGAGTGTAGATCTGTAAATGTATCGCGAAATAATATGAGCAAAGAGTAGACATCAATACCACACAATACTTACAAGTGAAATGGCTTGGTGGTCCCCTTGATGTGGACTCTGGTAATGGGACTTGTGTCTGATTGGCTACCGTGTGCTTCGAAAGATTCCCTATTGGCTGAGCTGCCCGTTGACCAGAGAGTTTCTCAGGCGCTGATTGGCGAACGTATCTCCGAGGTGTTGCTTGGCCAGTGGTGGCGTATGCAGCTGGATTTTCCTCTATAAACGTCAGTTTCGCCTCTGTACAGTTAGCTATGCTGTGTCCACGCGATATGCACACATCAGCAATCTGTATTTCGCATTTGCCCGCTGTGTACACAACATGCCGTGTGCGTGGCCGAGACACACAGAACTCGGGTGCAGAAAGTTGAATACGTGCCAGAACATATTTCAGCCAATCAAGAAAGAAGAGCGTAGGCTATTCACGGTAAAATGAGCACTTTTGAAATCCCTGCTTAAGATCTACTTGCGATGCACGTTGTATTTTCGTCCTCCCTTTGTGAGATAAACATTGCCCTGGCCTCATTACTTTATCCATGCGTTGGTCAAGTGAAACAGTGAAATAGTTAGAAAAATTATTTTTATCAAACATGCTCGTCGTTACACTTCGATGCGTTAAATAAACGGAAAGCGAAAGAAGTAATTTATGTTATCAGAAATGGTTACCTAACAATTTTTATTCGACGTTAATATACGGAACTTCTTCCTGTCCATCGTTACCAACTTTACTAGGCCCATGTCACTCAGTGCGCCCATTAAAATATACGGTGGTAGGAGCAGTGCATTTTTTCTAAGGTTGATTTCGAAAGTGCTCACTCTATCGTGAACAGCCTTTAACACCAGTTTTTTTTTAGTTAGAAATATCATGCCCCTTTGCAGTGCATGTCGAAAAGAAATTTTTTGATTTTAACGTGCAGTCTACAGTGTGTATACTTGTCAATATTTTCACATCGCAGTTTGTAATAAAATTTGTTTTAGTACACTTGTATTATTTTTAAAAAAATTACAGTAGCAGCTAGTTCCTAAAACGTTGTAAATACAGTCACCTTTTACTTAGCTGAGAAATGATAAAGTAACAAAGTGCTTGTTGGACTTGAGCTTTATTTGCTCATGTCAAGTTGATTGTCGTTGTTTGCTGTCGTCTGCATGAGCCAGTGGGAAGTCTGCCTATCCAACTATGAACTCCGATGATTGGCGTGCACATATAGAGTACTTCGTTGTAGGGAAATATTTGTCAGAGAATTGTTATCAGTCGGGGAATGTAACACGTCCTGCGAAGGAGAAGCGAGTCAACTTAGGCTACGACGAGTTTAACGTGTTACGTTGCCGTTACGTCTAAAGTCGCTTGTAGCGAGATACAGTACTTTACAATCCCTTGAGAACTTACGGCTGTTCAAGGATCTAATAATATTTTTCACGTATTTAGCATATAACAATTTTTTTTTCGTTATGATACGAGATAACTATCTGAAAAAAAGTATGACGAATTAAAAAAAAAAAAAAAATGAAACTTGTTATAGTAATTTTAAATGTATTAAAATTTTCGTACAAATCTCAAAATCGAACAAATTAAATCCATTGCCACTGAGTACTTAACCCCTTCAGACCAACTTTAATTTACACTTTAAGTGGTCGTAAACAAAGAATTTATGATGCGTGCAGGACTTAAGTAGATAAAACTCCTTTTTCGTTTTCACAGTCAATGAGATTAAGGTCACACGTTCGGCTAAAGGAGTGACGAAGTCACCGATATTGAGTGAGAATTCTTGTTAAAATATTAAATTTTCAGCTTTCTGCGAATTGTGAGGCTTTGCCCCTGGTGTAACTTTTTCCTGCAGTGCAGTAATGTACTGCGGGTAGTATTGAGAAGGTAGAAGAGGCTCCGTAACTTCGCCTTCCTGTTACTGGCCGAATATTTTGTGAAGTTAATATGTTTGCTGGTATAGAGGGCAGTGGCGTCGTAAATAGAGCGCTGCTGATGGTCTCAGGGGAGGAGGCGTGTCTAAGTGAGGGTTTTGGGCGGGTACATATATGGGTGCAGGCGTGGGAGGAGGAGGGAGTCATCGGCTGAGGTCCGGTCTCGGAAGCGAGGTGGTTCTGCTGAGATCGTGAGGTTGCCGAACCCGGAGGCTGCGTATACTTCCGCGAGAATACGAAAAGATAAGTATACCTGTAATTCGAAGTTTGCCAAATTTATGCGAGTGTTGGTAAAGGCTGTTCACGACAAAGTGATCACTTTTGAAATCAACGTTAGAAAAAAGTCGCCTCTTCTACCTGCATATATTTTAACAGGTGCGCTGAGTGAAATGCGACCAGTTAAGTTGCTAACGATGGAGGGGAAAATAGTTCCATATCTTATCGGCGGATGGAAAGTGTTAGGTAACCATTTGTGATAACTTAAGTTATTTCTATTTCTTACTGATTTTTATAACCCGTCGAAGTGTGAATATTAGCAGATTTTTAAAATATTTAATATTCTAATAATTTACATTTTCACTTCGCCGACGTATGAAGAAAGCGATGAAGCCCTTGGCAATGATAATTTTACGTAAGGTGGAAGAACACACAACGTGCAGCCAAATAGATCCTAAGCAGGGCTTTCGAAAGTGCTCATTTTACTGTGAACAGCGTATACTTAGTCGTTTTGCGAGTGAATCATGGACTTAGTCATTATTCGGCAGTTCGTGGAAAGAATTTTGCCGTGGAGGCAGGAAGAGAACATAGAATATTTCAGGCGGTTGTGGGAACTGAAATTTTACGTGAATAAAGGAAATGAACTTCGAAATTTTCACTCGTGTGCTTGTGGGACTCTAAATAATTTACATGAAGACAGGAACATAGGATAATTTTCAAATTAATGTTGATGGAATTTGCCAAAATCCCCGGGTATGACGATACTTAAAATTTACGGCGGTGAAAATAGACTTTGCGCACGTGGTGCCTGAATGGGGACTTAGTTTACTTCTCTTGCAGGAATTACAGTGAAGTGTACGTTTTTCGGAATATTGCTCGGACAGTAGTTATGAGTTTTTGATTTATTGTCAGCTGAGTGAGTAGGAGATGGGCGTCGATCCTGGAGTAACGCTGGGTTGTGGAGTTGTGAGTGGTAGTTTGTAACTTTCCGGATCTCGAGAATGGGGTGGCCCGACATTCTTCAGCTTTGTGGAGGAAATCGCTGACGTGTGAACTGGACTTGTTTTGCCGTAAAATTAGGTTAGAAGTGAATGTGGTCGAAGTACGAGAGAAGGATTGGGGACTGAGTGTGGAGTTGTAGGTCGCCGGAGAGTATCTCTGGGCCATGAATCTGCATGAGTGACGTGCTACTGAAATTGATGGACAGCTGGGACCTAGACTGTGAGTTTGTTTTGGACGTTGAGAGCGCTGAGGCATATAATTGTGATTAATTACTAGTTGCGCTCCTGATATCCTCTGTAAGTAGTATGGAAATGCCGATTCGAGCACAACCGCAAAAAAAAAAGTGGCTCAAAAAGTTGCGTTTGGGAGCAGATGCAAAAAAAAGTGACTCAAAAAGTTGCGTTTGGACGCAGTTGCAAAAAAAAAGTGGCTTAAAAAATTGAATACGAAAAAAATAAAATATTGCATATAATAAAGGTGGATCAGTTGCTAAATGCATTAAATGGAAACAAACAATTTAAGAAACTTTCCGAACTTATATCTATCCCATAAACCATGCTGAAATTAATTATACGCAGTATGGATATAAAATGGTAATTACTTCTGGAAATTTTAAAGTAAACTTACCAGACAGATATGTTCCGATTTTCAGTGAAAAAGTTTTAAAGATGTTAATCGTGGAGGTATAAGTTTTGCATATGATGGAATGGTGGATTGTGGTGCTAAACAAATGCATTATATTTTGTTTTTTAAAGAGTAAATGATCGTCGTCGTATAATTAGACGTCAGTTGATTTTTATTTGTGCTCATATCTCTATAAAGTTTTAATAGTTATCCAATCATTAAAACACAATTATCGCTCTGACTTCGGCAAAGTGCTACAACATAGTCTAATTAAAAATTTAGATGCATGTCTCCAAATTCGACATATTAAAGTAGCCGAAATATTGAATTCTTTTTCAAAATCTTTATTTGCACTTTCTATAGAAATAATATTCATCTTTATCATATGAAACTTTAATAGTTTAAAAACTATTAAAGTTATTATATACAGAATATAACTACTTCCAACCCAAAAAAATATCCATGGTCTCATCTCTAATACCACTGTGCTTTCGGACAAATCAAAGTTAATTAACATAACTTTTTCATCCTTAATTTCAACTATTATTTTATTAAATTGATTTTTTTTGCACTGGAAAAAATAATGGATAAGCTGGTTCGTAATAGATCGTGTCGCCAAATCCAAATGTTGTTCTTGGTTTAAAAGTGGTAATTATATTAGTTTATCTATGATTATAATCATCATAGTTCAATATCATACCATTTACTATATTACAGTGCACATTTATTGTTTCAAATGGAGCACATTTTGGAATTGTATCGCCAAAATGATCCACATTTGCTTTCAGAACCCAAAAGTTTTCCTATTGAACCCCGTTTTCCAAACTGTAATGTAAGCGTACATTTTACTTTCACTCTGTTTGTTATTTTATCCAGCTCGAAAGATATATCATTTTCTTTCGCATCCATTGAATGTAGACTAAATGAAAAAATTGCTTTTATAGTTTTCAAGATCTTTTAAGCTATATTGGCCAAATGGCATATCAATTGCTGATTCAATATCATTCTGACCCACAAAATATAGCTTATTTCTCCCAGAGATAATGTTAAGTGTTAGATAAGTAGTATAGAACTGAACTAAAACCAATGAGTGCCCCTCTAACTCTAAAGGGTAATGTAGTTTTTTCTTCGACACTGATTTGTTATCTGTTAGTTTGAATACTTTAATCATTTATTATATCATTAAAAAAATCTATTAATAAATGAGCATGAAAAACATGAAACATGTAGACTGGGATATTAAAATAAGAATACCAGACAAGACTGTATCGACAAAATGTCATGGAGAATTATTACCTAATAATATTAGATGTTTGATAGTGGGTCCTAGTAACTATGTAAAAACTACACTTATGATAGATAATTTTATATATGCTCAGGGAGGGTTGGACTTTGGTTCTCTCTATGCATGTTCAAAAAGTCAGGACCAACCAGAATATATCAATTTAAAGAAAGATATAGATGTAGCATCAAAATTATTTAATGAACCAATAGCATACTTCTTTCCATCAAATGAAGAAATGGTTGATGTAAATGAATGCCATAAAGAGTCTGTAGTTGTTTTCGATCATATCATACTTGAAAACCAAAAAATGGTAACGGATTACTTTACTCACGGTAGACACAAAGATATTGATTGTTTCTATTTAGCCCAGACATACTTAGAAGTACCTAAGCAGCTTATAAGAGACAATGCCAATTTTCTTTGCATATTCAGACAAGACGATACAAACTTAAACATATTCATAGTGATTTTGTTGGTGGTGATATGTCGTTTGAGAAAATTAGGGAGACTTGTTCAAAATGTTGGAATAATGAATATGGTTTTGTTACAATAGATATGATTCGTAGGTTAAATAATGGTAAGTACCATAATAAAATTAAAGACTTTTTAAATTCTCAGGTTATAAGTAAGTTTTGTTTTTAATGGAAGTGTTTCCAGTAAAAACTAACATAATTTGTCCTTTTAAATTTATTCATATAGTATAACTATTTAAATAAACACAATTGTACCTTCGGGTACATTGTGGGCTTTTAGTATTTTAAAATATATAATATCATCAGGGTATACTTCAAAAGTTTTATACATGTCAATTTTTTTCCGTTCATGGTATAAGTTGTTAACACTTTTATATTTTATCTGGTTTTACTATTATTTCCACTGTAGTTCAATCTCTCATAAGAGAATATACTATTCAATTATCAAAGTAAAATAGTTTTTCTTTTGAACTGTATTTTGCAACTAAACGAATGATGTTAAGTCTGTTTTTTCTGATAGTACTCTAAATTGATTGCATCCATCGGTGCAATGGGATCTCCCACATGTCTTAGTATTTTTTGTTCAAAATCGGTATTATTATCTACTTCCAAGTAAGTAAGATAGGCTTTATCCAATGATCTTTTATTTCTTGTCAATGTGGCTATAAAGTCGTTGAACTGTGTGTAGTAAACAAAATCATTAGGATTGATCTTCTCAGTAGTTGTATCATTGTCTGTGTGTTCTTTAATTTGATCTTGAATCCAAGAGCTCATCAATGCATTTCTACAAATATCCATTGTTTATTAATAGCGAAATAATTTTTGGAAATTTTAAATTATGTGAAAAGTGAATTAGCACAATTACACACAAATGACCACAAGTTAATTGATTGAAATTTTGAATTCTATTATCATTATAAAAATATTACTTCATTGATATGATATTAATTGTCGGGGTGGATTTCCACCAAATGAACCAAATAATATTTGTTGTTTGTTTTTTTTCAATAGCATATCCAGTGTGTACCAGAGTTTGTCGAAACATCTAGATTAACAATCCCACATTCATTACCGAGTGGCGTGTTAAGTAGCTCATCGATCATAAATATACCTCGAAAATTTTTACTGTTTAATTTTTTTAACATTTTATCAATATCAAAGTTATTGAGTGGAGTTACTTTTATTTTTAACATTCTTACCCCACTTAACATTCTTCATTCTCTTGCGTATTTCTCCATAGCTAAATTATGTCTGGGTTGTTCTTCCAATTCTTGGTTTTTCTTCTTAGCATTAATTACTGGTGTAGCGATAGATGATGCACCACCAGCTAACGTTCCTAGAGTTCCCAATGCTGCGAAAATTAAGGGTAAAAATCCACCCTTGTGAACTGTCAGACCATCTCCAGTTTTCATTTCTTTGAACATTTCTTAAGTTGTGGAACTGAAATTGTGGTAGTCATCCCTTTGTCCTCCTTTAGTTTCTTGTTTTTACTTTCCAGTTGGTCTTTCGTTAGGAAAGAATCAATATTCAAACCCTCGAACTCCTCGTTAGGAACTTAAAATACAATATTTTTTACTTTCATTTATTATAACAAATAATGTTTCATTTTATTGTAATTCCCCAGCCAAGCTTACATTTAATATGCATTGCAGATCCAGTAACACCAGCCCACAATCTCTCACTGAGATCAGGATCTGAACTTAATCTTTTGAATACTTTCTTTTCTAATTCTTTTTCAGCTACATGTCTTTCAGCTAGATCTTTATGATGATGATAAGTTATATCATGTTCCATTGCAGCCGCATCCAGTGGATTAATGGGTTTATCACCACACTCAATTCTCTCTTTGAATCTCATACCCGGACCAAAGCACTGATAACCGGGTGCATGCAACTCAAAAGGTAGTGAATTTATTATGTCATTGAGTAACCCTTTTCCGTGATGCTCCGACACCCAAAAAGTATGTGGTATTATGTTCAACATTCGTATCATATATGGTATACCTTTTGGATTATTCACAACAATGTCACTAAACTTGCTGTTGAGCATTATAATCATTCCAACTTTTTCATTGTAAAATTTATCATTTCCAGCATTCTCTTCGCCATAAATAACGAGAAGTCGATCAATAAGCATCCTAACATCATCCATCCATACGTATTCTTTGGGATATTCTGTATATTTCTTTATACCTTTCCCCTTTTTTAGGTGACAGATGTTTCTTTTTAATCGATACGTAAATAGGTTTAACAATAATTTTCATTTATTCCCTTTACTCGATTTTGGCATTCCTAAGTTTGGATCATTATATTGAAAAACTGCATTTGTATCTGCTAGGATACAACTATAGTGTTCATAGTCAGTTGCAGTGAAGTCACTTTCTGTTACTTTCTTACTAATTAGTAATTTCATCAAACTATCAGTTCCAGTGTATGTTCGGCCTTTTATGGTAAATTTGTCATTGTTTTAATGTTATTTCGCTACCACCAATATACAATCTGCCTTTATCAGCCTTTAGTCTAAAAACATCGTCTTTGCAGTCAATTAAGGAATCGGCCACTTTCTTATCAATAAATGTTTTTTTGTAGTTAGTTAACTGTGAGATATCAGTTTTCAAATGCCCCAATGCTTCGTCATAGCTTTCATCGTTATAGCGTTCATCGTTATCGTCAATGATTTTAATGGCATCGTCATAGTGTTTATCGCCATCGTCATAGCGTTCATTGGTGTCTGTTTTACCAAACAGTTTTCTCACAAGAGATGCTTCTGTAGGTGTCTGTGGCAGTCTAAATTCTTAACAGAAAATGGAATAAGTTCTTTTATTAAGTTCTCATTCTCATTTGTTACATGTCCAATTTTTTGTCCCAAATCGTCTATCGCATCTATCAATGGTTGTTCGTGATTTTTATTATTATCGTATTCATCTTGGCGAAATTTTCTAAAAGTTTTTAACTTTTCAATTAGTTGTCTTCTTCTTTCTATATTCTTCTCTATATTGTTTACAGTTTTTTGTTGATCCATTTATTATATAAATAAATAAAATGAACAATGATAACTTAAATGTATACTGTCTCAAATGTTTGGAAAATTAACTAAGTACATATAAACTTACAAATAATAACAAAGTAAGAATTAAATGTGTTTGTAGATGCTGTGTTACCAATAACTCGCTATTCAATGGTGGGGTATAAAAAACGATATTGAAAATGAAATTCACAAACCAATGCGAAAAAACTGTCCCAGAAGAACTGTTCTATCTTTTGGTATCGATGATCTTTGACAAGCTGATTTATTTGAGATGAATTCTGGATCTTTAAAAGGTATACACAGAATTAATAAAGGGTTTAAATATATGTTAACCATGATATATGTTTTTTTTTTCTTCAAATATGCAAGGGCAATAACAATCAAAGATAAAACTCGTGAAAATGAAACATTAGGATTTTAAACTATTTTGAATGATCGCAAACCCATACATTTACAAACAGACAAGGGGAAAGAATTTTACAATAAATCATTTAAGTCATTAATGGTCAATAACAACATAACACACTATTCAACATACAGTGAAAAGAAAGCTAGTGTTGTAGAAAGATTTAATAGAACATTGAAGGAGAAAATGTGGAAGATATTTACTGTGCAGGGAAACTATATCTGGGAGGCTATATTACCTAAATTAATAAGTGAATACAATAACACTGTTCACAGTACAATCGGAATGGGGGCCATGTAATACCACGCTGGATATAGCTTATATGTTTTGAGACATACATCTCTAAAATTTTCCATTAAATAGGAAAATATCAATACATCAGATTTGTTATAGAGTTCTGTATACTCTCTTAGAGATTTTATGTTGAATTTTTCCCACACCTTTCTCGCAAATTAGTAATCTTCATCTGTAATGTCACATTTATTGAGTTTGTGGTAAAATGCATCTTTTGATGGAAGTGATGTTTCACAAAATTTTTCAGCACTATCCATGTAGTCATATGGATAAACACCTTTTCTTATAACAAAGTCAAGAAGTTCATTGGAAAAATGCTAACATGTTTCTCGGAAATAGTTTCTGGAAAGGTTGCTAGAGAGTTTATCGATACTACTAACCATAAATTTAAATGAGTCAATAAATCTAAGATTTACACTTTTACATACATGTTTCATAAAATAAATATATTTTTCTTTGTTGTTGGGAATTAGATCAATTTTATTTTCATCGATGCCAAGATCTCTTATGAATAAATGTGTGTCATTACCAGATAGATTGTGTTTAAACACTGGGTCAAAACATGAATTTCAATACGATAAATTACAAGCTCTGTGTGCAGCTCCCCTAAATTTCTCCATAAGATGATCATGATCTCTCACAGAATCACCATTCAAAGACTTTTCACATATATGACAATGGGTAGCTGTATCATACACAATTTGTTCTTTCTGAGTTAGTAGGAGAATTGGTTTTTCATTTGTATATATATCACCAATAGACTTTACTTCTTCCATTAGCATTTTAACGAATACAGTAGATGGATCAGATCATTCATAAGTTACTGGTGGTTTATAGTATCCATGTTCGTATTTTACATAGTAACAGAAGCTAATAGGCTCGTGTTTTTGGTATGGTTTCGTGTAGGATTCGTTGGGGTTTGGTTGGCGAGTTTCAATTTTAGTCAACAAACATTCAAAATCAGCATATATCACAAACGGAACTCTCAAAGAATGATTTTTGTTTTTAAATCTTAATGTCATTTTTTCCTTTAGATGGTAATTCAACTCTAACACTAATGTGATATCGGCAGTCTTGTTCGTGATCTTTTAGCTCACTTACAGAGTAGAAATGTTGCAAACCTCTATCGCATATATATATATACATACATACATATATATAGTGACCATTATTTGATAATTGTGATGTGATAAGTCTCGAAAGACTTTTTATCCAGCAGTAGTGGTCGTTCTTTTCGTCTTTGATATAGAGTAGGTTAATGTGCTTATCCATCTTATTTTTTGTTGTTCTTTGTATGGGTATACATTAATAGAAATTCCACTTCTTTTCTCAAAGGTTGTATGCTATCATATGAAATTGGAAATTTCAAACCCTTAAGTGCATCATCAAACTCATGTTCGTAAGCTATGTATTTATTCACTCTTTGGGGGTATCTTTGTACTTGATGCAATGCAGATAGAGCAGGCCACAAAACACATTTTTGATCATTATTCTTAACATTAATTACCACCTGCTTAGCTTTGATTTTTTTCTGGGAGATCAACATAAGAACTGTCCTTGAATGGTACATATTTATTTATTCGCACTTCTAGTTTAAATATTCTGTTGAGTTCCCACTGAGAGCCCTTATCTTTGAAAGCCCCCATCTCAGCTATGATTATCGATATGGTGTTGGTATAATATTTTTCCAGATTAGTCGATTTCAGTATAATTTTGTTTTTGGTTTAAAGGAGCTTTCTACATATTCAATATTCTTACCAATTCCCCTTTTGTACTCAGTGAAGAGTTTCTTTTTCACTTTGAGTGATTTTAAGTGTTTATTAATTAGTCCCGTGACAGTTTCTTTTACATTGTTTAGGAAATTATTTGGGTCTATGCATACATTCACATTCTTTACAGCATAATTCTTGATCCTACGTTGAAATTCTGTTTTGATTTCTTCTACACTGAATCTGAGTGTGTACTTATGAATTTTACTTCTCAAGTGACTTCTTATGAGAGACGGTGTGTAATAGTGATTACAAGTTTCACATTTCACTTGTTTCTCTCGTGGGAACTTCTGTTTTGATATTAAATGCTGTGGTATTTTAAGTTTCACACTTTACATACTTGTCTTGAAATTTCTTCTTCTTTCTTTTCGCGAAAACATCTTTCTTAAATTTATATTCTTTCCAAACATTACCAGTTGCGTTAGCCTTTTTCATTGCCCTGGTTGTCATCATATTAGACATCAGTTGATTTTTATTTGCGTCCATTTATTATAACCAATATTTTATTTTTTATGTATTCAATTTTTTTGAGCCACTTTTTTTGCGGTTGCGCTCGAATCGGCATTTCTATACGACTTCTGTGCGTTCGACGTTCTAGATAAATTATCTAGTCAGGATTAAATATTGTAAATTAAGGAGTTTTGTGGTTAGGGTTAGTATTGTAAATAAAGGAGTTTTGTAAAATTTTATTGTGAATATATAAAGAAATGCATTGGAGCATGAGTGGAATATTTTAAAGTATTTTGAAGTAATATATTTTATGAGTGTAGTAATTGATTTTATGATTTTTTATTGGAAGTTGTGAACATAAAATAAGTTTTTAAATTGAGATATTGGAATTATAATGTTCATAGTGAATATATGAGGTACATTTTCATTATAGTTAAATGTGGCAATGAATGTGTAAATTTCCTTTTGGGGGAAATAATGAAGTTCAGATCGGGTGTTTTTAAATAGAGTTGTCCTCAGTATTCAAATTGGCGATTGTTTTAATAGCGCCAAATATATAATTTATTATAATGGATTAATGCGTGCTCTTGTCAAGTGAGATATTGGAGTTGGAGTGTTTTAGTGTGAGAAATTTACCTGACCTTTTAATGAGTCAAAGTAAAGGGTTATGGAAAAGAATGAGTGTTTTAAGTTTGGAGATTGTGTCACCTTCCACTTCTGGACAGAGAAAAAGTGCCAAGAAATGAACGTATCTTACTATACTGTATGTTGTTGATGTATATGAGATCAGAGTTTTGTCTTCCCTTCCTTCCTGTACCTAAGTGTTACAGGTTTAGGTGGAGGGTTGGGAAGGATGCTGAGTTCGATGTTTAGACACCGGCCACACGATTATATAAAGCAATCACGACCTAGACCAGTAAGACGGCTTGTAAATCATTTACCCACAGGTAAGATCATTGCTGGTTGAACTTCGCAGTGTTTAGTACAGTCCGAAAACTACCCACATATACGTAATGTACACAATAATAGTGTTCAGTGGGTCTGGATGTGTTAAGGAAACAGAGACGAAGCTATGGCGCGTATGCCGAACTCCAGCCGCACGCGCCAGTAAAATGGCTTCACTGGCTATCAATATGGCCAAACGTCATTCACCAATGAGATTCTGGAGACCAAACTTGCCAGACAGTAGCCACATAACTGTCAAAGTCACATTGTCAGCAGTGGTTGACAAACGTGACTGTTTACATCTTAATTTACAATAAGACAAGCTCTTTGATAGGCGTGAAATACTTTCACCAATTTAAATTTAATAAAACTACATTGCAAATTGGTTAGAGTAAGTATACAAACATCTCAAAGCACCTGTTTACTAAACAGAGTTCTAACCTCAAATACAACCCACGCCGTTTTCCCTAGACGTGTTGGCAGGTAAGCAGTTCAAGGATGGGACACAGAGACTGGTTGTGCGCAGCCAGCGAGATCGCTCTACCAGACCTTCAGTCCGTGGACGGCAACCCGACCAATAGGTGAAATTCCGTAACGTGCAATAGCCAATCAGACGCGGGCCGCGTCCATATCTTCGCGTGGTTAATGAACGACGGGAGTTCGCTTGCATAAAAAAAAAAAACCTCAACACCGCTTCGTTTCTGTATATTTACCTACGCTGTGACGTCACGTTACAGCTCGAAGTAACTGTTCGTGTTAGCCTATAAGAATTGCACGAAGGACATTGCTTGTAAATTTGTATTCCGGTTCCGCGTTTAAATTATAACATGTCAGATGAAATTAAAACTCAAAATAACAAAAAATTACACTCTTTAGCCTCTGCCACAATGTCAAATTACACTCTTTAGCCTCTGCCACACTGTCAAATTACACTCTTTAGCCTCTGCCACACTGTCAAATTACACTCTTTAGCTCTGCCACACTGTCAAATTACACTCTTTAGCCTCTGCCACACTGTCAAATTACACTCTTTAGCCTCTGCCACACTGTCAAATTACACTCTTTAGCCTCTGCCACACTGTCAAATTACACTCTTTAGCCTCTGCCACACTGTCAAATTACACTCTTTAGCTCTGCCACACTGTCAAATTACACTCTTTAGCTCTGCCACACTGTCAAATTACACTCTTTAGCCTCTGCCACACTGTCAAATTACACTCTTTAGCCTCTGCCACACTGTCAAATTACACTCTTTAGCCTCTGCCACACTGTCAAATTTTCCCGTCGAACAGCTTCTAGTAAGTTTGGTCATATACATTTCGAAAGTTGTGACGTCACCGAGACATTATAAACGCCGCTATATTTGTCTGGGAAAGTCTGATGGCTCCAGTTGCCATCAAACATTTGAAAATTGGACAGGTTCCAAAATTATTTTGATGTCTGATAGGCTCAGCCAATCAGCATCGTGCTCGATTAAAATTTGTCATTTCCGAAGTCACGAATAATTAAATTAATGCTGGATTTCCAATAACCCGACAGTCCAACAAAATAGCCCCGACACAGATGAAAATTTTTTCATCAGCCAATGAAGAGCAAGGCCACCCCGACAAACGCAGCCCCGACCAATGTAGATTCTATTTCTACTTTCGTCGGCCTTCGGACCGATCGGCCTAGCGTGGCAATATAAAAAAACATAAACATAACCTTACAAAACAAACTGTCGTGCGGATTTCACTACTGTGGCAAATTTCACATTAAGCATATGTTTTTTTTTACGTGTACATCCTGGTTATCTTGTAACATAAAGCTAATGAATTGACGAAAAATATATATTTGTGGACAAATTACTGCTCCAAAATCCAAAAATACTTCGTTTACAAAGTTTTCAAAACAAAATAGTGTACAATCATTTGTGATTTCTTCACACTCCATGGCAAGTTACAGGCCATTCCAGGATTTTTCCGGAAGCCACGTAACACTTTTCGGAAGGAAACTGTCGGGATATTGTAAACAGTGAACTATTTTTGTTGGCGGATATGGTCGGGCTGTAACGTCGTGTCTGACTGTCGGGACGAACTCGTCGTGGCATTGTAAATCCAGCATTACTTACAATAATGTATACAACACTCTAAATCTGTACCAGTGATCAATGAGTTAAATCATTGAAACCCTATGAAAATTGAACTGCTGATGACTAAATAATATGGTGGCTCGATTTCACTGATTTATTTGCGATTCCTACTGAATATAGAGAACTTCATTGCCACAAGTCACTTGTTCCCAGTTGATTTGCTTGATTTGCCAGTCGGTAGTAGAATCAACCGACTTTCACTGGATGCTTTTTCGCTGATTGATATCACTGATCCGTGCTTAGAGTGGAGATTAGGTCATGAAGATAATTAATTTAAATAGAAGCTGTCTGAACATTAACGCTATTTAAAGTGAATATTGCACATAATATTAAGAACTTAAGAGACTTTAGGGGCCGCGGTGGCTGAGCGGTTAGCCCTCCCTCCGCCCACCAAGGCGATCCGGGCTCAATCCCCGGCCGGGTACCGTACCCTCGCATGTGGGAATCGTGCTGGATGATTCCGCTGATCTGCGGGTCTTTTCGGGGATCTCCCATTTCCCCTGCCCTTCATTGCGGCGCCGCTCTATACTCACCTCGCCTCCCCCTCATCGGCTCTCAAGACCTCGATGTCAAGGGCCGTCCAAATCTCTCCATTCTCCACTTAAGAGGCTTTAAATTCGATTGTGCAGGAAATATCTCTGGTAAATAAAATTTGAATTTAGTTAAGAAGTGAAAATAAATCACAACATTCGTTACATTTATCCCGGTAATGGACCGCTCGGAAACAGAACAGCAGTATCTAACTTAGAAAATAATCTTTTTATAAAAGTTCAGATTAGATCGTCTTAGCAAAAAATAATTTGACAGTGTGGCATATTTTCAAACACATTAAAAATTATTTTACAAAATTTGTTTGAAGAAAAAAATTCGTGGCCGTAATTCATTTACAAATTTTATTGTAAAATGTAATTCAAAGAGACATTTTAACATAGTCGGATTTCAAATAAATTGCAACATGGCCGTCACTCGTGATACTTAAATAAATTCTTTTGCCTAAATAAAACTTTGAGTTAAAGTTAATTTTCGAAATTTCTACGAATTGATGTTTTAAGTAAAAATTCTGATGTTTTCATTTTTTTTTTTTTTTTTTTTCGCGACTTTTTCATATTTCGAAAATAAATAAATAAAAGAAAAAAAGCCGGGCTTTTGGACAACTTTTAACGTTAAGCTAGGTTCACAACCATCCGTCGCTTCCTTCTGTCAGCCATCCGTTGGTTTTTTTTCGTCCGTCAGTTGAAAGCGACTCACATCTGTTCGTCATCTGTCGATCCGTTAAGTCAGTAAATGTTCAGTGTTACCACCCAACAACGCTAACTTTTTCGAGCACAGACAAATATTTTTAATGAATGTTATAAATACATCCTCTTTCCCTAACGTAATTTATCAGTATTTCCACCCAACAACGCTAACTTTTTCGAGCACAGACAAATATTTTTAATGAATGTTATAAATACATCCTCTTTCCCTAACGTAATTTATCAGTATTTCCACCCAACAACGCTAACTTTTTCGAGCACAGACAAATATTTTTAATGAATGTTATAAATACATCCTCTTTCCCTAACGTAATTTATCAGTATTTCCACAGAAAATCTACAAGTCATCTTCAGTTCAATTCAAAGGTGAAACGTAAAAACGTAAGCAGCTTCACTGCCTTGTGTATTTAACCCATTCATACCCAGTGTAGACACTTGTGTACATTTCGCACGTGTATGCAATTTTTGGTCTGTACTGTACACTACGAAGCTAGGTGACCAATGAGCTTACCTGTGGGTAAATGATTCGCAAATCGTTTGACTAGCCTAAGTCGTGATTGGTTCAATTAACTGTAGTTGAACGTGTTGCCTTCAGCTCATTGGCTGTGACAACGAAACAAGTGTTGTGGCGACTTGAGTACAGCATTCATCATAAAATTTCTTCTTTGCAACACCCGAAACTGTAAATTAAAGTAGGTCTGAAAAGGTTAAAAAGAAAAATATTCAGTCAAAAAACAAGTGAATGTTTTCCGACTGACATGTTCAAGGAACGATATTACAAGGCAGTGACCCATCCGTCCGTCCGGCGAAAGTCAGTTTGAGATATACTTGACAGATAGAAAAAAAAAGGTGCCTTGCGCGTTGTGACTCCTCTTCAATTGTGAACGGGCCTACAGGCGCGTCAGCGCTGATTCGGTGCAGCGGCAACATCCCGAACTAACGTGTTATAAGTGGCGACGAACTTGCAGGTTACGCGGGCGATGGATCCTGATTGGCTGTTCGAGTCCGTCCGTTCCCAGGCCGGGTCCAATTAGCCAGAACTAATCGCGGTGGGGCATCGATCTCGACTGTTATTTTAAACAAACAGCTTTCGTCCTTCCACGAACCTCGAGGCATTTCAAACGGATCGATCTTCGGTATCGTACCCACGATCTAATAGGTATCGACAACCGGAGATTGGCTTCAATAATTACTTAAACGCAAATACCCTACCAGGGATTCGGAAGAAGATATTGATCACTGAACGCGCTTAACAAAAACAAATCTTTCCTAACCGTGCAAAAATTATTCTCGGGTTTATAAATTTTCAGAACGAAAGGCAGTTTTAGGAAGTGGCTGATTTTCTTTTGCTGCAGAATTTATGCTCCATAACGTGAAGTTATTGAAGACAGCGAGAAATCACGGAAAACTTATGTGACAGCACACAAACCGAAACAATTTAGTTTCCCTTCATGATGGGACGATGTATTTTTACTGACGTGTAACCAACTGCAGACGAATTGCAAACTTTCATTATTAGACTACTAGGTTTCTGGCTGGCCCAGCGAGAAGTGAAAACATGTTCATGTTAAGACGAAAGCCAATGACAAATTAGAAACGTCAGACATGTATGTTGTACATTGGAAGATATCAGTTGACCAACTTTTCTCGCAGTAACTCAATCTAATTATCATTTACAGATTTTAATGTGAAATTTAATAATTTTCTTTGCGAACAACGAATAAGTTTGTCTATGATTATTTCAACACTTTAAAAAACAATATTTCAAAAAAAAAAAAAATTAAACAGCTTTGGCATATCAATGAATAATAATTGGAGCAAATAATAAATCATACTTTTGTGTACTAACTATTTGTGTGGCGCCGACGTAATATCAGATATAGTGAATTTAACTGCTTTGTATGGAGTTTACCGTAACATTACGCCATCTGAAGCCATACATGTATTTTGGTACACAAACTTTGTTCTCCGTTTGTTCATATTTAATTCCACTACTGTAGAAAGCAGGAGCAAGTTTCCCGTTGCTCTCCTAAAGAACCACAGTTAATCAGCACCCTGGTTTTAATTTATGTATCCCTTCTACAACTGGCATTACTTTGTGTATTTTACGTACAAGTGTGATTGCGATTAGGTGAATAGTAGATACTGTTCCATGTGAGGAAGAAATTTCTCAAAGAAATAAATAAATAAACTTAAACTATTTTCTCAGGCCAGTATAAAACATCGAGGGTTTGAGTACAACTGCTTGACGTGAAAATAAGTGCGGCTGGGGACAAAGATTTGTAGGATTCCATATGAGAGACAGGAAGGAGACGAAATAAATTTCGTGGTCTATGATCGTGTAAGAGGTTTGGGCAGGTTATTTGCTTTGTAACTAGAGACAGGTGTTTTTCGCGTAAACATTCCAAGACCAGTTGTACTCCAAAACACTTTAGTTCACATGCACTTTCGTGGTTGGATGATTTTAAATGTCGTGTACCTCAAGTGTTTGTCCGCGAATCATGGACGTTCGGTATCGGAATCCCTTTATTACGACTTACCCAGTCAGATGAGAACATGTATTCTCACGTATAAGCCGCTCACGGAAAAAAATGAGCACTTTTGAAAGCCCTGCTTAAGATCTACTTATATGCATGTTTGGTATTCCTCCGATTTATGTTAAATTAACATAGTCATGGGCCTCGTCACTTTATTCATGCGTTGGTAGGTGAAACAGCGGGATTTTAAGAAAAGAAAATATTTTACAAAACTGGTTACTTTTACACTTCGAAGCATTAAAAAAAACCGAAGGCTAAATTAATAATTTAAGTTATCACAAATGGTAACCTGGCACTTCTTATTGGACGTTGAGTAATGGAACTATTTTCTATCTATTATTGCCAACTTCAACGGGTGCATGTCACTCAGTGCGCCCGTTAAAATATATGCAGGCAGGGCCAGTAACATTATTGTAAGGTTGATTTTAAAAGTGCTCACTTTACAGTGAACAGCTTTTAGACACGCAGCCAATAAATAAAGGAAGTTGTGATTGTGTGGACGTAAGATATTGAAGTCTAGCATGACCATAAATACTTTCGCGAAAAACACCTGTTCCTATTTATAACAAACGCACTTTTTCTTTGTCTTTTAGAATATTACTTCTTAACGAATATATTAGTTCACCTTGACTACTTATATATATCCTTGCAAGAGAATGACAGCAAGTTTCCTAACTCCGCAGCGCAGAAACCACTATCCCGGGGATTTCATCTTACCTAAGCCCTTCATTTAAGTGTCCGCTGACTTATAGAACGACGGGCCATGCAAATTTATAAAATAGTTCTTTATTTTTCAAAGAAACCTAGGAAAATTCGGCCGTGGGCTCTGGCTACGAATATAATTTAAGGCGTGTTAAATGAATGTATTTAAGTGCTAGTTTCTCTTTTGCTTGTAACATTGCATAGTTTAGAGTTATATTTGCACTTAGTCATAGAAATCGTTCTTAATAAATACAGTTAAAGAGTACTTGCTTATGTTGTCACTATATTTTGATGTCTTTCCAAACTAAGTTTTAATATATGAATTAACAGTGTAACGTTTGATTAAATTTAATAGTATAGATTCATTTGTTTCTAGACAGTATTCAGTATTAATGTTTGTAATTTTTAATTTATTCCTATAGGGTATAAAGCAATTAAATGTGTATTAGACGTAAGGATATTTTGGTTGTTTCTCGTTTCGCCATTGCTGATTGGCGGAGAAATGTGTCATGGTCAGAACGACAGCTAATCAGAAGACATGAGACAACATAAGTAAGGCTGATGTAAAATATAATAAAATTTTCCCGCAAGAAGAATTCTCACCACAGCCAAAGATGATCGTGTGGGACTTAATATTACAAGAACTGAAGAATAAAATTATGAATATTGAAGGAAATTACTGAAACATGTTTTCAATTTGAATGAATTAAGAAGAAAGTTGTAATCCTGTAATAAGTAATAAGATGGATATGAATATTGAATTTAAGTTTCTCCAAGATGTTTGAATATGAAATTATTAAGTTTTGTGAAGAGTTTATTTTGTCTAAAAAGGATGTAGGATTATTTATGTAATTGGTTTGATAATTGTCTAATTTTGATGAGAAGACTACAGGAAGATTAAAACTGGAAAGAAAAATATTTCGGCTTTCTGTTTCTACCTAATTGTTTCTTATCTAACTTTGCTGAAATGTAACATGCTCTCTACACCGTTTATTGTAGAGATTGAAATACGTGATACGAGTGTTTTCAAGCGGATGTTAGCATCAGAAACTTTCGTAAAGGTGTTTGTTTTTAACTATTACAGTTAGTGCCACGAGTACAGCGTGTACTCATTCTTCTGTTATGATTTTGTAGTCTGTTCACTGTAAACTGAGCACTTTTGAAAGCCCTGCTTAACATCTACTTGTATACACATTGTTTGTTCTTCCGCCTTATGTAAAATAAACATTGTCATGGGCCTCCTCACTTTACTCATGCGCCGGTCAAGGGAAACTGTTAAATTGCTATAAAATTAAATATTTTACAACTATACTTAATTTAACACTTCGATGCATTGAAAAAACCGTAAGGCGAGAGAAATAATTTAAATGATCACAAATGGTGACGTACAGTTTTTTGTTCGACGTTAATACATGGAACTATTTTTCCCCTCCATCGTTACCAAGGTTACTGGGCACATGTCGCTCATTTGCGCTCGTTAAAATGCGTGCAGGTAGGGGCAGTGACTTTTTTCACAGGTTGATTTCAAAAGTACTCACTTTATCGTGAACAGGCTTTGCTACGAAGTACTTGACGGTTCCGCCTGCCTGGTGTTGCAGAGTGTTAGGAATCCTGGTTTTCTGACGAAACCATCAAACGTCCACCCCCCCCCCCCCCCAGTATGTTTACCCACGTGGACGGAATGGTACTTGAGTTACCACGCATGTTGTAGATATTACTTCGGAGCCCTCCAATATAGTATAAAAGTTTATATTTTCACACTGCCGTATTTTAAAACATACTATCCGGACAAGAGCCAAACTACGATACGAGCTTGTAATGACCCTTGCTACAGACCAAACTACGATACGAGCTTGTATTGACCCTTGCTACAGACCAAACTACGATACGAGCTTGTATTGAGCCTTGCTACAGACCAAACTACGATACGAGCTTGTATTGACCCTTGCTACAGACCAAACTACGATACGAGCTTGTAATGACCCTTGCTACAGACCAAACTACGATACGAGCTTGTAATGACCCTTGCTACAGACCAAACTACGATACGAGCTTGTAATGACCCTTGCTACAGACCAAACTACGATACGAGCTTGTATTGACCCGTGCTACAGACCAAACTACGATACGAGCTTGTATTGAGCCTTGCTACAGACCAAACTACGATACGAGCTTGTAATGACCCTTGCTACAGACCAAACTACGATACGAGCTTGTATTGAGCCTTGCTACAGATCAAACTACGATACGAGCTTGTATTGAGCCTTGCTACAGGCCAAACTACGATACGAGCTTGTAATGACCCTTGCTACAGACCAAACTACGATACGAGCTTGTATTGAGCCTTGCTACAGACGTTCCATGAATAAAATGTTAGGTTGAGGGGTTAAAGTGCCACAGTAGACGCAGTACTACGAGGACACTGCACGGCGCTAGTTCAAGGTCTTGGACGTAAATGCGATGGCGCTCTTGTAGCGAGTGCCAGTGTAAAACCCCTGTCGCACTGTCAAATTTTTCTATCAAACTGCTTCCAATAACTTTGGTGAAATAAAGTTGGACAGTTATGACGTCATCAAAACGTCATAACCGCCGCCATATTTGCCTGAGACAGGTTCTAAAATTTCTTTGATGTTTGACGGACTCAGCCAATCAGAATCGTTCACGGTAAAAATGGACGTCAAGAAACTTTAAAGTTACAAACAACTGCTGAAAATAAAGTAGGGTATGAAAATAATCAATGTATGTAGAACCTTTCTGGGCATGAATGCAGTTTGTAAGTGAATATTTCACATAATATTACGAAATCAGAGGCATTAAATTTCATTGGGCAGGAAACATCTCTGATAAATAAAATTTGAATTTAGTAAATATGCGATAGTAAATAACAACATTCCTTACATGCCATCCTTCAATGAACGGCATGAAAAAACAAAGCACAATATCATACTATGAAAATAATGTTTAAATAATTATTAAAATTAAATTCTCCCAGTAAAGACATTTGACAGTGTGACACATTTTCAAACACCTTCAAAATTATTTGATAAAATTTGTAGGGAGTAAAAATTTGATGGCCGTATTTTGTCTTCAAATTTTGTTGTCAGATATAGTTTAAGGCGGAAATTTGGCAGTGTGTCAGGGGCTTAACGCTTATGGCTCCCGTGTTTCTCAGTGGAAAAAGGAGAAAAACAATGCAGGCAGGCGGGACCCTTAATATTGTATACTAATTCTCTGATTGGCTGCCGCTAGTTGCGGAAGATTCTCTACTGGCTGGACTGGCGTGCAAGTCATCAGGGGTTAATAGGCGACATGTTCCTGGCCAGTCGTATGAATTCCTGTAAGCGGCTTTTCGCGCCTGTATTCCCAATGGCGTACTCCAATTGACTGCCCTGGGCGCGCACTGAAAACTGAACAAGTGCATGTGTCACGTGATTGCCAGAAACGTTATTTATGCACTGACAACTGGAACACGCTGCGAAAACAGTGCAAAAACATTTGCATTAATAAATCATCTTTTGGAGAAAATGCTTGAACTACGGTGTTGATAAAAGGAATTAAATTTAAATTTATGAAATTCCGTACTCATAATTTTCTCCAATTTCTTTTTTTAACTTGTCCGCAAATGTATGCAGGAGTAACTGGGTGAAATTAAACTCATAACCGCTGTAATTACAAACGATATCGTCAATATACCAAAAGCATATTTGCTCCATATTAACTGTTACGTATTATTCAACTGCCGAAATGTTACATATAGTATAATTCGCAACATCGCAATAATTTTCATGTTGTTTTCATAATCACAGGTCGCCGCCATATTGCTCTGAAAAGCAGGACTGACTCCAGACTCGGTGCGGAAAAAATTGTTCTCGGTGCTCATGCACTCGTTCAGTGCAACTCTCAATTGGAATACGCAAATACAACTGTCCTCAGAGAGCGAGTTCCGGTAATTGGAGCACGTGGAACTCGGCCAGTGCACATGCACCGAGTGCAGTCCAGAGGAGCAGTAACTGGAATACGCTATAAGATAATATGCAGCAGTAGTGAGTGAATGAAGAGATTTGAGCAGCTCTTCAACATCGAGGTCCTGAGACCCGATGAGGGATGAGAGCGAAAGAGACAAGTATGGAGCAGCGCCGGAATGACGGTGGGTGGGGGAAACGGGAGATCCCCGAGAAAACCCGCCGACCAGCGGCATCGTCCGGCACGATTACCACGTGCGAGAATCCGGGAGGACCCCGCCGGGAATCGAACTCGGTTCACCTTGGTGGGATGCGAGTAGTCTAACCACAAAACCACAGTGGCCCCTCTGTGGTAGAAGTGTTACCGAATCATGAACGATAGTCAATAAGCAATTGGTAATGGCTGGAGCGTGTATAGAAACTTAATTAATCTGTAGAGTTAAAAGAGGCAGTTAGATATTCTCGTCACTAGAGCCATTAGTCCCGCAAATATATGAAACGTCCAACTTATATTAAATAATAACTTCGAGAATTTTCTGTAGGGACATATATGTATAGGCTATTCACGGTAAACTGAGCACTTTTGAAAGCTCTCTCATTTGGAACAATAGTTAATAAATATATTTTATTTTATCCTTAGACGTTGACTTCCGAGTGCGGTGGAATACACACTCTGGGTTAATTCCTTACATGGCCATATTTATTTAAAAAGGTGATTACAGGATAAAAAGTGGCTGGAAGGAGAAAACTAACCAGGGTCTCAAAAGTGTTTATACTTGTATTATTATTATCTTTTTGTTTTGGATTATTGGTTTGCGGTGACGATTAAGTTAGATAATTTTCTAATTAAGTTTTAACATTATGATTTAAGCGAAATGCAATGTAATTTTGGTAATGTCACGAGTTTATTGACGTAGAGGTAATTTAGAGGTTATGGCTATTGTTATTGTTAATATTGATTTTGTCCTCACAGGGTATTAAGTATTGCATTGTTTAATTTTCCGATTAAGGTTTAAAGGTTTTTTTTTTTTTTTTTTCATTTGGTCCTTAGAGGGTAGCACGTATTGAAATTTGTAAATCACGTGGAATTGAAGAAAAATGCCCTGATTGGCTCTCGTCTCGACATCGGTGATTGGATGAGTATTGTGGCGTGGTTAGACGACAGCCAATCAGAGTTCAAGTAACAACATTTTCCCGCAGCAAATACTCCAGCCGCTGTCAAGAATGTACGCGTGAGTGTAATATTGAAAAGTTTTCATGATGTGAGAGAAAATTTTAACGTGCGCCCGAAGCGCCCGTAGCTTAATTTCTATAACGGTTTCAGGTAGAACATTTTCTTCTGCTCAATTATTTTCCGCCCACGTACGTGGCCACTAGGGTATAGGTAGCCTCGAGTTTGCCTCGTTCGTAAATTCATACGCATGCAGTTCATCTTTAACTGCTGCAAGAACTTTTAAATTACATCCTGGATAATGTAAAACGAGCGATCGTTGTCTAATTTGTCGGGGAAGAAGTACGAGTCAGTAAAAAAAGGCGAACACAATTTCGGCATTCAAATTGTACGTAGTGAAATGTTACACAGAGCTCGTTTTAGTGATTGAAGCGTTCCTGCCTGCCACGACGTCGCAGCCTGATTTTTGTCACAAAGTGGATTAACACGATAGTAAAGGCTGTTCACGATAAAGTGAGCACTTTTGATATAAACACTAGAAAAAAATCACTGCTCCTACCTGCATATATTTTAACTGGCGCACTGAGTGACATGCACTAAGCAAAGTTGCAACGAGGTAAGGAAAGTAGTTCCATATCTTAACGTCAAATAAAAAGTGTTAGGTAACGATTTGCGATAACTTAAATTATTTCTTTCGCTTTCAGGTTTTTATTTTTAATGCAACGAAGTGTAAAAAATGAGCAGATTTGTAAAATATTTACTTTTCAAATAACTTCACAGCTTCACCTGACCGACGTATGAATCAAGTGATGAGGAGGACCACGGCAATGTTAATTTTACATAAGACGGAAGAATACACAACATGCATACAAGTAGATTTTAAGCAGTGCTTTCAAAAGTGCTCAGTTTACCGTGAACAGCCTATAAAACGAACACGCGCAATGCGGTGTTTAGTGTTACTTAACGTGGTACCACTTTATTGCGCCTAATTGAAGGTTTCTAATCGCGAGGCACACGCTAAGTTATGTTACGCCGGCCCAAGTCGATAACCACTGACCGGGGGAAAAAAACACATTATCATTTTAAAATACTCGAAATCCAGCATTTGGCATTTCGTATTCATAAGCGGGGCCGCCGTGGTCTAGTGGTTAGACTACTCCCACCAAGGACAAAAGGGGTTCGATTCCCGGTGGAGTCGCCCACGGATTTTCGCATGTGGTAATAGTGCCGGAGAGTGTCGCTGGCTGGCGGGTTTTCTCAGGGAGCTCCCGTCTGCCCCGCCCACGCAGTCCGTCTCTGCTCCATTCTCGCTTCGTTTCACCTTTGTCGGCTCTCGATACCTCGGTGTTAAGGGCTGCCCAAATAACTTCACTCCAACACTTCCCCTCTCCTGTCAAGCCAATGAAAAACAATTTTTGCGTATTTTTTTTAACAAAAATACATTAACTTTTATTTGGTGATTTTATATACTGTATGTCAAGCGGTGGCCCGCGAAATTACTTTACGTTGTAAATATTTTTCATTAATACACCTTAGATAGTATTTGGTATCATGACTGCGGCAAAATAGCAAACTTTCGGATTTGACATCAAATTACTAAAAAAATATGAAGTGAATATTTTTTTACTCTAGGAAAATTGTCATCACATACAATGCGTTCAGATAGGACACTGTTTGGTAAATTTATAAAATAATTACTTTTTCGGTATCCAACACCCTTAAGGAGAAATATCGTTAGCATATTGGATTTACGTATGTCGTATGCTCCTCAATAAATAAGGATAGGAAAATTTCGCGAATTCAGTTCGGGACAAGATAGACATCGAACACGTATACGGTGAAGTCACCTTCGCAATTGGATCACAGTTTATTAGACCCGCCCTGCACGCCTCTGAGCCAATAGTAGACTCGCAATGAAACACCTTGCGAATCCCATAATTGCCAGGTGCGGGGCAACAGCCAATGGACACACAGCTGAGGCTCCAGTATGCAGAGGACTGAGGAGTCTATCCTACAGGTCAATGAACTCGCGATATATCCCTATCCCTGTCCATAACTTAATTCTCGGAGTCACTATTTCAAAACCGAGCTAGCTGAAGGCATAGGAAACATCGTGACAGTTAGTTCGAACTCCAAACTATTTTTCTTACATGATTAGTTTTACATCTGGAACCGTAGTCAAATATAGCATAGTTTTTTTTAAACATAATTTCAATCCCACATGGGAAAATAAAGTTACAATAGAAACGTGCAAATTTAAGAAAGAAATTCGTTAAGTAGTCCTTTATGTAATGTTTATGTCTGATCATAAATTTTCATCACGAATATTTGTGAGAAAAATCGAAGATGGAATGGACACTGCACCCTTAAAGGGGGTGTCCAGAAGAGGAAGGAGATGGCGTGCGAGGGCGCCCAGCTGTGACGGAACTGGGTCACCCGGACAATCAGGGACTGTCATCAGAGGCCTGCCTCCTGCCTCCTGCCTCCTGGCTCCTCACACGCACTTGCTAACCCTCCGGCACACCTTGGGGCGTATCGACCAGCACTCCCACAGCTCCTGCAGGAATATCCTCCAACTTCCTTATACCGGCCGAGCAACTTCCCAAGCCGTCAAATAATTCCGTCGCAGAATATACAGGTTGTTGCAAAATCGTTCTGGGGGAAATTCCTCACGTCTGGAGGATGAAAAAATGTGACATGAACATAGGTCCTCTAACGCTTCGTTTCTTTACTACAGCCTGTAATACACGATGTACAGCGTATGCCGCGCGCCCGCGGGCTGGATCATGTTACTGTGGAATGTCATTGCAGCGTTCGTTTGCATGATACACGGGGCACCTCACGCTACACTACACCTAGAACAGTAGGAACTGCACAGGAATTAGTTACACATGTGTGAAAGCTTATCGTTGGCACTAGAGGAAATGTTCAAAATGCCCCCCCCCCCCCATACACACTAGCACATGCAACAACCCATCGTTGCGCGGACTTCTGGATGCAATGATGAATCCCTGAAAAACCCATGATTGTTTTGCAACCCGCCACAATATGGTTATGGAGGGTACCCTCATCGTCCATTGTGATTGCGTACACACGTGCATTTAAAGTCTAGTGGAGTCAAATCAGGGCACATCAGCGGCTGGTGTGGGGCTGCCAATTACAGCTATGATGGAATTCCGCAGTAACACGATCCAGCCCGAGGGGCCATACACTGTGCGTTATGTATTACGGGCTGTAGTGTAGAAAGTAAGCGTTTGCGGACCTGTGTTCATATAACATTTTTTCATCCCCCAGATGTGAAGAATTTTCACCAGAAGTATCGATATGAAATTTTGGAAGAAAATTCCGCATATTGTCCATTCATGGATACCTCCAATTTTTCTGGAGTCCTGCTTTAGTTCTACTTCCAGAATAATCCTCCACCTCATGTAAGGAATACTTGACTACATCTAGGTAGGCCGGCAGGTAGAGCTTAACATCTCGTTGCCAGCGAGCTCACTAGAAACGGAGCAAGTTGTCCAGAGAAGTAGGAACAGGGCAGGAATCAGACATGGCCTGGAGCAAGGAATCATCCCAGTATTCAACTGGAGTGAGTTCGGAAAATCACACGACGAACAGAAATCAGGATTGACCGGACCGGGAGTCGAACCCAGATCCTCCCGGAAGTAAGTCATAGTGCCACCTCACTCGGGTACTACGTCTAGAGAATTATACCAAAAGTACAACGTACCGTATTCGTGCGCACTCAGTGTAATAATATTTTGCATTCGTACTATCTCTTACAAGGCATTACCAACACACATATTTTCTCACTTTTTTTAGTCATATTAATTATAAATAAAATATAATAATTTATAGGTAGTGTATAAATAAAAATTCAATGTAAACAAGAAAAGAACTTTATTGTTTAAATAAGTATACAATGCTTGTGACACACAACGTATTGACGAAATTACAAAATACGCGGTGAATGGGTTGATTTTTCAAAGGTTTGATTTTAAAAGTGT
Source organism: Dryococelus australis (assembly GCA_029891345.1). NCBI lineage: Eukaryota > Metazoa > Arthropoda > Insecta > Phasmatodea > Phasmatidae > Dryococelus > Dryococelus australis. The sequence goes on from CM056993.1 coordinate 8,795,412, forward strand.
GAAGAAACCACGAACACACTTTATAGTATTCACGGTAAAGTGAGCACTTTTGAAAGCCGTGTAATTTGGAATTATAGTCAATAAATGTATTTTATTTTATCCTTAGGCGTTAACTTCCGAGTGCGGTGGAATATACACACTGTGTTTATTTCTTACATGTCAATATTTATTTAAAGTGTTGTTAAAGGATACGAAATGCGTGAAAGGAAAAATTAACTAGGGCTTCAGAAATACTCACTTTGCCATGAACAGCGAACAGTTAAGAATGCACAGAACAGAACAGAACAAATTAAAATGGTGCCAGTGCCCAGCCGAAGGCCATAACTGGTCTCAGTTACTTGAATTTATTTATTTTTATATTTTTTTTTAATAATCGAAACATAAAATTTGTCGCGTTATAACATTTAAAAACAAGTAAAATTTTAAAACAGAGACTTAAAATTATTTTGTTAAAGTTTAAAAGAAAAAGTTACGTTATAATTTCAAAGATGTCAAAAGTTATCATTCCCCTTGCCTCCATCCTTGAACCCTCACCCCGCCATCCTCTCCGGAGACAGAGGGGCCGACGGTGGTTGTCGTGAGGTGTCCGTCGTGTGTTTGATGTTTGTGTTTGTGCCAGTGCAATGTTGTTTGTGTAGGTGTTGTATAGTGTAGGTGTTGTTTCTTCAGTTTATTTGTTCTTGTGTGTATGTGTATTTGTCGATGCCTGTATGGGTAGTTCGACATAAATATAGTAAAAATTATTGTTTGTATTGATACGTGATGTATTATTTGTGAAGGCTCAAGAGGAACTTTTAGTAATTTAGTTTCGAAAATCATACTAATACTAGTTGTTATTCATACCCTATCTACTATCTAGATTAATATGTTTTCTTTGATTAGTGATTACATTTCAATAAGGGAAATATTACCAGAAACCACTGCCAGGTGAACATTACTACAGGAATAGCTAGGTTAACAATTTTGAAGGATTACTACGGTGGACTTGGAAATTTGTGGTGGGGGAGGGGGGGTTGACCCTTATCAGGGAAGGCGGCGATTCACCTGGGTGATTGGTCTAATTATTTTTAAAAAATATTTTGTTTGTTATTTAAATTTTGGGCAAAAATCCTTAAGTTTTTATACTAGTTATATAAAGGCTAAATACGATATATCCTCCGTTTCTGTCATAAAGATAAGAATGCACAGGTCAGGTCGATAGTAGAGTCGAGCTCCAGCAGGACACGTCACAAGGATGACGTCAATGACGAACAGAATGTTGGATCGCCGCCGTTCAACAATCAGCTGCTGGTAATTCGCTTGTCAGCCCAGCCAATAAAGGATCTTTGGAAGACTGCAATAGGCGACAATCAGACACAGAACCTCGCGCAGCAGCCAATCACCGGATCGAAGGAACTGCCACGCTGTTTCGTCCCTCTGTACTTATCTACTCTGTGATTTGGTTCTCTTGAAACGCCATCTTGGATTTTTTTTTTTCACGTGAATACGTCTTTAAATTTGCAACCATAGTGGGAGGCAATCCAGAAAATCCGATGATAACAAAATCGGGGGATACAATTTGGCATTGCAGCTCCGAAGCTATCGTCTACATTCAAAATTAAATTACACCACTCGATTATCAAAGGATCAAAGAATATGTTACGTTGAGTGAGGACTGCGAAGCGTCGCATGTCAGGGGAGGGAGTAGGACGGGGGTGGGGGCGCCACAATTTCGAGTTCGTTTCGCCGCGTCTCATAACTTCCGCGTAGTATAACTTTTGACTAGGAGAAGCTACGACGCTCGTTTGAGTTTCAATCGACAGCTCTCGTCAAGGTTAATCGATTGCGTGTATAAAAATATTTGTGTGGCGTGTTCATGGTGAAATTGTAAGGTTTCAATGCAGAAAATTTAAGGAAACTTAACACAATGTCGGCCTATACTCGTCAAAAAGACAAGTCGAAATACAGAAATCGTATACGGTTGGAAAGAGCATCTGAAAAGCAATCAAGTGATACCCATAAAACCCCATACGATCGAGTGAAGCGGTGCCGGGAACGTAAAATAAACATCAAGGCGTCCGAGCGCGTCAACGTAGACGTATTCATGTAAAACAAACGGCATTGTCCCCAACACAGCCACACTCCATTTTTTTCTCCGAATTGTGGCTGTAGAAACTTAGTTTTACATTTTGTGGACCTGGCACAGGCACAGTTGCTTACAATTCCATATATTTATGCAAGGATTTTCTCTCTGGCATCACCTCTGTAGTCATTCGAATAAAATAATAATTGTTTTTTTTCTCAGTGTTCTGTCAGAAAGTAAGAAAGAGTCAAGTTGCAACAAATTAAACTAGTTTGGGAAGCTATTATCTGTGCTCTCTCGACCCAAACGTTTTGATTAAACTTCTGATACACTGCTAAACGCAAGATGGAGGGGTGTTGGTGCCGAAGAGAGTAAAGTAAGATGTAGATGAATAAGCGGTGGAATGCAAGGGGGGTAGGGGGAGACGGGAATGCCCCCAAGATAGCCAGCCGGTCAGTGGCAACGTCGGTCATGTTTCACACATTCGAACTTCTCTGTATCCACGCCAGGAATCGAACCTGGTTCACCTTAGTGGGAGGCGAGCAGACTTGACTACTAGACCGACTCGCTCCCGCTATACAACTCAAAACTTCACTGACATACGTATTGTTACACTCTCTTAAGGGGAGAGTATAATTACTTAAAGGCCTAAGGGGTGACATACTCAGAGAGACTCAGCAGTTACCACAAAATTAATATTTTACTAAATATCTTTAACATCAATGCAATAAGATACAGTTGACATTAGATATATCACGTCAGTTGCTCGACATTAATTAAGATCTCAAAGTGCATTGACGGCTTGAAGCTCTAACTGAGATGAATAGCATCCTTCTGAGTTTTAAGGTGCAAAGACTATACTTTAACTTGTCACACGCTTACTACTGATGAGCCCCGTCTCACTCTTATGTGAATGTGACTTACCACAGGTTATGCAGCTCTCGCTTGTCAAACACGCGGAGCACCGCGTAGTCTCCGTCGTGGACCCGGCCGGCTGGCGTCACGGCGCCCTGGTGACGTCTCGCATCTCACCTTGTGACGTCGCCCCTTTTATACATGCCCCGCTGGCTTCCTTTCGCGTTCCAACCTTCCGTGGTTATTGTTATAGGCTGTTCACTGTAAAATGAGCACTTTTGAAAGCCCTGCTGAAGATCTGCTTGTACACACGTTATGTGTGCTTCCGCCTTGTGTAACTTTAACATCACCACTGGCCTCATCACTTTATTCATGTGTCAGTCAATTAAAACTGTAAAATTATTAGAAAAGTAAACATCGTAGAAGTCTGCTAATCTTAGCGCTTCGATGCATTGAAAAAAAAAAAAAAACAGAAGGCGAGAGAAATAATTTTAGTTTTCACAGATATTTACCCAGCACTTTTTATTCGACGTTAATATAGGGAACTATTTTCCCCTCCATAATTACCAACTTTTCTAGGCACATGTCCCTCATCGCGCCTGTTAAAATATATGCAGGCATGGGCAGTGACTTTTTTTCTAAGGTCGATTTAAAAAGTGTTCACTTTATCGTGAACAGCCTTTACCCAACCAAACACCACTTGTCGCCCTTGATTCCATGGTCTGGCACCCGAGGCTGCTTGTTGCGACTGCATGTAAGAGGTCTCTGTATGCATATGACATAGACAGAAATGTATTGTGTACTGTAGATGTAAACACTTACATCTTTTATTTTGCTTATTTGTACTGTTTTATTATGCCGTTTTGTTGACCTAATTTCTCACTTTACTAATAAGTAACTCTCTCTCTCTCTCTCTCTCTCTCTCTCTCTATATATATATATATATATATATTTTATATATAAAGTACTTTAAATTCGAGATTTGAACGATTTCTTTTTATGTTTGTGAAATATCGGAAAGTGAGTAGAATTGAATTACAAGTCTCCGAAGATTAGTTTATGTCAACGGCATCATCAAATTAAGAGTAAATCCTCATTAGTACCTGCCACCCTAATGAAAATAACAGGGGCGGCCACTCTGTTGTTGGAGACAGCTTATTTGCTGTCAGGATTTGTGTAAGTCTGATTAGGGTTTATGGCGCTGTACGCACTAATTAACAACAGAAACTTCCGTTAATAACTTCCCAGGACACGCCGTTTTCGTGCAATAATTCCTGCAGAGAATCACCATGGACTAAAGATGAGGTAGACCGCTTGTTCGTCTTCTGCGCATGTACCCAACATTGACCTACCTCAATCCTACACAACTATCAAAGTCACATGGTCAACAGTGATGAACGTGTTTGCATACATCTTAGTTGTCAACAGACAACAACTTTTATATGAATAAGATACATTCGCCAAGTTGGATTTGATCTAACTGCATTCCAAAATGGTTACAGGAAGTATACAAATATCTCAAAGCACTTGTTTATTAAACAGTGTTATAACCTCAAAATCCAATCCACGCCGTCTTCGCTAGACGTGTAGGCAGGAAAATAGTTCAAGGTTGGGACCCGGAGACTGATTGTGCGCAGCCAGCGAGATCGCTCTACCTCATATCTAGGCTATGAGAATCACTCGCCGTCTGCTGACAGAAGCAAACAAGTAGCTTTGGTAAAGGCCGTTCACGGTAAAGTGAGCACTTATTGAAGCTGTTTCACCAGACATAATAACCAATAAATACCTGTCATTGTGGCCTCGGACTTTTGGTTTTGAGTATGTTGAATGTATACACTGTGTTTATTACTCACATGGCACGGTTTGCATTAACAAGTGGTGGAAGGATATAAATAGGTCGAAGGAAAAAAGTAACTGGGGCTTCAAAAGTGCTCACTTTATAGTGAATGGCCTATACGATAAGCTTATTAATGCATGAAACATGTTGTTTATAGTACGTGTTGAGAACGTTCTTCGTCATCGAACGTGATGTCGGCACAGAAGGCGGACTCTTGCAGTTGGCGCGGGCGCGTGTTACATGCGCGGTCCTGGAGCTGTGGTAGAGTTAGGGCCTGTCTACATTAGGGGCTATCCCAATCTGTGTCGTAAGACAAGGGCGCGCTGATTGGTGGACGTGAGCCTCTGACATCACGGCGATGTCCCAAGTTAACCTGTGTTGAAGCACTCGGAAAACTGAACTTTTGTCCCAAGTTGTGTCCTGAGCTGATAGGAAAAGAACAAGACTTTAAATACTTTGGCGCGAATTCGTGGACTGTTTACGTTATTAATGTAAACAATGGATGTGCAAGGTGGACTTTCTCAAAACTAAGCTTATGAAATGGTAATATATAATTAGGGATGTCTTCATTCTGTCTGGACAATTTTATTTGAAGGCTAAAACTTTTAGAACAGAAGTTTAAAAATAAACATTTGGGTGTCAATTGTCGAACTTATTTAAAATAAAACCGTTAAGGCGTTTGTTGTAAATAAATATTCAAACCAACCATTTCGTAAATTATAATAAACGATAATACAGCAACTGTAAAACATCACTACTGTAACAACAAATAATGTACCGACTTTACTGCGACCTGGTGTCAGATTCTGGAAACTCACTTCGGACAAGGCATTTGTAGACACAGGAACGGCCGAATGTAGACACAACCTTACCCCCCCCCCTTCCTCCCTCCTGCTAGAGGAGACGACGTCTTGGGAGGATGATAAACAGTTTTAAGCTGGAATCACAGTAACTCGACGAGCACGACACAATACACCGACATGACGTCAGGGCTCGACGGATTATCACATTATATTTTGTTCAGTGTTCACACGATACCACGACGAAATTTACTCTACAAGTGTGTTAGTTGGTTGTTGGAAATTCCTAAAACGGCAAGTTATCCTATTAATAAAATATTAATTTCTAAAACTCATGAAAAACCAATAAGTATTTAGCTTTTTACGATATTTGAATCTATAAGAGAAAACAAATGTATTTAAAAACCAACCGGAACGTCATTTTGGTGGCAAGTTAATTTATTATTAACTACAGTAGCGAAATAAGCAAGAAATTTTGTTTTATAATGTTTTTTTTTTTTTTTTTTTTTGCGTGCTTCAACGAACCCGACACGACGGAGGGTAGAAATATACCCTGTTTCCGGGCTGTCGGGGCCGCAGTTTTGTTTGCGCTGACATCACAGTGACTTTGCTTTCCATTGGCTGCTACTCAAATTTCGTCGCGTCTGGGATGTCGTGTCGGATTCGTCGGGGTGTTGAGCTTTACAGTCATCTCCTTCCTCGGCACAGCCCGACGCGTATAGTAGATTCTGGACCAGAGCAGACGACACTATAAATATCTCCGCAGCCGCAGATCTGGCAGTCTTTGTGCTAGGAATCTGGCTGAAGTGCGGCGATCTGGCAGTCTTTGTGCTAGGAATCTGGCTGAAGTGCGGCGATCCGGAACAGTTCGGTGCAGTGAGGGACGTCAGTGGAGAGAATAGACGATGGCGGAAAGTATGGGACGATGGTATACGAATGTTGGTGCTGTGTGCACGCACAAGAGGGCGCGGTACCCAGTGATCATATGGCTACTGTGAAAGGAGGCTTTCGGGGCACTCTAAGACATTCCGGACCGATGGAATATAATCTGTAATTTAATTTCATAGGTTTAGATACACTGTCTAATGGGGCTGATTGTATTTCTTTGATTGCATTAATTTATTTAAGAGGATTATAAATTATAATGATTAAACGGATTAACTGTAAATACCAAGTGATAGCTGTTTATTGCAAGATATTAAGTCGAGAGTATTTAGCTTTGTGTGCCTTTTTCACGAACACATTGCGTCCCGTGCAGTTTCAACAACACTTGTTCATTAGATCATAATGCCCAATAAACCCGTACCAAACGTTCATGACTCCTAACCTTTAAAAAGTTGTATGCCCACACCCCCCCCCCCCCCAACCCATCACTGTTGTTAACATTACGGTGGAAGATATTAAAAAGACTTTGCTGTTAGGTTGAAGGTCCCGATAACATAAAACAACATTCGGGTAATATATTTTAATTTTTATTTGTTTTCAATATTTCTAAAAAATAATAATAATCTTGTCTTTCAAGTACTTATGTCTCCCTAAATACTCAGTTAAAAGGTAGGAAGTATCCCATGTCCCATTTTAATTTAAATAAATATATATATATATATAGTGTGTGTTAGTCAAAATGTTGTTGTAATTCACCTCGTCAAACTGTACTTAGAACACTAAATTATTTAGTTGTTATCAATAAAAGGATGCGGCCACTAAATCATAAGTATTTTCGTAGAGATCACAACAAAACACAAAACTTGTTAGGATAAATTCCCTACAAAATACTTTTCTCGGTGTTAGGTATTCATTTATTTTTACGTTTTGACTTTATGTTGGCTGTTAGAAAGTTGTTTCTTATGGTACGTGACCTAACGGACCTGGTAAAATTGAAGTGAAGTACCCCTGAATTCACAATTTCGAAAAATCTAAACTTACAGCCAAAGTCAAGCTGCCATTGTGCCAAGAACAAGTCAGATGTTAAAAAGCATATGTTTCTAGGCGATTTTCAATATTTACGTCAATCCAAATTAATGTCAGACGTGTCTTGCCAATAAATATATAAATGGTAATGAAATTTCACGTAAAAATACAGGACACATGTTGGCGGATGTGAATGAACAAAAAAATTATAAAAATGAGATTTTTTTTTTTAATCAACAAAATATTTACATCAATCAGTGTTTTATTTTAGGGATATGAAATTAAAATACTTTGCTGGGGATGTACAATGATTTTCACGAAGACCGAATGGTATATTTTCCACTTTTTATACTTAACGTTTGTGCTGTATGTTGTTGACTTCGTGGAATGAATGAAAACGCGAAGCAACAAACTGAAGTTTTTAATTATTGTGCAAACGCCTTTAGTCTGCGGAGGTATAACTTCAGCTATGCAGCAGTGACGTTGTATGGCTCGCACAACGCGGGAACTACAGTCTGGAGGCAGTAGAGCTCGTCATTACTGCGGCTTTCATGCGTGGAGTGCACGTTGAAGAAACCAAATGAACTTGCCTTGGTTTTTCTTTGAACTTTTAAAACCACTTGATTCTTTACATCACCGAAAGCATATACATAATCAACCTGCAAATATTATGAAAACAGATATTTCCCCATATAAGTTATCAGCATAGTATCCTTACAGAAATAAGTATATAAAGGCTGTTCACGATAATGTGAGCGTTTGGAAATGAACCTTAGAATAAAGTCACTGGCCTTGCATGCATATATTTTAATGAGCGCACTGAGTGACGTGGGCCCAGTAAAGTTGGTAACGATGGAGAGGAAAGTAGTTCCATATCTTTACGTCGAATAAAAATTGTTACCTAACCATTTATGATACTTAAAATTATTTATTTCGCTTTTTTCTTTTAATTCATCGAGATGTAAACGTGTGCAGAGTTGTAAAGTATTTACTTTCTCTATAATTTCACAGTTTCATTTGACCGACGCATGAATAAAGAGATGAGGCCTACGGCAATGTTAATTTTACAAAAGGCGGAACAATACACAACTTGTTTACAAGTAGATCTTAAGCAGGGCTTTTAAAAGTGCTCATTTTAACGTGAACAGCTTATATAAACTTATACTTGAGAGTAACTAAAAAATAATTATAACATTAACACACGAAACACATTGTTTTTGTAGCTACTCTAGTTTCTGTGCATGCACGGGAACTACAGCCACGCCTCCACAGAACACAGTACCGAAATGTTCTTAGAATATTACCAGACAGAGAAACATTGCCTAGCATTATACAGACCTTTCTGCGACAGGTTGCGCGGGACAGTAAATTGGAGGCAACGGACTGCAGGTCTTCCCTTGATAATGACCCGCCACGGTGGCTTTGTATTCCCTTGAGCTATGAAATAACACTAGTCGTTACTAGAAAATACTTCTTTCGTCCCCCTCCCCCTTTTCCCAAGGCCAGTTTTCCGTCTATTATATCACAATTTTATTTATTAATCCCGATAATTCAGTACCTAAGAGCTCAAATAACGTGAATTTATATAACTGAAAGAATTTGTTTTATACTAAATTGCTAGTAAAGGCTGTTCACGATAAAGTGAGCACTATTGAAATGAACCTTAGAAAAAAGTTACTGCTCCTGCTTGCATATATTTTAACGGGCGTATAAGTGACATGCGTCCAGTAAAGTTGGTAATACGGAATGGAAAGTAGTTCCATATATTAGCGTGGAATAAAAATTTTTAGGTAACAGTTGGTGATAATTTAAATTATTTATTTAGTTTTATGTTGTTTTTTAATGCATTGAGCAGTAAAAATGAGTAGATTTGTAGAATATTTACTTTTCTAATAATTTGACAGTTACACTTGACCGACGCATGAATAAAGAGATGAGGCCCATGCCTATGTTAAGTTGAGATAAGGCGGGAGAATACGTAACGCACAAAAGTGCTCATTTTAGCGAGAACAGCCTATAACAGGAAAATTTCGCCCATTCATTTTAAGACAAGCTAGACTTCGGATACATGTGCATTTCTGTTATGTTTACAATTGGGTCGTGGTTTATTAGACACGCCCAGGTGAACTCTGAGCCAATGACTGACCAACATAAAAACAAGCACCGAATCCCCGTGCCACCTGCTCTGAAGTAGAACTGCCTACACGCTGGAGCAGCAGCCAATGGACAGCTGAGGTTCGAATAGGACGGTGGAGTCTAGCCTACACGCTGAAGCAGCAGCCAATGGACAGTTGAGGTTCGAATAGGGTGGTGGAGTCTACCCTACACGCTGGAGCAGCAGCCAATGGACAGCTGAGGTTCGAATAGGACGGTGGAGTCTAGAATACACGCTGGAGCAGCAGCCAATGGACAGTTGAGGTTCGAATAGGGTGGTGGAGTCTAACCTACATGCTGGAGCAGCAGCCAATGGACAGCTGAGGTTCGAATAGGACGGTGGAGTCTAGAATACACGCTGGAGCAGCAGCCAATGGACAGTTGAGGTTCGAATAGGGTGGTGGAGTCTACCCTACACGCTGGAGCAGCAGCCAATGGACAGCTGAGGTTCGAATAGGACGGTGGAGTCTAGAATACACGCTGGAGCAGCAACCAATGGACAGTTGAGGTTCGAATAGGGTGGTGGAGTCTAACCTACATGCTGGAGCAGCAGCCAATGGACAACTGAGGTTCGAATAGGACGGTGGAGTCTAGCCTACACGCTGGAGCAGCAGCCAATGGACAGCTGAGGTCCGAATAGGGTGGTGGAGTCTAGCCTACACGCTGGAGCAGCAGCCAATGGACAGTTGAGGTTCGAATAGGGCGGTGGAGTCTAGCCTACACGCTGGAGCAGCAGCCAATGGACAGTTGAGGTTCGAATAGGGTGGTGGAGTCTAGCCTACACGCTGGAGCAGCAGCCAATGGACAGTTGAGGTTCGAATAGGACTGTGGAGTCTAGAATACACGCTGGAGCAGCAGCCAATGGACAGTTGAGGTTCGAATAGGACGGTGGAGTCTAACCTACATGCTGGAGCAGCAGCCAATGGACAGTTGAGGTTCGAATAGGGTGGTGGAGTCTAGCCTACACGCTGGAGCAGCAGCCAATGGACAACTGAGGTTCGAATAGGACTGTGGAGTCTAGCCTACACGCTGGAGCAGCAGCCAATGGACAGCCGAGGTTCGAATATTGCGGTGGATTCTAGCCTACACGCTGGAGCAGCAGCCAATGGACAACTGAGGTTCGAATAGGACGGTGGAGTCTAGCCTACACGCTGAAGCAGCAGCCAATGGACAGCTGAGGTTCGAATAGGACGGTGGAGTCTAGAATACACGCTGGAGCAGCAACCAATGGACAGTTGAGGTTCGAATAGGGTGGTGGAGTCTAACCTACATGCTGGAGCAGCAGCCAATGGACAACTGAGGTTCGAATAGGACGGTGGAGTCTAGCCTACACGCTGGAGCAGCAGCCAATGGACAACTGAGGTCCGAATAGGGTGGTGGAGTCTAGCCTACACGCTGGAGCAGCAGCCAATGGACAGTTGAGGTTCGAATAGGGCGGTGGAGTCTAGCCTACACGCTGGAGCAGCAGCCAATGGACAGTTGAGGTTCGAATAGGGTGGTGGAGTCTAGCCTACACGCTGGAGCAGCAGCCAATGGACAACTGAGGTTCGAATAGGGCGTTGGAGTCTAGCCTACACGCTGGAGCAGCAGCCAATGGACAGCTGAGGTTCGAATATAACGGTGGAGTCTAGCCTACACGCTGGAGCAGCAGCCAATGGACAGTTGAGGTTTGAATAGGACGGTGGAGTCTAGCCTACAAATTTTCCTTTGCCTAAGAATTGCTAATTGTGTTCATGGTACATTATATTGTAACTACACAGTACCATGAGTAATATAACTCACACCAACCTATTTTAGTTGTTATTTACTAAGTTAGTTAACATTCATATCTATAATATGAGAATTGTAAGAACTGCTTAAACAATTTAATATACAGCAATCTGCTAATCTCACAGGATGTTACGTTCACCGGAGATAGGAGCATGTCTGCTAAGTTTCTGGAGAAACCCGGCGTAAAGAGCACCTTAAACTAAAAGCAACTGAAGAAATTTTATTCGTTTACGATCAATGGTCTTACTATCCGAATCTTGAGCATATGACTCGATTTTTCTTTGATCGCGGCCCATCCAAGACTCTTCCAAATCACTCAGTGTTCCACTTTTTCTATTATTTCTGACTTTCCTAACAAAATTGAAGCTACATGTTTAATTTTTCAGGTTGACACACTGTAGAATCGATTTTAGCAAATCGAAATTAGCAATAGAATAAGTTTTACAAACTTTTTTATCGTAATAATCACAGTTGTGACTTTTTCCGACCGCACATGAAATAATGAAATTACGGCTGACAGCATTGTCGCACACATCGATAAGTCCTAACATGAAGATATCATGTCACCTACGAGTGTCGGATTACTGCACCTGACTGACAGGAGAGTGTCTTACCACTGAGACTGTGATGTGTTATTACATATTACGTGTGATGTGTAATAAACCTTAGAAGATACGAAACTGTATTTTCTTTTACTCGTATTCTACAAGGACCAAACATGATCTGCACTGTCCCCACAAGTTCACTGACTATGTACCAGAAAGTGATTTTTATACTGCTGCAAAGATACTCCCACATACTTCAACCTGATTTGAAGAAATGATGTAAAAGTACAGATAAAACCTTTAAAAGCTGACTAAAGGATTAACCTGGTTGTATGATTTTTACTCCTTTGGCGAATTTCTTATTTTCTCTAAAACTTGAAGTCCAAATTTAACTTTCGTGCTATTTGCATAAATCATACGTACTTTCAATGACAGGTTATTGTGTAGGATATGGTTATTATAGGCTCTTCAAGGTTATTCAAGCACCTTTGAAGTCAACCTTTGAAAAAATCACTGCCCCTGTCTGCATACACATTAATGGGCAAACTTAGTGGTATGCGCCCAGTAATGTTGGTGACAATGGACGGAAAATAGTTCCATATTTCAACTTTAAATTAAACTTATTATGTAATCGTTTGTGAAGACCGAAACTATTTTATCTGCTTCCTGCTTTCCCTAGTGTGCATGTATAAGGGCAAGAATGAGTAAATTTGTAAAATATTTACGTTTCTAACAATTTCACAGTTTCACTTGGCCGACGTATGAATAAAGTGATCAGACCCACAACAGTGTTAATTTTACACAACGTTGAAGAATGCAGAACGTACATACATGTAGATCTTAAGCAGGACTTTCAGAAGTGCTCACCATGAACAGCCTTGATATTGCGCTATCGTGAATATAATTGTGTATATGTCTATACTGCGTGTGTAGTATGTGTTTGAATAGTGACACTGGTGTTCAGATAATACACTCAAAAGGTCGATAATCGAAATAAGACGTATTGGTGTGTGTTGCAGCCATGCTCGACCCAGCACGCTCTGCCTCCAGGAGAACGTGGCGCCGCCACTGCTGGACCGCAAGTCTTCCTCGGAGCCGGACCTCAACACGTCGTGCAAGGACCCGCACCAGCAGCTGTGGACGTCGTTCGGGTGTGGCTTCCCCCCCGGCGTGACAGTGGACGAACTCGCCATGTACCGCCGCCGACGTCCGCCCTGCCACCTGAGGCCGCGCGACAACCTGCACCTCCGCGACGGCACCCTCATGTTCTTCAAGTCCGAGTATCGCAAGAGGTACGTGACGCACCCTCTGGACGAGGTACCGCGTGGGTGTCGCCACCCGGACAGCCTCAGGGTGGAGGGCGACGTCTACCTGCGGCCCGAGTACCACGACGCCTTCGTCGACTTCCCGCGCGAGAGACCCTGCCCCAGAAAGCCGCCACAGCAGCTGGTGGTGGCGCGAGATCCCCTGGACGCCACCACCGTCAACCACTCCAGCTACGTCTTCCACAAGGACGCCCAGAGGGCGACGCCCCAGAGGCACCGCACGAGTCTGCGTTGCGAGGGAGAGCTGCTGGTCAAGCAGTCGGAGGTACACTCCAAGTACGTCCTGCTGGAGGGCGCGAGAAGGGCGGAGCTGGCCCGCAACAAGACCAGCCTCAGGATGGAAGGAGACATCGACACGACAACGGAGAAGCAAGAAAAGTACGTCGCCTTCCCGACTCCCAAGTACGTATGCTCTTCTAGGAATCACGCGGCATCCAACTTGAAGCTGGAAGGAAGCATGGAGCATCAGACGGAAGTCAGATCGAAATACATCGGGTACAGTTCTCCGGAAAGGTCCATCTCGAAGAGAAGACCCACGAGTCTCCAACTGGAAGGAGAAATGGAGAAAATGACTGAAAACCTCGAGAAGTACGTAACGTATCGCAACACTCAGAAAGCAGAGTTGCTGAGGAGACCTTCAAGTTTGCGGCTCGAGGGGGACTTCGATACATGTCCTGAATACCGCGACTTATTTATAGACTTCCCGAGAGCTCGCCCTGTCGTCAACAAACCAACAGACACGTTGAAACAGGAAGGTGACTTCGAAACGACGACCGAAAAGAGAGCGCAGTTTGTGAACTTTCTCCTGAACCACGGTGCTAAAACTCAAAAAATCAAAAGGCCCAACAACTTAAAAATGGAAGGGGAATGTTCCTTCCTGCCTGAGTATAGAGACTGCTTTATCTGTTTCCCTTGCGACAGGCCTCAGATCAGAAAGCAACAAGACAACATCAAGCAGGAAGGTAGCATGGAACTGTTTACTGAGAAACAGTCCAAGTATGTGGAATTTCCGCATGCATACAGAACAGACCTTCAAAAGGGAACAACGAATCTGAAGTTAGGTGATAACATAAACGAAAACATAGTTTATAACAAAGTTTCGTCTTCTAACATTAATCGTTCAGACGGAGTAAAGCCTTGTGTACAGTATGAACAAAGTGAAGGGAACAGTGTGGTGCTTACAGGAAATGAAGCATCAAAAAACCCGCCAATTACGACCCAACCTTTTGATAACTCCTCCGAAATACGCCCTGTGTATATCCCAAAATTTCATGATAAGCTCCCAAAGCGGCCGCAAGCGTTGGCACATTTTGGCAGACACACAGATTCCAATAAACCTCAGAAAAAGTACTTCCCACCAAGAACTGGACTAAAAGAGAGTGAGCGATTGTTGAGGGAGATGTTAGAGCGAGAGAAATGTGGTGTTGGGAGAAGAAAAAGGGACAATGAACGTTTGAGTGACATATCGAAAACGTCAATTATGCTACACGGCCGAAGCGTTCACCACGACGTATCTGAGTTTGCAGAACAACCTCCGAGTCCCTACAGAGCGTTTCAAGTACTCGACAGCAAGAAACTGGGGACAGGTGCGGACAAACTAGACAAGAGCGTCACTTTCGACATATCGGATTCCGACAAAAAGTGAGTATCACTGCCCTGACTTACGTAGGTAAGGTCTAGTAATTTATCTGCATGCACCAATTTATGGATTATCCTTGAAAGCACTCTGAACTTCGATGTAAGAGTCGCAGCCATTTTCCAAGTAATATTTTAGAATTTGCTTTCAAGAGGACGAGGTAATAATATGTCCTTCATTTTTTTGTGAGGATATGAGTTTGCCCTTTTAAAAAAGCAATTTTTAAGAGAAGTAAACTATTTTTTAAGTGCTGGATAAGTCTTCCACATCACTTTGTAAGAATAAGACCTTGAACATTAGTCAGAATACTGCCAAAATTAATAACATTGCCAAGAACGAGGTATAGTTTTTTCCAAAAGCACACTTTATATTGTCAATATTTGGATGTACTGCACAATCGCAGTATAGTAGCAACT
The DNA here is from genome assembly GCA_029891345.1 of Dryococelus australis. Classification (NCBI taxonomy): domain Eukaryota; kingdom Metazoa; phylum Arthropoda; class Insecta; order Phasmatodea; family Phasmatidae; genus Dryococelus; species Dryococelus australis. The sequence continues at coordinate 8,810,723 of CM056993.1, forward strand.
AAGGGAGTTCATATCGCCAGAGCTACTCTCGCATTACTATCACCGTGTAAACTGCACGATAGTTACTGTCACACCATCCCGATAGCACTATCGTGATATCAGCTCGAGCTAGATGGTTGATAGTAATTGTCGTGACAGAACATGCAACGATCGTGTAACTATCGTAGTGTAAGCCATGTAGCATCACTGTCGTGATAGTGCGGATCAATAAATTTGTACATGTTTTCACTGTGACATTAACACTGCAGAATAATTTCGATTCTGTTAATATCTGTCGCGGTTCTTACACTATGTGACGGTATGACAGGAAGTATATCATCGTATAGGCATGACACGGCAGTAGTGACAGCATAGTTACTGTCTTATAATAAACCACGGGAACAATATATGTTTACATGTCATTAATATTCTGTCACGATATTTAACTACACGAAACAGATATCAAACTATTGACAAAAGGATATAAATGTAGGGCCTATCAGTGTATTCACACAAGTGTTGTTGGAAATGCCCTTTTGAGGTTAACTATCTCAGCATGTGTGTAAACAGGACCTATCGCGGCAGCGACTTTCACACACTCTCGTGATAGTTGCTATCGCGACAGCTACTATCACTGCGTAAACGCGCCTTAAGATGAACTGATATTGTGACTGTGCACGAGGACCAGCATTTTCCAGTTTCTAGGAGCTGCTCACTGTGGCGGTTCTGGCGAAGGTGTCGAGCTCATGTGGTGAGTAGGACGCACCAGCGACTGTTCCGGCTCAACTCCTCATGTGGTGAGTAGGACGCACCAGCGACTGTTCCAGCTCAACTCCTCATGTGGTGAGTAGGACGCACCAGCGACTGTTCCAGCTCAAGTCCTCACGTGGTGAGTAGGACACACCAGCGACTGTTCCAGCTCAACTCCTCATGTGGTGAGTAGGACGCACCAGCGACTGTTCCAGCTCAACTCCTCATGTGGTGAGTAGGACGCACCAGCGACTGTTCCAGCTCAACTCCTCAGGTGGTGAGTAGGAAGCACCAGCGACTGTTCCAGCTCAACTCCTCATGTGGTGAGTAGGACACACCAGCGACTGTTCCAGCTCAACTCCTCATGTGGTGAGTAGGACGCACCAGCGACTGTTCCAGCTCAACTCCTCATGTGGTGAGTAGGAAGCACCAGCGACTGTTCCAGCTCAACTCCTCAAATAAATAAAACATTTCTGAGCGCCTGTTCGAAAATACTGTTACCAATTTTCTAAGCCTCTGGGCATTATCAGATTATTCATATGCGGTGTTATCCTTATCACATTGTGTTTATGTATACAGCGTGTTTAAGAAACATGTGTACAAACTCGGACACGTGATTCATGACCGGAAAAGAAGAAGATTGATATAGGACACCCATGGTCCGTCTCAAATAATGGCTGTAGAAGTCTCAAAAGCCAGAGGGCGACAAGCATATTACATGGGATATTATGTAAAGTGCTTTCGTTAGAGGAACACATATTGGTATACGAATTAATCAAACCAATATCTTGGATAAAATGAAGGTATGAACCATGGTACACCCCCATCATGTAAATAATATAGAATGGTGCCCTTTGATTATGTCCGTGAGATTAAAATGATTGTGGATACAATGGGATAAAGCAGGACGACGTAAGTAGCAAATAAGGTCCCCTAGTTGCAGCTCTCGAGGACCCACCATTTCTGGTTAAATCGCAAAATAAGGGTACAGTGGTAGCAATGGCATGGCCTAGTGAGTCGGCAACCCTCCCTGCACCCGGAGGAATTTAGCGGGGAGTCCCCGCCGAATGCGTGAAGAGAGAGTGGTGGCACTTAACAGCGAGGTCTTGAGACCGAATGAGGGTGATTGAGATGAGTATGGAGCATTGCCGGAATGAAAGGGCGTGGCAAATGGGAGGTCCCCGAGAAAACCCGCCGACCAGCGGCACCATCCGGCAAGACATGTAACAATGTGCAACGTACCACCAACATGTGTTCAAGCCTGGTGCAGTACGTGTGGCCTACTCACCAGGCCATGGCCTTGCTACCACTGTACCCTTAGTTTGCAGTTTACACGGAAACGGTGGATCCTAGTGAGTTGCAGCTAATTACGACGTCCTGCTTCATCCAATGGTATCCACAATCACTTCAACCTAACAGTGTAAAGGTTGCATGCAATCAGAGGGTGCGAACTGCTATTATTTACATGATGAGGATGTATACGACGGACCATACCTTCGTTTTATCCAAGATATTGGTTTAATTAATTCGTATACCAATTTGTGTTCCTCTAACACAAGTACTTTGCTTAATATTTCACGTAATATGCTTGTCGCGCTTCGGCTTTAGGGGCTTCTACAGACCTTATTCTTTGAGATGGACCATGGGTGTCCTGTATCAGTCTTCCTCTTTCCTCTCACGAATCATGTACCCGAGTTTGTACACATGTTTTTTAAACATGCTGTATATCTTCATAACTTTCCAATAAGATTTAATATGAAAATTCAAACATTGTTACAGCATGCAGAAGTACTTTGCAGAGTTCCTGATACCAGACTGAACTGATTTAAGTCTGTATGTTATCATGCGTGACTAAAAACAATAAATAATGAGATAATCATTATTATGGTTAAATATGCAACTAAAACACTTTGGGAGAAATATCATATATATATATATATATATATATATATATATATATATATATATATATATATATATATATATATATATATATATATATATATATATATATGAATGTGTGTATGTGTGCGCGCCCCAAGCCGTGGCAGCCCTCGTTTCCAAATAGTGTATCTGAAAATTAGGCTACGGTAAAATAAAAATAAATTAAAGATTGAAAGGATACTAGCTCCTTTAGGGATTTAGGTTTTAACCAAACAAAAGAGCTAATAATAATTTAATGTATTTATAAACAATCCAGGAAATGCTATTCCAAAACTTAATTTCTTGAGATTAATTTTGATCTGCTGTTCATGTAAAATGAGCACTTTTGAAAGCCCTGCTTAAGATCTATTTTTATACACGTTGTGTGTTCTTCCGCCTTGCGTAAAAATAACATTGCCGTGGGCCCCAATTCTTTCTTAATGAGGCGGTCAAATGAAACTGAAAAATTATTAGAAAAGTAAGTATTTTTAATATCTACTTATTTTTACACATTAGCGTATTAAAGAAAACAGAAAGCAATAGTAATAATTTAAGTTATCCCAAATAGTTAACCAACACTTTTTATTCGATGTAAAGATGTGGAACTGCTTTTCCCTACATCGTTACCAACATTACTGGGCGCATGTCACTTAATTCGGTCTTCAAAATATATGCAGGTAGGAGCAGTGACTTTTTTCTAAGGTTGATTTCAAAAGTGCTCACTTTATCGCGAACAGCCTTTATCACTCGGTGGTTACAGCTAATATTTACATAATCTTCCATCACCTAACAGAAATTATTACAGCAAAATAGTTAAAATCAGTCTGTATGAACAGTTTATTGCCACCTATTGAATGCCATTTAAAAATGAAATATTTATTATCAGTTCCATTATTTGTGATCGAGTTCGTATCACTCGTCTATTCATTGCCGCCAGATATCAGTAGTATTTCCTCCACGGAGCACCCCGGGAGCTGCTGTACACAGGACCACTCGACTGGTCAGTACCTCGCCATGCGCATTGCTCTCGCTCGTAGCCACACACACACATACACACATACACGCTTACACACACACGCTGTTCAAATGTTCCGTACATTTACGGGAATTGTTACGAAAATGCACAGTAAATATACGGAAACGCTATGACGAAAAACGGAGCTAAGAGCAGCGTAAATACGAAGTACGGACAAAATCTCCGCATTTCCTATTAACTTCGGGTTTCGGGCACGAACAATGCCGAGTCTACACGAAACATTCTTCTCCACTGTAACCAGAAAAATATCGTTTCTGCGGCAGTTAAGGATAACCATATCACTAATACCTGTTCTATCAAACATTAAAAAGTATTCGCAGGCGTATGTAACACTTAGCAACACTTAAAATACACTAACTTTAACATAAAGTAAAAGAGTGTTGCTTGTGTTACTAATATAGAAATTCAAAAGTTATACCAGGTTCACGTGTGGGCATTGCAGCTGAGTGGTTAGGGTCGTGAACTTACCATTTTTTGACTCGGGTTCAAATCTTTAAGTATAAAAATTTTTAACTTTTTAAAATATATTTTTATACATAGTAGAAACCCACATATTGAAAGAAATATGTGTATATATATATATATATGTATATATATATATATATGTATATATATGTATATGTGTATATATATATATGTATATATATATATACACATATACATAAAGAATTATATAAACTACAAGTACAGAAAACTAACTAGGGAATTAATGGGGAAGTTCCGTGGATTTTACTGAAAGCCCGTTTTTGAAAATCAATGTGTCCGTAATTTTACGGAGAGTTTACGGACACCTCTGGATAAATTTTTACCAGCACTTTTCTGTAAAATGAAGGAATTTTTTTTAACAGTACACACACACTCTCTCTCTCTCTCTCTCTTTCTCTCTCTCTCTCTCTCTCTCTCTCTCTAGTCCGTCGCTCTCGCTCACACCCTCCTTCACAGCGACTCCTTCGCTCTGATGCCACATTCTTCACTAAATACAACCTCCCGCACTCTGCCAGATGGCTATCGCCCACTGCCGACCTTTCTTTTTTGTCTGCCTAGGGCCCAGATCCTGGCTCATTTAAAGTCAGGCTAATGGAAACCATAACAAGCTATTGTGGACTACTGAGCCCCTGAGCTGCACCTCCTGCCTATTGACCTAATCTATTACCTGCGGGGTTTTTAAATATGGTTGCCTAATTTTGCATTTATTTTAGTGAAATGTGAGTAGTTGGAGCTATTTTTGGGTATGTTCAAGTTGTCTTGAATGCTAGATAACTTGCCTCATACAAACATGCACTCTCATGCTTGGCTAACAAGAAATCTCCTTTTTTTATTTTACTTTTTTAAATTTTTTTTTTTTTTTTCTCTTGTATGTGTACTTGAGCCCCTGTGTCTAATTTGGAAGTATCTTTAGTTTCAATGCTAGTTTAACTGTATGCCTACCTAGGTAAAGTATGTGCCTAGATGGGGCTTCCCTACTGACTTATGCCACCGACCCTTCAGATGCAACTGAATTTATAGGCCAGATCTCGCTGTCAATACACAACCAACTTCCCTGCCCAACATTAAACTGGTTTTCTGGCAATACGTCTTACAAATACCGGCGTCAATTGGACGTGAGGTTGGCACACTGTTTAGTAAACAAGTACTCTGAAGTTTCTTCTCTATATTGACTGTAACCAATTCGGAATGCAGTTAGATTAGATTCATAATGTCGAAAGTATTTTATTCATATAAAAATGCTTATATTATTTTTGAAAATCAAGATATGAACAAACACGTTCATCATTGTTGACCATGTGACTTTGACAGTTGATTTCCTTTGTGGTAGGTCAATGTTGGGTACAGCTGCAGAAGACTAATAGGAGTTCTACATCATCTCTTATGCCCGATTGCACCAATATATTTCTCGATCCGAGATCGAATGATCCTAGTACCGAATCAGATCCCAGTTTGATCTTGGTTCTAATGTAAAAATGTTGCATTAAACGAAATTTCATGAATCTGGATCTCCGATTCGTCGATCTTGGTTTCAAAGTGAGAGATCGAGATTAAGTATGAGACTATTTTTGCTGTTGGTTCGTAATATATGACGTCATGGAAGTAGACGTATTTTTCACTATATATATATATAAATAGATGTGCGATGTTTTATTTGTTTTAAGTGAATTATTGTTGTACGAATTTTACTAAATAATATTCAAGTGCATGTAATGTTGTTTTAATTTCCCAAGAAAACAATCGAATGGAGTTCTATCTGTTGGCGTATTTTCAAACAACTTCTGTCGACGATGGCTGCTGATCTCGAATCCAGATTTCTGACCACCGATTCCGGCGGTTCTAAATGAACTTCATCTCGATCTCCAGTCCAGCTCTGAACTCGAACAGTGCAACAGTTTTCTGTGTCGATCTTAGATCCGATCTCGGATCGAGTTTCGAACCACGATGGTGCAAACCGGGCATCAGTCTATGCATCTCATGATCAGCAGAGAACGACCAATAGCCTCACTCGTTTCGCGCGGAACTCTCGTGGAAATGGAACGTGCTGTAAATCCTGCTTCGCTTCCCGTGTGGCGCGAGATACTCTCGGGTGAGATTCAGCGTGACAGCTCCACGTTGTACGGGTTCGCACACTCCTCGCGCGGTGTGAAAGCTGCTTTACAGGTGTGTGTTGTTGCAGGTCGAGCGAGATAGACAGCGAGGAGGGCCACCGGTCCAACTCGCCCATGTTCCGCCTGCTGGTGCAGGCTCCCAGCCTCCCAGAGGAGTCTCAGGAGATCCGGATGACGCGCGAGCCACAACTTCACCCCTCGCCAGTCACCAGTAAGTACTGCTGCAGTCACACACAGGGATATACAGTACTTATCTACTTACATAAGGGAGTCGCAAGTGGGAATTGTGTCGAACGATGCGGGTTTTCTCGGGGTTCTCCCGTTTCCCCCGGCCTCTTCATTCCGGCACTGCTTCGTATTCACTTCAATCACCCTCCTAGGCTCTGAATACCTCGATGTTAAGGGAGGGCATCACAGCAAGCCTAGAGCTGTACTTATGCCGGAATCGCACAGCCCCGACAAGCACGGCACGACCGCCCCGACACTACACTTAAAACTAAACAGCCAATGAAATACGCGATAGATCTGACGTAAGCCCGACAATTGTGTCATCCGACCAGCACTTTTGGATTACAAATAATTTCTATACTTCGTCGTGTCTTGCGGCACGACGCACAGAGTGTATAACCCTTTAAATTAAATTGTGTGATAAGCTTTCTCTACAATGGGAAGTACGTAGCTTAAAAGAAAATCAAATTATGAAAATTATTGTATTTAACTCTTAAAAATAATAATCCTACCATTGTATGCATTAGCTATAAAACTTTGTCACAGTCATGGATTCCAAATTTCCCATCTGCCCACCGCCTCTAAATTGATCCGAAAAATTCTACTCGTCGTGTCGCGTCAGTAAACTGTCGGGCTGTAAATTCGAGCAGTCACATTGAAAATGATCGTGGTTGCGGTTTTTGTCGTGTTTTGCTGTGCTTGTCGGGGCTAGGTGATTGCTGCTTTACAACCATTCGTCGCACCCGACAGCAACCCGTCCGTCAGTAAGTCACCCGTCTGTGTTTTCGTCCGTCAGTTGAAAGCGATTCACAACAATCCGTCGTCCGTCAATACTCCTGTACGGCAAAATATCAGTGTGACAACTTAGCATCGTGATCTTTCTTTAGCTGTGGGTATATTTTGGTTTGAAATGCGTTTTCAAGAGGGAAACATTTTGGGGAAATAATATTTTTTTTCGGGATAAGAATTTATACCGAAATATTGTTAACATTTTAAATTCCTGCATTTACTACCAGAGTTAAAATAAACACATATCCACTGCTTTGCAATTTTATTCCAAAGTGCGTATTCGTGTACGGAATACCGTCAGAGGGCGGTGGCCCATCCGTCCGTCCGTCAAAAGTTGAAGTTTGAGAAATATTTGACGGATAGAAAAATAGAAGTTGCCCTGCGATTGGTCGAAGATCACGTGACCGCTGGACGGACGGGCGACTGACGGCTGCGACGGATGTTCGCGAGTCCGGCTTAATTCATCTGCGACTGTGCGTGCACGCACCACACATGGGTGTAAAAAGGCAGTAATGATATCAGTCCAAGACCCCAGTCTACGGTGTCAAGCGGTTAAGTCGCTTAGAGTCATCAGCTGACAGCTTCTCTGTGCGTGCACCTCCAGTATGCTTGCTAGAAGTGTGGGCAGGGCGCTTGTTCTCGAACTATTACTCGGGATTTTCCGCGCTGATGATGGAGGGCAAAGCGACAAATTTTGTTGTTATAGGCTGTTCACGGTAAAGTGAGCACTTTTAAGGCCCTTCTAAATGGCTTTCGCCGCTAATAAATATCTTTTGTGGCTGCTTCGGACGTTGAATTTTGGGGTTTGGTGAAATGTATAGGTTGTGTTTAGTAGTAATGTGGCAGTGTTTACATTAATAAATGGTGAAAATAGAGAAATTTACTCATAGCAAAACATTAGTAGGGCCTTAAGAAATGCTCATTTTAACGTGAACAGCCTATAATAACGGAACGTTGGCCCTATTAGGATGGAATCGAGATTCGTGCAGAATGCTTATATTTAAAGCCCTTTCAAAAAAGGTCCGAAATTGGCGTTTTTAATGTTTTCTTTTTGGTAGAATTTTCAATGAATTTTTAGTGATTTGATTTTTACTGATGGAACAAGTAAACAAAAAAATACTTTCGAAGATGTGAGTTTCGTCTTCCGAGATACAATTTTACGAGGCAACGTTAACGTTCATTCTTTCATTCCGTTTTCACGTAGTTATCACAGCTCTCTGTTTGAAGGTTTAAACTGCATCAAAAGTGGTGAATTGCGTGCAGTCATACGTACTATATGTTTTAATAATCCTAACGTTATCAACTAAACAAAAAAAACGAAAATAAAGGGCATACAATTTAAAACTACATACTTTGTATGAATAAATATAATAAGTATAGTTTCCCCGTTTGTAATCAAGGTTGGCTTGGAGCTCTGTCCCCATAGCTCAGGGGCAGCGTGTCCAACTCGTAATCGGAGGGTCCAGAGTTCGCGCCCTGGTTTCCCCGGGACAGACTTTCAGTTCGCATGTCGCGCTCGTGTGTACTGTCGCCGGCAGGTATCTGGGCGCGCGAGCTTCCTATTCTCGAGAAGTTTCCCCTCTTTAACCCGTTTTCCCCTTTCTCCGGTGACCCCGCTACACCGCTGAGACGTGCCCAGACACCTGCCGGTAGCAGTAGTGTGAATTTGTCAGCAAGTCGGTCTAACTTGAGTTCGCCAGCGCCACTTCCACGTTCATTTCGAGAGAAACTTCCTGAACTGTTGGACAACAATACAGTCTTACATGACAACGTTAGACCTTACACAGCAGATGGCGTTACACGTTGTTTATGGCGTTGAGGTTGGGAGGTGCTGTCACACCCTCCCTATTCACTCGGTTTTGTCCATTTAACTTCGAGCTTATTCCCAAAACGAAGAGGCCATTGCGTGGTAAAACGCTTTGGCAACAAACAAGACATCGTCTCAGCCTTTCGACGAGGTGTTAGCGCACATTGACGGATCTCATGGAACCTATGGTAGCTCCCGTCAGCCTCATCGCTGGCAACGAATCGTGGTCAACCTCGGAGACTAGGTTGTTAAACAGCTTGTACACGTTAACATGCCATAACTCCTGAATCAACCCTCGTGTTTAATAATATCAATCCCACATGGGAAAATACAGGTATCAATTGAAACCGAATTCATTAAGTAGTCCTCCATGTCATGTCTAGCTTTGATCTTTTATGACCGGCCAACATATAAAATTTGGTTTAAATCGGTTGGATGATTCCCGAGACATGACATATTACCCAAAAGTTTTAAATGTTCGCCATTTTGAAAGTATGTGCCCAACGTGGTCGAATACTACAAAATTCCGGTGTCCTTACTAAGTATATGTGTACCAATGTTGGTGAAATTCTGTTGAAGCGTTCAAAAATTAAAAAAAAAAAAAAGGGGGGGGGGCACACAGACAAAAACTCACACACACGCACGGGGAAGTGATCGCATAAGACTTTCTTTCCTTCGGAAAGTAGTCTAATAATAATGGTACATATATTATTGTTTTCTACATTTTCTGGAAAAAACCGTATTTCCAGGACATTTATTTACCGGGATACACGTATTCGCGCAAACGATTACACAGAAAATGTTTCAGTACATCACAGAGAAAAAGGCTGTGTTGAATCAAACAATATTTGTTTGTTGCAACCAAATTATTTGTTTGTATAGGGGCAATGAAATATTTTGTTGCTAAAACCAAATTATTTTGTTGTTCTCATTTGGTTGCCCCAAATTGTAAGATTTGGTTTGTGCAACTAAAGATTTGTTTGGGTACACGTTTATTAAACAGTTTGCGCCGATAAAAAAAAAGCTTACAAGTTCGAGCGAGTTCCGAGCCTAGATCACCTGTGTCCGAGCGCTATGCATTAGTAATGTCAGCTAACGTGGCAGCTGATGACGCTGGGAAGTTTTTTAATAGATATGCTGCAAATATTGGACAATGTGCGCAAACAAATATTTAAATTTTTACAACTTTACTTGCCAGTTTATTGTTGCATTGTTTTATTAATGTGTTCATGCGATTGTTACGCATTAATAGATGCACTAACAAACACGGTTACTGTCCTAATTGTCACAAAATAATACAAACAAACTCTCGTTCTTCATTTTCGAACGAAGGCAGTCAAATGAGAGGCCATACAAAGTTGATTCAACTAAATATTTAGTTGACCCAACACAGAGATCTTGTTTATTCAAACATATATTTTGCAAGACGAACACAAGTAATTTTGTTTGCTCAACAATATATTTTCTCTCAGTGTATACTGTTGTTAAACGAGTGACTCGGTTGCTCGTGTGTGCAGGATGGTGGACGCCGCCAGCAGGGTCGGAACCCGAGCAACAGGCGGAGGTGGGAACGGGGAAGTCGTTTCTGGTGCTAGACGACGTGAACAACAACGATGTGAGCCGTAGCAGTGGCGGCGGCGACTCCAACGCCGACCACCAAGTGTCTTCGCGCAGCAGGAGCGCCTTCCTAGACGTGCCGCGCCGCAAGAGCAGGCGTGGCAGCGTCAACTGGATGCCGCCCTGGTACGACGCACCCTCCTCCATCTGAGCCCATCCTCTGTCTACCAGCTGTGTCGCCATAGCCTAGTGCATCCTCCAGCTGTGTCGCCACGCCCTCTCGCTACTGCCGCGGCGGGCTAGCAGATACTCTCAAACCTGAACAGAACATAACATAACATTGTTATTGCTCCAGTCCTCAGCTGGTCGCCATCACTGGTCTCTATGATGTGAATTCTCATTGTTTGTGTATTTAGGCTCAACTTCATGGAGTCATAGCGAAATAAGGTCCACTATCTGCCTACCAGCCGGCTCTGAATCCCCCAATGGTAATATGATGTTGTAATGTTCTCAATGATGTTTGTTGTGCCATGTCAGAGACGTAGACACGCCGGTGCGATATTCCAACCACTGCCCGCACGAGTCGTTTCCCACCGTGACCAGCTGCCAAGGAAAACCCTTGACACGGGCTCGGAGGTCACCTACTCATGCTACTCCTTCCTTTTCATGGCACTTGTGGGTTTTCCCGAGGCCCGGTTTACTGGGAAAGATGAGCGCCAAATCCCGCGCGTAAGTCTGGCCCACATCCTCTCCGGCTCACCAAGCCTCTTGTCCATTACTGTTATGTCTTTGGGTCCTTCACTAAGACCTTGACTTTTGGGCCCCAATGATCTGACCGTGAAGTAGTCAACCACCCCGCCTCCCATCAAAGTCGTCCCTATCTGCCGTGACTGCACTCTTCTGAGAGAGTCGAAGAATAAGGTCAAGGTCACATCACAGATTAGATAAGAACACAGATACCCAACCTTATACAATCTGAGCCCATCCGCATGCTCCAGCTGTTTCGCCACACCCTCTCGCTGCTAGGGTCGGCCGACAGTTACTTTGAGAAATTTTGAAAATCTCCAAAGTGATGCAAGATCTTGGCACAAGATAGATAAGTACACAAAGACACGCTCTTCTTATTTGAACCTGAACACTCTGATGTCGGCTTGCTGTGTCACCACACATTCTCACTGCCATGACGGGCTATTACTTTGGGAACCTGCGAATTTTTTGATAAAGGAAATTCATGCCACAGAGTAGATAAGTAAACAAATATGTATCTTTCCCATCTGAGCCAGACTCCTCTGCTGTCGACCAGCTGCGTTGCCACACATTCTCACTGTCGTGGTGGGTCAAGATATTTCGAGAACTTTTGAAAACATCCATAGTGCAAGGCCACGTCACAGAGTAGACAAGTACACACAGACGAGATAACGTGGTTGTTCCCTCGACATGGTCATACCTAATGTCCGTCCAGCTGCGATAGGCGCTGGGAATGGACCTTACAACCGATTTGTAGAGACTCAGAAATTTCGCGGCTTCATCTGGCAACACGCTAGACTCAACTATCCTTGGTGTACTCGAGACTCAGTTATAAGCTGTTCACGGTAAAATTAGCTCTTTTGAAAGCCCTGATTACGATCTACTTAAGCCCTGTATGAACATTGTGTATTCATTCACCTTATGCAAAATTAGCATTGCCATTGGCCTCACCACTTTATCCATACGTCGGTCAAGTGAAACTGTGAGATTATTATTAGTAAAGAAGTTATTTTGCAAATATGCTCATTTTTACACTTCGATGCATTAAAAAAGAACAGAAAGCTAAAGATATAATTTAAGTTATCCCGAATGATAACCTCACACTTTTTATTCGAAGTTAATATATGGAACTACTTTCCATCCATCGTTACCAACTTTACTGGGCGAATGTCACGCGTTGCACCCATTAAAATATATGCAGGTAGAAGTAGTGATTTTTTATAAGGTTTATTTCATAAGTGCTCACTTTATCGTGAACAGCCTTTATAGCTGTTCATTGGATAGCATGGATTTGGTAAAGGTATTCTTACAGGATAGTTACTGGCTCTAGTTCGTCCAGGGCGTGACTTACAAATCTCAGTCCAATTAAAGAAGGAAGTCAATCGTTCATGGTTTGAAGTCTAGCTTGTCCTCAAATGAATTCGCAAAATGTCCGGGTCACTACTGATTTGCTGTTGCGCTCTGCGAAAGAATGCCCGTAGGCCGACCCCCACCACACTCTAGCTATGTCCTCCGAGTTCAGAGTTTATTCGTATCATTGTTGGAATGTGGTTCGTCGCTGTAATCCACGTATTTCCCGGTCCGTATCTTTTTCTTCTTTTTACCACGAGCACCATTGATTTTTCGGTACTATAACAAAATTTATAAACGCGGTCCCGAAAGCGGAAATAGAGATAACAGCCATTCATTTGAGATAATTTCTGCGCAGTCTGCATGTGCACTCTGTCCCACATTTCTTTCTTGCGGGTTCCATCCTAGACTCCGGTGGGTGGGTTTGTATAGCGGATAATGTCGTTTCGTGAGCGCGAGGTTTCCTCGGTGTGCTGCTGTTTGTATCCCATCATCATTCCGCCTCTGCTGCACCCTCTGCTGGCCCTTCCTGACCATGTGGTACATCATGCTGATATACACTTGCACAGGAAGTTCACGGTATGTTGAACACTTTTGAACACTGCTAAGGAGCTGCTTGTAATCACATTGTTCTTCCATCATGTGTAAAGTTAATATTACCATGAGCCTAATCACTTTATTCGTGCGTCAGTCAAGTAAAGCTGTGGAATTATTAGACTCGCAAATATTATACATATTTGCAAATTCTTACATTTGCATGCTGCGACCGCAGTCTTGAACCACAGGCTCTCAACCAACCACCACACCCTCTTCGCGTCTCTCTGTACTTACGCGAGGTACACACATGAAGGAGAAAACACAAAACGTGACCCAACTGTCAACTTCTCCAACATTAGTGTAATTCAGTGTTAATAAAGAACTTGCAATATCTGTGTTCAAGCAGGGAAAAATTAGAGTTTCAACACTACCTTATAAGCCACGCTTTCAAAAGTCAAAATTATACCTTTATTCAAAGCACTCACCATAAATGCTCACCCGTTGACAATGTAACTTTAACGCAATATCTTAGTTTGAACAATGTAAGGTCCAACACGATACCAGTTTACAGTACTATTTATTCTCAATACAATCGAATTTCGCACAAATTATTTGTAGTTTGAACAATGTACAGGGTTCAATTACAGTTTAACAGTTTACAAGACTATCTATTCTCAATACACATGAGTTTTTACAAAAAAGAAACCTAGATTGTTTGTACAATATCCCAAAAAAAAATACATCTTGTTTGGTAAACTTTAACAGTTTGGAAACATAAATTAAACCTACTTCGCTCCAAAAACACTGTAGCGAGAGGTCTCAGGTACTCTCCCTTCTATAAAAAGCCTTTCTTCACGAACTGTCCCTCGTAAATTGCAAGTCCCATATAGCTCATCAAGCACACAATTGAAGAGCTATCTGGTGTCGCAAAAGCATAAGTAACATTATCAATCCTCCAGCGATGAGTTAAATATCCTAAATCCATTCACGGACTCTGAAAATTACAGTGTAAGAACACTGCTCCTCCAGAGACTAAGTCTTACTCGCAGCTTTGCTTCGTAGTTCATACTTAACTCTCGTCAGACGACACCCGATCTCTTCTTGACCAAGGAGGGCTCGCCTTACCCTTGGTCTACTCCCGCTCGTCGGCGGGGTGCGTCTCTGCCCAGCCTTCCGCTCGCACGCCTATTTATATTCTCAATCATCCCTACTTCTAGCCTTCCTCCTCCTTGAGATCGCTCACTGCAACGCCCCCTATTCCACCGTGGCATCGTCTTTACATACACCGCAACCTCTATACTGATACATATTTCCCAGCCGCTTCAGCGGCGGTAAAACTCAACCATTCGGGTTCTTACAGAGCTCCTTCGCCTTGCGGGCAGCGGATAGCAACCCGTCACACATCTGAGCACTGTGGGTAGCGGCGCACCAGGTTACTGCACGCAACAGAATTTCTTAGTGCACACTTCAAACAAACTAAAACTATTTGTGACGGCCACACATCCGTCACAATGCATTTAAAAAAAACAGAAAGCACCATATATATTTTCAGTATTCACATATATGTTTACCCAACACTACATTTAACTCAACGTGAAGACGCGGAACTCTTTTTCCTCTGTCCGTTACAAACTTTACTGTGCGTATGCCAGTCGCTGTAGCCGTTAAAATATATGCAGAAAGGGGCACTGGCTTTTTTCAAAGGTTTATTTCAAAACTGTTTCTTAAAAAAAACCTATACAGAGCAAATTGACTTAAATGCTCGCAGAAATACAGTTAATTAACTACATCATACCAATAAGGCTGCCAAGCTTTATAACATAAAATAGGTAAGTATATAGAAGTGAATTGGCGTGGCGAGTCTTTTCACGTGGATGTACCCCTTAAGCAGGGATCACACGATGCAAGATGCAATTCGCGCAATATTTCGTACGAGAATGCCAACTAAATTGCATGCGAAACTATTTCACACGCAGATAAATAAGATGAATACTGTCTCGCATCAAAATTACTTGATAGACCTGGTGAGTACTAAACAGCCAAGGTATCATATTACAAAATATGAAGTTGCTTACCTCAACAAGGTATTTGTTTCAAAGCTATCCCTCCAATATATAACTGTTATTTTATTCTCAGCGAGCTGTATAAACTTCAATCCACGCTTTAAAGTTATTTTTCAACAATGTATTATTTCCCTGTATTCCTCTTCGCACGCCTCAGATTATGACTTTTTTTTACTCTATGGTTAAGTTTACAACAGGTCACATGACCAGCGTACAAGGACCAATAGGATCGCAACTTGCATCGCCTTGCACGAGAAAAATAGGACCTGCTCTATCTCCTCATTTCGTGCAAGATGAGCCTTGCACAAGAACTTGTGCGAGAAATTCTTGTGCAAGGTCGGCATCTCGCACAAGATTGGTACTCGTCTTGCATCGTGTGATCCCTGCCTTCCCTGATTGGCTGTCCATGCCGGATGATAGGTAATTTATCAGCCGCTGATTGGCGAAAGGAGCCCCGACGTGTTGCTGGGCGGGAATGGCATTTTGCCGACGTGTGCTGCTGGAGTTCGCGGAATGAGCGGCTGTTTTGCTTCTGTGCCCTCAGCTACTCTGTTTTCACACGCTAGCATCCAGACATGGCCTTCTGAGATCACGCGAGGTGTTTGGCTTATTTATGGATTACCTGCGACCCAAATACACACATTTCTTCTGTACTGAAGTACTTAACAACAGATTTTTTTAACCTTCTCACCAAAGGAACAACGAATTGAATTCATTCTATTTCACTCTCAGAGCGGAAATAGTGAATATGCTTGAATTTTTTAAGCTCAGTTTAAGGAACACTATGCGTACTAGTAGGTATGTAGTGCATCAGAGAGCTTGTTATCAGCAACCTAACAAGAAGTGATCCAACGGATCTGATGAAAACATAACTTGTGCAAGATTAATTTTGTATTTATGGTTAATAAAAAAAAAAGTTACACACTTCTGTCTAGCGCTTTCCATTCATGCGAACTAATTCTTGTAACATACTTCCTGAAACCTTGAATTCCCACTATTAGTTAGTGCATAAGTATTATTTAAAAAAAAAAAGACTTTTGCCAGAATGGTTTCTTTTGCCGAACTAAAACTCTGAGTATATACCACAATGCGAGTATTTGTGTTACAGTTGAAGAAAGTTTTCACAGGTATATTTTTTTTTTTAACGTGGCAGCCTCAAAATGACGCCACAACAGTGTGCTGTGTCCTGCTGACGGTGCTGTTATAAATTGTCTGTCATATCTGAGAACACAAGGGTTCGTAAACTTTGTGAGGCTGTGTTTGGTCTCGTAGATAAAGGCTGTTCACGATAAAGTGAGCACTTTTGAAATCAACGTTATAAAAAAGTCACTGACCATGCCTGCATATACTTCAACGGGAGCACTGAGTGACATGCGCCCGGTAAAGTTGGTCACGATGGAGTGGAAAGTAGGTTCATATATTTACGTCGAACAAAAAGTGTCAGGTGACCATTTGTGATAACTTAAATTATTTCTCTCGCTTTCTGTATTTTGCAATGCCGTGAAGTGTAAAAATGAGCGGATTTGTACAATATTTTCTTTTCTAATAATTTCACTGTTTCACTTGACCGACGCATGGATAAAGTGATGAGGCCCATGGCAATGTTAATTTTACATAAGGCGGAAGAATACACAACGTACACTCAAGTAAATCTTTAGCAGGGATTTCAAAAGTGCTCATTTTACCGTGAATAGCATATACCACTTCGTAAAAGAATTTATGAAGGAGTGAGGTTTGTGTAGATGTGGAAATATAATACTTTTGAACGCTGACTTTTTAAAATTATAGTAGATACGCTGATAAATCGCAAATAAAATCGAGACAGTATATATTCGACAACACTCTAGCTAGCCTATCCTCCATTTATGATTGTATGATCAAGGTTTTGACTCGGCTATATTCTCTGCAGACCAATCACAAACTCTCTGCTTATAATATCAGAATACTTATTGGCCCTGAGTATAACGCCACAGTGAATAATTACGTGATTTGTACTCCTGTACTAGAAATATGGGCGATACATTTTTAAGCACGTTGTCTAAAACTCGCCGCTTTACAACATGTCTGTCTCGGTTCATGCATCGCTCACAACTGCGCTGCGACCCCTTGACAGAGCGGCAAATACCTGTTCTTGGAGTCACGCATTGGCAGGACAAAAACACATACACAAGCCACAACTATGATCCTATCAGGTTCAACGTAGTGGGTTCGTACATGCACGGCGACCAATAAGGAAATAAAACTGTCGGACATGTGTACGGGACGTTGAATCCTAGCAAACAGTCAACTTTTCCCGCTATAAACCATCATCTCTAACCATCGTTACTAACTACGAGGGACGAAATGGTTATGTGACGTTTTTTTTTCTATTGGGAATAGTTAAATAATGCACGTTTGTCACAATTAAGGCAGGTCGGTAGGTAGTTGGGCTTAACGTCTCGTCGACAGCGAGGTCATTAGAGACGGTGCAAGTTGCGCAGGGGAGAGGGATTCCGGAAGGATTGGAGAAGGAATCTGCCATGGCCTTTGTTTTAAGGACCCATCCCAGCATTCGCCTGGAGTGATTTTGGGAAACCATGGAAAGCCTTTATCAAGATGGCTGGAGCGGGAATCAAACCCGAGTCCTCCCAAATGCGAGTACAGTGAATTACCACTGCGCCACCTCGCTCGGTAACAAACAACAGATCGAAGAGGTGCTCAGGTAGGATTTAAAGAATGCTCATTGTGTTCAACGTTCCTTTTTAATTTCAAACACAGCCAGCAAAATAGCTCGGAAGCTAGAAATTATTTTGCACTGCAGAATTGCCCACGTGGGTATAGTATCAACTTCTTGGAGAGGGGAATGGAGAGACTTTGGTGGCTCTTCAGAGCTCTGAGAGCCTGAGGGTGAAGCGAGGTATGGAGCAGCGCAAGAATGAAAGAGCGGGGGAAACGGGAGATCCCCGAGAAAACCCGCCGACCAGCGGTATCGTCCGGCACGATTCCCACATGCAAATATCAGAGAGTGACCCGGCCGGGGATTGAACCCGGTTCGCCTTGGCGGGAGGCTAAACGCTCAGCCACCGCGGCCCCTTAGTATGAAAGTGTTAAATATACTGCTATCTGAATTTTGAATCACAAGATTTGGCAAACAGCTGCGATGTACTGGTAATGAACATTCCGGCAACTATATTTTACTTTAGAGGTTGGTACAAAATAGGTCACGAAGTGAAAACGAAAGACTCGTGAAGTTACGAACCTGCAACATTCCTTCCTCCTTTTCCTCGCCCTTCGTCTGTTGAGGAGAAGGGGGTGGGGGAGGTGTGGTGAAGGGTGTGGTGAAGGGTGTGGTAGGTAATGCTTTATTAGCAAGGAAGCTAATTAGTTTAAAGCTGGCAAGTAGCGAATTAGGGCGACAGCGATGCCGCCTTCCGAGTTGTAATTACCAACAGCCGAAAGAAAGCAGAAATTAAAATAGTTTGCGAGAATTAGCACGAAACTTCACCCTTGAATCCACACGGCATTTAATTTATTGCGGGCAATGGCAGGCATTACAGGTCACGTGTGTCATCCCTGATCTGCACCCGATGCACTTCGTGCAGCGAGGAGGTAAGACGGGAATGTTGGTGGTGTTTGAAAGATTGCAATGTACAGTGCGGGATCAACGTGTAACAGTATTGTACCGTCACTAGGCGTATGTGACCTTGAAAGTCCAAATTATCTCAGGTACGATCATTTCCTATGTACAGCGGCAAAGAACGCTTCGTGTAGCTTCGGAAACTTTCGTGACGCGTCGCCCGAAGTCGCGCGAAGCGAGGTGATGAATTTCACAAGCGCGAACTGCGTTTCTATACATCAACTGCATATTCACGGTAAGCTTTGACAGCGTGGAGACGCCACGCGTGTGTAGAGAAACTTTATGGAAGACGAAATCTATCAACACCCATTAATATCTCAACTTGATGCAATTTCGGTTCATTTGTAAAGCTATGTTTAATAATTCAAATTTCAACCGGATTATTTCTAGCAATTCATTACGCAGCTAATATCTAACTAACTGTCAATGTAGTAAGTCACACATGTCGAGATGTAAATAATGATTGAATTAAGCAAACAATCCATGCAAACGGAGAATCAATATTTTTGTTTATATCTACACTGTAAAAAAATTTCTGGTAAACTTTCTTAACTGTAATGGAGATGTTTAACCTATACACTGTATGGTTACAATACCACACATCAAGCTGCAGGTATAAGAATGTTTATCATCGCTACTATACAAAGTTGGGAACTTTCCTATGTATTTGACTGTTTCGAAAACAAACGTAGGAACGCTACAATGAATGCATAGGGGACGAAATAACCATTCCCGCTTTCTCGCTAGGAATATACACTGGTATGGTAAATTTACGAAGAATTTTCGTAGAGTGTACTTACGCATCGAGCGCCGTTCTTTCGAAACGGCGCCCACACGAGACCCAACTCCGTGAATTTCGACACGGCACAAGGTCCTGAAACTGAACGGAGGCGAAAGTAATGATATTCCTCACGAAGCAGTTTGACATAAGACCATTTTCCGCCGCAAGGCGCACTGGTGTTCCAGAGGAGTCGCCTTTACACTGGTGGTGAGCGGAGCAATTATATTTATTTGTTGTAAAAGTTTGTATATAGACCGAATTGTGAACCTACTCGTCGCAGCTGAAATGCGAAGTACGATCTTTATTTTGTAAATATAACTTACACAATAAAATTGTGTTTGCAGCTATAAAAAGAGTAAAAATTCAAATGCGTTTGGCATTGAGTTTATTTTCGGGGCAAAAAAGTTCAGTATTTAAGAGCTTAATAAATAAGCCTGTGAGGAAAAGTAATGTTACTATTTAGTGCGTAAACCAACAGCATGCGAAATAAATTTTTACGAGCGAATGTTAAACAAAATATGGACATATTTGATTAAATACTGGCTCTAATTCGAAGGACAAACGTAATTATTTTCGTAGGTTCCAATAAAATTCGAAACGGAAGGTTTCAATTGATACATAAGGAAAATGACAAGTTTTCCCATTTTTTTGCATACGAAAAAAGGAGAAAATTTAGTAGACATGCAACACCTTGCGGCGAACATTTTTATAAGCCAAATTATTAGCACTGAACTCTTTAAACCTGAGTAGAATAAACGTTGACGGAAGTTAAGGGGGGGGGGGGGTCTGGGAGTACCACGAGAAAACCCTCCGACAGACGGCAACTTCCGATACGTTACCCAGGTGACAGCAGTCACTCTTGATTATTGTGAGTGAAGTGGAGGGTTGAGCTGTGTAAGTGATGCCCTTCATAACAATATCGCACACAAAGTTTGGAATATACTTAAAGAAAGCATAGACGTTACCAACAGTACCGTAACAATACGTAAAATTCACAGTGTTTCTAACAATAAAAAATATGTTTCCAATGTCATAGACAAATAAACACTAAAGAATACCAAATGTAATGTAATGGTGTCTCTGACGAAAGAGGGTTTCTTTCTTCTCTCTGCAGCTTAGTGCCGTGTATGGCCTCTATGTGCCAGTTCCCTAACACCCAGTGGCTTGTTTGTAATCAATGTGTTAGTAGTAGGAGCATGTATGTTCTGGGACACCTGAGGTGAATTACATGTCGATTGATGGATAAATTTGCATATTGTGTAATCATATCAACTCATAATCCGTTTTTGAAAATTTTAAAAAATTTCAATTTTTTTGTATTTTGGGATGTGTACAGCTTAAAATATGTATGTGTAATTAATGAGCAGTGTTTACTCTCCAGCACCCGACAGCCGACTGAGCAGAGGCAGAGGGGTGTAGTGTAATGGGTATATATATGTGTCGATGTTGGTGCAAGAGTTGCATAAGGGTCCTTTATTTTTGGGGAAGATAATCGATGTTGACCATAGGACATCTGAAGGTGTACTGAAGATGAGAGAAGCTCCATGCAGCTCTCTCTCTCTCTCTCTCTCTCTCTTGAATGCAGACTGAGCACAAATCAGGTACTGGAGAAATTAATATTATAATTATTCTGTCGAAGCAAATGAAATAAGTACGAGTCATTAAAAATTACATTACATGAAAGGAATTAATGAAAAATGACATAAAACAATTGGTCAACTCATAACAATGAACCACAAAACTATTTCCCTACCAAGGAACAAAACAATTACTAAGTAACTGAACTCACTAACCACATGTAACATATAATCGGACTAATATAAACTAAACTCGAGATTTTAAAAATGATGTTACACAAGACAAATTCATTAAAACGACTTAACCCGAGGTCTTCGCACAAACTTTTAGAGACAAACAACCGACAGTTCTACCTATCACTCCTCGACAAACAGATGATACTTAAAATGAACTCGACACATCCAGTATTGAAACACTGCTCTAATAGCACATATTTAATTAATTAAATGCAAAAGACATTATTACATCATACACAACTGACTGGACCACAAAATTTATATTAATATCGTAAATAAATATATTATATTCCAAAACTAGAATAAACTAAACAAATGGTTACTAACTGAATTTTCATTAATCAAACACATATGTACACAAAACAACTAACACACCCAAGAACCCATATGTCATTAAAAAAACACATGATTTACAATCAAAATTAAAAATCACGAAGGAATACATACTTCTTCCCTCATTAGCTCTCAAGACCAAAATATTATTATCGAAATGCATAAACACCTAGAATGCAATGAAATACAGGTTAAACAAGATGAGCGATCTTCCACAAACTGAATGAATACATAAAGCTCTACAACATGAAACAAAATTACTAACAAGGAAATAATCTAACTTACCCCAAATGAACGTTTGTTAAAAACAAGAAAAGTAGATTTAAGCATAGGCTTTTCACAAACATGTCCCTCGTATGCCGGCAGACCAAACCCTGTCGCATCGACTCGTCACACACTACACCCCAGCACATGTAGTTTGTTACATCATATGTTAAAAATAAGTAATTTAAAATGCACAGTATCATATTACCACTATCGGAATTCTGCTCTTACAAATGTGTTGTGTGTTGGAATACAGCAATCCTAGTATACCTTGTATACTAGCAGACCACAACCATCACAAGAAACTCATTGTGCTCTCACCACACACTGTATTGTTATATCACACATTTAATAAATATCTGAAACACCTATACAAATACATATAATTAAAAGTATCAAATGTAAAACAAGTTTATGAATGATAGATCTGCATGTATGAGACGTCCACTAGACCTTGCTCCAGCCAGGCTGGATGTCCACATGCTACTGATATTTCCTGAGAGGAAACAGAATTCGTGCTCACTCCCCACTCCTTGGAATACTGCTAGGGTTAGTTGAACTGGCCTGAATACCTCATTGTGTCACCATACCGGACTGAGACAGCACCCAACTGCCAGGTCAAAACTAACTTGCTGAGAAAGGAAATATATTGCAAGTGAAATAAAGCTGAATCAAATAAAATAAAATGTTATCTCATTTACATTCGAACCATCACATCTCCAGCAAAATACATTTATTCCATAAAAAATATTTCAATTCCAGGAAACATAATCTTCGAAATAGATTTTAAAACTTTATACCAGTTCAAAGAAATATCATGATATAATATAAACATGATATATGTTTTGTATAATGAATTAAAATTTCAATATTTCCAACTTGGGATACACATATTTTTTATTAAAATATTACATAATACTTTGTTCACCCTAACCGATTCCCAAGAAATAAAATTAAACACTTTAAAATGTTTAAAAAGCATTATACATATGACAAACATTTTGATATCAAATATTATGGTACCAAACACATTTCGATAAGTATTTGAAATGTACATGCATACATATTCAACCTAGAAAACATGTTTTTTGCATGTGGAATTCTCTACAAGACTTTAAATTATATCAAAAATGAGTTATTTTAAAATATCATGTTTCGGCAAAATATTAATGAAAGAACACGTTTTCATTGGAAATTAAACTGTCGGATTTTGTATTGGATGTGTAAAGTACAAATTTATACATCAACAAAAAGCTGTATTTTAGATATTTCGGACCTGATATCAACCCAATAGGATTTTGTAAAGTGGCAAAATTAACTATAATTCAACAAAAAGTCATATTTTAGGCATTTCGAACCTGAAATCAAGCCAAAAGGTTTGGGGAACTATGTTATATGAACATATAATGTCTCAAATATTAGTAGATGGCAAAATATGTTTCTGTGTCTAGATTTACCTACTAGACCAAATATTATAACACAAATCTTGTGTACATGAAAATAAATAATATCTCTTATAACTCCCTTTTACAAATGCTCCTAAACAAGATTGTCATTGTAAAATTTTACATCAGAAAGGCATAGCTTATACATAGATATATTTACATATATTTTATTAAAAAACAATATGTTTTGACAGTATATTAATGAAAGACTACGATTCCAGCCTGAAATGAACACTATCTGACATATGAAATGGCAAATTTTACTATATTTGGGAAAAGCCCATATTTTAAGCGAAATTCAAGGGAAGTGGTGGACATTTTGGATCTGATTACAATATAAGAAGGAATAAATTAATTTTTTGTCAGGCTTTAGTCAGCATTTATCGAGAGCAGATAGTGTCAGGAGTGTATCACCGTGAGATTTACATCAATCAACAGATTTTACCAAGCCATACTACACACTTCTCTGAGGCATACATCAAGGTGTACTATAACCTTCTTGGGGACGTACAGCAGCCATCTAAGTGTCACAGAGACATACAGAAGGTAATATACAAAATGAACGCTACTGTGATTTTTGTGATGAACAGTGCATGAGAGAATTCGATGCGATTTTAGCATATGGGCAAAACAAAATGCTCTTAAGTCTATATATTGAGGACCAGCTCTCACTGCTTCCTAAAGTCCTCATGATCACCTTTGCATCCCATGAGATTCATCATGTGTATCTGTTCCTCTCAGAGGAACTAAGGGGTGATAAGGATATAGTGTCGTATCTGCCTTGCGATGAAGCTTACCTATATGCTATAACGACTTTTTTCAATGAACCAAACACAATCTATCTGAGATGGGTTGTGTAAAGCGGAATGGCAAAACATAATGCAACTTATAAAAAACAATTGCCCCAATTTACCAAGGGATGACTCAGGGCTGGACGAACTCGATTCAGAAGCCACAACTGAAATTTTGTAAACTAAGTGCGTAAAATAAATAGAGTTGTTAAATGTTATAATCTTCAAGTCTGACATAACCTTGATTGAAATAGTCTAAACAGGATGTGCTAGGCACATGGATTTGAAAATCATTACGCGTCTTTTGTCATTAAAGAACTTGCTTTATCATATGCAAATGATAATAAATGTCACTAAAGTATAAAGTTTAAAACACGCCCGAAACATGTTGCACTTTATATCCAGAAATGAAAATTATGTTTCAACATCAGACTTACAAACTACATGATTTGAAATGGGACTCTGGTGTTATAGCTTACGAAGACTGTTTTGCATATGTGAACGATGGGCTCCTCGAAGACTATACCGTTTATGTACTGCAGAAAATGCAGAAGGAAAATTTTAAAAAGTTTGAATAATGCAGAAGTTGTAAACATCAGAAGGTATCACAGCTGTTCAAGCATCACTTTGGGGAAAAAATGTTTCGTTCTCAGCATAAAAGCAAAGCCTTAAGGGATTATGTATCAACATCCTACCTACAGGTAATGATAGTAATATAATTAAGAATTATTTCTTACAGGTTCATACCTGCATAAGACATTGAAATGGATACATTCAATCCAGAGCAGGCATATGAGAGTTTGGCATACGGATACAAGAGAGTGTGGTACAGGTCTAAAAGTAAACATTCTACTAATTACAGCTGTGCAACAAAGATGAGCAATGAAACTTTTTCACAAAGTCTTGCAGGAAATATCTATAAAGAAAAAATATTGTCTTATGAGCAAGAAGGCTGCTCTGTTTTCAACATACGACCCAACAGCGAACTACTTTGTAGTTAAAACTATCTAAGTTTTAAAACTAGAGGTCAAGAAATAACCAAGGAACCAGGACCTAAACAAATAAAATATAAATTAGGTAGAGAGCTCTATGACAGCCCTACAGTTTTGAATGAACCATTAAATAATAAGCTACACCATGCAAATGCAAGGAAGTAGCCGACTTCAAGTGTCACTTTGTATAATGTGTGAATGCAAAATATGGCTGAGAAACACTTTTGACTGCAAATTCGATTTAACCAAGATGTCATTGGGAAAAAAATTGAACTACATGAAGGTGTTATAAATCCTACTCTGTGATTCACTCCCGACAAAATGTGGAAACATTTAACTATATAAAGGAAGAAACATATGCCAGAATGTCAGTTATGATGGAGAGGTTCGACCTATCACTTCAATAAGCAAATATTACTCCATGCTACAGGAGAGTGTGGTATCAAGAAGAAGATAGTCCACTGCAAATTCAAATGTGCAATGGCGAAAAACATTGGCATTTCTCGTTAATTAGTTCAACATATAGTTTTAAAGTTTTAGACGATTGTTATGGAAAATGATGTGCTCTGTATGATTTGCATCCTGACTCTCTGTTAGCCTGCAGTGGGAATATGTTAGTATTTGAAGCTTTATCTAAATACATCATGAAACAAATATCATGCAAAAAAATTGAATACATGATGCAAAAGGATTATTGCTGTTCTTTTTCTATAGTGTGGAGCAAACAATGTGACAATAAGGAACATGTTACTCATATAGTTAACCAAGAATTAACATCTCCCTGAGGTATGTGGCAATACAGAGTTTTTAAAAGCAAGAACATATAATCTACCAGACTATATAAAGGAATGATTAACTGAATAAAGTGTCAGTCATAGTTAGTGTGTTCGAGCCCAGAGACATATACAAGTTCCTGCAAATAGGATACCAAAAAGTGTTCTTTAAGCCATATGGCAGTATTTTACAAGTCCAAGTGTGTAACAATATAGAACATCGGTGCTACACTTTCGATGCTAGTCTCGGCACTCGCTTTGGGGAAGGATTGGAATGCAACAATGTGTTTTGGGGTATCCGACAGTGATCTGCCGTCTACACTAGAATATCTGATGTTAGCCAGCCTTACCAAAGAGGTGGAAGAGGAAATAGGCAATGGAGTAATTGCTTACCAACTCACCAGATCTCGTGTGGGAACCATCATCTGCTGGAAGGAAACCTGTGACAGAGACATCCACATCTTTATTTTCGAACAAGGAAGTCTAGTTTTCCCATCAATGTGCAACATCTATGCTTGTGAAGTAGCTAATTCAGAATAACGTTCACACAGATTTGTAAGTATTTGTTTATTGAAAATGGTTTGTATTCTGTTAGGTATGGTTTACCATATTCACCTATTATTTTTAATAAAAAGCGTGAGTCGGACCTTCATTTTAAATGTTCATATGTTGAGCATTATTTGTTAACACATAATAAATCATGTATTGCTGAATCTAATGTAACTACCTGCAACAGTTCAAATTGTTTTGTAAACTAGTGTAGCCATACAGAGTAGAGAGAAATTATAAGCTCAAGACTGAACATCTTGTAACATTTTATCAGGAAGAACAGTGTTTGAAACATCTTATCTATAGAGCAGATAATACTTTACCATTTCAGAATTTCGAAGAAAGGGACAGAGGTGTACATGTGTTTTCTTCATTATCATAAAAAGTTTGATTATACATAGCATACTGGGTGAGTTCCATCAAAGTGTTATGTATATCAAGCAGTAAAATTTTTAAAAATCATGTTTAATCTGCAATAATGTTTTAACATGCAAATATAGAGGAGGTATTTCAATATACACATGGTTCTTTAATATCTGTCCTCAGTCGAGTACTGGATTGCTTACAAGCTACATGACGTTCTTTCATCTGGGAAACCATTATGTTGGCATCAAACAAGACAAGTCTAATATATCACATAGTTTATGGTGTAATGGTCTTCTATGTGAGTTAACTGAGACTTGCGATGGAATGTTCCATTTTAAAGTGATTTATTTCCCTCTGGGGGACAAAAAATATCATGAATTTAAACAATACAATGATACCATGAAATGTCTTGCATTACATGACTGCAGCAACACCACTGACACCTAACACTGAATATGCATACTCACACTATTTCGAAACATACCCAGATGTAGTCAAAAGCATGGTTTTATATTCTCCAGAATGTAAAGACACATCTATACAAACAGACAGAATAAAACCAGGTCATAAGAAATGTTCACTATTTGAAAGTAGACTCCGAGAAATGGACATAGACCCAATACTAAGAAAGTGTATGAATACATTCTTTACTGAAGTTGCAAATAGCTTATTACCTGTATTATTTAAATTGTGATGCATATTATACTTGTAAAATGTGTTATGTATTTTGAAACAACCTATGTTTAAATGACTGATTGTGCAACATTTTCCATGTAATTGAAACAACCTATATTTAAATGAATTGATTTGTATGTTGTTAAATATCCTATACTTGAGTTATAACATTTGTTATGTACTTGAAGCAACCTGTGTAGCATTTGTATGTTGTGAAATATCCTATACTTGTGTTGTATTATAACATTTGTTACATGCTTGAAACCACTCGCATAGTATTGAAATGACTGGTCTTTTAATATGCTATAATTGTGTTTTGAAACAAACTGTTTTTTAAAATCCTATATGTACAAATATCTAATAATTATGTGTTTATTTGTATATATTTAGTTGCCAAGACCCTTTACAAACTGTGGCATGCATTTGTTTCATTATGAAATGGAAAAAATTATTACTCTGTTTAATAAAGAGAGAAAAGTCTTAAAGATTCTAAAATATGTTGCAAATCACTAAAGGTATAAAAATTTCTGAAAGCATTTGGTATAAGTGTTTTGTTTTAGTAACAAGAATGAGTGTTGAAACAAAAAGTATTAAGGCTGAGAAAAACAGGATATCCCAAAAAAAAACCTAACAAAACACGTGAAAAATATCCAAAGGCAAGCTCTCTAGCCTCTTGTTAAAAACTTTTTTTAACTGCTGTATCCAGAAAAAAGCATATATTACTTCATGCATTTCAAAACATACAATTGTAATCTGGATGTGCGGCTAGCACACAGGGTGTGGCAGTGGTTCAGGCTGAAAACCGAGCTGGTAAATAGATTTGTTTGTCCCTTAAAATCAGTTTCCTGCTCCAGCCTTCCAGCTACACCTTCCCACTACCCGGCATGCCACTGCCTTCCCACTCCCCGACACACCACAGTGAGGCATGATGAGAACATAGGAAGCCTTTTACAGATAATGGAGATACTTTTCAACCATCGTAAAATGCATTCCCTCTGTCCACCCCTCGACAATCCTTCCTCTCATGTCGACCTGACCCAGCTACACACATCTCTGAATTAGTGCACTGAGTATTTACATAATAATGCATTTATTCGAATATGTATTATTTTGATTAATAATTTCCAACACACCAGAAAATACACAAAAATTGTTAATATGTTTGCCGAGTTCTGCCGCATAGTTCGATTATGCTATAGTTTGGAGGTTCTGGGTTCGAATCCCAGGTATGTAAACTATCTATAGATGTTAAGCAACATATTACATTGTAGACAACATTCTTTCACAGAATAATAGACATTACACTATCGCATACATATGTAATATTTGATATTTAATTATATAATTA
This sequence comes from Dryococelus australis, assembly GCA_029891345.1. Taxonomy (NCBI): domain Eukaryota; kingdom Metazoa; phylum Arthropoda; class Insecta; order Phasmatodea; family Phasmatidae; genus Dryococelus; species Dryococelus australis. The sequence goes on from CM056993.1 coordinate 8,839,833, forward strand.
AAAATATGTTTAAGTGATATTCAAATCAGAAAATGTTTCGAATTGTACTAATTTAAAAACTTGTAATGCATTATACTCCGGATTCAAAAACATTGTTTTGAAAAGAAATTTGTTCGTATATGAAATCGGTAACTAAACACGTAATTCAAATTAAATCTAATCACTATTACCTAAGAAATATGCATATTTCACAATAAATTCCAATTCAATATAATTCTATACGGTAAACTTAAAAAAATGTGTTTGTTTGTGAAATAAATTGTTTTATTCTGCAGTTTTGCATTAAAATGTGTTAATTCACAAAGTAAATCATAATTCAGTGTGTAGAATTATATTTTATTATTAAATCAATCTATTTGCCTTATTTGTATAGGTTCTCCAGGGGTGGGGGGGTGTTGACTTATATATACGCACACCGGAGAAGAGCTCTTCATTGTCCAACTAACTGCCATGGAGTAAACATCTCCGCTCTGCTGTGCTACTGCTTGCCACCCACCAGCCGCCGGCATCTGGCTACCTCTCACACCATGGCGTGGGGCTAGTGGCCACTAGGATTCGGACCCGCCTAGGCCTACCATAAGCCTGGCTGTAGTGGCTACCTGCTTCACTCACCTGGGGTTCCAGGCCACACTCGGACCCTTAGCTATATGGTTGGGGTTCAGGCCTTGCTTGGACCCTCAGCTGCCTGACTGGGCCTCAGGCCTCGCTCGCCGACTACCGACTTTGGTAGTAGACTTTATGTAAGTATATAGTGTTAATATTGAGTGTTTTTCGATTCATATTGCACTTAATTATAGTAATATTATTTTAAAAATTGTATGGTTGTTCAGCATTTATTCATCTTATTTACAGGGAGTTTTTGCTTAGTTATTTTTCAGTATTTCTAAAAACTTTCTAATATTTTGTTTGCATTTGAATAAAAATTTATAATGAATCGAGAAGTAAAGTTAACACATTGTGTAGGTTATTTTAGTTTATAAGTAGTTCGTAAGATATTTTTGTGGGTTTTGACGTATGCTTGTGAGTTTTTGATGGAACAGTAAAATAAATAAGAGAGAACTAAGACACTTTTGCAAAGCACATTTGTACATGGCATACACTGGCCTTGCTCTCTGCTCAGAATAAGATGTATGGAGATGTATGACTGAATGTTGAATGGACATGATTGAGTGTGACAAATGTGGAATGATTGTGAATGGGGTGGGATATTAGTTTGTAAGTACGTTGTAAGATATTTTGGGTGGGTTTTGGTGTGTGCTTATGAGTGCTTGATGGAACAGAGAAAAAATAAGAGGGAACTAAGTCACTTGTGCACAACACATTTGGAGGTGGCATACACCTGCCCTGTTCTCTGCTCAAAATGAGTTGGTTGGAGATGGGTAACTGAATGTTGACTGGAACTAATTGAATGAGACAAATGAAGTTCTGAAGTGTGAGAGAGGTTGGAGTTTGTTATTTTTAATTTAGCTTATAATTAGTTTCTAAGGAACTAAGCTAAGTATGCCTAGTGTACATGAATGTGGCATACACTTGCTCCTAAAGTTTGTTTAGAATGACTGAATGGTGGTGGATGACTGAATGTTGCATGGAACTGATTGAATGTGACAAATGTAGTTATGAAGTCTAAGCAGGTTGGTTTGGGTAGTTGTAATTAGCTTTTAAGATATTTGCCCAAAGTATAAATAAAATATATTTGGTATATAGTATGTTCTAAAATTTAAACTGTTTTTAAATTAAAGTAATTTAATTATTTTAGTATGTGAGTATATCAAATGAATATTTGTTAGAGTGTATTAATTTAGAGTGTCACATATTAATTACCATCGCTAAAATTTCTAGACAAAAATAGGAAATAAATTAGTTTTTTAAGTCTTAACAGTATCGAGTAATTTACAACAATTTAGAAATACTTTCTTTTCAAACTTGAAAAACGTAAATTAATATTTAAAGTTTTGTCTTAAACAAATAGTGTTAGTATTCAACAAGATGCTTAAAATTCATTACAATGTTGTGTTCTAAACACAGTCTGCTCGCCTGTTGCAAAGCACAAAGGCTACACAATGCAAAGGATAGTGTAGAAGGCTCACAGGCCATGCAGTGGTGACTGCACTTAGAGTGCCATGTCACACACTTGTGCTGTCGACCAGCACGTCTCGCCAGACTGTGATATATAGTCGGTTGAGGGACAGGGGAGGGAAAATAGCGACCATAGTGGAAAGGCACGGTGCATAATGCAGGCGTGGCAGGGAAAGGCTACAGTGCATGCGTGGACAGGCTCATGCTGTGGCCGACTGTCCAATCTCGCCTCACCTGTATTGGTCTGTTCTGTAAACACATCGCGCACTGTGAAAGAAAGCTATCTCATGTGGTGATTTTTAAACACATGATTTAAATGTTTAATTGCATTATGATTAATATACAAATTAATTAGGTCAGCCTTTTCCCGCATTTTGTTTATTAAAAAAAGATGGTATATGCTTGTGCTGCTAATCATCTTTTTAACTGATGTATGTATACAATATGGTAAGTATCTATAATGGAATTTTCTCTCTCTTTTTAGCGTCACACCTATATTTAAGTATAGTGTCGCACTACATGTATTGTAGTGAGAAACAAAAAAATTTAGTTAGACACAATGAGTGAGGGAAAGCATCAAACTCTTGCTAGTTTGTTGGAAAATATTTTTGTTAGCGACACAGAAAGTGGATCTGATTCGCTACCGAAAAAAACTAGCTAGTACAAGCTGTCAAGACATTGTCACTTTACCTAAACGGCGATGTTTCGATCTGTTATTGGATGATCTTTACTTGAGTGATTCGGATGCTGATTCTGGATGCTGATTCACACATGGAAAGATCATCGACTGTATTAGATCGGGACACAACCATTTCCCCCAAACACTGAAAAGTATATTTCCTATTAGTTGATTTATATTTATCTGGCATTGAAAATTCGTGTGATTCTGAAAGTGTTTCATTGGAGTCACAAGCAAGTTCTGTGTCAGATGAAGATGTTTCGTCTAGGGAAATGGAAAATACTTCATTTTCCGATTACTCAAACTCTGTAGAACTTTTGCCAGACCTCACATACATGTTACTGGCAAATTCATTTGCATGCAGATAGATGAATGCGTGGATATGTAATGATCAATTAGAATCTGATGTTGACTTTGAATGTTTTTTCACAAGATGCAGGCTCCCTTTCTTAGAATTAGAATTGGCAGCACCCTTGTCTATAGAAATTTGTTACATAGCATGTAAATTTTTAAATCCTTTGCTGTGCAGGAAAATGCTACGGAGATTTTTTCAACGTAAATCTCTACCCGTCCTGCACTCATCTGACATAGGCTAAATCTACGATGAGGTAATTAATCCTTACCTCACAAACAGACTTAAGAAGTTTAGTGCACGTGGTTCTCTTTGGTGTCTGCTTCGGATATTGAATATGGATGTTCATATATTGCAATTTAGGGCATTCACCACCGGTGCTGCACACACAATGCTCCCCAAGTATAGTGCCGATAAGAAGGCGTGCATTAATGTGCAGTGTCCTAAGGGAATGTCTTTCCTTTATTCCATTTTAGTATTTTTGTTTCCTGCTGTACAAATTGCCCACAGAATGACATCATATCCCAAACCTTACAAGGTTTTGAATACTGAAGGTCTGTCGGATCCTGTAGTGATACAGGATATCTGTAAGTTCGAGAACAATTTCATTTCTATCAATTTATAATGTGTTGTGGACACTGATAGTAATATAATTGACAAAACTTATGATAAGCAAGGGATTATAACACCAATGATTTCTCCCTTAAACTATGATCACCGCGTAAATGTTGTTGTCATTTGTGTTTGTGGTAAAAATGTGCATTAGCATTTTGATTGCATTAAGGATTTGTCACAGCTGGTTGGTAGTCAGCTGAGTAAGAATTGTTACAGAAAACATGCTTGTGACCGTTACCTCCAGTATTTCAGAACTGAGGAGAAACTGGCAAATCATACTATACTCTGTCAGCAATAAAAGGCTGTTCGCAGTACTTTCCCTACTAGGGGAGGATAAGTACTTGGAATTTAAGGATTACAGCAAACAGCAAATATTGGGTATTGTCACATATTGCGAAATAGAAAGTTGCTTGAAACTCGTGTCTACTTGCCTGCCTGATAATGATACGAGTAATACTACTACCATTAACCAACATGTCCCATATGACTGTAGCATTTTATTGGTTTGTTCATACAATCCTAGTTTATGTAACCTCTTTGAATTTGTGGGTGACGATTGTATATACCAATTAGTCGATAAATTAGTTGAATTGAAAAGTGGGTGCAGAAATTTACAGCATGACTGTTCCGTTGAAGCCAAAAACCCCTGCTGATGAAGCTAGGTTGGCAGCTCAGAAATTTTGTAATATTTTCAAGGAATAAATCCGTACAGATCTCTCTGTGGTCGACCATGACCATCTGACCGGTGAAATCAGATGGGGTGCACATAAAAATGCAACTTGAACTTCAGACTGTCCAAGAAACAACTTGTTGCTGTCTTTACTTATCGCACAGAATTACGACGCTCACTTTCTCATAAAGCCGTTGGCTGAATGTTTTGTAACACAACCCGATGAAAATGTGATAATCGAAAACCCAGGTAATATCCAGGTGATTGGAATGACCCTTGAAAAATACAAATCCATCACCAAACTAATTCCCAATGGGACTGATTGCAAAGAAAATGTGCAATATTTCAAATTACATTTTATTGATTCATTCCAGTTCATGAGCGCTTCTCTGGAAACTTTGGTAGATAATTTACAACCTGGAGAATTGAGTATCACCACCTGTTCGATGTTTTCAGACAACAACCAATTTGAATTGGCAAAATTGAATGGAGTTTTTCCTTATTATTTTGTTAAGTCGAAAGACTGTCTGATGTGTACATCACTCCAACCAAAGGATTCATTTCGTAATGTGATGAAAGGCGAACGCCTTAGCGACGAGGATTGCTCTCATGCTCAAGCTGCCTGGGATGCGTTCAACTGTGTGAACTTGTTGCAGAATGCCATCCAATATTTACATGTGTACACTTGTTTGCTGGCTGATGTTTTTGAAAATTTCAGAATTGTATGTTTGGCTCATTATGGTCACCACACCCATGTAAGTCACAGCTACCTTTCTTTCATGGGATGCTTTATTGTCAATGACAAATGCACAGCTAGAGTTGTTCACTGACCCAGACATGTATATTTTTGTAGAACATGGGGTTGGGGGCAGCATTACCCAGGTTTATAGAAGGTGTGTGGAAGTCAATAACGTTTACATGGGTGTAGATTATGACCCTGGTGTGGCATAGAAATATACATGCTATTTTGACATAAATGGGCTGTACAGTCAGAGTATGAAGTGCAAGCTTCCTATTGGCAATTTTTGAGTGAGTTGAGTTTGACATGTTTTCATTTTGGAATTTCATGAGCAAATGAATAATGGGGACACTTGCTTTTTCGCAGAAATCGAAATGTCTTTTCCAAAAGAATGCCATGATGTTCTAACTGATCTGCCATGGCCCCAGTAACAGGCATATATAGCGGCTCACACAAGAAACTTCTTTTGACACTTGTGCCCCAGAAGAATTATGTTATACATGGGGAAACACTGAAGCACTATTTGATATATGGAACCAACCTTGACTCTGTTCATCGGGTTCTATGCTTTGAGCAGAAGCCTGGATGGCGCCATACATCGAATTTAATATTTACAAACGTGCTCAGGCTGTGAACGAATTCAAGAAAGCATTTTTTAAGTTCATGAATAATTCTGTATATAGAAGAATTTTGCATAAGAGCCATTACCAGGTTTGACATGATCTACAGAGCTGCAGAGCTGATAGGTCATCCTACATTTAAGGAAAGGCAAATAGTCAATGAGATTCTTTTTCTCATCGAAATGTCAAAGAGCTCTGTTACATTTAACGATCCTTTGTACACTAGTGTTGCTATTCTTGATTTGTCCATATTGACTCTTTAAGAATTTCATTACAAGTACATGCACACCAAATTTCCTCCGCCAACCTTGCACCTCGTATATTGCGATACAGACAACCTGATTTACTAAATTGCCTGTAGAGATGTTTATGATGTAATTACCCCAAATTTAAAAGCACAGTTTGATACTTCCAACTATTTGCTCGATAATCCACATGGATTCTCACACGAGAACAAAGGTCGTATGGGGGTGATGAAAGATGAATGTGCTGGCCGAATATTCACACATTTTATAGGTTTACATCCCAAGCTTTATACATACATTGTTGCGAATGGGCAGTGTATGTGTAAGGCGAACGGGATAAAGTCTAACATCTTATAGAAACTCCAATATGAGGATTATCGGGAATGCCTCGAAAATTGCACTAGGGTTTTGGAGACCCAATATCAGTTCCATTATCATGGTCATGAAGTTTTCACCGAATACATTACCAAAGTAGCGTTATCAGGATTTGACGATAAGAGCTACATGGAGACAGATGGAGTATCTACTTTACCTTGGGAGCACTATAGAATACCTGAATAATTGTTTCCCACCCCACTACACTAAGTGCCATAAGTACTTCAGCCCCACCATCTGCCAGCACCGAACCTAGCACCACACCCTGATCTGCACTTAGCACCGCAATTAGCACTGCAATAAGCACCACAATCAACACCACAGCTGTCTGCAACATCCACTGCATTTGCTGCATTAGCATCGATGTCCCCCTCTCCAATTACATATTGTTTTACCCTAGCTGCAGCACATGTTACCAGCTACCTGTGTTTCTTCAGAAAAGACATTGCATTTCTCCATCATAGCTACAATATCCCCTGTCAACAATCAACAGATAATTTATCTACAGTAGCCTCTTCACAGCATGGGACCACATAACATCATATACAAATTTAAGTCTACAATACTATGTGTGTAAGGGCATTGTTGGTGTTGGTATGTGATTTCTTACCTAATTTACCCAGATTTAACATAGAGGATGCCACACCAGTGTGCCATAATGGATGTCACACCAGAGCGCCATTTTTTGTGAATTTTGTATATAGTTTAATTTTGAGTGAGAATGTTTGTATAAAATGTGTAAGAAATTTTTGTAAAAGTTTGAAAGATTCTTTTAACTGTCTGTGAAAAGTTATAAGAATTTGTTGTGAACTTGTAACACTTTGTAAGATTTGTTTAAATATTTTCAAAAGTTTGTGAAAGGTTATAAGAATTTGTTGTAAAGTTGTAAAAGTTTGTAAGATTTGTTTTAAATGTTTGTGAAAAATTATAAGAATTTGTTGTAAAGTTGTAAAAGTTTGTACAAATTGTTTTAAATGTTCGTGAAAAGTTATAAGACTTAGTTGAAAACTTGTTAAAGTTTGTAAATATAGCTATAGGGATGTTTTTGAAAAAATTATTCTCATAAGAAATTTATTGGTGAAGGAAATACCATGTCTTGTTATTTAATAGTTTTAATTCCTTATGTAACAGCTTAAAATATTGTTGGTAAATTGAGATTGAGTAGGTCTGAAGATGAAGTATTTGTGGATGAATTGAGATATGCTAATTATGTTTTACACAACAATAACATTATTTACACGATTTGAAAACTAATGAGTATGTAAGAGTTTTGAAACTTAAAAGGAGCAGGAAAACGGAAGTGGTTGATAAAAATTCTGTGAATGATAACTGAAAGTAAATAATTCAGGGTTTGTAGAATCTCGAAAAAGCCCATCGACCTAGTTGAACTTGAAACACTTTGGTGATACAACCTACACTTTTGTTAATTGACAAGGCGAAAGTGGTCTGGGAGAGAGAGAACTACAGTTAGACTTCGAGGTATGTGACCTCTTGTCCGCAAAGTGCGGCTAAGGATTGTCTAGTGGCGAGCTTTTCTCCATATCGCTAGCTGGCAACGACTTAGACATTATATGAACTAAAAAGAAACTCATACTTTTCTATAACTCTATAAAAACTTATCATATTTACTACATGAGGATGTCTGCTGTCAAGGAGAAATCGTTCTTCAAGTATGTGCTTATATTGGTGGCACTCTATTTAACATACAATGTACACACAATAATTTTTTTAAAGATTGATATGGTTTTTTCAAAAATGAGAGAGAATACAGCTTAACAATTTGGTGTAAAGAGACATTATAAAATTGGCAGTACTGCTACACATGCTTCACATGCTCCACACACCCCACAAGTGTGGCGTAAGTTAGATTGATTTCTTGTTAATATTAGTGTAATCAATCAGTTTTGTTTCGTAAAGCATTAAGTGAATTGTTGGAAGTATTTGCATTTCGATAGTAACATTTTGGTCTTGAGAGCTGATGAGGGACGAGGTTCGTATTCCTTGATGGGTTTTAATTTTTATTGTTAATTGTATGTTTTTATGACACATGGGTTCCTGGGTGTGTCGTTAGTTGTTTCGTATGTGTATGTGATTGAGCAATGAAAATTCAGTTAGTTACCATTTGTTTTGTTTATTATGGTGTTTGAAATATTATTTATTTATTTACTATATTAATATAAATTTTGTGGTCCATTCGGTTGTGACGTAAACATCTCTCTTGTGTTAAATTAATTAAATATGTGTAATTCGAGCAGTGTTTCGATATTGGATGTGTGCAGTTCATTTTAAGTATCATCTGTTTGTTGAGAAGTAATAGGTAGAACTCTCTGTTGTTTCTCTCTTAACGCTTGTGCGACGATCTTGGGTTAAGACATTTTAATAAATTTGTCTTGTGTAACGTAATTTTTAAAATCTCGGGTTTGGTTTATATTAGTCCGATTTTATGTTATGGGTGGTTAGTGAGTTCAGTTACTTAGCACTTGTTTCGTTCTTTGGTAGGGAAATAGTTTTGTGGGTTTGAACAAACTGCTTGTCAGTACAACAGCACGTTGAGCTCCCTGCCTTGCTGGTGTAGACACATGTTTGGGGCATGTTGGAATCGGAGAAATAGCTTCAATAGAAACATTCAATTCCGAGATCATCTCCTGCTGAGTAGGCCTATCATTAGGGTTAATTATTTCACTACCTGTTGGATCGCTGATGTTTTCTGTAGGCTTACAAGAAGGCATACCCATCTCATTTTCATTGGAGTGGCATTCGTTCCCTTCCATATTTGCAGCTGTTAACAAGTTGGAATCGTTAAAAATATTACGATCTACCGGCCAGATTCCACAAGCACAAAATCTATTAATGGCGTTCTGAATAGTTGCTGCCCTTGCATAGGCCTCTGCTACAAGTTGGGTAACCTGATACTGGATAACACAGGATCTGTTTAGGTCCTTTGTGATTAATTTCTCTTGTGTAACACAAATCTTAATGACTCATACTTATTTCATTTGCTTCGATAGAATAATTATAATATTAATTCCTCCTGTATCTAATTTGTGCTCAGTCTGCATTCAGAGAGCGAGCTGGGCAGAGCTGCTCTCAACTTCAGTACACCTTCAGACATCCTACGGTCAACATCGATACACTTCCTCAAAAATAAAGGACCTTATGCCACTCTTGCACCAACCTCGACCTAAATATACCCATTACACTACGTCTCTCCGCTCAGTCGGCTGCCGGACGTCGGACAGTAAACATCGCTCCTTAATTAGACGTACATATTTTCCCCTGTACTCATCACAAAAAAAAAAAAGTGAAAATTTTAGATATTTTTCAAAAACGGATTAATACTTAATCCGATTACGCAATATACAAATATATCGGATTAGGATTGACCGGATTAACCAATTAATCGGATTAGCCACTAATCCATCAATTAATCTGCTCCATTTACATGTCATTCACCTCAGATGTCCTAGAACATACACACTCCTACTACTTGTGTTGATGTATTCTTCTGGTCGAAGATCCCATTCCATCTAGGAAGCTCTTATGACGTCTGGAAGTGTCTCTGGAGGTTGTGGACGATTATAAATTGCTGTTTTCAGCTTGTGCTAGACATGTTCGGTGCATTATTGCGCTCTCTGTTGAACACAAAAGAACTACATACCTCATTCCACCCAAACTGTTCTATCGCACAATATTCCACGCTTTTTTTTAGGTGTATATCATCGCCACTGCGTCTTCTCAGCTTGCCGTGACTGGCCTTCATTTGTTTCGCTGCTCTCCTGTCTTGGCTTGCTCAGTCGTGAAGATAGCGACAGCGTGGAATAAATTGGTCAGCTGAAGGTCACAGCGAAAGAAACTGTTGATATATCTCCTGCGCTCATGATGAGCTGACAGCACGGAGGCTGCTAGGGTGGTATTCATAGTCATGTCTCGAGGCCGGGCTTAAAGAACCTTTCACACAATCGAAGTTCACTTCGAAATTGTTGAACTCCATTTCTTGAGGGGCCGCGGTGGTGTAGTGGGTAGACTACTCGCCTCCCACCAAGGCGAACCAGGTTCGATTTACGGCGGGGTCGCTCCCGGATTCTCGCGTGTGAGAATCGTGCCGGACGATGCCGCTGGTTAGCGAGTTTTCTCGGGAGTATCTCGTTTCCCCGCCCTTTCATTCCGGCGCTGCTCCATACTCAACTTGCCTGACCCTCATCGGCTCTCAAGACCTCGATGTTAAGAGCCGCCGAAATCTCTTCACTCACTCAATTTCGTTTCTTTTCTTGAATCCAGTTTTTCAACTAGCACTCCGAATTTTAAAACAGTATAAATATAAAATGTAGTGTTTTAATACATAATTTATGCGCATATTACATTCAAAAATATTTGCATATATTTATTTCATGCAAAGTAATTGCTTCGCCTTATAAAAACAATTGTTTTAATTTTGACACAATATTTTCGGGTAGTCTATGGCTATTAGAGGTTTTAATATTTGTTACTTAACTGAATTATAATTTCTTTAGCTGAAATATTTCGAAACAATTTCCCAGTTGCCACTTCGATATTTATTTAATATGGCTGCATGTGCGAAAAGTTTCTCAATACTTTGAATAATAATTCAGTTTGTGTTTAATTCAACCCATTGAAGTGCGCGTGAAAATCTTCTGTATTCAATCATTTGAATTCAATCGGCTTAATTCAATAACATATTTGTTCGTGGGAAATGATCTTTAGATAGCCCTGGTCAAGATCTTTCTTCTCGAGATAGTGATGGTTCCGAGCCATGCTTCATGGTCTACAAATAAGACGATCTTCGTTGAAGGCAGCGCGCTCAAGGCATAGATTAATTATTATCACTTCCGGCCCGGCCAAGCCCGAAACCAAATGAAACATGGCTGCTAGACACGAGACAGAAATAAATAGGTAATTTTTGTCACCACGATTTAAGATCTGCGCGGTGTTACATGCAAACTTAAAAAGAAAGTATTCGAAAGTAAACATATGTAGGCCTATTGTAGAGACATAAAAAAGTAATTATATACAAACAAAGTGATGCTTGTTTGTTGAAGTGTAACGAAATTTTCTATTCTTGCTTACGAAAATGTTGCGTGCGAGTGTAATAAGACACTGTAAAGAAAACTGCGTAAATAACGTGATTTACTTACACGAGCAAACAATAAGTACGCTGCAAAAATTTTTTTGACGAATTTCCTAAACTGTTACTTTTTAACCTATAAAGTGTATGGTAATAGTACTAGGTATCAGGCTGAAAATATGGGAATGTTTCGTATTGTTACTATACAAAGATGGGGACTTCCCTACACATTTGACTCTTTCCTGAGCAACTGTAGGAACGTTACAATGGGTGTATGGGAAAATATTTTACCATTCGCGCTTTGTCACCGTACGTATACACTGATATCGTATAGTGTAAATCAGCTCACAATCGTGAGCATTGGTTTAGAACTAAAGCAATCAAAACCAAATACATAGCAAGGACAACTTATATAAACATGGCATTAAGAATTTTCTGGGTATAACATATTTAAACGTACAAAACTTTTCCCCGTAACCGTAATTTAGACCACTCTAAAATCTGTTGTATTTTGTTTTTTTTTTTACTATAAATATGCTTTTATTGCACATTACAATTACATTTGAAGAGAACAAAAATATTTTCTGATAAGTAGTATTACATTTAACTCGAGGTATCTCTTTTTTACAATAGGAATAACATTAGAATAACATTAGAAAACGTGTGCTATCTGTAGGATTCCACATCAGTAAATACATTCTCAGGGCAGGACAATGTAGATTTTCGCCCATTTGCGTCAACCTTACATAAGCTTTTCCTTCGCCATTTTATCTGAATCTTCGCTGTTTCGACATATGAAGTTATCAAATCAGCATACGTCGTTTAAAAAAACACCACCTCAAATCACCTCCATAGTGAACTTGGCGAAGACAAGCTTATTTGCCGTCTTAAGCAAGGTCTCGACTGCTATAAAACGTGGTTCTAAACTGCGATCTTAGGCAATGACTACGAAACAGAAATACGCAGTCTTAAGACACGCAAAAATAAGATGGCATTCGTGTACAGCACCTTGTGTTCATGTGCTTGAAACAAGCTTAAGCATTGTTCGTGAAATGTAAATACGACTAAACACATCTGATAAGATGGTCTTGGCAAAGTTAGTGCTCAAGATATGTTAATGAATACCGCCCTACCAGCTCATCGCAATGTGACTACCGCACTGTATCGCCAACTACAGTATCACTCACATGGCCACTTGTTTTTCGCGGAAAGGTATCCGCACATGCTAGATTTCAAAACCCTACGGTGGCATACCTCTGTGAGAAGACATTTTCTTACTCGAGTTGCTAATCAGAATTACGTTCCTCCGATACTGTAAAGGCTGTTTACGACAAAGTGAGCACGTATGAACTCGACCTTACAGAAAAGTCACTGCTCCTACCTGCATATATTTTAACGGGCGCAATGAGTGACATACGCCCAGTAATGTTGGTAACGATGGAGGGAAAGTAGTTCCGTCAGGTGACCAATTGTGATAACTTAAGTTGTTTCTTTCGCTTACTGTTTATTTTTTGATGCGCGGAAGTATAAAAATGAGCATATTTGTAAAGTATTTACTTTTCTAATAATTTCACAGTTTCACTTGACCGATGCATAAATAAAGTGATGAGGCCTATACACGTCTGTGATTCACGGGGCAGGCACCTAAGACGCGTGAGGGCAGGCACCTGTGTAACTAATTATTTCTCTCGCATGTTCGTATAAGTGGTTCAGCAATTTAGTTTGATTAATTGAAACGTTTTTATTATTAATTTACGTGCGATAGGCGAACGATGAGAGTGACAAGTGGAGCGATAGAGACATTGGCATACAGTGGTTTATCGGGAAACAATTTTGTAGAATAGCTGTTTGTCGACTCCTAACGCTTTTGTAAGAGCAGGATTCCGGTAGTGCGTTTTTAATGTGTGGTGAGAGATGCGATTTTCTTGGATAGTTGCGTTAGGTTTAAACATAATTTATGTGCATGTGGTTTAATTATATTGTGAGTTTTAATATAATACGTGTGGTTTGGTTGGCGATTTGGTGTTATGATTAATTTATTAGTATAATAAATCATTTTTGTAAGGCATTAGGTGTTTGTACATATTTGCGTTCCGATGTTTAGAATGATTCATTCTATGTTTTGCTCTTGAGAGCTGATGACGGATGTGTGCTTAGGTTCCATGGATGTTAATATTCGGTGGCGTTCGGGTTTTTGATTTTCAACTGTGTGTTTTTATGTTAGCTTGGTTCGTATGTGATTGATTATTTTAACTAACTTTGTTTAATGAATTCCATTAGTTAGCATTGTATTTCGTTTGAAATAGTTTTGCAGCTGCGATATTAATATAAACTTTGTGTTTCATTCGGTAATCACATGAATACCTGTTTGGTTTATATTAGTCCGATTTAATGTTTCGTGTTATGTGATCAAAGTAATTATTAAATAATAAATACTTATTTCAGTTGGCTGTTTGAACACAAATCGACTCTTTTTGTTTCAAAAGTATTTGCTTTGCCGAAAAGGAAACATTTCTCCTACATCTAAATCCTCAGTATGCACCCACATAGCGATATTTATGGACATTCTATTAGTCTTAAGTGCTCATTCCTCCACATAAATTCGACCTGGGCGGATGTGTAGCCCCGCTCCCATTATTTGCATATGTCACAAGTGTTCCAAACAAACAAAAAAATGTCAGTTATGCCACTCTTCCACCAACGTCAACACTTATATAACCCATTACATTATACATCTCTGTTCATCGGCTCCCAAAACCTCAGAGAGTACACATCGATGCTGCTCCGCTAATATCACCCATATGACACTTACCCTTTCAACACCAATTACAATTTAAAAAATCGATATCAAATAAATTTTATCAAAGATAATTAACAAACAAATCTTTAATTAATCCATTATTAATCAATTAAATAATCTATTCATTAGCAAATTATATACTAACTAGGCAATTATGCAAATTAGCCACCTCACACTAGGCTTGTGTGAGGTGGCTAACATACATGCTGGCTCTACTAAAACATATGAGATGGGAAAACACAGAAACAAAAAATAAACGTCGTTATGGCTTAAATCACACAATGGGCTGCTTTACAAGTTATCCTTTGTGTTCCAGTGATTCCGCATCACACATCGCCTGCCAGTTAAGCCCTTTAAGAATAACTATACTCATGGTAGGTACTACTTAAATATTCATGCGCCGGTGACGCACGTGGCCACTGAGCCGTGCTTGGCGCTTGTTCCACTGCACTCACACACACTAGTGCCTTGCACACATTATATTATAGGGTTCCCTATGTGGCTGAGACAGTTACTGCCTCCTTCGACCCTGCTGTTAGCAGGGTATTGAGATGCCTCAGCATGTTGTGCAGGTCGGTGGCGAATTTCGCCGCCTCTGAGTTCTGTGAAGGCTCAGTGAGCCAGCTGACTCACTGCCCTCGCTATCACCGTTGCTACTTGTGCTCGCACTTCTCCTTTTGCTCAGGCACATGTGTTGCCTTAATGATCTACCTGGGTGAACGACCACCGAGGGGTTTTGATCTCCTTGTGAGGTCCCTGTGGTAGACTGCGTCTGCTTTATTGTGGTCCGACTGGTGCCTGTTTTCTTGACTGGAGGAGGCGTCAAAACGGCGGGCGTTGTAGCATCCATTGCAAGTGTCCTTTCCAGGATTTCGGGCGCTGCTTCCAATGTCGGTGCTCGAATGGTAGTGCTCCCTGGAACTCCACCATAGAACACTTTGGTACCGACAGTCAGATGTGCCCTCTGTAGCCGATGCTTAGGGTGATTTCGGGCCTGTCGCACCCACTACTGGCCCTCCTCATAGAGGCGCTGGTGCACCTTCCTCCTATCTGACTATGCCTGGCCGCTCATTGGTGTCATCGCCATCGTGGGTCATTTGGGCTGCCGTCTCCTTTGTATGGTGCTGCTGCTTGCCCTTGCTTGCTCCTTCCATTCCTTTCTCCTAGCTTGCCACTTGCAACTTAACATCTGTTCCCTGGGTACTCCAACCGCAGAACCTACGTCATCTGGACCCCTACAGAACACCGTTGTGTTCGCTGTTGGCGATACTTCGGTTCCAGGTGGGGCCCCTCCTAGGGAAAAGTTGGACCACCTTCCTCCAATTCACTTGCTTGCTGGAGCTTGGTACGTATTATGCTGTCATGAATCGCTGGGGCACCAGGTGCAGCTCTGCTGGGGACATCTCCAAGCAACAGCCAGATGATGTCTCGATGTGCCCGCATGGTCTTTCTCCCAACTCGAATCATGTAAATTGTAGGTCCGATGCTCATCACCGGGTTGACCTGCTCCATTTCGGCGCCAAACCCATGCAAAAGTTGCGCCGGGCAGCCGACTGCGGGTGCGTGTGTGGGTATACCAGCTGATCTGGCATTACCGTTGGCGGGTGACAGGTGGTGTTCTGTACCCACCGTGCTGCGTACTTCTCCTGATGGCGCCATTGTTCTCGACGACGGCATCGACACCTCACATCTATTGCGCTACTTTCTTTTGCAGTTAGGCATTTTAATTCTCCGGGCAGGCTGATGTTCTGCCCTAAGAGGACTTCTGCTGGCGATTGGCCTGTAGCTGTGTTGGTGCGCCGGCGGAGGGTGAAGGGTGCGGCTGGCAGGTGTTCCACCCAAGTCGTATGCTGCTCCCCTACATGGAGCCGCAGCTGCAGCTCCAATTCTTGATATGCCACTATGTGGGGTTCGCCGCTGGTTGTTAAACCTTGGTCGTCAGGTTTCACACTCCCCACACTAGTAAAAGTTCCCTCCATTTTTCTCCGTTAACTCTGTACCATTATCCATCAGTAATTCCCTCGGATAGCCCCAGCAGAAAAATAACTTTCCTTGCAATGCTTTTGCTATGCTGTTTACTCGTGCGCTACTTAAGGTGTACGCCTTGACCCAACGAGAGTAGTTGTCTGTCACCACAAGTATTAAGTGTTTGCTGCCTGCTGACTTCAGGTATGGTCCCATCAAATCTAGGCTGACAGTTTCGAAGGGCCGTCTCGACTGACGTGGCTACTGCTGTTGCGCACCGTCGGTCCTGTACGATTTAAAATGATTGCACTTTGCACTTAACTGTACCCACTTCCGTGTGCAATGCATTAGTCCTGGCCAAAATAAATGCGCCTTGATGTTGCGTACCGTCTACTCTGTGCCAGGCTGATCGGACATAACACTTGTAAGCATATGCACAAAGACCTTTTCTCGGCATGCCGGCGACACATATAACCTCCATTTGGTTCTGTCTTGCAGTGAACGTGTCTCCAATCTATCATTCACTATGTGCCATTCCTTGACATTTTCAGTTGCGCATTTGGCTTTCTGCGATTGCGTAACAGCACAAACCACTTGTGCATTCACCACTTCCTGACACAGATCCGAAATTAACACATTCCTGGTTACTGCATCCATCTGCTGTAGTCTAGCTTCATGTAGTGGGTCCTGGTGTCAGGTGTTACACCCTAAAGGAAGGCAAGGAGAAGGATGCACACCATTAAAAAAATAATCAAGAATGCATTGGCACAAAAATTCCAAAATCAATACAAATATACTGAAGCCCATCTATACATTATCACCAAGAACAACTTTGCAACTTTATTAGAAAAATACAAATTGCATCTGAAAATTTCTGTTGCTTGCTACCAATCGGTGAACTAGTGGAAGAAGAGAACACACATGCAATGGAAAAAAACAGAAAACAACAATACTAATATATCCTGAGCAATCACCCAACCTGAATAAAAACTTGTTAAATCCCATTAAAAAAGGTAAAATGACTCCTCAAGTAAAGAAAGCACCATTACAACTCTAAAAGTACGCCTGATGATTCACTAAAAAGTACAACATGGAATACTAATTTCAAGAATACCATTGGGAAGGAGCAAGAACCCTCATTACACTTAACCATGAGCCTAAAGGCACACCATAAAATCCCCATTACACTCCTTGGCATAAGAATTATTTTGGTAAATCGTAGTCCAGGAGACAATTCCTACAGCATGTCAAAAAAAATAAAAAAAGGAAGCATCCACCTCTTACAAACATTCCCATAAAAATACCATATTGAAAATTCACACAAGCAAAACAGCGAGGAAACACTTCCCTACAAAATTCCATATACACAAAAATCTCTCTAAAAAAAAAAAAAAAAACACTACTAAAAGGGAAACTCTACCTTCAGCATAACAATTACGTTCATTGCAATACTTAACTTGAGTAGTACTCATATTATGCGAAAACGGATCCAACATGCTGAAGTCCTGAAGTACGAAGTGGTGTAGACATGATCTATAGTCGGCCAGCCCGCGCAACTCGAAGAGGAACACTGTACACTTGCTCGAGCTGGGGAAGGTTGAGGAAGCGGCGGGAATAGCGGAGAGGCGTATGGAAGGTGCCAGAGTGTGCGAGGCTGAACTCGTTGCCAGTAGTAGCCACCAGACAGCGCTCGGCCGCGCCAGGAGCGCTGCGTGCCTCTTGTCAGTATAGCTCAGGCCTTGGAAGCGTTCAGACAGCCGCCACCCCGTGGGAGGGGGTGAAGAAAAACAAAGTACCTTTTTCTGCACCAAAAATATTGCCTCTTCAAATAGTAACCCCTCTTCAAACAAGATAACAGTTTATTAATCTGGGTTACCAAATACAGATGTGGCAAATAACCAAGTAGACTTGCTAACCAAGTTCGTTGACGTCACGTAGTTCTGTGAACACACCAATGCCATAATAGCAGCATTTAATTGTACTCCAGAAAATTGTAGGCATCACACATTTCACCAGCTGGCGGGACAAGAAATAAATCGTTCAGGCAGGGCAGTTTTTCAGCAGGAAATGAGTACTCACATAAAATTGCTTGAGTTTGCCGATTGACATGTGTGTCAGACTTGCAGCAGGGCTTCAAGGTGGCAAAACGTTTTCCCACTCAGCATCATCGCTTACAATTACCTATGTATTTGGTGCTCGGGGTAACATGTCGGGGAGTTCATTCTCACGGCTGGGGACGTGCTCTACATCAAAGTCATAGGCTTACAGTAGCAGAGCCCACCCGGTGAGTTTACTGCAAGCCTCTCGCATGGTGTGTAACCACTTAAGGCACCCGTTATCTGCGCACAAATTAAATCTCCAATACTCCAAATATGGCCTGTACATCCTCACTGCCCAGATGACTGTCAAGCACTCATGCTCATTGATATTGTAGTACCTCTGTTTGACCCAATTTGGTGCTCACTGAGATTCAATCACCTGTTTCTCCCCTCACGCTGTACTGACCATGCCAAGCCCTTCCTGGCTGGTGTCTGTTTGCAAGTACAAGTGAAGTGCTGGGTCGTACCTTGACAAGGTCGAGCATGCCCTGAACCTAACCTTGATTTCTTGGAATGCCCTTTCCACTTCGTTATCCCACACAAATCTCTGCTGTGGTGACAGAAAGTCCGTGGGTGGTGCAGTTATTATTGCGAAGACTTCTATACGCTCACGTAGCCAGTTGATGAGACTAAAGAATTTTTGTAACTGCTTACGTGTACGTGGTGCCTGAAAGTTGTCAATAAAGCATAGTAGTTCTGGGTTTCTCCTGTTCCCTGACTCGTTAATGTGTCCAAGGAATTCTAAGTCAGTTCGACCTAAGTGACATTTTCTTACTGTGCATGTGAGTCCATTAATTGCCAATCATTCCAATACTATGGACAGGTGACGTGATCTTCCCATGACTCCGGCCATATGACAATGTCGTCGAGATATGCAAGCGAGAACTCTCCTACGAGGCTGTCCAGTTCCTATTCATCATAGATTGGAAGGTAACTGGTGCGCACTTCAATCCAATGGGCATTGCACAAAACTGGAACCGCCTACTGTTAGGAATCATGACAGCAGTTTTATTGCGATCCTTCTGCCAGACTGGTATTTGCCTGTACCGTAGCCACTGCGCAAGTCCAAAGATGACAATATCTCTGCTTTGCCCAGTGAGTTTAGCACACCTTTCATCTTATGTAGGGCAGAAGCACGCTACATGTCTGATTGATGGGATGTAAGTCAACATAGAACAATGTCTGAATTTATTATGCTTGTACGTAATCGTAACTTAAAAATATTTACAGGAATACAAAAATTCAGTTCAGTCTATACTTGAAATATTAATTAGCCCTCATTTATCACAAAAAAACTTTAGGTGCGGCCTATAAACGCCAAAATACGGTAGTTTACAAACTCTAGCTCAATTTCAGAAAATTTCACAGCAGTGCCAACCCTCTACAAAGTTGGAAACTATGGAATTTTAGGGCACAGACTTGATCATGAGCAAGTATTTTATTCATTCAATTTATAGTTTTTCTGGAATCCTGATATAGGAGCACAAAGTTAAAAAAAAGGGGGCGAAGGTGGAGGGGAAAAAACCATGAAGGGGGAAGGGTGGAGAGCAAGAGGAGGGGTGGGCAAGGGGGAGGGAAGAATGCACAAGCAAAGGAACGAGAGGGGGAAGTGAGGGAGCGAGAGATAGTGCGCAAGATCAAGAGTGCAAATGAGCGAGAACTATAGCGAGAGAGAAGAGAGAAAGTGGGAGAGAAAGACGAGACAACAATGCTATGCTCTACATGATGGAAGCAGTCATTTTGCATTTAAACTATCCCCTTTAAATTAATACCCATGTGATTCCAATTTCCTGTTAAACTGTGTACGTGCATTCACTTTGACACTTATGCACGTTGTAGAAATAAAAACAAGAATATTTCAGTATCTAGGTTATTTTATTAACATTTTATATATATACATATATTACACTGTCACTTAAACAGGTTGAATTAACACAATGAAGTATAATGTAATATATCAAGCAGCAGGATAACAGACCACATATATTTAAACTTAAAAAAATAAACTTATAAATTATTTAACTCTTGCACTTCTTTTGTACTGTAACGGGATACAAACCACTACAGTATAGATGTAAAATGAAAAATATAATAAATTCAAGATTTTGCAGTAACAGTCTCAAAATATAGTTTAAATTTCTGTACACATTTCCAACAATTAAATATTTTTTTGCAGTGAAGAATTTTCCTTGACTGCAAAAATAAAATTTATTCTTATTAAAATTTAAAATAAAGACTAAAAAAAAGGACAAACATGCTTTACAATAATATTAATAACTGTGTTAATACCAGTGGCATGTGGTGAACTGATCCAAGATAAGCTGTGTTTTTACTCTGTACTATACCTAATTATTTGCTAGTTTACACAACACTGTCACTTAAATGTAGTAGTACAATTAACACCACAGCACGTGTGTAATGGGTGCCTTGTCGCTCTCTTGTGAATAGTCAGTTTTTCCCGGCTCCACTCAGGCTACTAGTTCCTGTTGCGTGCACCGGGTGCGTACAGACTGAACAAGCACCAGCTTACCTTCCAACACTTCACTACGTGCCGCTGGTCAATACACAAAGATACTAGAATACACCGTAACACCCAAGAATAAATATAACTACATTTAATCAACATACTGTATTACTTTGGCAACTATCATAAATGCTGAAAAATCAGTGCTCGTACATAAGTACATACAAAATTATACGTATTGTACATATATATACTTAAGTCTTCAAACTTTGGTATTAAATTTCAATTAATAAAACTTAGAAATTTTAAATAAAATAACTTACGTAAAATATATTTACACTGGAATGTATTTCAAACATTATAGGTTTACTGTATATGCCCATTATATTGAAAATCTTTGTTGAAAGTTATTAGTTCCTGCTGAAACAATTGTATTTCCAACTGCAACGTAAAAACGTTTAGAATGAATGTTCTTTAAATACATCACAATTTTAAAAAATTCTTCCAATGTCCAATACAATAACCACAACTACAAATAAATCAAAACAAATTAATTTACTCTTGGTGCTCAAATTTTATAACTAGTAACAACAATTCCTTGATTTGGTGCCTCCGAACAACCTCTCCCTAGTTGAACATTTTAAATTATTACTGTTGTTTTTATTTGTAACATAGTCATTAGAGGCATGGCCAATTTAGATGTGTTTTACAGCCTGGCATTCGGAATTAATCTCAAAGATTCAATGTATTATTAATCTTCTTCAGACATGATAAACTTTTCATTAAACCTGGAAACGAAAAACTGAAATGCACATGGCAATTTTAAATCCATAAAATACTGTTGTTTTCAATTTGGGAATGATGGTTCACACATACTGTTAGGGGTACTAAACGGATGATGGTATTAGCAGTGGTGCCCGGGTACGGAGCGGAGAAGTCAGGGCAGCTCATAACAAGGTCTGCAGAACTGATAAGGATGAAACGAGGCGGATCTGGAGCAATACCGGAATGCAAGGACGGAGAAGATAGAATATCCCCAGAAACCCCATCTATCAGCGACATAATCCCGCACGATGCACACATGCAAAAATCTGGAAATGTAATCTGGTTCGACTAATGGGTGATGAGCTTCAGAGTAAGCGGTAAATACCACCATAACAATATTGAATAACTTAGTTATTGAAACTATATTTTACCTTGATCAATGTGTACGAGCCAGTACATTACAACTAGGGATGTCAAAGTCGATTCCTTGATACCCTCGATTATTACAGGTATCAAAGATTCGAGTATCTAAAGGTTAATTGTTGAAAATCCTCGTCCACTTTCACATAATTTTTTGATGTTATGTTGCACAGCAACAGGTCTTTTGTTTTCCAAATAGGCTGAACCAGTACCAAACTTGCATGCATTAACCAGAATTAACCATTCAATGATGGCGAGACTATGAAAAAATTAAGATAATCCAGTAGAACCTCGATTATCGGCGATAATGCAGGGGAAAAGATAGTCAGATAATCAAAACACACTGTAAACGAGTCATTTTTATATTGATGACTGCCATGTGAATTATCAGTATTTGGCTGTCTCACTTCACTCCGATGTCACTCTACGTGCTGTGTGGCACAGCTTTGATGGGAAAACTGTACTAGTTTTCTTTTTTGCGCACTTTCTGGTATGATTTAGTACAACGTGTATACTGTTGCAAGAATGTTACAAACGCACGTGGAAATATACAGCACAATATCTAAACCTGTAAATGTACCCGTAGACAAAACACTAAAACAAACTGGCAGTCAGGGATGAAAGACCACCACCGCACACACTGATACTCTGTTGGAGATAGCACTTTGTTGCGAGTAAGTGATGCGATCAGCGTTAGTTGATAAGCTGTGTACCGGAAGTCCTCTCCTCGTCGGCCTGCAACCAGATGTGGTTTGTGGATAAGAACCCTCACTAGAGGCAAGCTCCTAGAGTTAAGGTTCGCTGACGTGGAACATGCATTGGCTTTTAATCTGTTGCGCGATAGTTATTAGTAGTGGGAGCATAAGGACCCTGCACCAGGATCCTTAATTCCTGGATTCCTGGCATTATTTATCAGATTTATTATTTTGTTTACCTATTATTTAACGGTATATTAGATAAAGAACAGGTACGTTTTTGTATCATACATATTTCCAGTTTTTGAGATTTTCGTTTTTGATCTAAAGTAATTTTTTTTCCATGTTTACCTTTACGAAAAATATCCATCTCCTTTATCTAAAAGTAGGTAGTGTTAAAGTTTTCAATGTACTGAGGATTTTATTTACAGACGTGAAGAAATTGTCAAACAATGTGAGGGATTATTTTTCAGTTGATGTAAATGACGCAAATTACTCATTTTGCAGTTTGTGTTCGGCAAAAAGTTCACGAGCTGGGGTTAGTCGCAAGTAACATGAGAAAACCTTTATGTAAACACGAGTAGAAGAAAATTGCCCATAATTATGAGTCAGAGGATCTTTTGGGCAAATATGCATGTAGCAGCAAGTCATCCAGTGTCCCTGAAACTTAAAATGTCTGGTAGAAGCATTTTCATTTAGCAATGCTAAATGAAAGGTTACTTGTATTTCAGTTTCATTACTGAATAGCACCAATATTTGTGCACATATTGGTTAGCTTCATAAGTTGACCTAAAATATTGCATTGAGAAGTTGAAACCTTTTAACTTTTTTTTGTATAATAATGTGTCTATTCATTACAATTATATCATGTATTCATAAAAAATACTGATATAAACTTGTTAGGTCTAATTAGATACGTCTGAATGTTACATAAATATAGGAAATTAACTTCACTTAGCAGACCTGAAAGTCTTTCTAGTAATTGTCTTCGTATTTGTGTCTGTGTAATTTGACCTATAAAACAAAATTTAAAAAGGATCTATTGACTGTAGTCACATGTTGATAATCACTATATCTTAATTTATGGTATCGGAATCGAGTGAAAGATTATGTAGTTGGAATAGGAATCGAGAAAAATTGATATTTTGACATCCCTAATTACATGTCTCAAATTTGTCAGGTAAGAGTGCATCTACATATAACCAGTTTTTACAGTGGAGTTCTAGCAAATAAAATGAATGGAAACCACTTACATGTTTCTACCTATTTGCAATATTGTACAACTGTGTTTGATAATACCATAATAAAACTTTTAACTACTAACTTTGTAAATATATTGCTGCCACAATGAGCGTTGGTAAAATAATATATTAATTAAAAAATTACTTCAATAAAATACCTAATATATAAAAGTTGATACTATAAAGAGAAATTACAATAGGCAAGACACCAACAGGGAATAATTTTCCACTTTTATAAACCAGTCATCATTACTTTTATAGCAAACCGCAATGAAACACATTACAGAGAAGCTTTATGTTCTGATGAATTTCATATATGTTTATTAGAAAATAAACTTTTGCAATATCCTGTGCTGAAATAAAAAGTAGAACCAATTTTGTCTTTCATCACTTAACACAAATCATGTCCAAGTACTACTGTATCTGCATGGACTATCACCAACATTTTTCTATGCTAACATACGAAATGCATTATTGTTTTTCCACATGAAAATATGAAACTCAACAATCCTAGTCTCAAATAACTAAGATCTAGCTTTATTTAACTTCATTTTGCAAAAGCATGAATATAACAAAAATAACTGAAGAGATTCTCTGGAGAGATGTAGCATTAACATGCCACCCCAATGAAAAGGATACATCTTCCTTGTATTTGCCAGGACACAATTAAACTTTACTGGCAGTGTGAAAAACATAACTGGATGTGATACCACATCAGCGAACCATGAAAGCCAACATCTGCAACGCCCAACAAGACACTTCAACTTCAGTCATTTAGGCCCGATATCAAAGTCTCTTCTTCTTCTTCTTCTTTCGCTTCATCAGCTTGAAGTAATTCGTCATCTTTGTCATCATCATCAACCCCATCCTGCAATACACATGAAAGACCTGCATGAGAAAACAATGCAGTTCTTTTACACTCCTTTACAAGTTTTTTCTCTCTGGATTGCCACATAAGGAAACTAAAACCCTGAAAATGCTTCTAAAATCTCAGTTTGGGATACTAAAAACTATGAATAAAAGGTTACAGTAACACAAATTATCTGAATACAAAAAGAAAAATACCTACTTTAATTCTCTTTTCAATAATAACTAATGTAGCACAGTCAACAATTATTTACTGATTTAACATTAAGTTACTAAAAATTCTAAAAGCCTGTTTATATCTGCCATGCTAGTGGTAAAAATTAATTACAACTACAGTACTTTAATAACTCGCAACTAAGGATATTTTTTTCCCAATGTCAAAATAATTGTTACCACCAAAAATTTATTTTTTATTTCCAGAGCATTATAATAACTTTTATAACTTGGAAAGATATTTACATTTATATAACAATTTCATAATGAAACCTGAATGATGCAAGAAGAGATTTTAAAAGTGATCAACTGCATCTGCAACTACAAACGGAGATCTTTTTAAAGGTAAATACCAAAGTGAACCAACTACTATGTGTACGGACTGTGGATATAAGGGAGACTTACGCAAGTTGAGGGTTGGTAGAGGAAGGCTGAGCTGGATAGGTCCACCTCAACAGGGAAGAGGGTGGCAGAGGCATGTAGCGCTGTGTGCGTGTCGGCGTGGAAGCGCGCCAGACCCGTCACCAGCCGCTGCAGCTGCCACACCACATCCTGGACGTGCTTGTTGTCCAATAACTCCATCTTCACCAGAACATCCGAGCGCAGCTGCGCAAACCGCGATCGTGCATCCTGCCGGCACCGCAGGATCAGCCTGGCACAGACGCAACTCCCCATCACCTTTTCCCTACCCCAACCTCCACCAATCAAATGAACACTAAGGGGACTCGATGTTCACTAACCATATGCAACATAGGCTTCCCAACTGTTATTTTTTTGTATGGTGGGATAGTTTTGCACCGAATATATACCTAACCATAAAATTTTTATGGGGAAATATTTTATTTTTTAATGAAATGTATATGTATTTTTATTATGAAACATTTGCATAAAAAAGGCATATTTACATTTTCCCAAGTAAAAAGTTTTCCCAGTTACATAATTCATTTTTAGCACTTGGTTTATTGTAAACAGAGTTTTATAGTTAATTACTTATCCTAAGCCTGTTTAAAATCTTATATTTTTATCATGATAGCTGAACATAATGTTCGTGCTGCAGAGATCACTTTAAACCAAGGGAGATAACAATGACATACCTGTACTCATAGTTTCCTGTCTCCACCCGGTATAACGGTTCTTGAAGAGCATTAAAAACTATATTCTTCATCATCCATTTCCTTAACTTTCAGACAGTATGACAGGTACTCGAACTTGGTATCCGCATATTTGCGAATTGTCAGTTTGGTGTCAGGAATAGCTTTGTACAAGTACGTGCCGAGGTCTGACAAAATCTGCGAGAAGAGAAAAATGTGTTTTTAAGCAAATCACATAACTTCAAAATTGCAAGTAACACGTATTGTTCTCAGAATAATTCAGTATGCTTGCCAAACCACTCTTTCCTATGCTGTTAGTAGAGACCTGCGAGTTCTGGTTTTTTAATTTGAGTAGAGTTCGAGCAAGTTTTAAAAAAAAAAGTTTCCAATTTGAGTCAAACTCGAGTAGAAAATGCACTAGTCCAAAGGATTCAATAAATAACTAAAAGGGGTCTGCGAATTCAGGTTTTCTGATTCGAATCGAATATTAAATTATTCACCAATATCAAATTTTCTTAAATTAAATAATATTTTTATAAGCCAGTAAAATAATTTCAAGAATGAATTTTGTTGAAGATAGATATATAGAAATAAAGAATTTTAATAACTTTTTAAATCATAAATAATTGTTACATACAAAGAGCGCTACTTTTTTTGTAGAAATCAAATATAGGTTTCTGAAGACACTTTTTTTTAGCTCCAAACATATAATACTTAAAATATGTGTAAACGAGTTCACAATATGTGCTTAAAAAGAACATTCGCTGTGAGTTATCATGAAATCCAATTCTGTATGTCACAATAATGTAAAAAGAAGAAATATATAGAAATAAAATGTATTCAGCATTACATTGTGTAGGCCACAGAAGATAGTGCTTTCAAAGATGTAGAATTAAAACAATCTGAAAATAAACACATCTGAGATATACTGTACGATCTCCAATGTCAACTGCTGTGGTTGGTGGACTTCCATTTTTTCTTTTGGATAGACAATTTTTTTTCTCTTGTGTTGACGGCCCCCGCTTCCTGTTTTCTTTTTGCCTCTTTTATGCTGGCTTCCTTTTTTTTGCTTCTTTTATGAACAAGAAATGAGATAACAGGCGTTTCCCTACACTTCCCTCTAAACATTTCTGGACAGTTTAGGATTTACCATGCACGGTAGCGGCGCGATTCTGAATGATGCGATGGCAGGTATTTGTCTAGGTTATATTAGGCCCATATCATTTTCGAATTATTTGAAAATCAATTTGATTTGAATTATCGAATAGAATATCCAAGTATTCAATTCAAATTCGAAATTTCCGAAGACTCGCAGACCCCTAAACTAAATGCAAGTTACCTTTCAATTGTAATACATGATACTGTGAATATGTTGCAAAATAAATAATACTTGCAACATATATAACATACTACTTTAGTTTTATTTTCATTTAACAAGTATTGCAAGAAATTAATGTATACATAAAAGATACATATTCATTACAAAATGAGTAAATCATTGCTGGATACATTGTATTCAGCTTACCATGAGCTTGTCATTGCGAACGCGAACATGACACAACCAAATTTCTCGGATCATCACACTTTGAGAAATTATTTCTCATTTGGAGACTATTTCGGAGAAATTTAATTTTTGGATAATATTTGTTACATTAAAGCTTAAATGATATTTAACTGGAATTATAAAAATTCTATTGTAATGATTTTTGGTTAATAACAACATAATGCATCTGGAACAAAATAGTTAAAGGCGAAAATTCTGGTTGAATAAATAGCTGCAGCATGTAGCTTTGTAAACAATTGTGTAAAACACGTTATTTTACGCATGGTTGTATGGTTGAATTATTTGATAAATGTCTAATTTGTAAGAAGGTCAAAGGGAACTAAAACATTTAAAATTTTGGTTTATATATTTTAATAACTTTACTTAAAATTACCAACATGGCATGTTAATTTCATGTGATTAAATAAAAGACGTATCTACTATTGCAATGTATGTTGATTATAAAAAAAAAACCTTAAAAGATAGCACATTTACATGTAAGTAAACAAATTTGCTTCTCTTCATACATAATAACTTAATCTGTGTCAATGAATTTTAGAGCCATTGGCCCATTGAAAATAGGGCTGGGCCGATACCACTTTTGGCCGATTCTAACAATACAGATTCTTGTGAGCTTTTCCCGCCCATCCTTTCTTGTTGTTAAGTGACAGGCTGTCAGTTTAGTTCTCAGAATAAGAACTGCACAACTACTGCCTTAAAACAGCAGAAGTTCAGCCGGTGTTACTCCAAAGTCGTCACACTATTATTTCTTATCCTCTGGTGTTATGGCCAAGCATGGTAAACTGTGGTATTGGCACGGAGTATCTGAATTAATTTTGTCAGATACTTCCGATACAGATACTATAAATATAGGCAGATACTGTGGCATCGGCCCAGCAATAATTGAAAACTCAAACTCGACTCGTCTTATTTAACTGGCAGTGTTGAGCGCATGTAATGATTAAAATCTCAACTCGAACTCGAAATTCGAGTACTAACAGATCACTAGCTGTCAGGTATGTGAAGGCTCCTGATGGACATGCATTACAAGAGTGAGTGAAGAGATTTGGGCGGCTCTTAACAGCAAGGTCTTGAGAGCCCTTACATTCCGGTGCTGTTCCATACTCACCTCAATCACCCTCATCTGCTCTCAAGAACTCGCTGTTAAGAGCCGCCAAAATCTCTTCTCTCATTCACTCATGTCGAAGAGTGGTAACAACAGTCATCATTATGTACGACCCTTCAACACTACACTCTGTACTGGTGATGCGGTCTCCCTGACGTAGGATACAATCTTACCCAATACACTACCTACAACCAGTGGTGGATAGAAGAGCCTATTAAGGAGGGTGCTAATGATTGTGTTGACTCTGTACATTATGATCAAACCATATGTTAGCAAGTAATTATAAGTTTTAATGCTACATATAAATGTCAGTAGTTAAAAAAAAAAAAGCTATCTAAATGGTTTTTAAAGTTTCCTCTTACTACACTGTGTTTTCTAAAACTTAATTATTCACGATTGACTTTTTTCAGGAATAAACTCATTTTATCCATTGTAAAATCAAGCTCCATGGGTGGTGCCCAAGCCCCCTTAGCCCCTCCCTTGCCATTGTCTACCACACATTCCACATACATCATCGCACTGTCCCTGAAGATCCATCAATTTGTTACATGGGCCCAGTGACTGCGGAGAAATTTTGTTAATACTACCTATGGCAGCAGTGATTAGCTGTTTATAGCATTATTGTGGAAATACATGTGAAAAGTTCAAATGGTAAAATAATGATTGTGAACATTTCCAGGCACATGAGGGTGGCTGGGAAAACATTAAAAACTATTCTTATGGCATCACTTGTCAACAATTTCGTATCTTGAAAAAACTAATAAATTCCAAATAAATAACTGTCAAATATTTTCTATACAATAGAAAACAAAATGCAACAAAAATGAATACAAAAATATATAAACAGTTAAAAGAGAACCAAACAATGCCCAAAATAAAAAAAATTACATCAGGTAAATATGCAGTTGGAAACTGGCATACAAGTTTTAATCATAAGTTTCATTTAGTGCCATGTTACTTCAGCCCATCTGGGGAAACAATGTGAATTTCACTCCATATACACTAAGAGTACTAGTACCGTATTTGCTCGTGTACAGAGTGCCCATTTCCCCCAAAATAAAGGGGTGCGCTATACTAGGGGGGAGGGGGAGATGAAGGGGGAGTGGTAGCCATGTTGAGGGAAGTGACGGACTGTCTGTTGTCTCATCTCTCACTCATACATCACTCCTCTCTCTTTCTCTCTCAGTGACCCTTCAGTTATGTGTACATCGCAACTCCACTCCCCCACCCCACCTAATGGCATCCTGTCATGGCCCCAGCTGCCATCTGTAATAACACCCTCCCCCTGTAATAACACCCAGATGTTGCTGGTCGATAATTCTGCCATCCCCCTTTGTTTCCATGTCAGAGGCTAGGGAACATATGTCGAGAGGGGACAAGAAGGGGGGGGGGGAGGGCCGGGGCGAGGAGAAGGGACAAGGAGACACTAGTTTTTTTTTTAGAGAAGAGTAGTGCGACATTCTAGCGCGGCAAAAATATACAGCCGGTCATTACTGCTGAAAGGAGAAAAAAGAAAAACTAAGCCGAAAGTGTTAAGTAGTAAGAGGTATTTCGGAATTTTTATTTTTTATTTTTGCTTTTTGCACCCAAGTAATTTAATTAAAGTATTTCCCAAACATATCACAATCACCACAGATTAATGTAAAAAAGAATAATTTGTTCCATACTTACTAACAGGGCGCCACAAATTTTTGGTGAAATTTTATTTTAAAAATTTTTTTCCCTGGAACTTGTTGCAAAAATCATGGTTCTGCTATACACGAGTGCATACGGTATGGTATGTACAGATGAACAGTTAATTCACAATTCAAGACTGTGACAATTACTAATTGTGATATTTAATTTACATATCAGCAACAAAATTTTCCTTGTGAGTATGAACTAAAGACAACATTTTTTGTTTAAAAACAATAAAATAATACTTAAGGCTAATGGAAAATTACACTAATACAAATGTAGCAATTATAATGATCTAATATATTAATCAGTAATTCTCCATAACATTAAGTACTGTATGTTGACAAATTTCTAAACATGTTTTGGGGGAAAAAAATATTAAAAAAATTTTTGTGACAATATCTCGTATATAAGTCGCACCCCACTTTTTATAGTAAATTTTTTTGTAAAAATGTGCGGCCTATACATGCCGAAATACGTAATTGGTACATACATGAAATACATTATATAAACCCATGGCTAGAGTAAGGGCAGGCTTTTGAATTGCATCACCAGGCACAGAAAATATTAATACAGGACTACTTCTGCAAATAATTCAAATTCAACAGTAGGTTAGGGAATCTCGACTTCACCCTTTCAGCTTGTACAATTTTTGCGTGACCCAGTGTTCTCACTAGTCAGATTTGTCACTTTCATTATAGTAAACTCCAAAACACTTGACAACTCAGTGCCCACAAATCAAGTTATGCTGGGAACCAATCACAAACTCCTCTCCGCAAGAGCCACAGCGGACACACAAGAGTCTGAGAAAACCCACCAGGACCTGACAAGCACTTACTGGTTTGACAGACTTAAGCATCTTGATGCCGTGCTTCTCCATCTGCCTGTGGTAATCGCCAAACTGTCTGAATGCTTCACTGGCCCGCGGCTGAGGCTCGCGCACTCCAATACCAGCAAATGTGTCCCCAAACGCTAAAACAAATAACTTCAGAGATTTCACTGAACTTTACATACAAGCACAAGGTAAATACTTAGTGCAGCTACAAAATACAACACTTTGTTCTATTCACAACACCAGTAATTTTAAAAATTAAAGATTTTTAAATAAAAGGAGAAGCTTATAAGAGTAATATAACTTCAATGTAATTTTATGAAAGTAATCGTTCTGCAAAGTTATTTTTGTGGTTATTTCATAAACTTCACCTTTCTGGTTATCATAGCAGACTTGAGCAGCTCAGGCTGTGAAGCATTAGGTACGTTAAAAATAACATGCTATAAATATTTACTATGTTTCTCAAGATATCGTCACCTTCCTGTTGATACAATTAACCCCTTCTTCACAATATCGATTCACTTATCACAATTCCAGGTGACTATAACCCACAGATCCAACCAAAAATGTCAACACTTCAGTAGAACCTACCCCAATATAACCACACATTAGGATTTATCTATATGAAAAATCTTGTTCCAAAGATATTTTCATAAACCAGCAATGCAACTCTAAAGCACTGTCCCGTACCTCTATAAGTCTGGTCGCAACAACAAGCATAGTTTGGTTGTGGTTAAATAAGTATTTTTGAGAGTACTGTTTCTTTTCTCATTTCTGGCCATGATAAATTTTTTTGGCATTTGTCCAAATTAACATTACCAAAGACCTCGCAACTCGCATTCACACGAGCATCATAGCGAACATGGTTAGAAGCACTGATGCCAATTCTCACTCTAGTGCTAAGAAAACCAAAAGAAAGAAACACTGATGCCAGTTCCATTCTAGTGACTACAAAACAAGAAGAAACCCTATCCAGTAGCCACTAAATTTATCAATACAGACTTAATAACATGTTATACAACATTACTGCTAGACAAAAAAATAAAACCCTAAAAAAAGCATATTTTTAAATCTGTGATAATGCTTTGTGTTATCTTAGTTCAAATTTGATGCTTAATCTTGTAATGTAGTTGCATTTTGATTAAATGTATGAAGTATTTGTATTTACGAAAACAAAAATCACTTAATTTAAACACATAATACATTTTTATGACAAAAATGACACTCAATATTATTTATGATGAAATCGGCATTAAAATAACACCATAAAATCTTGGCTGCAGTTATGAGATGTAACATCATCCACATCGTCGTCATTTTTATATTAGTTGTCGTAATCAACATTGTCCTCGCCCACTGCTGTTTCCAGCCTTCAACCAGGTCAGATAGCAAAATGTCTCCAGCTCCTCTTATCTCTCCACCACTCTTCCTCCAACTTGCTCCAATGTTATTAATTAATTTGCTACTAATATAATTGTCAACATGCCAGCAAGTGTTTATTTTAAAATGCGTGTAGTTAGATTTTGAGATATTTGACAATAGTCAACCCTTTGAGGAGTATGCACATTTATACATGGGGCCACGTTTATACAAAAATTCCTTTGCTCTGGAAGTTTGACTGTTTCGCTGGATTATACTGGAATCTAAGTAATAAAGTACAAGTAGTCAACATTTCAGTTCGTAAGATTGAAACTCTTTTAAATTATTTCTTAAATGAACACTATGGATTGCACCATGTGTTACATCTGTTGCGACTCTCTGATTGGTACACGGACAAGACACGACTTCACTAGACAACTGTTAGCCAATAATAAACGCTGCAGAGTACAGTGAGCGTGTCCGGTGTAACCAGGACCAATAAGAAGATGGTAAATGGAACTAGAGAGACCAACACAATTGATATTGCTGTAGCGGTGAATATAGGCAGCTCACTTCAACCTTGTATTCAGTGACAGTAAATTTATGCTGTCCTCAAAGGGTTAAGTTTTCCTAAGTGGTCAGTTGAAAACGAAGCAACAATACCTTTGTAGACCTGCAGCAACTCGTAGAAAGCCTTGAGGACGGTCTTGGCATGCTCAACAAGGCCACGGTACATGCCCTCCGTCTGCTCAAGTTGCTCCAGCTTCTTGACAAGGGTGTCGTTGCAGAGGATGGCACGAGAGAGGCCGAGGGCATCGGCCGTCGTCGTGCTCATGTTCTCTACCAGCCGGTGTTTCACCTTCTTCAGCACTATATCCAGGCTCTTGCCCTGCTGTGGGTCTGCATGCAGCTTGTTGTAGTTTACGGTCACCTCTTCCTGCAGCCAACACATATCCCTAACAGCCACAAGGTAGGTACAGGCTATTCACCTACCGACATGTATTTAAATGGGAAAGTAGTTCCCTGTCTTAACACTGGATTAAAAGTGTTCGGTAAACATTTTTCAATACTGAAATAATTTACTATTTTGCTTTCTTTTTTAATGCATATAAGTTGAACAATTTGCATATTTTCAAAACAATTATTTATTTAACAATTTTACTACGGATGGGGTCGATACCACATTTTATCGATACCAGTTCCGATACCAAAACATTCTTACGATACTCAATACAAATACTTTTCTCAATACCAAATTAAAATTGTCATGGACACAAAACAACTTGGCCAAGCAATTGCTCATTTTACTAGTGTCATTGACACACACAAACTATATTTCCCACATTATACTGGAAACAAATGGTGGATGGCTAGTATCGCAAACGTCGTTAACCAGTGATGAGCCAACACGGTCTCCTTCGATTCTATAGAATCCTGTTTCGATAGTAAATGCTGTAATCAAACTTTAAAAGGAAAACAACAGCTCAGTACACACTTATTTTGAGATTTTGCAGTTATTTTATTATGCGACTCCAAGGAAATTACTGTCATGTTAAATAAATATTGTAATTATCTGATACACCCGTTGTGGCCTAGCCCGCGGAATACGCAAGTTAGGCCACAACAAGTGTATTAAATAATTATGGTAAATGTAGAATGTACAATAATTTGCTTACTCATGCTTATCGGTGCTTGCTCACAACTCTCAACCCCTTTTTATTGTACTTCAATTATGTAACATCAAAGTAAATGTCAAAAATCATTATTGTGGTATTTATGGCTTCCATAAAGACACCTCAAGGAGCTTGCAGCTATGTAAAGATTATACTGTGAATAAAATATGGTATATTGTGGTACATGTACTTCAACTCTGGCATGCTTTTCAAAATTGTCGTACACATTCCTAAATGTATGGTACACTTTACAGAATTGTCCTACATATTCCTAAATTTATGGTACATTTTAAATAATTATGGTACACATTCCAAACATTATGGTACGTTTGTATCATAACTATGGCATGAGAAAATGGGTGTTAAAATTCGATACTTTTGGATATTCTCATGCGATACTCGATACTATTAAGTATCCAGGTATCGTGGTATCGAGGATCCCATCCCTAAGTTATACTTTTCACTTGACAGATGCAATAATAGTGTGATCAGGCCCAGGGTAATGTTAGCTTTACACACGTGAAAGAATATATTGTATGCATATAAACAGATCTTCATCATGGCTTTCAAACATGCTTAATTTACTGTGAACAGATGACAGAACAAATATGCTATCCGCGAAGCAGAATTGAATTACATTGCAACATACCAAGCAAGCAGGGTTAACATTTTATTCAGCTCATCTGTAAAACATTACAATTTTTAGAAAAGTAAATATTTTACAAATTTGCTTGTACTTACACTTATATACATTTAAAGAAAAACAGAAAAATGTTTACCTAACACATTTAATGCAATGTTAAGACATTAAACTATTTTCTTTACGTCTTTACCAACTTCACTAGGCGAACATCAGTCAGTGTCCTTTAAACACATGCAAGAGCAGTGATCTTATTCAAAGGTTGATTTCAAAAGGGCTCGATTAACCTGAACAGCCTATAGGTAAGGCTTAACACCTCGTAAACAGTGACTTCATTAGAGACTAACTAGTTGCTCAGACAAGCATGAGTGGGAAAAAAACTGCCCACCATAATCTGTAGTGAGAAAACATTCCAGTATTCACCTTGAATAATTTCGATAAATTACATTTTGGCGTGTGTAATCCGTATGTGTGTATAGGCTGCACCAGAAGTTTTAGATGAAAAATTACGGATAGTTAATATTTCAAGTATAGACCTCACAGAATTTTTGTATTCCTGTAAATACGGTGAAGACGTAATTCCGTAAAAACATAATAAATTCTGACCTGATTTTTCCCCATCAAAACATTTGTGACAGGAAATTTGAGTTATGTTGTAATGTTTATAAATATATATCGCACAATTACTATTCCACAGATGGTAACGTGACTTGAGAAAGCAAAACCACAGCAACATGTTACAAAAAATGGTGTCTTATAAATGTGCACTTGTAGAGCCACAGCGAGCATGCAAACTACGTCTATCTCTTGTACAGTAGAGAAATTAATTTCTTATGTACAACATCTATGGGCGAGCTCCAAAATGTTTACATTTTACACATGCGGGATGAAGGTTGTTTTTTTTCTATTGTTTATGAACGTGAATGAACAAATAACTGTACAAGTTCTTTTTATTATTATTCTTTCCCTTCCCTTCCTTCCTTCCTTTAAAAATTATAACAAAATGTACTATACGTTGTCAAATTTCTAGATACGTTTTGGGGGAAAAATTAAAAAAAAAAAAAATCATGCCAATATCTTGTATATAAGCCGCACTCAATTTTTTGTAGTAATTTTTTTTGTAAAAATGTACGGCCTATACATGCTGAAATACGGTATACAAGATCAAAAATCAGGATGGATGGACTGGGAATCAAACCTAGGTCCTCTCGAAAATGAGCCCGTAGGTTAACAACTGCCACACCTAGCTCGGTTAACCAACTACGACAAGTAGCTTCCATTGCCCCTTTAATAATTGTCATGACCTTAAAAGTAAAAATTAAACACAATTGTAAGTACTTAAGAGTTTTAAAACTGCAGATGCATGCACCACACAGATAAAAAGTGGGACATCTCCTTTTCACATGCAGACGTGAGATAACATTTCCCTGTGTGGACCACACCCTCGTCAGGTGGTCATAAATTGCACATGTTTCTAGCTGTACTATTTGTGTGTGTGTGTGTCACAAAATACTTCGCAGCGAGTACTAGCACTTTTTATTGAAAATATAATTACTAGCAGAATAGTAAGTAGCTTTGAAGGATTGTTGCAATGGGGATAAATTTCCAATGATCAATTAACAACACTAACTACAACTAATATTCAAAAGTGCAATGAGAAATAATGAGCATGAAATAATGAGCATGCTTGACACACTTGCGCTTGGAAGCTCTTACCAACCTTGCAAGACTGAATCATTTTGGCCACTTCAACTTTAGTTTTGCCTTTAACAGATGTCCCATTAACACCAATAAGTTCATCACCACACTGGAGGGTCCCGTCCTTTGCAGCTGGTGTGTTGTCAAATATCTAGTCGATGAAACAAAAACACAATACAGTGCATGCCATCCACAGAAAAAGTATTTATTCTTAACTTAAAAGTTACAATATTCTTCTGAGTAATCTGGAAAACATTGAAAAAAAGAATTTGACCACACGTGTTTAATAACTAAAACTACAAAACTCATTCAGTCCCTTCGGTACTACACTCCCGAGAAATACTTGTATCTATTTAAAAATGTGACTACAGATTTCTACAATAGAAAACAAAAATGTTACAATTAATGCAGGAAACATTTAGTGAAGTGAGCATTTCTGTCACCATCAGGAGATAAACATTAGTGAAATAACTGTGTTCTCTAGTAAGACAATGGTGCAAACAGATTACTTCTGAAACCAAAATGTATTTAATGTGAAGATTATTTTTTATTATATACTATTTCAAGGAACAAAAAATCACAAAACTATAAATGCTGAAAGCAATGCATAAATTAAAAAAATTCAGGATAAAAGAATATTGAGAAACCTGTTCATGCTATTCAATTACCACTTGTCTGCTCACTTTTGGCATGCATGGAAAATACATTTAGTAGCTAATCCCATGAGAAGTAGTACAGTTCACAATACGAGTTGAGTGGAGAGTTATGGGTGGTTCTTAATAAGGTCTCGAGAGCCAATGAGCGTGAAATGAGGTGGATATGAAGCAACACCAAAATGCAAGGGAAAGCGTAAAGAGAGATTAACGAGAAAACCTGTCACTAGTGGTATCATAAGGTACAATTCCAACACGCGCGAAAATACAGGACTGAACGTGCTGGGACTCGAACCTGGTTCACCTTGGTGGGACGCAAACTCTATAGCCGCTAAGCCAAACACCACCCCTTCACATTACGAGATAACTCAACCAATAATATTCTGTCCTCACACCAATGTGTTCTTTTACAAGAATGTATTCAAAGTATAGGTAACGGTTCGGTTAAGACAAAAAAAAAATCTCACAGCCACTCCAGCAAACTTTGTGTTGGTCGTGGTGGCATACCTGCACTATGTACAGGCAGGGGCAGAGCGGCGCTCCACCTCCAATGCTAATGCCAATCAGGTTGGAGCCGTCTTTTGTGAGTGTCACATTGCCGGACGTCACTGTCATCCCCCTGGAAAACAGATGCAAAACCTCCCATGTGCAGTTCCTCAAAACCAACCCCAAAATAATACTACAGAAGCTCTTAATTTCATGAATTACATACTTGAATCACTTGCAGCAACTAGTAAGGTGTACAATTATATTTTACACGTACTGCATAAATTCAGGAGCGACAGCAGGGCTAGAAATAGCTCAAAACAACTCTTTCTGCAAGAGAAAGTTTAAGCAGCTACCAAAAAAAAAAAAAAAACTTAAGACATGACTGCAAACAGCAGAATAACAAATGTTCACAAACATTACAGGAGAACTGAATGGGAAACAAAATTTACCTTTTGAGGTAGATTGTTCATACAAACTTTCCTTTACTTTCACGAACTCCATTAAAGCTTCCCTAAATGAAAAATTTTGCTTTGTCTTTCTTTCAGATGTACGCATTAGAGATGAACATTCAACAGTCAATTCTGTTCAACCAAATACGTGTATGAATGTGTGATACTGTTAGATCAATTCCTAAATGTTCAAAGCTACTGAAAATAGATCTGCAATGAAAAACTATATTTTTTCCAAGTTTTTAATCTAAAAAAATGTTCCATCTTCCAGAGCCACTACAGGCTATTTACATCACAATTTAGCATGTTACGATACTCGCCTATCATATACAGACAACAGTAAATCTAAATGAGGCAATTGTTGGTGATGATTAAGGGTCAATTATTGACTCATCTAGTTCCAGAAACCTGTTACCAAGTCCCAATTCTCCTTTATTTAGGTAAAGATCTTGATTATCAGTTTGTTGTGGTTTTTGTTGTCACCCGTCCAACAGAGATCTATAGCTCTCACGCAAAATTAGGAGCTCTTACAGTGTGTAGCAGCTGTGCATTCACCGACAAGTAGTTTCAACACTTTTCATTTTGACAACACCTGCACCCATCTCAAAACCGATATCACAGAATTTTCAACACAGGATAATTACGCAATTACTTTTCACTGCTACATCACACATGGTAAACTCTTTGATGAGCAACCATTCCACATTTGTTCACCACCTTGTATCAGGCTGATTGTTCATAGTGTAAATCACGAGCTTCTCAAACACAACGGTAATCTTGTATGTTTAGTATCATCATTTTCACCCTCACACTGAATATTACCACCAACATGATATATAGGTGATAAAAATACTTTACAAGTTGTTATTATTCCCTTTTTATTTACTTCCACCTCACATCTTATTTTATAACATCATGTAAATAAATCACTGTCTTGTTTAACTCGTAACATTTCCAGTTAAATAATTTGCATTCAATGAAGCATTCGATCATTTCAAAAGCCACAATGAGGTTGATTATATTTTAACATAACCAGATATACAGTATACAGTCAACTCTCGATTAACCACGTTAATCGGGGCCAGAGAAAACATGAATAAGGGAATAACTGAATTTACACATTTTTACTATTAATGGAATAGTGATATTGACTCCAAAAATCATGATATAAAACACAGTACCTATTGTGCATTTCAAAGCAAAAACAAATCACGCACTGTATGAGTAGGATTTAAAGTGTACAATACTTTAACTGATATTTACGTTGCACTGAGTATAGAGTAATTCACGGTGCATAGAGTATACACACCCACAGCTGTGATAGTTTAACCTGTCCTTTTACGCTTTGTTGACAATGTGAAAACGACACAAACAGTGAACAACAACCGTGCCCAGGCAATTGATAAACTGGCCAGACGTAGTACTCCGTGAAGGGGGAGGGAGGCAGTGTCCAAAATTACCAACTCATTATCTCGCAAGTTTCATTTTGGACGTTGTCGACAGTGTTTAGCACTCGCGGCAATGCATTTTTACATTAACAGTGAAAAATATTTTTGTCTGAATTTAATGCTTAGAACTCACACAATATTTCTACAATCATCAACTATAATGCTGCGCATACATTAATAAATAAAAGAATAATAAGTTATGCAAGAATGACTTCAAAAAATTGTATTGCAATAAAATAAACAAATTACATAAGTTACTTGCTTTTTAAAACATGCCTAGTGTATTTCATGAACAATTATTTGTTTTAGAAAACATTCGCACATGTGTTGATTTTGTATTTATCCAACAGCCGCTAGATAGCAAATATAAAATACAGAATTACCAAATACGTCATAATTTTTGTATACAAAGATGGGCCACATGATTTTGTCAACAAAATCTGCCATTTCGGACACGGCCTGAGATGAGTCAGAATGCAATCAGATGCGCGCTTCAACAGGCAGAAATGGATGACTCACGCAGGTCTCTGTGACATGCTGACAGTTTCATCCGCTCACGTGGCACAGCGATAGATGTAGAGTACCGCAACTTGTTAAGAGGCCTTTCCACCGACTCCTGTTCGGCAAACACGACGTCGCACCTGACGTCATGGGTCGGATGCATGCGGGACAACGGGCTGTGGAAAAGCCTCACTTGCTGTGCGTTGGGTGTGTGAGAGAGGATCCGTCTAGAGGCGATCCTCCACGTAGCTGTGCATATACATGAAAGATGCAGACAGAGAAACCCTTGTTCAGAGTGGGAATAGACGCACAGTGGAAACAGCGCCCCGCACAGTGTGGGTCGTTTCCAAGAAGGGTTGGACCCCCCCCCCCCCCCCCTTACCCTCAACAAACCTCTTACAATTGAATGCTACAACTGAATGCCATTGCTGTAGACTTCTCACATCGCTTTCTGGCTCCCAAAATTTTCTATAAAATATGGCAGAACTATTTCCCCTTATTGCTGTTGTTTCCCAAATAAACTGTGTTTAAGTGCACATGACGACACTAGCTGCAATGGGACTTAACTCAACTCATATTCTTCCACAATAAAAGGAACTGAACTTCAGTACAAAAGAAAAGAAAGAAAGAAAAAACCTAGCTCATACTACAAAACTCAGTTTCCCTGAACCTGAACTAACTTTGAGTTACTTTTACAGACACTGTCAGCTATTGTGAAAAGCACTGTCTGAATACATTTGAAAGTGCAACATTAAAAAACAATACAGGTTGTAGAGACTACCCTCGAATGATGCAGCGCATGGTAGAACAAAATCCATAACCAGCAGAAATTAATTGAAATTTACCATCACTAGCATGCAGCAAGTGAGCAAGGTAGTTGACCTTACAGCTAGCTGTTCTACTGCAACATCTCGCTGGTGCAGTTCTATGGTCTGTGCAGTACTTGTCTGCCAAGATAGGCATGTGCGACACCTGCCCCGTGGCAGCAACAGCAAACAATGTCGAAACTGACGTGCGCTGTAGCGGCAAAAGAAAAAATGCTCAATCTCTTACCTCTCGTTTATCCTCACTTGTTCCACCCATCTTGGTCCAGTTATTCCCAAGGAGTTTGCTTGTTGTTACATACATTTTCAACTGTTTGGTGCTGTAATAATTCAGAATTTTGGTTTCTCTTCACTAAGATTTGGATTTCTATTCATTGAAAACTTCATTACGCAATTTCACATGGATTACAATTTTTGACATATTTTTGGATTTAGTTTGTTATAGTTGTCGACGACCTACACTACATTTATGACAGTTTTTTTTTGTTACAATTTTAATATGAGTGGAAGCAAGAGGCAGATTATCACACTCATGCAAAAATATAAAATTATACAGGAGATGGATGCAGGCATGCATTCGCAATGTTTTTTATAAATGTCCTCTTTCTTTTTTCCTTGTGACATTTACAGGAAAATGCTTGATTTAATAATGCCACTGCCATGTATGAAAAATTAGCAGTAAAACTGTCTACAGTTCACATGTGTTTCCAAGCAGCATATTCCCTTGTTTTACGTGTCATTATAGGTGGAAAAAACGTAATGCCGCTGCAGTGTGTTAATAAAATACGAAAGAGAACAGTGCACATTCTCCTAATATGTCATTTTCCCGTAGCAATACAACTTACTTCTCCTTCACCGAACTTTATTAATGCCAAATGGTAAGAACTGACAAGTGACGTCTATACTGACTATACTACACATGACTTCGCCTCATATGAACATGCCTTCACGTAACACAAAGCAGGGTTTAAACCACTGGACAACTAGACACGAGAGCCTACATTTACGCCCCTTGTTGCAGGGGCATCCACTGACTCGTCGACAAGCTTGTTTTATTTGCCAGATGTCAGACATCATGCCAACCTCCCCGAAGTGTGAGTGAACCACTGGCCAAGCCGCCGAGACCACATCTCCGAGCCGCATAGTTCCACAGTGCACCAAGGGATGGTGCTACAACGCAACTCTGCCCAAGAGGCAGAGCTCATTACCACCTACGCCCCGTACCTCAGAGAGCCCGCGGGAAACGCCAGTTCGTCTCCGGAAGCCAGCTCCACCACTTCTTGTGCAGGAGCTCCCTACCTATCCAGCATCCTAGTAACCTACTGGAAGCTCTTCGATAACTTCACCAGTGAC
Source organism: Dryococelus australis (assembly GCA_029891345.1). Classification (NCBI taxonomy): domain Eukaryota; kingdom Metazoa; phylum Arthropoda; class Insecta; order Phasmatodea; family Phasmatidae; genus Dryococelus; species Dryococelus australis. Next base: position 8,882,172 of record CM056993.1, read on the forward strand.
CTTCCAGTACCTCTTCAAGACCTGCTCCAGCAACCCCCAAAGAAGTCTTTAACACCTCTTGCCTTTCCACTACCCTCTTGGTATCAGCAATTACCTAGTTCTGGTAGTGGTAAAACACCCCATTACCCTTCTGGTAGTGGCACCCGAAGGTCCCTTCTAGACAACGGTTTAGAGATACAAAGCTAGGGTCAGTTATTTTCATAACTACCAAGATGCATCACCTTGCTCATTTTGGGATCAAGTCTCCTTCACCTGGTTTACGTAGTCTTAACTTCTGTTCAGTTCCAGTTAATTTGGAGGTAGTATGGGCCACCGTTTAATCATCACAGAATAAATATGTGCTTCTCTCAAACCTCTGTGTACTATTTCTATGGTAACTGGTTAATCCTCTGTAGACGACGACCAGCCAGAGCAAAGCTGAAGACAGCTTACTTGACTCTCAATTTAGCGAACCTAGTGTAGGACAGCGGGCTCTAAGCCAGGTGCATGTACGTAGGAAAACACACCTAGTCAATGGCCACCTGTACTGTCCACCTGGTGCACAGTAAGGTACAGCCTCACTCACTAGAAACCAAATCCAAGTGTCATTAGACAGCTAATCCAACTGATGTACTTATCCACCACGCTGTACTGTCGCCGTAAGGAGTGATAGGCTGGTTCTGGAGGTCTGTCCACACTTGGACCCACACCCACTGTCATTGTCGGATGTTCAGGGACAAACCACAACTCCAACCACCGCACCGCTGAGTGTCACCAGTTGGAATACCTGAATACACCTCTCGGTTAGCTCAACCTCTGTTGTGGTATTACACTTAGCCAGGGAATTCTATTGCCTGCTCTCCTCTCGCGAAGCCACCAGTTTTACTTACCATAAGCCATACACACAATGGAGTGGTACCAGGTGGGAAAAAAGAAAGGCAGCCACTGCGACTGAAGACAACATGAGCTGCAATTTAGTTCCAATTGCACTTTGCAGCGTAACCCTACAGGAACGAGCTCAAACCGCCCACCAGCTAGAGAGGCCACGCCTCCCAGCTCCCTCTCGAACACTAATCCAGCCTCCTATCAAGACAATCAGCCGTCCTCACCCAGTAGTCGCTGACTTCCATCAGGGACGTGACATACCGCTGGGACTCGCTAACCCCTGGTTCCAGTGTCATCGGGCCAGCAGCCCTTCACGGGCCCATCTCAACACCAGCTCCAGTCAACAGCCGCTGCACGAGCAGCCCTCCACGGGTCCACCTCAACACCAGCTCCAGTCAACAGCCGCTGCACGAGCAGCAGACCAAGGAACTACCCCAGGCCACATCAAGCCCAGGTAAACCAGAGGCAGTTTGCCAGCCCATCCGCTGGGCCATCAACCCCCGAATGACTTTATACTGTGCCGCCAGGCCACGCACACGATAATGTGTACCGGCCGGGGCCCAATCAGCAGACAGTAAAGTCAGTAATTTGAGCTCATTCGTGCCTTTGACTGGCACGATAAAACCTTGCCCAATCATGTTGTCGCCCTCAGCTAATAGATGTCGCATGTCAAGAGTAACTGAAAAAAAAAATAAAATAAAAATAAAATAAATAATAATAATAATGGTAGGTGTTAATGTGTCGTATTCAATTTAATATTTACATTTACACTGTTATTGTGTTGTTAAACACTACGCATTAAAGCAACTATTTTTACATGAACATGTTGTTCTGTGACAGTCTGAGTTTATCACATTTTGTTTACAATAAATTGATGCATGTCGCTCTCCTGCAGATTGCACATGCGCCCTCTACTTTTTGACTTCGCCTCATCATCGAGCAAATAATTGCATATGGGCAAGACACATGCCAGCAGGCAATGAATCCTGTGCCTACAAGGTTTATCCCAGCTCAGCGGACAATTACACACTTGTGGATAAATGATTAAAATTGTACTGCCCACCCAAAAGCAAACATGCAGTCGTCCACCCATACTGGAGAAAATGTTTTATCCCCCGAGACACAGACATGCCAGAGTAAGAGAAGTTGGTTGGAAGGGATGCGGCATGAGGGCAGCACCCTTTGCCCATATCACTACTGCCCGAGCCTCGTAGAGAGGATGTAAATATGTCATCAGCCTCTAGACAGGAAGATAAGAAATAGTGGCACAAGCCCACAATGCTAATTTAAACAACCCCTGTGAGACGAGGCTAGCTATACCCACACCCCTCGGACAGCCCACAAGCAGAAATTTTCTGTATATAAGGAGAGGCAAAAATTCAGCTCGACTTATCTGTTGGCCCTCCGACCTGAACAAGGCCAAGGGACTCCAGTCTGCATAAGACTCTCCAGCTGGTGCTCAGCAAAGAAGCAACTACAGGGAAGTGGCTGCAACCCTGCTCAGAGAGGCTGTGCAAGCTCTCCCTCTCACAGACCAAGAAGCATACGGAGAAGACCCAGCCAGAGAATTGAAGGTCTCTCACGATGCCCAACTCCATCAACCATCAAAGACGACTCCAAAAGCCCGAGGCATCACAACGTCCTTACCTGTTCCATCCACCCTGAGTTCAATCCTTCAAACTCCACGATAGCAGGTCGTACCATCATCCCTTCTGGACTGTCACCCCTCCAATTGCGAATCAATTAACAACTTAGAAATTTGAAATCAATTTTATCCTCACCCACAGGTTTGCCTTCACCTGCCGTAAATTTCAATTTTTAAGGAATTTAAATTATTTATTATTCTTGTGCAGAGCTACGTATTCCCCTGTGTTTCCAACGTGTTAATAAATACGCTTGTGTTAAAATTGAATCTCCCCGTTATTCTGTTATTTTATCCTCAACACATGATTTATTAATGGTAATTTAAATATTATTAACAATTTATATTATGGCTCTTTATTAAAATGACCGCTCATGGACACACACATGTGGGCCAAACTTGCTTAGGTATCCTGGCGCCTGAAGAAGGCTATAGTCTGAATAAGACGTGGGACCACCCGTGCCTCCCAAGAGATCAATTCTCCACTATCCAGATTTCTAAGTGCTCATTACCTCAGTTCGTCTGCAGAAGACTGGACCCAGGAGTGCATGAGCGACTCTGGGTAAATCGAGAGTACGTCATTTTGTATAAGGTAAAAATTTTTAACAGTGAGCCAATTCCATTTTACCTTATACATCAGTTATACAAATGCCACGAAAGAGTGGAGGATGCAATAGCCAGGTTGTTCATTTAGCCCAACGGGCATTACAAAGAGAACTAAACATATCAGCTAATACAGTAACTACCATTACTTTTAACAAATTATCACGGGACTCTCATCCTACTGAAACCCCTAGTGAGCCACGAAAAGAACCACCTGCTATAATGAAAGATTGCAGTTTGTACCTAGATCACCTGTTGGTTATAATTGGCCTTGGCACGACAAGGAATATTTCGTAACCTAGGAAAACTCTAGGCAGATCCTGAGCCTAGCACCCCACCTCGGCCGTGTACAGTCACAAGCGAACCAACCAATACGTGTAAAATATGCACAGCTGCCGGGAAACTGATAGTTGTTCACGTCCCTCCAAAATCAGTAGTTTCACGTAGGGTTGTGCCTGTTACCCTAGACTTGGTCCCCACAAGAAAGCCAACTAGGCCCGCTCCTTACAAACGCATGGGAAGCACCCGAGAAACCAAATAGTTTGTAACTGGGAAGAATCATTTCAGATTAATCTCATGGCTTTGGTATTTTCATTATACCCACTATATTGCGACAGCTCAAGTTACTCATTTTGGCAACTTTCACGGTGAGCCGAACAGAACTTCCTGGGAGGGAGGTTTATGTGGTCAAGCTCACCCTGGGGTTTAATTCCCTTTCTACAGTTAAAACTCCTCCACCTAGAAAGTGTCCCCCCAGTTCTCCCAACGTGGGCAGTTCCACGACCCCGCCAGGCAATTCAAATAACGAGTCCGACGACACTTCCGGAGGAAGCTCACTTAGCTCATAGTAGAGGAGGGAATCCGCTCTCACACATACAGGATATAATTTATTTCAAGATATTTCTAAAAATATAAATATTCTCTCTCCTCCTCTCCTGGGAACCAGGAGGAACAGCAAAGAAGGAGCAGGGGGACAATAGGAGAGCGCGTCAACATTTACAGATTAAAATAACAGATGCTTGATGCTCTCCGCATCTTTGACATGCACTCGACTTTGCCCCATCTGGAACGCAGTTTCATTTCGCCTGGGCAAGTCATATCACAGTACACGAGGCTGGACATGTGGCTACACGGTACTCCTTTGCAATGATTGTATGATATTACCGACACAACAGTTCAACTTGTACTGTTCACCCTGCTCTCCAATCAGACATCACGCCAACACCCCCAAAGTGAAACTGTATTACTGACCGAGACACAGTGCCCACCACCCAAGGTCATGTAATTCTACAGCGTGCTGAGGGAGGGCACCACGCATACTGTGGCGGGATAAGGGATGAAGCCTGCAGTAACACAGATTCCTCCACACAGCAGACGATGTCCGCCGAGGCTCGAGGGGTGAATTCTTATCTCCTCTTCACCCCTCGCCGCCTCCGGTCCAGTGGCCACCGGTATATAAAGCCCTGCACAGCCCGAAAACTTTAGTCTGTTTCCTACACCACTCTCTTCAGGGCCGGAAGAAGCTTACAATTGAAGACAACTCCTCCAGAAGACTTCTGCGCCTGCGGCAACACCCCCTAGAGCTTCTGGAAGACTGGACCAACAGATCCTGAAGATGTTTAATAGCTCCTGCCTTATGCACCCTTGGTAATGATCGTTGACTGTTCTCTTCAAGGACCGCTCCTGCCTACCGGACAGTAACGGCAAACCTCAACACTACCCTTCTGGTAGTCACCCCCCTTGATCTCTTCAGAACAACAAGGTAGATACAGTGAAACCCTGTAAAGATGTTTCAAAAAAATACTGAAAAATGTGTGCTTATTAAGCTGGGAAACTATTTAAAAGAGTCAAATTCTGTATTTGTAATAGACCAAGTGCAAACTTTATAAAGCTTAGTAAGCAGAACAATGTATTAGCAGAAAACTTCTTAAGAGGGTTTTACTGTAGTTAGGACCCGTGATAGTACACCACCTAGCGACATTATCACCTTTCACCAATCAGGTTTATAATCAGATCACCTTCGCCTGGCTGAACGTAGTTTAATAATGGCAATTCAGATTACTTGTAGGAGGGCCATGTTTTATTCTCGCTAAATAAAACATGCAATATAAACTGACTTCTGTGTATAAGTTCTGAGCGCCACTGTGAGTTCACCTATGTATAATCAGTCCGTCAAAGTGAAGCCAGCAGAACACGCTATACAAAGCTAACTGACACACCGTTAGACGGCCACCCTTGCTGTGCCCCAGGGTACAGAATAGTAGAGACCAAAAACTACTCTTAACTCCTCCACCAGGTGAATCAGCCAATCATTCTAAACAATACTCCCCCACTGCTCTTTATGGGGCCGGAAAAAAGTAGGAATTAGTTTTGACGAATTGACATCCTGTGGATACCACACCTAAGTGTCCTGTTGGGCAGCTTGAGCCAATCCACCACTCTCTAAGGGGTCGGATGAAAGGAGCTCAGGGTATAACACTCGCCTGTATGACTACGGCTCTTAGAAGCACACACACTAGGTAATTGCATCGCCAGCTGCACTTTTGCGAGGCAGTAATTTGCACCTATTCCTCATGCCATACACCCAGAACGGAGGTACGCAGAGGTCTAGAAAGGCAACTCACGCCTCCAAGAGTAACCTGAATTGCGATCCCAATTCTTCTTCTGCAGTTACTTCCCGACTTGTATCCACCACTGATCAAGACTCCAGCTTCACCTCACCCACTGGTCGAGGCTATTCGTCGAGGCGAGGAACCTCCCTTGGGGACATCCAACCCGTGATTTGGCAGCCAGCAGTCCAGTGACTTTCTGCCTACTCTGGACAACGCACACATCAAAAGCACTCCACGTCCTTGCGAAGTAACCTCAGCCACGAGCCCTTACCTCAACCAGCCCATTCGCAGGGCCACGATAGTGACTCATAATTTTGTGTTGAGACAGACCACCAGACCTGTATTGTATACTGGCCCAGCACCAGTGAAACACTGAAGCTTCCATATGTTTATCGTGATTCTGGCATCACAAAATAAAACCTTGATTTTAACCACAGCAAACGCCTCTTACTTCAGCCGTCACATAACTCCCTCAGGTGTCGTGTGTCAATGGTTGCAGCGTCTCCCAATGCAAGAAATTGAGTATTTCATTAATTATGCATGCATCACATCGGTTTTCCTGGCCTACCAACATGAAGCCTTAAAATCTCCAGGGTGTCACGCTTCATAACTTTACTTCCAATGCACAGATACTTTATTTTTCTGTGATGATATGTTTCAAAATGCCATTTGCGACTGATATAACATTTTATTACAGACTGTAAAAGCAATGGTTTTTGTTATTAAATATTTGTTGCATCTGTTTGATATATACACAGTTTTGAAGTGAAGATGTGCATACATAGCTATTTATATTTATAACAGTGTTATAGTGTTACCGAAACAACACTTGGATGCAAATTAGGTCTGTTGGTACACACATTTTATAAGTGGTGGAACTGACCGGAAAAAGAAACTTGGCAACACTTTCAAAAGTGTAAGAAGTAAATATAAATAATAAGATGTGTTTTCCACCGATGGCAGGCTCCTTCCAGTGCTTACACAACCTACTGTGCCAAGAGAGATAAGTGCTACACGACTTAATGAGGCCAACACTATGCTATGCTACGAGCTATGCCATGCGCTACCGGACAAATAGCTAGGGCAGAAACTGTGCAGTGTGGCACAGTACCGGAGGCATACTTGTGCACTGGTGAGCGGTCAGAACGTCACAACTTACACTGCATTTTCAAAAGACAAGAGATGATCCAAACTGAGTAATGAAGTACGCTCATTTGGCTCCTTCTGCTCCTGCCTTTTCATTTGAAAGCAGTAAGAAATAGAACAGAAACAGAAAGACAATGAACATGCCACGGCTACGACAGCACAATAGTAATCACTAAGAAAGATTATCTACACAGTAAGAAACTACCATATACACAAAAATGTCAAAAACATTTATTAAAACTACAGATGCTAGTCACTCCTAGTATTACAATTTAAATAAGTAGTTTAACTTTACAGTAGCTAACTAACACTTTTTTTTTTTTACGAGATTGCAAAGTTCAAATACAAATAAAAAATACACCCAATTTATTTACATGAATAAATGTACATTTCATTCCCTGCACCATGCATACATATATATATATATATATTAAAAATATATACGGTATTGTTATCTACTTACAACATTAACAAAATCCTTGGAAAGAGTTTATACTACTTTCAAGACATCTTTACACCTACCCATTTATTATTTGTAGGCATTCAATCTTTAAAGAAACATGATAAAATATATTAAACTTGAAATCCTAGTAACTTTGGCTTTCTTTTTCATTCCATTCAATAACTTCATCACCTCTAACTTCTTTAATCTATCTAATCACTAAGGTTGGTGGGCCACCTCTAAATTTTGCATATTCACAATTTTTTTAATCATGAAAAAATTACTGATTTTCACAAGATAAAATTAATTTATAATTTTTCACACATCACTGCACTATTTGTGGTCTAACAAATATTTAGTCATTACTCTTTAACAGTGAAGAATCTGTGATTTTATAGCTATGCCATTGATGTGGTATAATCAATTAGTTTTTCTATTTCCAATATAGAATTTGTGAAAATAACTAAACATGCTGCAGTCTCATAGCACAGCTGTTTTAAATGGTAAAGGAAAATAATTCTACTGCAGGATAATTCACAGTAATTCTTTATCACAGTACCATACCCTCAAAAACAGAACAGACATGAACCAAAGCTTGAAATGCCAATCACTTCTTTTATGCTACGGAACAAAACAAGAGTCTATATACCTGTCATGAATTATACATACTGTACCAATTTTGACAAGCTTAATCTACATGTATCAGGGCTTTCACATTCTGGTAAAAATGCTCCCAAAAATTTATCACCGTGATGTAAAAAAAGAATTTTGACAAATATATGTAGTAGAAAAGAATACATCCTTTACACTAGAATAATACACTATTCTCATATGAATTCACATAAGGTTGACGACACACTGGAATTACTTACATTATCAATTTTGGGTTACTACTCCAAGGTTAGCAAAACTTGCACAATAGTGTGAAACACATCACATTATCATAAATATGTATTCTCTGCTTTTTGGTGATGGGAAACATGAAAAGGAATATTCTATTACTCTGGAAATGCACTGCATTGCCTTGATTAGAAGAACGCATTGAAAATGTATGGCAACAAACGCAATAACGACAGCTATATTTAACTGTTCATGTGGTATTCTGTAACATCTCTTTATGGACACCTGTGATGCCACATAAGTTCGACAATGCTGTAAGCTCTGCTTTGAAATTCACAATATATCAATATTTTTAAAAATTATTTACACACTTTGAAAAGAGAACTGTTAAAGTTAGCAGCAGTGACACAGTGGTAAAATTCATAAATTGTATCACTGTTGCACTGGAGTTACAATTAGTGACGTTTATTCCATAGACGCAAGATAAGCAATCCTTACACTATACATATTGGAAATGTTTGACTCTTTATAGTTCTCGCCTGAACTTTAAATGCATTATATTCTAAGTTTCCCCGTTTTCGATTAGAGAAACAGAGTTTTCCTGAAAACGCATGGTGCTGCTATCTAGTATTTATTTCCACAAACGAGAGCGACTAGCGATGAATCGAACTCGCAAGCAACAACACGGGCTGGGTACGCAGGCATTCTGTTTGCGTCCTCCAGTCTTACATTCTTCCTTGGAAAGTGGATGAAAGTGTTCGGGGAAAATGGGAGTTTCCTTATAATTTATAATATGCTCTCTAAATAAAAACTCAGTTTAATTATTATCACATTCATTTCGTTTCTGTTTTTATAACTAATGTTAGGTATTATAAAACTGTAAATACATGTGGAGGGTAAGCAAAATTGGAAGTTGCATTTGTTAGTAGAAATTGATACTGGAACCACAGCCTGGCTTTTATAAACCATTTATTGTATTGTAAAGTGTGTAATGTATCATATTTTAATGGCATTTAGCTAAATGTTATTTAAAACACTCAAATATGTGAGGCTGTTATATTGCTTATCCTGTAAAAAAAACTCACTACACGTCAGTGGTTACAATCTGGTACCGTAATTAAATGTACTCAAGACACTTCTTGGCACAATGTAGTAAGTTTCTCCATACGGTAGCTGTATTTTATGTTACTTCTTTTTTTAACTCAAAAATTGTATTGCTTAAGATATTTCAATGCTGCAGCCATTTTCCTTATACTGCTATTCATAAAGATACATAACTGACATGTCTTTAGCTTCAGACAGCCAAAAGACATCTGGAAGACAAGCTACATACTGAGCTACACACTAACATTTCACCTGCCAATGAAAAACATGCAGCAAATGTACATATACTTAAAACTCCAGCTATCTGCACCAATTATTTGAACATCTACTAACAAATGTAAGCAGCAGGAGGACGAGGAGGAAAAGGACTTATCTTGCAGCAGTTTCCACACAAGTAGATGAAATCCTTATGAAGAAAGTCCCTACTTAGTTTCCACACAAGTAGATGAAATCCTTATGAAGAAAGTCCCTACTTAGTTTCCACACAAGTAGATGAAATCCTTATGAAGAAAGTCCCTACTTGTCTGTTCATTTCATACTCATTATTAATAATTAGATATGGAGAGTATACTGTATTTCTTCCATATCTTTAATTTATTTTGAACCACAACAAAATTATCAATGTCAAAAACTATACTATGAAAACATAGCTATTTATTTGTGAGAGTAGTTTACATTATTTACAATAGCTACATAATTAACAGTATTTGACAGAAAATATTACCCCATGTCCTTGTCTGGCTGCACGCTGCATGAACTGCTGGATCATGTTACACAGCAGAAATAACAGTTAGCAAGCAACTGCTGAAGCTATTTCCCTTTCGAAAATTCCCTGATTTCCAGATAAAAAGAATCTTTTTCTACTGATCCTCTTATAACAAATTTTTTTTTCTATGCGGATTGATGCCTTTGCATTATAACACAGTCTAACACCAAAGAAAAATACCTCAGCATTTTGTCCACAATCCACAAATATTGTTATATGATTCTGGCAGCGGTGCACGACTGATGACACAACTGCCAATTATAACATGGGTATAACAGAATTCCCTCACATTTAGCTAACTTATTTGAAATTACCTGATAAGAGTTCAAATTCCCTGACATTTCTCTGTTTCCCAGGCTTTTCTAGAGCTGTGGCAACCTCGTTATATATCTTTCTATTCTTACGCTGTGTGGTGTAGTTACACGACCATATATGCCTCTATGCATTTTTGAACCTTGGGGCAGTTTTAAGTGGCAGTAGAGATGAATTTAGATTGTAACCCTTGTGATTGGCCAAGGTTTAAAGAACATTCTTAATTTCAGTTTTCAACAAAGAAGATGGACATCTTGTTATGCCACATCATGCAGCCATCCCGGGTCGGCTGTGCACTAGGTATTCAATATAAATTTTTCATAGGGAAGCCAGAGTTCACACCCCTGAATTTGCAGGCCGTCCAATAGAGACGAAGACACGAGGTGTATTAGTAAAGAAGTAAGCCTGTATTACCTCCCTTCGTGCAGCATTCAGCGCCGTTAGCTAACACTCGTGAGATATCCCTAGTTAAGATGCCACTGATCTGTATGTTAGCACGTAAGCCATGCGCTTACATATAGGGGAGATATCACCCAGGACTGCTGCGCATCCGGAAAGATACCTTGTAGGCGTACTTGATCGGTAACTTCCAGATCATCAAAATTCTACGTTTAACCACTAATTCCAAATAAAGCTTCTTATTTAACACCATTAATACGACCTTCTAGAATATTTTTCACGCCGCCATGTTGTTTTTCGTACATACGTAACTTTTCCGACATTTTACTACAGCAAACCTGAAATGAGTCCTTGATCTGCAATTAGCCGATTGCAAACGTTGCTGATTAAATTAATAATTTTTAAAGGAACACTAAAGATTTTGGAATAATTTATGAAAATTTTCAAGTATTTTAATTATTAAGCATTATGAGGGCACTAGTGTTTCAAAGGCCACCCACTACCCCACATGCTAAAATATTTCAATTATGTTACCAATATTTTCAGAGCCACAGATAATCTGCTAATTTGTATTGCAATCTGGATGAATTATTGTGTTTTTCTGGGAAAAGTCAAATTATCCTGAGTACAATTAAATTTCCAGATTTTTTTTAAATAGTCGCCCATTGTTATAATTTTGTAGTAGTACCAGCAAGTTTTTCTTCTAGTGTGTGTGTGTGTCCACACGCACGCACGCACGCACACACGCACACACACACACACACACACACACACACACACTTGCAGTCTGGACGGCGCCGGGCTAAAGTAACTCATCAGACTGCCTTCAAGTGTCACTAAAATGAGTACAATTTCCAGATCTTCCACTGTTTTGTGTTATCAAGGATTTACAGGGGCGATAACTCCAATTTCCAATAAGCACACCAATTTAGTACTCAGTTTGAACTATCGTGACTGCGCAGCTAGGGTTGGCACTCTACCCACAAAATGTGTTACACATACTACAGGTGTTGCAACATCATTCTCATACACACGGAGGTAAACTGAACCCCTTTCTCTCTCTGTCTACCTTTATTTTGTATTACGTTAAGTGTATTCCACAGTTGTATACTGTCGTGTGCAGTGTATACGAGTTGCCTTGCAGTCACATTTTACAGTTCATTACATTTTACTGTACAAATGTATTTTTTTTTAAATTGCAGTAGAGTATTTGTTTTTTCTCCAAATTTCATTTAAAAAGTCCCAAAATTTCCATCACGTAGACTGCGCAGAGGAAGAAGTGTTGAAATTGAGTATGAATATCAACAATAGTTGTTTGACCAAAAGTCCGTATTTACAAATTAAAAATGAAGAGTGATTGATAATGACAGACAATTATGTGTGTGCAAAGATATGCCATTTTAAGGAAAGTCTCTAACTAAAATGACTAATGTGAACTCGCAAAGCCTTGTGGGTTTACACGTTGCAACAAAACAAACTGATTCCAGCTAAGGAAAAAACATTGTGGTTAAAACATCAAGATGACTTAAGAACTATTATTTTGCAACTATAAAAACTACAAATCAGCTAGTTCGGAAGTAGTCTGCCCTGCTATAAGAAGGTGCATTACTATTGTTAGTAATCCACAACTTTGTTTAGCTTAATATCACCTGACGTTGCTATAAAGTTGCTTTTTTTGGTATTATTCAAACTATGTGCGACTAGAACATGTTTCAATACAACACATTTTTTGTGTATATACTTGAGGTATTCAGATGTGTGAAATTAAGGTTATAAGGAGCAGGTAGGAAGAAACAAGAATTTCAAATGAAGTGGTTGGCGGAGATCATTGAGGAGACAATAATATGGCAGTATGGGTATTTAAAGAGGACGGATGGGAGGTGAGAGGTTGAAACGAAGGCTGTTATGAACTCGAGTACAATAGACAAGGACTGCAAATAAGACCAAAGAAGGAATAGAAGGGGCAAAGGCTGGGAAACCGAGAGGAGATCGGTGGAGAGACACAGGAATACTGAGACATTTTACCACGCTGACATGACCTCAGGCTGGAAACATCTATGGATGATTGTTTGGGATATTTTGTACCTAGCAGGTTGTTGGTGACTGCGATTGTATTTTTTTTTTGTGGTGTTGGTAGTGGTGTTGTGAAAAGATGGCAGATGTGTAATAAGATCATGTTTGTGATGATTTTCAATCCGGTGTTTTTCGTGTTTCCCTGTGCAATCCATCAAACAACATAAACATTATTGGTCCTCCGTTGCCGGATCGAGATGCTAATTACCAGCCTAGCGTTTTTTACCGTGAAATTAAATCAAAGAGTCACATAACCGTTGGTGCACGTGCGTATCAAAGTTAGCGACGGCGCAGCAAACTACTGAGCAACAATTTAATTGTGTTTGATTACCTTATAGCTAAAATAGAAGAAGTAAACCAGTTGTTAGCTGCAGTGATGCAAGATGTGGAGAAACTTGAAGAGTTCATGGTAGCTTTTGATGAAGTAGCTACAAAATGGGACGAGTTTATTAGCAAACTATTTTGCCTCGAGGGATATTCGGCCAAAACCTGAATTGAGACCTCTAAATGAGATTAAAGATGCGTTTGTGAACTTTGAAAATGTTTTCCGGCTTTCGCACGTCCAATATAATAGATGCACTATAAAGATTCCCAACATAACCTATCAAGGGGCAGTTATCAGTACGCGTGCAGTGCTGCCGCCTCTACCGCTTCCAGTGTTTTTGTCAACTGCGCTAAGTGGGCAGCATTAGCTGAGCTCTTCAAATCCATGGTGCATAAAGATATATAGCATTCTGATGTTCAGAAATTGCATTACCTCATTGGATGTCTAAAGGGTGAACCTAAGGAAACTGTAAGTAATCTGTCGATCACTAATGAGAACTAGTGTTGTCTGGTCATTGCTGGAGAGGTGGTACAAAAACTTGCGCATTACTGCTACACTGCATGTTAAAAAAATATTGCACCTTCCGAAAGTACGTACTAATTCTCCAGAATTTCTGTCGCACTTTATTAGTGTAGCGCGTGAAAATTTAAATGCTCTGTGTGCTGAAAACTTTCCAGTTTCTGATGAGTTTTTTAGCTCTTGAACATTCTTCTTGAAAAGATAGATTCTTCTCTTCGCCAAGAGTTTGAATCAATCGTAGACCAGGACCTGCCAATTTGTGACCAGTTGTTGATGTTCCTAGAACGATGTGCTGTGGTGAAAGAGAATGTTCAATTGGTGACCAACCAGAATGCCTCAGGCAAGCATAGGACATTTGTAAAGGGTAAGTTTTCAGCACCAGTATGAAGGGCAATTCAAAACAAGGTCTCAGTAGAAGCACTCTACTTGTTGCAGTAGAAAATGATACAGTGTGTCCAGTATGTAAGGAGAAACATCCTTTGAGTAAATGTGAGCAGTACTCCACAAAAGTCTATTCAGGATAGTATCAAGTTTGTGAAAGAACAAGCCATGTATTTATTGAGTTGCTGAGATTCAACTAATTGTGCCACCTGGGTCATGGTGTTATGTCCCGTCAAGCTGTAAACCAGCAGACCTCGCATAGTGTGGTGTGTTTCCTGACGAGTTGGTGAACAGTCCCGTGTGGTTCCATGGACTCTGAAGATACTTGACCTGTGAATAAGGTCAAGATGCCTGATCTGAAGGATATGACTGAACGTAAATCTCAGAGAGTACAAGCTCTAGCAGTCCAAGAAAGTAATGGTACCCTATGGACTTTGTTAGAAAGTTTCCACTTGCTCTCAAGACACAGAGTAATAGCATGGATCCTTAGAGCTCAATCTGCATTTATAAAACAACCTCACTGTGAATCACTGTAGTTGAGTGCTGAAGAATTAACGGCAGCATTGATGTTTTGGGTTCAAGTGGTGCAACACTACCTTCTTTCAGAGGACTTAAAGTTACTTTGTAATAAAGAGTGCTCCAGTAAGCTAAGGAAATTGCATCCTTTCCTTGATCCTCTGGGTGTCATCAGGGTGGGCGGCCGCTTGCAGCACTCGCATTGCAGGAAGAGACTAAACACCCAATACTTCTTCCAGGACAATGTCATCTATCCATGATAATTGTGAAACACTACCATGAGGAGTACCTCCATGCAGGACTCCAGAAAGTACATTCCGTCATCCATAGGCAATTATGGATATTGAATGCTTGCCAGATGATTCGGCATTGTGTGCACCGGTGTGTTAAGTGTTACAGTTGGTCAGCAAAAACCTTCACCCCTCTTATTGGAGATCTTCTGCTGTGAGATTCTCACAAGTACATCCCTTTTTGAAAGTTGGCATGGATCTTGCAAAACGGACAAAGGCACGGAAGACCTCAATGGATAAAAGTTACCTCCATAATTTTGTGTGCATGTCGACGAAGGCTGTCCATCTGTAAGCTGCATCACTGTGGACCAAAGCATTCTTGGCTGTCCTTAATCAATTTGTATTAGTGAGGGGAACCCCTGTAGACATACTGTCAGACTAAGGCACCAACTTCATTGGGGCAAGTAGACACTTGAACGAAGTACATCAAGGACTCTTCACTGAACCCTCGTAGCAGAGTTTGCACATACATTTACATGGTCTCAAAATTGTTTGGCATATCAACCCACCAGCTGCACCTCATTTTGGTGGCCTATGGGAGGCAGCTGTGAAATCGGCCAAACTTAACATGAAGTGGGTCATCGGAGAGCAAGTACTTACGCTTGAAGAGATTATGACCCTTTTGGTTGAAATATATGCGGTGCTGAACTCCAGACCTTTGTGTCCCTTGTCATCAGATCCTCAGAATTCAATGTACTCACTCCAAGACATTTTCTAGTGGGTGCACCCCCCCCCCCCCCATCTGTCTGTCTGAGCGAGATTTGAGCCATGTTGTAGACAACTGTCTGGGTCATTAGCAGCTGGTCACCAAGTTCAAGCAAAGCATTTGGAAACTGAGTTTGGAACCTCCATACTTTGCATCAGAGAACTAAGTGGACAGTAATACAGTACCCAACTTGAAACCGGACACGTTCGTGCTAGTGAAAGATTTTAATTTACCAGTGGTGAGATGGAAGATGGCCAGGATTGTGAAGCTTCATCCGAGTAAAGATGGTGTGGTAAGAGTGGCGACTGTGAGAACTCTGAATGGTGAACTTGTCAGACAGCTACAAAATTATCTCCTCTACCTACCAACGAGGACTCTTGACTTGTTGGCAAAGAATTACTGTTTAGTTGATTACCCTTATCATTGTATTTGCGACATGTTTCCTTGTTGTCATCAAGAATTTTGTTAGCCACCTTTAGTTTTACTTTTATTCAAGTTGTTCTTGTTTGTCTGTCGTCTTAGTATACTATTTATTGTAGTGTGGGTCTTAAGTGGAAAATGTACCATTTTCCGGTGAGCGGTATGTCTGGAATATTTTGTACCTAGCAGGATGTTGGTGACTGCGATTGTATTGCTTTTTTCGTTTTGTTGGGTTGGTGGTGGTGTGACAAGATGGAAGATGTGTAATAAAGATTTTATAGTGATTGATGGATTGCATAGAGTAAACAAGAAAACACCAGATCTAACTGCTAATAGGCTAAACACAATAACACGTGCTTAAACTAAACTACTAACATAGGTCTGAGTCGATATGCAAGCCCAAAACATCTCTTCATTCTTCCACCAAATTGGAGGGTCTTCTTTTCTATCGAGGAGTACTTCATTGAGATATTTATCTATCTCTATAATACTTGATGCAGTAGAATTTTGTGGAATGATCCGATTCTTAAACTTTTGGTCGAATTTTCTCCAATGCAGAGATTGAGATTCATGTTCCTCAGAGTGAGACTCTCCATTACTGGTATTTAAATTATTACTCTTGTCATCTGATGTTTGATTCTTGGATCTAACAATGTTGCCTGCACAATTAGTTTATGTGTTTCTACATCACCAAATCTCAAGAATATTTCGTTTTTGATAGTTTTGCACATTTCAACAATACATCCCACATTAACCTCTGCTGTGGGTCTATTTAAACTATCAAGCATAGAAGAAACATAAATAGAAACACTGGATAGGGAAACATGTTTTTCTGAACAGAGAGATTCTGCAACAGTTTGAAAAACTTGTAACACCTCAGTGCATTTCGCGATTATATCCTATTACTCAACTGATATATTATTAGTCCAGGGTTTTCAACTGCTAGTGTAGTAATAACTGCATACTTTACTTTGTAAAATCTGCTAAGAATATCATACGTAGAATTCGAGTTACACAATCCTGTTTTAATTTCAGTGTAGGTAGGTTCAACTTTTGTTGGTTCTCTTGTAACTGCAACAAAGCATATGAGATGCGTTTGAAGTATTCGTTGTTTCTAACTTTTGTTATTCCAGTCTTAATTTCCTGTTGCTGAAGACAATAATTAACAGCCCGATTTAAGGAATGTGTCGTACATTTTACTTGCCTTCTCGAGCTGGGCTGTCGTGGGATGAATATCGCACTCATGGCTGCTCACTCTCCGGGATCTGCCCACCCCTTGGGACCAGCGAAGGCGAGGTGCTTCTGCGTGTGTGGTGGGACCATGGCAGCTCAGGTGCTGCGACCATCCCGCAACTCGACGTGTCCCCAGGTGGCAGATCGGGAATCCCCAGGCTCTGGGATGTCTGGGAATAATTGAATACCAGATCATGGACCAACTGGCCTGCTCTACAGCGCCGTCCTCATGAATCTGGGTGGCTCAGAACACGATGGCGAAGCGCATCTGCTGGAGGTGGCCCAAAGATCAAGGCAGGGAG
This sequence comes from Dryococelus australis, assembly GCA_029891345.1. Classification (NCBI taxonomy): domain Eukaryota; kingdom Metazoa; phylum Arthropoda; class Insecta; order Phasmatodea; family Phasmatidae; genus Dryococelus; species Dryococelus australis. Next base: position 8,899,667 of record CM056993.1, read on the forward strand.
GGGGATCTCGAGGTACCAAAGGGCGAAGTGTAGTGAACCTCACAGCTGGATTCAGCGGGCTGTCGACTGCCAATGCATGAGGAATGTATTGGAATGCATCGGACTTCCGAAGCTCCCCAATGTCAGTCTTCACACCTGGGCCAGCGGATTCACCTCCATCACTGGTAGCTCCTGGATGTCTCGCACAGCACTTAAGTGCTCCCCCAAGGCAGACGGAGATTTTGGAGGAGGGGGAGGGGGTGGCTCCCCGGGGAACCTCCCCACCTTCACCCACGGCGTGGAGACACGTCGGCGCAGAAGAGAGAAAATGGTCTCGGTGCCACGACTGAGCTGCCCAGTTTTGCGACGCACTCGACGAGAAGCAGGGATGACCCTGCTTTAAATCACTACTGCTAATATTGTTGTGCTGGTTCGCCTGCAGAGGAATATTGGCAGTAGTTAAGTCAAGGGCACCCCAAGCCCACAGACCCCACCCTTTCTTCTTTCAACACCTATTAAAATGGCACGGATTCCACACCTGCTGTCTCCTAGCAACATTTTCATTAATGTTTCCCAAGTTTTGAACTCTTTTCTATCGACTGGGTTTTTACGGTACTATGCCGGTTTTTCCCAGTATCTTCTTAATTATAGTGTCACTTATAGGTACACCAAGGGAGGCAGTCATGGCCCAAAACGGCGGATATGGCTGCACAATCCCTCCTCGCCATGATGCATATCTCCTCATATGCAACTTTCTCTCATTTTAGGCATAAGGAGCGCAGCCCTGAGACGCATTCAGGTCCCTCATACCGCGGACACACACCTAATACTTAGCAATAGAGTAGATTTAGGGGGGAAAAAAACTTACTTGCCTCCATCCTAATATTTTGACAGCTTTTACTGTAGTGCTGGCGTTGTCCGTGACAATAGCAGTCACGTTAATTTGTAGATTCCATTCCAATGCTACATCATTCAGCATACTAGATATCTTATCAGCTGTGTGACTCTCTTCATAATGAATGCAGTCCAGAAGTACATTTTGCAATGTTGTGTTCTTGTGAATGAAATGTGCAGTTACAGCATAAAAGTGATTCAGGTTGTTCTGAGATGCATGTCCATTAGCTGATAAACACACAGCTGTGTTTGACTTGAACAAAGCTTGGCTATATTCTTTCAATTCATTGTAAACTACTGGTAATAAGCTGCAAGATATGGTTTTCCTGGTTGGAATATTGTAAGTTGGACAAAGTAAGTGAATTAAATAACGAAACTGAGGATCTTCAACAATGCTGAAAGGAGGGCACTCTTTTTAATCACTTTTAATAGTTGTGAATCTATCTGTTTTGAACTATGAATTGGTAGTGGTTTTTAATTAGTCATATACTCAGATATTGAATTTTATTTTGAAACTGATATATTCTAATTGTGTTTTGGTGCGTGCTCTTTTGCTTGTAACGTCTCTATTGAAGTTCTTGATGTTACAATTAAATCAGTGGAAGTGATGGTGGGTTTGATACTGGTCGCTTCTTCAGGCGCACATACAGAATGCACTTCATGGTGTAGTGACAAATTAAAAGGTTTCCTCTTCATGTGTTGAACCAGGTTGTCAATCTCGTTACTTGATTATATGCTATATTTAAAGAACAGTAACAACACTCAGTCTTCTTATCTAGTAATGAGAAGTGATTTCATACGTCACTGTTTTTTGCCGGTGAAAAAAAAAAAAAAAAAAAAAAAAAAAAAATTGAATGGTGCACCGATAGGTATTCAACAAATGTAATCATATAAAGTGGGTGTCACATTTCTTGTAAAATATTATATAGACGGTTCAAAGTTAAATGCTGTATAAAACCTGGATAAAGGATTGAAACTGTTTGATTTTGTCAATGGCATAAAACCATTCGCAACATTAAATTTGAAAACAACAGAAGGCTATCAATTACAATATAGATAGTTAAAACATAAGAGAGATAGCAATTTTTCGCGAAAATTTCGGAGTGCCTATAAGCATCCAGCACACTAGGTCCATAACTCCATGATATAAACTAGACTACGTAGACGTACGAGATTTGTCGGTAAAGTTAAGCCAAACCACAAGTGTTGAACATTAAAAGTTGCCACAAAATTTTTTTACTGCATGCGGCAATTTGATTAAAATTAATGCATGTACAACTGTGCTTAGCAGGGAGTACCAATACTCATTGTATAATTAGATGCACTTACTTTCCCTGCAAAATTCAATACGAAGTTGGATGAAAACTAGGAGAACAAAAATATCAAATCCCACAAAACATGAACCGACAATAACCAGAGCTGGACTGAGCTCGGATTGGCTTATAGTATATTCACGATAACTTCTGCCTTTTCTGAAGCCCTGCTAAACTTCTACTTTTGGTTACTGATTTACATATCCTTTCACTAAACGTAAACATAAACACTGCCATGTACTTCTACTTTTATAACTGTCAAATGAGTTAGTTGTTGTTTACAGCTGTTCAAAGAATTATGTCATATCGCAGAAACATTTCCTACGAATGTTCACAATTTAGATCTACAACAAACAATATTTAGGTCAGCTTTACAACTATTTGTTACACACGATATAGCACGTTACACATAATACACATTAATAATATGTTGCCAAGATGGTGTTTGTTACAACTTTCGCAGAAACAACAGTAATATTTAACCTGTTGTTATCAATATGTGTTTGGAATAAAAAATAAAACAAAGGGACAACCAGTCCAACGAAACAACACAGTTAAATTCAAGTACGCTACTCATGTAGCTTATTTATTGTATGTAGCATCTACAAACGTAAAAGATAGTGGTGAACATGCACACACGTATGCCTACTGTAGCATTTATTCCGCTAATATTTACATGCAATAGTACTTACTGGTTTGTAGGTTTATTTTATTATTTATTTAAATTTATCTGGATGGGCTTAGTTTTTTTGGTGTAATTGTGGCAGACATTCAATCCACATAAACGTAAATTCGTTACACAACTGTGTTTCTAACACCTAGCGCGAAGGTATAATGTTGTGATATAGGCTGTTCACGGTAAAGTGAGCACTTTTTAAGGCCCTTCTGAATATTTCCTTTCATCCTATTTCCATCTTCCTGCTGCTTTTAAATATAAACATCGCTTTGTGAGGAATAAACACAGTGTATATACTTCACCACCTTCAAAGTTTAATGCCTAATGCTGCAATAAGATATATTTGATAGTGGTTAAAGCATGTTGGAAGGGCCTTAAAAAGTGCTCACTTTACCGTGACCGGCCTATAAACAGGTGTGAATTTAAATAATTAACTTTGTGATAACATCAGTTCATGGTTAAAACGTATAAACTATGCACATATTTGAAATCCACAGGCCTGCGTAATGATTACAACAGAGCCATAGCGCCCTTTCACATGCAGCGATCAAAACACATTTAACCCTGCCGTGGAAACACATATTTATCACAACATTGTAACTTGTCTAGGATGCTTCAAAAACACAAGTACGAACTCAAGGCTTCGTTCAGAAATACGCCGTGTCATTGACATGTCCCCACACCACTGCCAGTCGCAAGGCACTATAAAAACTGGGTATAATTGCCCGCCATAATGGGATAAGCAAAGCACGTGGCTAGGGGTGTTGCGGGAAGGCTGATCAAATTCCAGTGTCTCCTTTCCACACCACATCTGCCATCCTGCTAGATTTGTAAGCATCATGCCATTGCATCTAAAATATGTTGTTGCAGCTAAATAACATACAGGTATCGAAACAATAAACTCTTGTTTCAGTTGTAAATTACAATTTCAAACATCATTATTGTTGCTGCAATTAGTATGAAATGTGCTGAAATTAGAAAATGTATACCTTTCCTGTTACACAGGTTGTACAAACACTGTCTCTCTCTGTGTGTGTGTGTGTGTGTGAGATATATATATATATACACACACACACACACATGCTCTGCTTCGCTTACTGAACCTTTATTCCGGATGGAAAAAAAACCCTCCATGTCACTACTAGAGCCTACGCACGGTAATTTGCGATAATTTTAACTGCAGCAATTAAATGTGTTTCCATCAGTGCTACCTAACAATACAAATATATCAGTTGACGTTTAATTCACAAATAGTATACATAAACATGAGGTTAAAAAATATTGTAACTGTGAAGTATTTCTTACCTGCCGTTGCCAACACGCCACTGCTCTCGCTGTTGTTAATTCATATTTAATACAAAATAAATATTACAATTGAATAGAAGATAAGGTAAAGTTTCATTTTTTCAATAATACAGTACTCTAAAGTTAATCACAGTGTTATATATTTGTGGAATAAAAGTTATTGGAAAAACAGGTTGACATGTTATGCCTAGGATGATTTTCCAAAGGTTCGATTCTAAAAGGCAGAAGAAAGCATAAATGGACTTTACAGTAACGCATGATCTGAGTCAGCCTGGCGGACTTGGAACGGGCGGTAGCAAATCCAATTCATGCTTTGCAGCGGAGTGAACCGAAACTGCCTTGTTGCGATGTGTCCTGACTCACGTTCTGCGCCTGGAACCGTGCTGCTTTTTTTTATTAAATACAGGCCTCCAACAGTCAACGCGTGAATAATATTATCACATCATAATAATTTTAAATATTTATTGGATCCTATAAATGTTGTCATTGGCAATTGAACACAGTGCAATTTTCACAAGTGGAACAGAACTATAAATATTTCTTCTCATCAATCGTTCTAGCTGTATACATACTTAAAGACAACTTTATCTTCAGCTTTACATACGCATCGTATTGTGTTTATAAATGCAAACTGGCAGGGAATACACACGCAATTTCAATGTGTGAGGTATTTTCGCGACTCTTCAGCAGTGTCCATAAACGTGGTAAATGTAGCGACATAAATTTCTTTCTCAGCAAATTTTGGTACACATCTTTTTCAAATAACAAATTGTCCATTTTTCAAATGTTCTAAATGGGAGTACCTTTGCTGTATTGATAAGTTTCAATAACCATTTTCTGGTGTTATGTACCGTATTCTCCTAAAAATCGCCATTTCTTTATCAGAGAACTTGGAATTTCGATAAAACTATTACGAAAAGACCCTTTTTGCAAACTGGAAAGTTCCGTCACTGTGAACTGCGTATTCGGCAAGCCGAACCCTTATGGGTCCGACGGACACGTATCAAGGACCTGGGTCCGAAGAGGTGGATACAGGTCCGGACCCAGGTCCAAAAATTATCTGGACCTGCACATCTCTATTATGAATACCCACATCATTATTTTATGTTATTTTAGTGTGTGTGTTAATTTGTTAAGGCCTTTTAAATGGATATGAAAGCTTGTAAAATGAAAGGTAAAAAGTGTCGAATGGAAGTTCCAGAGTAAAATGTCATTGAAATAGATATTTAGTATTGTAACTTGTGAATACGCCACATGTTGTTGACCTAAATAACTTATCGCAGCAGCATGAATATAACCTGTGAATGACATTTTATACATTAAAGATTGGTTTTGAAAGGTACTATCACATTTAATACAATTTAGTGACTCAATAAACACACATTGAACGTACATTTTATGTGTTTTACTGCATAAACACTGCAATCTTGATAGCATTCCTTACTATTAAATTTCATGGTATATACTGCAAATTATGTGAAGCCGTAGTACAATTCCTATTAAGCGAGATTAGTAATGACCATAAAAAACATTTGCAGGTATTATTTTCCTGATTTTCTGAAAAGTCTCTATTCTGAACAATTATCCAAACCTCCACAACACATTTTGTGCCTCAGGCAAGCGTAGCCCTTAAAACAGATGTGTTGTGTTGTGAGACATACATGCGGTCCTCGAAGTTGAAAAGGGCGGGCTGCATGAGGTAGTCTGGGTATTCATAATCGCAATACTGTCTGTCCATGACGGCAGCGCTCCCTCGGCCGTCCAACCAGGGAATAGTCTGTCACGTCTCACGTCAGCAAAGGTTGTCCATGCACTTACACACAGGCATCACAACAGATATTGTCTACAGCATGCTGAAAAAAACAAAAGCAGAACCAAATAATTACCAAAAAAAAATTGCCACTAATAGTACCTGCATGCATGTAGGCTGCAACTGACTACAATGCAAACTTCTGCAGCAGGTAGAAAAGTGTGAAACCAATAAGTAGTTTCAAACAAAGGGCATTGACTGGAAAGAACTAATGTGATTGTTATCCTTGAAGTTTACTGGCAATGGTAGAGCATGGCTACTCTGACTATAAAATGGAAGTCACAAACAAATTACCTCAAAACGTGACTACAATGAAATAGGAAGCAACAGGCATCTTAGCCATCATCAGCAACAAATAATAAACGATCTAACATAACAATAGGAACAAACAAACAAAAAACCATCACAATAAGGAAAACCGACAATGAAAATCAATGATGAAAACACACTATCGACCAAAAAGTAATTGGGCACCCGTGAAGATAGGTAATTCAGTACGTCAGTTTACTTGTGTGGCCACCATACGCTGTAGGCCGGTGTAGAATCAGTTGACAAGGTGGTCTGTCTAGCCAGGCGATTGCACGGAAGGTAAACAGACACAAATCAATGGTCGCATTCGTCCTGCGTAAGTGGAAGGTCGATGGGCATTGTACCAATTCTGCACGTTCTGGGCGACCTCCAATCTTGACCGACAGAAATCGCAGAACCCTGAAACGTGAAGTTGTCAACAATAGGGCACAGCCCATGGCTACCATCCGACAGGAGTTTCATGCAGCAACAGGAGTATCTGTTTCCACTGGAACATTATAAAGCTCGGTGAGTCAGGTGGTGTTTGGACAGTCGCAACTTTACACTGGAGCAGTGGAAATCGGTTGTGAGTGATAAGTCGAGGTTTACATTATTCCTGTCCGATGGACGTGTATGGGTGCGGCGACTACCCGGGGAATGGCTTCTACCGGAGTGTATAGTGCCAACTAGGAAATTCGATGGTGGTGGAGTGATGGTGTGGGGCTGTTTGACGGCCTTCGGCGTAGGACCACTGGTGTTTGTCCGTGGTAGCATGACCACAGAGGCCTATTGTAACATTCTGGATAGTAAAATGCTTCCAACATTTTTATGGAATGGACCTGTGTTACTTCCAGGATGACAATGCCAGGCGCAATGTTTCAAGGGCTACTATGCAGTGATACGCCGACAGTAATGTTTGCCGATTGGACTGACCCGCCCAGAGCCCCGAACTCAACCCTGTAGAACATCTTTGGCACAAATTGGATCGCCGGGTGAGGGCTCGTCAGGCGCGGCCAAAATCCATTGCTCAACTCATGGAATGGTTGCAAGAGGAATGGCGACGAATCCCCGTGGATGTCCTGCAAACACTCGTAGAGAGCATGTCAGACATGGTGGCTGCTGTTATAGCAGCAAGAGGTGGCCCTACGAGATTCTAACGGGGCGACAACCACCGAGCAAACATTGTGTGCAGGTGGCCAATTACTTTTTGGTCGATAGTGTATGACACACTGGTCTATTAAACAATGAATTTCAAAAACAATGTGCTATCTTTTCTCCTCCTATAGATTTGGTTTTTATATAGGTTTTGAATATTTTTTAAACGTTTCCTGCTATACTTTACAATTATTTGATTATTGTTCATGTCCTATTGTTTACCATCATCCTTTGTGGTCCAATATTTGACAAGGAGCACCAAAATTGAAAATATTTTGTTAATCCGACTATCTGGGATGTTTCATTGTCCTCATTGGATTCCATTGTGGTTGTTCTCTGTTGTTTTAGCTGGTCTTTTTTCACAATTTTTTATTAGCTTATTTACTGTTCTGTTGTAAATGATTTAATTACTATTACAATTCCCATTGCTTCCTAGGTCATCAAATGGTTCCATGGTGGTTTGTTTGTGTATTTTTTTAGTTAAATGTATTTTTATTTCACTACTGTTTGGTAATGGACAATGTCCATTTAAACTGTCATAATAACTTTAATGTGGGTATTACGGTTATACGTAGTCTGCAAAGGCAAGCAGAATACATAATCCGTAAACTTAATACACACATGATTTTCACAAAATTCAACCTGCTCTATAAACATAAAAATGAACTATAACACTAATTGAAACAAGCCTTTTACTACTGGCAGCAATGCATCATCACAAACTTCCTACACAAAGATAATTTGGATATCCAAAATGAAGCAAATTTAACCATTGGGCAAAACAACATATTTTTAAGATGACATGTAACACACTACTACAAGTCCAGGTATCCGTGCAAACCAGAAACTCTTCCTACTGATAAATTTTTTAAATATTACATTTTAGAGTTCTGCATAGCTTACAAAGTATGTCTGTGCTTTGGTCAATAGAGCTTGACTTTTTTTATTCAATTACAAATTTATTTGTGGAAGAGAAGATTCACCATTGGCGTTTGCCATGTTTGTCGATGTTTCTTGGGCATCTTGTAATTCATATTTCGTGAACAAACATCAAAATCTACCACTCCAACAGAAGATTGTTTATATGTATGAAATAGTTAACGTCGGAAGGATGTAGTGTCCTTAGACTCTTACGTCGGAAAGAAAAGTGTGGACGATATGAATCTGAGATGACCGTTGTGTTTGTCGGAAAAACACAATGGCTGGAAAAAAAAAAAAAAAAAAAAAGGTTGTTACTGCCAGAAACGATGAGAATACATGTGAGTGGATGTGTACGCGTGACGTGATGGTAATGTGATGTTTTTACCGGTCTGAGTACGTTATTGCAAATAATTAAGTTAGGCGTGATAAATAAATGTGCAGAAATACGAGTGTTTCTGTGCTAATATATGAATGGTAAAAGTGATATTATAATATATGTGTGGTGATTTGAGTGTAAGTAGCGTCGTCAAATAGAACTGATATCGTGTGGATGGCAATTTATTCTGTGAGTATGTAACCAAATTAAATGTGCTGTGTTTAGGTAACGTTAGGTATGATGTTTGTGGCAACATTCATAATTACGTAGTTGTAGTGCAGCGGTGCTGCTCACAGTGTTTAGTTCTCGCCACCGACATTAGCGCGCACAGACATCTTCCATGCCCACCTCCGCTTACATTCCTCTCTCTTCCCCATCCGGAACATTACTCATTTTTTTATTGTGGAGGGGGTCACGTGATCACAGGTGGATAGGAACGTTGACCCTCCCTATGTCGTTCCGTTTCCAACGACAGCTACGAGATGAGCTAAATTCATCAGCAAAGGTATAGTTACTTTCTTCATAGAAACTACGTGATTTTAAGAATGTAATATCAATCTGAGGTCTTAAATATTTTTGGTAATATGCATTTGGTAGAATGTTAGTTTCGTGAGCGACTGGAAACTATTGCGGTGAGTGTTGGGCAGTTTATGATTTAAAATGGGCTTAGATTCGTGTGTGTTTTTTTATAGAGTAGAGCGTGCATAAAGGTTAGTGGTGAGCGGCCTCAATGATAGGGTTTGGTATTACTTTATATTTTAAGCCGGCATGTTTGAAATTTAAATGTTTAATCTATTTCTGAAAGGTTTTGTGCCACAGTATTCTGCAATTCAGACGCATAGTTTTGCTTGGCTGTCCCATCTGACTAACCTGGCCTTCAGGTTGTTCTACTGATCTAAACTGGCCAAGTTGCACTCGTTGGGAGGAATAATTATTAAATGTCATCAGTAATTGTTCCGATTTTATTTCTCAGCTCTTTGAAAGGCCAAGTTAAAGTAGAAGGATGCTACTGTGTAAGTTATGCTTGTTGGTATTTAATGTATAAATGTTAAAGTGCTCTATTTTTATGGCAAATGTCCTTTGGTGGGCTTAGTAGGTTGCACCGCTTGCTATTTTTAAGTTATTTTGTTGTTGGAGCAATTTAATTTGTTAATGGTTTTACACATGCTCTGTTGCCTGAAAGCGACTAGTATACTAAAGAGAAAAGGGTTCACACGAATGTTAGTAATTTACGTTTTAATGGAGTAAGAAATGAAACAATATTTGAAACATGTAGGGAATTTGTGATTGAAATCAAGATCACCCCTGCTTGAGAGTTTTAAAATCCTTTATGGAGTTGAGTAAAATTATACGTGAGCGCAGTAATGGAAAGTAACCAGCTTAAGAATAAACTTGCAAAAGTATCTGAGGTGCATTAAAGTGTACACATATTATTTTGCGTACAGTATCCCTTTTGGAGTTCGTTGCCTACACAATCCTATGTGGTGACGCCCGCTAACAGTCAGCGGCGATAAGCCCATGACGGCGCTCACCATGCACGTGATACGTGTACATGCACGTGCACGAAGAAGCTCCAATTTGAACTTTCCTATAACGGAATATTATTTACAACATAAAATGTGTCCTTCAAGTGTTTGAAAATGAGAGTGTGTCAATATTGAAAAATGTTTGGTTATGAATTCAAAGTGCGCACTGCGCTGGGATTAAGAACAGTAATATTCCGGCATGAACACCGTCATAAAGAGACACTAAAATGATACAGAAAATAAATAAGAAAATCCTAAAATGTAAAACAATATTTAAATTATTTTGTGCCACTTTATTTTCATGTATAAAAATTTCTACTCTGCGTGCATAGCACTTCCACTTATGTGAATCCCGTAGGCAGCCATGGTAAGTCCGTGCGATGCTAGCCTCGGGGCAGTCATCGTAGCAGGTCTGGCGATATAAAACACTGTCACGTACACATTTCAAACTTTTTGCACTGATGTAGATTACCATATCTGTTTCTCAGTATACCGGTTAACCTTTACTCGCATACGTTTTTACCAGATAATTTCCCCAGCATTATGCTTCCACTTAAATAATTCATTTGTGCCCTTGAAGTTTTTTTTAAACTTAAACGAGGAGAAAGGAGGAAAGACGTCGGAGGGGTCATGCGACACGCGCAACTTGAATCAGGCGCCACCTGCCTCTGCAACAGGTGATTCATTGTAATTTCTGTATTATTGCTGCGTGCAATTTTAAGGGCTTTGTTTTTATGTATGTATTCAAGGGTATTTTTCATGTTTAATAATTTTACGGCAATGTGGTTCATAGTAGCCAATAGTATATCTGTGCCATCCACGCAATTTGAGGGTTTATTTGTGTAATATCATGTGCACCATAATTTTATTCAGGGTTGTATGTCAATTTTATTCAGGGTTCAATGTATTTTTCATGTGATTAATGATTTGTATGTCTGACCATGCGGTCATTGCTCATGTCTGATTTTCTTGCCATCCAGTACGCTTGACACTCAAAACCGATTCAATCTGCAATGGAATAATTTTTCCAACCAGAATAATATTTTGTCCAACCAGAATCCGCCATCTTTGCGGAGAAATACACTATTTTCACCTGCACCACGTGTTCCGCTGCAATCCATATCCAGCGGCATCCGTGCCGCCTAATACTGCTTCCAGGTGCTTACGGGTTTACTGTGACCACTCATGCAGTGTCCCATTATTTTCCAAGTGTATTTATGTGATTGTATGTAATTTTGTTCAGTGACATTATTTCTGTCCTACTGGCTGTGTGTACAGGCCGTCACCCCACTCACCACGTGCGGTAAGACGAGCCCCGATGAGTCTGCGTTAGTGATGCCAAATAATCACACGTGTTTATGTAACTTGTTCATTTTTGTCTCACTTCATTATTCTCTGCGCCCTATCTTCAGGGAAAATCGCCAGTCCTCCCTAGCAGCTGTCGATCCCCTTCCCTTGTGAAGATTGTGTTTTCAAACACCATAGAGAAATCATCCACTTAGGAAGTGCGCTAGAGTAATTGCGAGCTGTGGAGCACCCAACCGGAGTTGGCTAGACATGACAAAGAGTAATTCACTAATAAAATCCTGGCACATTTTCTTTGTACGAGTGGCAATAATAAAACGAAATAGTATGGTGCAACAAGTGTTTCATTTTTTGTAATGACAGATACTACTTGCCATTGTTTTTAGTGATAAAAGTTTAGTAATGATGTTTAGTATTGCAAAGTGCATTGTAAGTACGCTCGGGTGAGACGGACACACAGAACCCACAGCATCCCAGAGAACCCTGAGTCTCAACAGTGCAATGACTAGGAAACATAGCTGGCGCCCTCATCAGTAAGTCATTTGTGTCGTTGTCTCACCCGACGGAGTCAGTGGTAATGAATATTATTCTGATAAACAATTTGTTTGGGTGTTCTATACCGGGAAAAATTCTGCCAAATTGTGGTGTATTTCAGAAAGTTAACTTATGTCATTTATTCTTCAAAGAGGCTTTTCCATACTAGATGCCTTGACATGTGTTTTAAATTAAATTGCAGGTATAATATTGTGAATTTTATTATACACCATTTATCTGCCACGAATGTTTTATGTGCACTTGGTGCTCTTGTTTAAATGTGGTGTAATATAATTTTGGCATTTATATTATACATGGAAAATTGGGCCCTGAAAGATAATTTTTGAAGAGGTACCGTATTTTCTCAGTACTATTAGTTATAATATGTAGGCTTTCATGTTACTATAAAACTTGTCTAGCCACGTATAAAATTAAAGGTGTGCCAATTTAAAGTAAACAATTTTAAAGGAATTAGTCATTTTTTTGTTAATACTTTTTTTTTTGCTGTAGGAGGGGTGCTGATGTGAATAAAATTTTTACTAGTTGATTAGACTGTGAGTGTAAATGTGCTGAGGTGTCAGTACAGAAGTAAGTCCTGTTAGGTTAGGGGTAGTATGTTTAGGCGGTAGAAGCCTATTAGATACAGCGTATGGTATAATATAGGACAAATGTTATTTACCTATATGGCAAATGTGATTGTGTGTCGAACCAATACTTTCAATTGTTCCAAATATGCACCCATTACAGTGATTCACAGAGACACGACCTGTGATAAACAAGGCGTGACTGAAAGTTGGAAAATAGTGATTCATCGTTTACAGATATAATACGCTTGTTTAGGCAGCCAATTAGTAGATTGATGAATATGATCCCACAGTGAACTTCCTGATACACCGTGTGGTCTCGCATAGTACAGTTGGGCAGTTGGGCTGAAGTGTACTACCCGATACCCCATGTGGTATCTCATAGTAGACTTAGGCTCACGTGTACTATGAGATACCATACGTGGTATTGCATCGTACACTTGGGGGGATGGGCTCAAAAGTACTTCCAAATACCAACGTATATAAATGCTCCCCTCCCGGAAACCCCCACATTTCCATAGATGCCTCGTTAGATTGTGAAAGAAAAGTGATGGGGCAGTTAATTCTTAAGAATAGGGGCTTAAAAAAAAAAGGGAAAGTGGTATTCCACTCTACTAAGTACCTACACAGGACACTAATTTAATAGGGGTATCAACATTTGACCAATAGAAACCGCAAAAACGATAGTGGGGAGAGCTACTATCGTTTTTGGGATTTCTATTGGTAAAATGTTGTACCCAGTGAATTCGTGTTCTGTGTAATTAGTGGAGTAGAATTATACCACTTTCCGAAATTTTTCCTTCAAAAATTAATTTAACTTAGTTAATACTCACCTAATTACTCGCCATTCATACGGCGTATATGAATACGCACACCACAACATTGGTCCATTTGACCACACTACACAGACTCACAACACACATATTATAATGTACCTTTTCCCTTGCTATAATAGCAGTGTAACACTCTTAATTCCACACTATTATTAGATTTAACACTTCAAACAACATGAATTGCAATAAAAAAAACGGGTTTAATCACTCATACATCCAAAACCTCCGACCGGACACAAATCAAACCAACGTCCGGCAATTTCCCCCAATCCACCTGTCAACCAAAATGGACATGCAGTGCATTGAAAAAATAACATGGAGTTATACATAGTCTCTTATAAAAACTGTCTCTGAACGGGACCAGACCAGGTAAGCCTTGAGTAATTCACCAGAATTACATGATGTCCCGACACTGCTCCATACCTGTTTTGTTTAACTGTATAGCCTCAGTGCCACACTATAAATATACCATGTAAATGACGTTTTACACATCAAATATGCATTGCAAACGGTATTCTTACATGTAAAACAATTTGGTAACCCTATGTAAATATACTTTACGTAAATTATAAGTATTTTATATAATAAATACACCAATCTTGATCACCCTTTACCTATAACATTAAATTTTTTTTACAGGAAACTATTTGAAGCCCCCCCAAATTTCCTAGTAATTATGTTTATTAATAATTATATCTAACTATCCAGGTATCATTTTTCAGATTTTCAAAAAAGCCCCTATTCTTGAGAATTACCCCAACATGCACTTCTAGCTACTTTTCGACGAGAATGAATATTACCAGAAATAAACGGAGAATCTACATTTGAAGATAAGATTTAAAGCAAACTTCACTCGTCCAATATCTTTGTACAGCTATGTACTGAAAAAATATATATAAAAAAACACACTAATACATACACTTACAATTAGGCTATCGCCGGGGGGGGGCTCTCCCTTACCTGACCAAACTCCTCTTCCTGAACTTACCAACCCCTCTCACAGATACCAATTCCTCCCTCAACACATTCCACTCCTTCACAGACCTCACAAGCATGGACTGCCTACCCCGCTCTGTTCTCCTCCACACCCTCTTCCTCTAAACACCCCCTTACTTAGTTTGCAGTGTAATCCTCCCCATCCTCCCTCTTCATTCACCACCCTGTACATCCTGACTAGCCGTTCAACCCTCTGTATACGGGTCCCATACTGCTGCAGCATATTCTAACGTTGGCCGTACCATTGTGCCATACGCCTTCTCCTTCACCGCACAGCTGACTCCATTCAGCACCCTTCCCAGCGTACCCAGAGCCCTTCTTCCCTTTGCAACTACCCTCTCTACCTGTTTTTTCCACCTGTGGTCTCCCTGCAGTACAACCCTAGATACTTATATTCTGCTGCTTCTTCTATCGCTTGTCCCTCCCATCTGTACATGTCCCTGCTTATCTTCTTCCTTGTTAACCTCACTACCTTAGTTTTTCTTACATTTATCTTTATTTTATTTTTTCTGGTCCACAACCATATCTTATCAATGTCCGCCTGCAAATTTCGGCCCCCCTCTCCCACCTCAGCATATACAACACAATCGTCTGCAAACAATCTTATTTTTCCCCTAATCCCCAAACCCATGTCATTTACCATTATGGTAAATAACAGAGGACCCAGCACGCTTCCCTGTGGTACCCCTGACGTAACCTCCTCTTCCTCCGATATTGCCTCCCCCACTTTCACCCTCTGCCTTCGCCCCCTGAGGAAGTCCTCCATCCATTCCACTACCCTCCTGTCTGGTATCAGCGCCTCCACTTTCCTCATCAATGTCCCATGGGGCACATTATCAACTGCTTTCTCAAAATCTATGAAGCAATACAACAAAATGACCTCGGTGTCCAACTCCAACAAAGTTTCGTAAGCGCCTAAAGTGTGCGGAACGCATTTGTATGCCAAAAACCTAAGTTTTGGCTATAACTCATAACCTATAAACTCTGCTTTTTTAACTATTTACTTATACACATGATCTTACATTTTGTCTTCCTCAAGGAAGTACTCATCTTCATATTCCAGCATATTAAATTCCTTTACTTCTCCAACGTTTCCCACGTTCCACTGGTTTTTTCGCAAAGTACTAGAGGATCCCTGTTCATATACAAATACGATGACCAGGTGCCTTTGTTTCTATGTCCATGTGTTTTTTCTCCTTCTTCTTCTAATGCGGCGGATATGAGCCTGGCCCAAAGATGTTGCCTGACCTTGAAATTTAACCCGGTACAGCCTTTTAAATACCACAAAAATCGAATAAATCTCAAAAATTCAATAATCTTCACAATATGAAATAACCCAAATTTCGAAAGTCCATTAAACTGGCCAAATCGTCAAACGGCGATTACGGATACTACACTCAGGTCGTTTTCCAAATGGCAAGAAATGCACTCTCCCATGCACTCGTACTCGACCTGAACTCGGCGAGCAAGAGTAGAAAGAGCTGCACTTTGAGAGCAGAAAGTGTAATGTTCTTGCGTCCCGAACACCGAACACACCAATGATCTCTACTCCGGTGAAAGAGAAGCAGCCGTAGTGTTTACTTTTGTATTGACGACTTCAGAAGTATTAATGAAAGTAGAAGTCTTATGAAGGAGTTACGTTATTGTTACGAAGTAACATGGAAATAGTCAGTGCTGAATTTTATTCCATATGTGTTTGGAAATTTCTTAACAGGAAATACTTTCTTTTTTAGGTTAGCTACGTTTTACTGTATGATACAATTCGAGTGGTGGTAGATTTTTAGTGTAATTTCGTAGACAATGACGTCCACAGGCAAACTCGTTCCCGACGCAATTTCGTCTGAGGAAGATGCGAGATTGCCTGAAGATATACGTGTGAAACTAGAACGCTATGTTGAAACTGTTTCTGTAACAAATACAGCATTATCTGCTGCATGGCAAATGAAAGAAGCTGATCTTGGTAAGTTTGTTAGTTTAATACTGTTGTGATGTTTTGAATTTTTTTTTAAGTTGGGAGAAGTTAAGGCCGTGTCTCACAGTTTGGAAAATGAATTAAAAGGTTTCACTTATTACACTTCAAATAATGCCACTGCTATAGACTATGCAATTGCCCAAACCAACATGCAACTAACAGAGTTAAATACAGATCCAGGATTATGTGATCATTGTGCACAAATTATTCAATTTAAATTAGAAAGCAACGCTATTACTGGAAGGAAAACAACAATAAGAAATGTAGGAAATTACAGTCCTGAAAACCATAAATATTGTATTAATAAGCTAGCTGCTGAGAAATGGTTAGATATTAATGACTTTAATTATGTAAACACTAATTATAACACATTCTTGAAGATATTCTTACGTCATTTTGAAGGATCCTTACCTTGCATTATAAAACAATTCAAAACAAATTACACATGCCTGACCAGTAAACCGAATGGATTAGTCAGGGAATAATTAACTCTTACGCCGTCGTGTGAGACATGAGACGAACTGTGACACAATAAACTTACGGAAGATGGGCGCCAGCTGTGTTTCCCAGTCACCGCACTGTTGAGACTCAGGATTCTCAGGGATGCCGTGGGTTCTGTGTGTCCGTCTCACCCGAGTGTACTTACAAAACACTTTTCATTACTAAACATTTTATTACTGAAAAAGGTGACAAGTTGCTGTCACTACAAAGAAATATTTTAAGCACTGTAAGACTTGCTTTTATTTTGTCATTTATACAAAATCGTACCAGGATATTTACTTTCTGATTGGACTCGGACGTGTATAGCCAACTCCGTTTGGGTGCTTCCCAGCCTGCAATTAATCTAGTGCACTCTTAGATGGATGTCTTCTCTGTGGTGTTAGAAAGGGGTCAACAGCCGCTAGGGTGGACTGCCGATTTTTCCTGAAGACAGGGCGCAGAGAATTATGAAATGAAGAGCGAACACGTGTGATTATTTGGCGTCGCTAATGTGGACTTGTTGGAGCGCATCTCCCAGCATGTGGTTAGTGTGGTGATGGCCTATACACATAGCCGGCTAGGACGGAAATAATATCTCCGTACAAATTACATAAATGACACAAATACATATGAAACAAGATGGGACATGACATGGATGGTCACAATAAACATGCAGGTGCGTGAAAGCAAGCTTATATGGCGCGGATGCCGCTGAATATGATTTGTAGCAGATCACGTGGTGCATGTAAAATCTCAGCATTCCTCCGTAAAAAAAATTGTGGTCAGACAAAAGGTTAATGAGGATGGGGAAAATATTCTCCTGCATATTGAGACATTTCTAGGCTTGTAGCACACCTGATGGCGGGAAAATCAAACATGAACAAGACTGCGTAGTTGTACATACAAAGCATCAATTACATGAAAATACATGGAACCCTGAATAAAATATTACATAGAACCCTGACATTAATTATGGTCCACATGATATTTCATAAATAGACCCTCAAAACGCATGGATGGGGCAGATAATGACTTGGCTGTTGTTAACCATGTGGTCACAAATGATGTGGCTGTAAAACAATTAAACATAAAAAATACTCTAAAATACATACATAGAAACAATGCCCTTAATATTGTGTGCAGCAATTAAATAGAAATTATGCTGAAACACTCTTAACATAGGCGGATGGCGCCTGATTCAAAAGTTGTGCGGGCTGCATGGCCTCTCCGACATCTTTCCTCCTTTCTCCTCTATTACAATGAAAAAGCCACAAGGATGCAAATTATTAAGTTAAGCGGAAGCATAATGCTGGGGAATGTCTGGCAAAATGTACCTAAAACTGAGCAATTGTAATCTACATCAGTGCAAAAAGTTTGAGGTGTACGTGACAGTGTCTTGCCTCACCAGCTCTCCTCGACGTACTGCCCAGAGGCAGAGGTCGTGCGGTCCTTCCATGGCCGCCCACAGGGTTCACACAAGCAGAAGTGCTATGCATGCCGAGTAAAACTTTTATATTTTAAAATAAATGGCACATAAATAATTTAAATATTGCTTTACAGTTTATATTTAAATTGTGGATTTTCTGTATTCATTAAATGTCTTTTATGACGGCGTTCATGCGGGAATAATAATGTTCTTAGTCTTCGCGCAGCTCTCAATTTGAATTCTTAACTAAACGTTATGCAACATTTCAAACATACATTTTAAACAAATAAAACACTTAGAAACCTGAAAATAAAACGAGAGGCATAATTCACAATTCAAATAAATATTCCGTTACTGGGCAGTTCAGGTTATGTATGGCCTCTGCGCGCATGCATGTCCACGTGACATGTGAGTGGTGAGTGCCGTGGTCTTATCGCAGCTGGCTATTAGCCGGCATCAACTCTAGTAGGAAATTGAAACATTTATGTAGACTTAGTAAACTAACAACTGATACAAAATTTATTATGTATTACGACTATAAGAAAATCTATTGTAAGGTAGTTAAGGCAGCCGAGATAAAGGTTACAAGTTATAAGATAAGAGAATGAATTAATAGACCAAAGGAAGTGTGTCAAATAAATCAACTTTAAATAAAGTGAATATAACACTTCGAATAAATAATGCCATGATTACATCTGAAAAAGAAATAACATTTCTTTCATCATCACTAATGGACTATAGTTCCCTTCTTCCTCATCATCTTGCCCCTGCCTTCTCGACCTACCCTTCACCCATCTTGCTGCCTTTCTCTGCGCCTTTTCCAGTTCTCGCACCTCCACATACGGGTCCCATACTGCTGCAGCAAATATTTTTAACTCTCATTACGTGAATATTAGCAGTAAATTAAATGTTTATAAGGGGATTCCTATAACATATGAACTAAAAGATAAATATATTATAAAAACAATTCTCAATTTGTACTGTACCCAACAGATGAAAAGGAAATTTATAATACAATAGTTAGGTTAAAAAATAAAAAATCACAAGATATTCATGGATTGTCTAACAGCTTGCTTAAATCTTGTTCCTATGCACTGCAGCCTCTCAAGATAATAATAAACCAGTGTTTTAATGAAAGTATTTTTCCTGACAGATTAAAAGTAGCAAACATTTTACCAATATGGTATATAAAAAAGGTGATAAACATAACATAGAAAACTACAGGCCAATCAGTTTACTACCAGTATTCTCAAAAGTTTTTGAAAGTATACTACATAATAGTGTTACAATTTCTCTCTCTAGAAATTAAGGGGGCTATACCAAGTTCGTTAAGGTATGGAGGTCTTAATCAAATAAAATAATTAATTATAATTTCTTAATTTTATTACAGCAAAATGCTCTTAACATAAAATCTCACAATAAATTGATATCACCTACTGTTCACAACTAATTACTCCAATTTAATACAATTTATAATTACCACAAATAAATCAATTAAATTTAATAATTAAAGATCAGTCCCAATAGACAGTGTATCAACCTATTCAGATATTCAGTAAACTATGTGTCCAAATTGACAGTTTGAATATTTACAGTAAAAATCCGTATTACACTTCCATTCAGTCCATGTCCTGCCAGTCGCAATGTTCTAGAGTCCTCCAAGCGCCATCACGCACAGTAGGCTTCACTAGTCGGTTTCACACCCTCTCGTCCATTCACGCCACGAACACCTCGCTCGCCGTCATCCTGCAATTTCCAGTCCATACTTCTCTTCGCTCACGCACACTCGGCCAAGTGGCCTCCATCAAAGACTGCCGGCCGCTGGGTTGCGGCAGTATATATAGTGTCTTAGGCCGCCACCTAGAATCTTCCCCAATTCGCGTGATGCGTCGCGGAGAGCTGAGGCGCCAGCCAGTCTCACCAGAACATTCTTGCGTTCTCGCCAGTCCAATCGAAACCTCCAACAGGGGAGAGGGACCGTGACACATGCAAGGTACCCAGCAGCACGACAGCCCGACCGCCTGTCCGTTATTCATGGGTTTCAAAGCAAGAGGAGTCAGGAGGCAACTCCAGCGGAGGGGAGGGTGAGGTGGGTCCACCGCCACAGCACCGGGCAGCAGCACATAACACTGCCCCCTCCTTAAGTCAGTTTTTCCTAAACAGACAGGTCCTGCGTACAGCGCCAGTCTGTTGATGTGGACAACTTTAGGATTTTCTTTCCATTAGTCCCGGCGACCGATCTGGAAGGAAGTGTCATTAACTTGCTTCAAAATTTTGTAAGGGCCTTCCCAACATCCTCGGCATTGAGATGTATTCCCCTTAAGGTGTTGTCTTTCATACATCCATACTTGTAGGCCTTCCTTGAATGCATTATCTGCAACTCTTGTATAACATTGAGTGTTCCTCTTGATGCCACTAGACACTGCGATATGTTCATACCCTGCCCCTGGTCGTCATCCTTCTTCTGAAGATGCATATGTGCATCTCCATTTGAAAACTGGACTTCTCTCGTTTCCTCGTGTGCATTAACTGCTGGGTGACTTCTTACATGGTTCTACTGCAATATCCTTGTTCGTCTTACCACCAAATGGCGATCTTTCTTCGTTTCCTCAGATAGGATGTTACCAGTTGTTTTGATGGGCCCGTGGTTTGGATAATTATTACTGTGGCTGTCAGTTCCATTTGTTCGTGCAGCTGTCCATTGACCGGTTCCTCGATGCCTAGTCTCATTTGGGACGTCTGGACGGCAGACTCGTAAGTGTCCCTCCATTCTACAGTTCCAGCATTCTCTGCGCCTCCGTCGACGAGGGACAGGTGTCGCCGCCTCTACAGATTTCTGAAGTTCTTCTACCGCCATCTCTAGTCTTCTGAACAAGCTGTCAGTCATACTCACGTCTGGTTACCGGGTCCTGCAGTTCCTTTGCGGTCATTGGGTACTCAAGTGTCCTGTCTACATACCCAATATTCCCAATGCTTAGGTGGATAAAAACTTGGTTTCCTAGCACAGACTCTGCAGCAAATGCCCTTCATTGTGGTCTCCAAGACGTCCAGGATGCTATCTCCATCTTCGTCATTGCATGGGGTAGGGGCCTGTACTACATGTCGGAACGTTGGCTTGTGCTTTGCTGATTCTGCCTCCAATGCTCAGGCCAGGACATCCTGCATGCTTTGTGGTGATGCCAGGGGTACAGCTTGGCACACATCCGCATCTGTAATAGAATCTACGAAAAATTCAACTGCAACGACGTCTCGTGCCTCCACGGAGCACCCCTCCAGAGATAGGTGTGTCAGTCTCACAATGTCCTGCCACAGCTACTCTAGTGGTTCGCCGGGTCACTGGATGCGGCTTCGTAGTTGGGCATGGTGGGTGTGCCGCAAGTACCGGTCACCGAATCGCAGCTCCAAAGCCGACACCAGTGTGAAGTATTCTAGACAATGTCGTTCCAGCAGCAACTGCAGTATGTTCAACGCTGGCCCCCTCACTACAGCCACCAGGTAGTATGCACACTGCTCTTCAGCCCAGACATTTAGGGTGGCAACAATCTCAAACTGGTTCCGGTACTCGCGTCACGGTGTCTGTCCATCGTAGGGGTTGGGCTTTATTGTGATGCCTTTACCCACTCCTGGCTGGGGCATTACCACACTGCAGAATGGCTGCGCCTCCTCTGCGGTAGCTGCACTGACTGCGACCTCTACCTTCTCGTCGCTACCCGCACTCGTCTCGGTGGTGACCAATCTCGGCTCCTCTTCCGCCCCTGCATGTCGTCTCCCCTGCTGCTGCAAGAAATCCTGCCATTCCTTATTGAGGGCGCTCACTTCCTGTTTTATTTTCTGCTCAACACTGTCCACCCTTTCATTCGCACTCAATCTTCTTGTCCACACAGTCTATTTTATTGTTCAACTCGCTTACACCTTCTATCTTTCTGTCCACATTATCATTCACACTGTCTGTTTTTCTATCTACACTGTCTATTTTTCTATCTAAATTTTCATTTACACTATTTTCTTGTCTACTAATTCACTGACACTAATAATTTGGCTGTTTACAGATTCACTAACACTAAAAATTTAGGTATTTGCATTTTCATTAACTCTACAAATTTGTCTGTTTACATTTTCGTAAACATTATCTACAACACTATTTATTCTACATTTACAGTATCCATTTTGCTATTTATCCGACCACTCAAACTTTTGTTTAAAAACGGAGAGCTTCCATGTATGCCGACATTTTTCTAGTTAGCATTCAAAAATTGCAAAACAATTCGTAGCCCTATTACAACAAATACGGTGATGTTCACAACTACTAATTACAATTGTTTAATTATTTTATTTTTATAGAATGTCTCCATCCCACTTCTAACACCAGTGTTACAGCGGTTCACTCACCGAGGTGTGTGAAAGCACAACCTTCACAAGGGAAGAGGGCCGACAGCCGCTAGGGCGGACTGCCAGTTTTTCCCTGAAGACAGGACACGGTGAATTACAAATGAAACTCTTGATGAAAATATTTTAACATGTGTGACTACTTGGCATCACTTACGCAAACTCGTCTGGGCTCGCCCGCCAGCACGTGGGTAGTGTGGTGACGGCCTGTACACAGAGATGGCTAGGGCGGAAATAATTGCACCATACACAAATTGCAAAATTACGCAAAATACATAAAGACCCTTAAAAGATTATGGGGCACTAGATGAGTATTCACAATAAACACACACATATGTGAAAACAAGCTTAGGTGGTGCTGATGCCGCTGGATAATGTTCGTAGCGGACCACGTGGTGCAGATGAAATTGCAATATTTCTTCTTGAAAATGGCAAATTAAATTCATACAAAATATTATTCTCTTTACGATTTAAGTGATTGCAGGTGTGTAGCATGCCTGATGGTGGTAAAATCTAACATTAACATGACCGCTTGGTCAAGTACAAAAAGCATAAATTACACGAAAAATACATTGAACCCTGAATGAAACATACATATAACTCTGAAATAAATTGTAGCGCACATGACTTTACGCAAATAAACTCTCAAACTGCGTGGATGGCGCAAATATAGACTTGGCATAGGTTAGCCACGTGGTTGTACATGAAATTGCCGTAAATTATTAAAACACCCTTAAAATTGCAAGTAGCAATAATATAGAAATTACACTGGAACACCACTAACATAGGCGGATGGCACCTGATTCAAGTTGCGCGGGTCGCGGGACCTCTCCGACATCTTTCTCCTCTCTCCTCGATCAAGTGTTGAAAAATACCACAGAGCGAAATAAATTATTTAAGCTGAAGTATAATGCTGGGGAAATGTCTGGCAAAACATACGCAAGCAAAGGTTGACTGGTAAACTAAATTGACTATGGAAACCTACATCAGTGAACAAAAGTTGTAGTGTGCACTGGTCTTACATCGCCAGCTCTCCTCGACAGACTGTCCAGAGGCAAGCGTCGCATGGACCTACCATGGCCGCCTACGGGGTTCACATAAGCGGAAGTTCACATAAGTGTGTCTTTATTACAGAATTCACACCGGAATATCAGTGTTGTTAATCTTGGTGCCACAGGTACTTTGAATTTCATAACCAAAAATTTTCTTAACAAACACTTTAAAATATTTCAAGGCATATTAAACCCTGCAAATACAAATAAAAAACACATTTTATACTGCAAAATGTTATTGATGTGTGAGTTAAAAAATATTGGCGTCTTTGCGCACGTGCATGGACATGTGACACGTACGTGGTGAGCGCAGTCATGGGCTCTAGCACCTTTGGCGGTTAGCCTGTGTCAAACCTGACCAGCCTCTCCACTGTTATGCTGGATTTACAATGCCACCACGAGCTCGTCCCGACAGTTCTACACGACTTTTCAGCTTGACCATTCCCACCACCAATAGTAGCCTTGTTAGTGTTTACAATAACCCAACAGTTTCCATCCAACATGGATTGCATGGCTTTCAGAATATCTAGGATGGCCAGTTACTTGCTATGGAATGCAAAGAAATTTGCGGTAGTTTTAAAGAATGTCAAATTTTCCAAAAAAAAAAAAAATTTGTTTGTGGTATAATTCCAATCTATTAATTACACAGAGCACGAATTTACTAGAGTCATCAACAAATTATCAATACAAACCGCAAATACTGAAGAGTTATATTATATAATTGACAATTGTTTATTGCCTACACTGGAATTAAATTATTTAAGAATTCACAACTGTAACTTGTAAATATAAACATCTATATTTGTGTGTAGCCACTGGAGAAAATGTAGTAAATATAAATATATAATGTTGTGAGTAGCATTGCCCAGTGAAGTAAAATAAATGTTGTTATTTATTAAGTGTATTAAGTGTTACTGTTGTGTGGAGAAAAATGTGTACAATACATTGGTTCACCTGTCGTAGTTTGCACAATGTGCAAACTACTGCAGTTTACGTGGTGTCTGCCGCTGCAACTCCAACTGCCTTTCTGCTGCACCAGTGTTTCACTGATAACTCTTGCTGTCAGCCATTGAAGAATAACTTATACCAACAGCTACATCTTATCATAAATACCATTCCTCCAGACAATTTACTGAACTCTCCAAATAATAGCAAATGAACATTAATTTCTCTTGGGTTGTGTGAAAGGAAATGTACTGCCTGAATAAAAAAAAATTTTAACTAAGAAAAATAATCATTCGTATTTGTACAAACAAAAAAAAAAACTGTCCCTTTTGAATGTTGTAAAGTGGTTCTGAATGATTAACATCACTGAGCATTATCTTTAGAATCATGTCTTACTGGACTTCTCAATTGAATGAATAAAACAGAAAATTGTTTACTCACAACCGTGTAGCGAAATAAATGAAACTGTGTTCAAGTTGAGCACCTAGCTCTCTGAGAGCTTAAATTGCAAGATACTCTTTACCCCTTCTCGTGTGTGTATGTGTAGGATTTCCTAATTTATATAGCTGATAATATAAGGTTTGAGTATAACACAAACAGTCTGCACCCCCTTGCATTCAGGCGCTGCTCCATTCTTACCTCATTTCACCCAAATCGGCTCTCAAGACTTCATTGTGAAGAGGTGCCCAAAGCTCTCAACTCAACACTTGTTTTGAAACTTGGAGTGTAAAGTCAATGTATGTTCAATCTCAACTTTTTACTGTGTGTGTTTCACATGAATAAGTAGTGTTTTTAATTTCTTGTCTTCCAGTAATACGGGACTATTGTGCTGTATACAATCACTTGTGTAGCATTTTTTGTGGAAAAGAGAAATTTTTCACATCTGCTTTTTGATACATTACAGGTTCTTGAATACTGAGTGAGTGTTCTTGGATGCTGAATAAGTGATGATGTACTCTGAAGTATTTTGTAAAATGAATTTGAGAATAACGTTAATTACTTTGGTTTCCACAGAGCAGAGAATTGCAGACCAGGAACGAGAAATCTCTAGGTTGGTCCAAGAAAATGAGATTGAAAGTGAGAAGCACAAAGTGACGCAGACAGCTCTGAAGGAATCTGAAGTGAGGATAGGTAGCTTGAAAAATGATATAGCTGCTCTTCGTGAGTCTGTCAAGAGGTGGGTTTTTGTGCTCATTCGAAAAGGTGTCAGTTGTTACTGATGTTTTTGTCAATTGCCATCGTAGTTGTCCTGCCGGTTTGTGAACAGGAAAGCTGTTTCTTTTACAAAGCAAGTTCGTGTTCCTTACATGAAGCTTTTAAGAAGCTGTCATCCCATTGTGTTATAGGTGTTGGAGTGATTGCAGCTTATAAAATGTAGTTTCAAGCTCAGCATAATTTTATTTTTGTTAGTTACCTCTAACTATATACATCTTTTCACTGTGAGTTGTAATAGGAGCCTGTAAGCAATCTACGTTCTTTGTCATGTAATACAGGATTCACAACTGTGGTGAAGTTTATTTTCAGATTTATTTTCCCCCTCCACAACAGTAATAGAAGTTATTTTATGCTCCCTACCTCTCTTTCCCCCTCCCCTTTTTCCCCCTTAAAGAGTCCTATGTACTGAAACGTTTTCTGTGAAATCGTTGGTTGCGCATAAACACGTATCTCTGTAAATTAAAGTTCTGGAAATATGACTTTTTGTCATAAAAGATAAAAATCAATTATCTATTGCCCTTTTTTTTTTTTTTTTTTTTTTTTTTTTTTACTTTTGTCATATTAAGTGTATTCTTGAAGAAAAAAAAGAGTGAAAACGATCAAATATCACAGTTTTAAAACTTGTCTGGACGTAGTTTAATCTGTGGGCTTTCATCACATGTAATAAAACGCTTATGTTATAGATGTAATTTGCACAGTATAGAGTTACGATGGAAACACTGCACGCCTTGCACTTACGAGCTATGAGGTGCTAGGCATGCTTGTAGCTGTCGCCCGTATCACTCCCTCACTTCTTGACCTTGGACATGCAGCTCCTTAGTCCCCTTAACAAGTGCCAGCTTTCCAACTTTTTCCCTTTCCAAATCCCACCCAATCCCATACTGAGCCCTGCATTAAAATACGAAGGGTGACACTAAGCAACCTAAACATTCCGGAAGCTCTTGCGAAAAACAGAAATCTGAAGGTGAACTGGGTTCGATTCCCAGTGGAGTCACCCAGATTTTTGCAGTTGGAAAATGTGGTGGATGTTGCAGTTGGCCGGTGGGATTTCTTGGGCACTCCAGTTCCTTGCATGTGTATTCCGCTGCTGCTCCATCTCCACTTCATTTTACCCTCACTAGTGCTGATGACCGTATTGTTGAGTTCAACACCGATCAGAACTTTCCCTATTCTCTCCCACATCATCCATTCTTCAGGCAGGCCAGAATAATAAGTCTGCCCCTTGGGTAGGGAAGCGTTCCAGTTAGCTTCAGCCTCTTCTCATCCATGTTGTTGAGGCTACCAGGAGGTTGGAGTAATTTGAGGTTTTAATGCTCTCCTGAAGTGTTGTGTAAAAGCTTGAAGCTGGCAGGAGGGTGAGTGGTAAGTAATGCGAAGTCTTGATGGGCACAGGCTGGATGGCGAGGGAGAGGGGCTGCGCTCCCAGCGGGATGTTGAGCTGCAGGAGAATGCACGGCTGCGCCGCACGCTGGCGCTTAACAAAGTCGAGATCAAGACTCTGCAGGGGAAGTGCAAGGGACTGCACTCGGAGCTGCAGCAGACAACCAATGCCAAGTACGAGGCCCTCGCCAAGTACCAGGAGGTCAAGGACTTGGAAATCTCGCTACGCACCAGGTAACTCCTGCCTCCCTGTTTCCTGCTGTTATAACTGCTTCTAGTCTACACTGTGTCACAGGGTGTCCACCCACAGGGAAAATTGGGAAATTTCAGGGAATTTCAAATGGGTCAGGGAAAATGTAAATTGCTATTAGCATAAGTTGTTAGTTTGTGAATACAGGATAATGTAATTGTGAACATATGCATTTTAAAATTTAAATTTTTAAGTTTGCGAACTGGCAATAATACAACTTTGCCGAGCAACATAGAGCCTTTATGTACAAAATAAAGTATTTGCATGTTTATAATCGGCACTCTCGTGAAGTTAATAGTGTGTATTGCGAGAAATATCGATGGGCTGAATAAAATGTTGGCCCTGCTTGCTTGGTCTGTTGCAGTGTCATTTAATTCAACCTCACTGATAGCTTATTTTGTTCTGTCAGCGGTGGAAAAATATGGTATCAGGAGGTTTCTGTCCTGAAAATAGCTCCGGGAAAATTGTGAAATTTAGCCTGGAAAACAAGGAAAAGTCAGGGAATTACAAATGGAATTTCAGTGGACAACCTGTATCGCCTTGTGTATCATTTTTCTGAAAAGTAGTAGTGTTGTTGTGATGTCTAGAAAGTTTCTAGTAAGTATTAAGTTTGCTGGATCATAGTGTTGTGTATGTGACATAAATAATACTCAGACAGGATCATGAGGGACGGTACACTTTACCAAGACACACTACTCTCATGAGAGAGCATCGTAGAAGGAAAGTATGTAGCCTTAGGTTCAATCATGCAAACTGCACATAATGTAATGGTATTTTAAATGTGTTAGCGTTTTACTGAAAAATAAAAGAAAATAATTATGGGCACAATAAAAAATTTAATTATGTTACTACTTTCAGTTCTTATAATATAATATTTTATTAGAGCTTTTACTGTGGAAACTTGATTCTATAGAATCGAAGGGGGCTGTGTTGGTTCATTATTGGCTAAGGACGTTTGGATTACGAGCCGTCCACCATTTGTTTCCAGTGTGATGAGGGTTTTATATAGTTTCAGTGTGTGTGTGTGTCACTGACTAGTAAAAATAATGAGTAATTTTCTTGGCCACATTGTTTTGTGTTTTTGAGAATTTTAATTTGGTTTCGAGAAAAGTATCGTTATCGAGTATTCTGAGAATGTTTTGGTATCAAAACTGGTATCGATTATTGAGAAAATGTAGTCTCGACACATCCCTAATCACATTGGTCTAATTTTCTGTGGGAGTTCCATATCAACTTTTGTACTTGGTCAATGACAATGCAATTTTAAAATGTAGTGTGCACTTTTTGCAGTTGAAGGTAATAAACAATACCTCCAACTTAATCACCATAATGTATTACGTATACATTTGGTTCCAAATGACTTAAGAGTAGTACAGAGTAAAACAGTGTTTATGAAGAAAGTATATAAATACTGTTTGAATATTAAGAACTATATTAGTAATTTCTAACGTGAAATTGTATTAAATTTATTTCAGTGTTAATAAATTAGTCCTTTCTTTTAGTACAGTGGTAGGTTGTTTATGTAATGAAGCCAATTTGTGGCATTAAATTTAAAACATCACAAAACTTTTTTTTTTTGTTTTAAAAATTAAAATTTTAATTAGCAGGTATTATGTAATATCAGCTTTAGCATTTCCTAGCTTCAAACCCGTAAGACAGGCAGATAGTGGGTTTGTTTTCTAGAAGTATAATATTGTTTGACAGGGAGGATGATATGGAACAGAAGGTACAGTCTCTCCACAAACAGATCCAGGGCCTGACGGAGGACCTTAACAAGCATCAGGGAGACCTGTGTGCTGCACGGCGTGAGTACGTCAAGAAGATGATGAAGGTAGAGTCGCAGCTGACCACCAAAACAGAGGAGGTATGTATGGTTACTCACATAGCTGCCGCCTGCCTGTCTTTCATTTTCCTTCTAGCCCTTACATTTTAAAAATGCCATTTATTTGGTTGTATCTTTCAAGTAACATAACAGTATTTTATAAAAAGTTAATTGAAAATTGAACTTTATACGTAGTCCACATACAAAAGGGGAGTTGTACGCGAGGCAAGTCAACTGTATGGTAGCTGTGGGGGGGGGGGGGGGGGTGTTGATCAGTCTCTCCACAAACAGCCCATGTACAGTTCACAGACAGTTTTACAGTCAAATCTCAACTAAACTACTCCAGTAATAGTGATTCCCTCGAAGTAAAGTCCATTGAATGGGTAACCGTTAGAAAATTGAAAATTTGAAGGAAAAAGTGCGAAAACTAAGTTTGTTGCGTAAATTTTTGTTGCTAGACATTGCAATTCTCTTCACCATTCCTCTACAACTGCCAAGATGGTAAGCTCTGGTAGACACCACTCACTAACACACAACTGTCTACCTCTTCCATCAAGGTCGTACCCAGACGCAGGCACCAGCCAGCCTGCCGGTACTCTAGTTTTGCTGTAGAGTTACCCTTGTGAGACAGCATTGTAATAAAAACTAGGTAACTACCGTTACCAATTAACCGGCCGATACCGCGAACATCGGCATAGGTGCCATCGGAACATTATTTGCGAATTATTATCCACCGATTAGTAGCATTAATGCATTTAACACAATGTTAAATGCGCCGGCATGCTGCATCTCGTAAGGTATTAATTTACAGCGTCCATAAATCAGATGTCCTGTCCAAAACCCAAAACATATTTGGAACAATTGTTTTCCGATGATTTGTTTCCTTTGTTTACATTTTACAGTATTTTGTGACGGTACGTTTGCTCAAAATTGTGTGCATAATTTGTTTTTGGACACAATGTGAATGCAAAACAATGCTACTTAGGGTCCCCGAAAAATTGTGAAGCGCGAAAAACAACAAATATGATGGTAGCATTCAGCATTCCACTGGAAAAAGCCAACAATCCCAGCAAGAGAAACTGGCTAGAAAAATATTGTTACAATTTCTCTTTCTAGAAATTAAGTGGGCTAAACAAAGTTCGTTAAAGGATGGAGGGCTTAATCAAATAAAATAATTAATTATTTATACTTTTCTAATTTTATTTACAATAACTACAGCAAAAATTCTCTCAACTCAACTTCTCACAAGAAATGGATATCATTAACTGTTCACAATTGACACCAATTAATAAAATTCATAATTACGACAGGCATCAGTGAAATTAAATAATTATATATCAGTCGTAATAGACAGTCTATCAACCTATTCAATTGTTTTATAATTTATGCGTCCATATTTTACAGTTCAAATATTTACAATAAAATCAGTATTACTCTTCCATTTCCATTCAGTCCCACCTCAGTTCAGTCCATGTCCCGCCAGTCGCAATGTCAAATATTTCTACACTAATTTGACTCAATATATTTCAAACCCGAGTCGTTTTTGAGTCTGTGCGAGATTAAAAAAATTACTTTTAAAAGGACTTGATAAATACAGTATAATTTTTACGATATAGTTATGGAATAGACGATGATCTCATCAATTTATAACAAAATCCAGGCAGCCACCAAGCCTCATCATAAGATAATCACAGTTCCAAGCCATACTCATCAGCTATACCAGCAAATGTATTTTCGTACCACACGCTAGTTCGCCACCCGACTGCTAGGTTTACCATCAACATTGTCTTTGTACCATGTAGCAGTGTCCTACAACACACCAGCAGTGTCCTACAAACACACCAGCAGTGTCCTACAACACACCAGCAGTGTCCTACAACACACCAGCAGTGTCCTACAACACACCAGCAGTGTCCTACAACACAGCAGCAGTGTCCTACAACACACCAGCAGTGTCCTACAACACACGAGCAGTGTCCTACAACACACGAGCAGTGTCCTACAACACACGAGCAGTGTCCTACAACACACGAGCAGTGTCCTACAACACACGAGCAGTGTCCTACAACACACCAGCTGTGTCCTACAACACACCAGCAGTGTCCTACAACACAGCAGCAGTGTCCTACAACACAGCAGCAGTGTCCTACAACACAGCAGCAGTGTCCTACAACACAGCAGCAGTGTCCTACAACACACCAGCAGTGTCCTACAACACACCAGCAGTGTCCTACAACACACGAGCAGTGTCCTACAACACACGAGCAGTGTCCTACAACACACGAGCAGTGTCCTACAACACACGAGCAGTGTCCTACAACACACGAGCAGTGTCCTACAACACACGAGCAGTGTCCTACAACACACGAGCAGTGTCCTACAACACACCAGCAGTGTCCTACAACACAGCAGCAGTGTCCTACAACACACCAGCAGTGTCCTACAACACAGCAGCAGTGTCCTACAACACACCAGCAGTGTCCTACAACACACCAGCAGTGTCCTACAACACACCAGCAGTGTCCTACAACACAGCAGCAGTGTCCTACAACACACCAGCAGTGTCCTACAACACACCAGCAGTGTCCTACAACACACCAGCAGTGTCCTACAACACACCAGCAGTGTCCTACAACACACCAGCAGTGTCCTACAACACACCAGCAGTGTCCTACAACACACCAGCAGTGTCCTACAACACACGAGCAGTGTCCTACAACACACCAGCTGTGTCCTACAACACACCAGCAGTGTCCTACAACACACCAGCAGTGTCCTACAACACACCAGCAGTGTCCTACAACACACCAGCAGTGTCCTACAACACACCAGCAGTGTCCTACAACACAGCAGCAGTGTCCTACAACACAGCAGCAGTGTCCTACAACACAGCAGCAGTGTCCTACAACACAGCAGCAGTGTCCTACAACACAGCAGCAGTGTCCTACAACACAGCAGCAGTGTCCTACAACACACGAGCAGTGTCCTACAACACACGAGCAGTGTCCTACAACACACGAGCAGTGTCCTACAACACACGAGCAGTGTCCTACAACACACCAGCTGTGTCCTACAACACACCAGCAGTGTCCTACAACACACCAGCAGTGTCCTACAACACACCAGCTGATGGAAGCTGGCAAAGGCAGCGAAAAGTCGTGATCACGCAGCCACATGAAAAATGTGTCGTCCTTCGTTGTGTGTGTGTGTGTGTCAAGTGCTAGACTGTGAGTACACACTTGAACTCTTGTCCTTTCATATATTTTTTTCGTTAATGTTAAGAATACGGACTTTTCGGTTAAAAAATTTTCATGGAAAGTGCTATAATTCCACTTTACTATTTACATGGAACACGAATTTACTAGGGGCAACAAAATATTATCAATACAAACAAAAATGATAATTGGAAGGGCTATGAAGATCAAGGAAATTGCAGGGTAAAACAATTGAAATATTTGTATTTAATAATAATATTTTGTCACGAAAATACATTATATTGCAAAAAGACCTAACCAAATAACACCTACATCCACTATTTTACCAATACAAGCTACAATTACAATAGTGGGCCAAGCTATGGAGATCAGGGAAATTCCGAGGTAAAACTTGCAAAAAAATATGTAGGTTATCATATTATTTTATCACAACAATATGTTAAATTCCAAAATGACGTAACCAAACAATACCTAAATATACAATATTACCAATACACATGCAATTTTACTAGTAAATCCAAGGAGTATTTGTACGAGGGGGCTATGCTTATAAATTATTTCTGGGGAAACCCAAGCTTCACTAATGCGTGACCACTTCCCAGTCACTACTACCACCTATAGCAGAAAGCCTGCGTGCCTTGAATTACTATTATGGGGATTTATTCCCCTACTGGCGCTGATGTCTCTGGCTCGGTGCGTAATGTTTGGCTACGCTTGAACAGTAGTTTTCATTGTGAAGGGGCTACGCTTGATTATCATATATTAATAGAGTAAGATTTTGTGTGTGTGTGTGTATTGGTAATATTGTGAATTTAGGTATGGTTCGATTTGTTCTTTTTGCATTTTAACGAATTTTCTTTATAAAATATAGACACATGACGTGTTGGCAACAACGGCTATTAAACAGCTTCAGCTCATCAGCATGTATGCTCTGGATCTGGGACAACAGAGTTTGTCATTGTTGGCCGCCAGGTGATTTCAGCTTTTATTGTGTACCCTTGCAAGGATGAATGTTCCTGCTCAGCGGTATTGTATTATTCACTGGCCCTCCGAAGCTATGCGCCAAAGGCACCGGGTACCACTGTCCACCGCTTGATGTGTCTTGCGACCGTCTTCCTTCCTTATCTACGCTGGCCGGTGACGTCACGCCAGAGAAGCTATGCTTTCACTACCCCCTTCTCAGCTCAACCCCTCACCCTTAAGATGCCAGCCAATGAGCGCAGAGTCAGTTGCCCGAAATATTATTAAAGGAGAGTCAAGATTTGACTCCAGGCCAGACTTTAGTCTTCTATCACATGCGTTGCCAGAACTAACCAGCCTCTTTAGTTTGAATCCTTTGCTCCCCTACTTCTCTCCACACCGCACTTTCAGTGCTGAAGAGATTCTTTTCCTTGGTCTCTAACCGAGATCATTCCTGCCACGCCTTGCTTAGTAATCCAAGCACCATGTCAAACAACAAAACCTAGTCGTCTATACCTCTAGACACTGCGGCCCCCTCTGGGCAACAATGCGATAGGGAGTCAGATTCAGTTTAAGTGATTTTCACAGCGCTAATCTACCCCATCCCATTCAGTCTAGTTTCGGGTCACCTCCCGTATACGCAGGTGGTAGTGTGGCATCACATGTCTAGTTCAGCTCATGTGAAATAAACATTGTGTTTTACCAGACTCTTGATTTCCTCATTCCCCCGTAGAGGTAGCACCCATTCTAGTACACCTCCTCCCTGAGGGAAACGCAGGTGATCCCAGGAGTATTTCTCAATCGAACCACCACACTAACTTTAGCCACCCATACGCACTCACAAACCGGCCAATATTTCTGCATACCCTGGTTGGCAGAATTGTGTAGCCTGCACACAGGTACTCGGTCTCCCAATAAAGCATGTCAGTTTGGTGCTCGTCTTTTCCACCGCACTTTCAGTGCCGCAAGGTACATTCCCTGGATTGGGATAACTTGGCGGAGGTAGATACACTGCGTAGGAACACAATCCCTGATTTCCACTGCACGGACACTATTGTGTGAATCCAGATGCCTTTCTCGAAACGCAGTGGTGTCAGGGACAAGATGAAACAAACGCTCATTGCCCATGGCCGCCTACAAGAGCTGACACCCTCCCTTGTAGCCTTTATCAACAGTTGTGCACCATGAGAACAGGCACAGGCCTTTTGTCAGCTATTAGTACCTGTGACACCATTCATTCCACGGGAATTGTTTATGGCCCCAGTTCGTGGTAGCGCAGAAGTTCACCCCTGGGTCAGAGTGTCCCTCAGCCAACCAGAACAGCCACCAACGATACCAATCGCATACTTGTGAAACATTCTTGTTGCTCTACCCCCGACGCCACGTCACCACGACCGCAGTCATCACGATCAAGTACTTGCCGCTCCTACTTGCACCACTGTTTAGCCTCTACCACACGCTAGCACAATAGTCATGATGCCCAGGTATACCAACAGCAGCTTGCAACTTGAAAATGCAAAATCTCACTGCCCTGCCGCAAAGCTACCCAGCCAACCCTTAACACTGGACGTGCTCCAAACCCTCGTAAGGACTAATCTTACCCCGAATACTGCTGAAAGAGGATGCGCTCGGCCTAGCTTCTAACAAAACCAGTGCTGATTGTCGTAGTGTTCTCCCAGACAGCCGGGGTATCACGCGTCAATATAGTGATTACGTACATATTTTCACACGTGTAACCACGGAATTTCCCTAATCTTCATAGCCCTCCGCTCTATCTTGAAGTTATATTTAATTTGGTTACATACTCACAGATTCAATCGCCCTTCATACGACCTTGATTAAGCACGACACAACGTGGATTCCATTTGATGACACTACATAGACACTCAAATCACCACACAAATATTATAATTTAACTTTTCCCATGCATATATCACAGAAACACTCTAATTTTGCACAATTATCAGATTTAACACATCAAACAAAATTAATTTCAATAAAACACGCGTATAAGCACTCGTATATTGCAAACCTCAGACCTGTCAAGAATCAGCCGAGACTACCGCTTGGCAGTGTCCCACAATCCAACTGCGACATAAACTAATGTTGATGCGGGTGTAATTCAAAATAATAGTACACCGGCACAAAATTATGTTACATTCGTATACTACGACTATAGTCTATTCACGACTGGAACGGACTTTTGAAAATCAATCTTTAAAAAACACCCTAGCCATTAACTGCATGCATAGCTAGTAAAAAAAGTGGCGGGTGCCGGTACACTACCAGCACCCACCACTTTTTTTACTAGCTATGCATGTAGCTAATGGTATGACGTTTTTTCAAAAATTGATTTTCATAAGTCTTTTCCAGTCGTGAATGGACCATAACTCGTCATGGTACACAAAGTCATACTATGTTACAAGTACCATGAAAATGGTACGACAAACATCACAACATGGCACACTGCATAAACAAAACGAGCGAACTGCTCGTGTATTTAGTTGTTTTATTTTAGTTAATTTATCATGACACTTCCGTAAATATTGAACAGGTAAGCCATGCACAACCCATATAAATTTATTTCATTGGTCTACAATGTCTCCTTCAAATCAGCCCCTATTCTTAAAAATTCCCATTTTTTTTAATATGTAAAGCGTGGGATGTTGCCAGGCATTGTCAAGGGGGATTGTGTGTCTGGTATTGCAGTGCGCGACCCAGAAGACCACGATCGAGGACCTGCGTTCATCCCTGGAGCGCTCGCAGGAGAAGGTGCAGAGCCTGGCCGGCAAGTTGGAGGAGCAGCACCAACTGGAGGCTAAGATGAAGGAGAGCTTTGAGCGCGAGCTGGAATCTGTGAACAAGCTGGTCCAGGTGTACAAGAGTGAGTGAAATCAGTGGTTTTGCTTGGTGTAGTAGCCAGTAGTGATGAGTGTTGTTTACTAGACATCCCGTCAAAACCCACAAATAATTTGACTCTGAATACAATTTGACTCCCAACTTTTAAGGGCTGCATTCAGGAAAAGTCTTTGAGATGGGTAAAAGTCAATAGTTTCATTAAATTAAACGGAAATTCTTTACAAAAATAAGGCAGGAAATTTGATTATCTCTCCTATAGTAAAAAGAATTGAGTCTGTAAAACATTAAACAAAATTTCACATAATTTTATTTACAAAAATACTGTCAGGATGGTTTCTTATTTTGGTGGTGCTACTGCGTACTGCACTTTTACATTAATCACGTGATATCGGAACTCCTTCGTTATGCTTTTCTTCGATAAACTGTACAACACAATTTTTAATTTCTTAGAAATCTTCTTTCTTTGAATCTCTGAAGGCTTCTCACTAACAATTCACATTTTTCAGCCAAGGCTAATTACCTTTCCAGTGCTGATTATTTGCTTCTTTATCATCATACTTCCATGCGTCACTGCCTTGCTTTTCTACAAAATCCAATTTACTTTTCAAAACTTCATCAACGCAATACAAAATGTGCACAAGCGACTCATTCCGAGACTGGTAATCAACACTTTGTGCGCCTGCACTGCAGCACTGCCAAGAACGGCGGAGATACTGCGGTGGCAGTGGCCATGACAGTTGACTGGTCATGCAGTTTCAAACAACTTGGCTACATTCCTTGACACTTGGTTGACATTTTCGGCTGTGATAAAATCTGGTGAACGTTATATTTATGACTTGAGCCATTTTGCTTCCCAGCGAAGCACTTCCTCTTTGACACCAAGATGGGTTAGCATCAGATAGGACTCACTCTATTTAAACATGAAAAGCCTTTGTTTCATGGCATGTCACACCTTCAGCAGAAATTTGCATAACGGTAAAATGGTCAATACTCTTCTCATCTAATTACTGTTTTAAAAACTGCCTCGGCTTTCCCCGAGGCAGGTGGCAGTTTGTTGGCTCTCAGCGAGGGGGGAGCGAGGGAGGTTGCTTCTTGATGGCTTTCACAACCTTATATTCACGTGTTTACAATTGCCCTTTGAGGTACTGACGATGTAAGGACACTCATGAAAGATGTGGCCGGGTTTGATCCTTCCTCGGGTTACGTATAAACACGTGAGGTTGATGAGTCATAATCGTTTAGTTAATAATCGGAAAGTGGTGTGCTTCAATGTTGCATATGCGGTATTGTGACTGACATATTTAAAAGTCCAAGTAAGAAGTACAAAATTACAGGAGCTGGAGTGTGCCATAGTCAGTATGGTAACTGATGTAAAGTTGGAGGATGTGAAGTTCATGTTGGGTTAAAATTGGTTTAATATGAGGATTTCATTAAAGTAAGCCTGTTTCCTTCACAGAGAGTTTGGCGATAATATTGTGATTTAAATTTTGTTTTGCGTCATAGTTAGTAATTTGTGAACTTGCTCTTTGCATGTAGTCATGTGAGACTTAAATAATTCTAGCATACAGTTTTCCACTTAAGCAATTATTATTGTGAGTGATGGAAAATAGAAATGTGTACATGTTAATTTGAAACAACTCGTGTGTTGTTTGGTATACTGTTTATAAATTACCTAATTTTGTGTAATTTGGACATTTTGGAACCTGACATTCTTTTAACATTGTTTATATGGAAAATTGAATTATTCTTGTTATTTTATAAAGTTTCTGTGGAAAATAACCTAGTGGTATAACAGGCACTACTTTGCCTACAATTTCGACTCCTGGGAATGTGCAGACTCGAGCAGTGTGGCAGAGATAAGTGTCGGGGAGGTGACGCAGGGAGCGAAGCAGCTCAACGACCTGCTGAAAGAGAGTGCAGAGAACTACAGCTCGCTGGAGGAGAAGTTTGCGCAGGCAGAGGTGGCTTTCAAGAAGCAGCTGTCTGAGAAGGACAAGCGCATCAGCTCGCTCGAGGAGGAGTTGCGTAATGCAGAGCGCTTGCTGTCCGAGATGAAGAAAGGTATGCTCCGTACTTGAACCTGTACTAGCTGTGTATTATTCAGTTTCTAGCATAGCAAGAAGTGAACACTTATTACATGCCAATCTGTAGCTAGCATGTGTAAATAAGTGTATTGCGTGTACTAATAAAGAACTCTTAATTAAAAGTTTATCTTTTAGCTAGTGGTAAGGATATGAAAACTAATCCTGCACAGGTTTTACAAAACTGAATTAGCTGCATTAGTGTGAAAAATTTCATTTTAATGTTAATTTAAAAAAAAAATTTAATTTAAAAAAAAATATCATAATTGGAGCTTGTGTTATTAATACAGAATGTTTCAGAAATCTTTATACTTAGGTAATGTGAGATTTTATAGAATCTGCTCTGTATGGCTTCCATCCTATTCAATGCACATGCACAGATATTATTTTGAATCACTGAGAACATGTAGGACCTCTGGCTGAGCGGTGGAACAGGCATCAATAATCCACACCCTTTGATGTTTTGTATCCCTTACTTTTGCACAGAGCGAGGTGGGGCAGTGGTAACTCACTGGACTCGCATTCGGGAGGACCTGGGTTTGATTCCTGGTCCGGCCGTCCTGATTTTGGTTTTCCATGGTGTTCCGAAATCACTCCAGGCGAATGCTGCGATGGGTCCAAAAGAAAGGCCATGGCAGATTCCTTCCCAATCCTTCCCCAATACCTATTCCCTGTTGTGCAACTTGCACCATCTCTAATGACCTCGCTGTCGACGAGATGTTAAACCCACTTTCTTATCTTACTTTCGCCAGATAAACCATAGTCTTCAAATGTACCCAGAGGTAAAAATCCAATGGACTCAAGTCTGATGGCCAGGCCAGCCACTCAACAGTGCCATGTCAGCCGATCCAATGAGTCACTGTGGAATTTACTTCGTTTTCTGTCCGCAGTGTCGTCTTTGTCTTTTGTCATCAACACAACCTATTTCTCAGGATTTTGCTATCACTTAACATGGTTTTGAGCTTGCAAGAGGCGAGGGATGCCTGGTTTGAGAGAAACCAAGATACATTGCTAGTTATCACAGAAAAGTTGAAAGTGGGCGTCAGCTCATCTACATCACAGGTGAGCACGTCCTGGCTCTCAGGGCGGTAGTTTGTCGACAGCCACATGGCGTATCTCTCTCACAGCTCATGTTTACAAATAGTAGGTACATAAAAAGTCACCGAAGCCTTTACACTACTTAAATGAGCACATGGGCTTAACACTCTGGAGTGGGCCAGGACCCGAGGAAAATTAACGTTATAATAATTTAAGATGAGAGGCACTGTAATTACGTATATTGATTTAAAGAGAAACATACAATCAACTTCACAAAATCCGTCGAATGAAGTGGGCATGGTGTATAAGGCCTGCCATCGGCAGACACTGCGAAAAGCACTTGTTAACGCGTAAACAGTTTAAGGCGATAAAATCTCTGGGCCGCAAGTCTACAGAGATGAGAGTGTGGTGTGGGTCAGAAAGGTAATAAATTAAATGATCCGGTATAAAAATCACTTACTATTTTACTTAATGATCAGGCAAAGGCAATGTTCCCGTGCGATGCAGAACGCTTGCACTCCCCTAGGCCCGCCGAACTATTCTGAGGTCGGCATCGAGATCCCGTTACTAAGCTTAGATCTCCCACCAGCTCTATGAGGGAAAAATTTGTTACACATATCTTACAAACAAGTACAGTCAACTCTTTGATGTATCGTTATTGCATGTACTGATAAACCGCATCCACCAACAATTTCTTGTGGTTGCAGCAAAATCCCTATGTAAATAATGTTAACATAAACTGCTTGTATCGTTAAACATTAAGGCGCTCAAGATCGTGATTCTGGCATCACAAATTAAAACTGTAAAGGTGACTAAGACCTCTACTTCTTCACTTAAACATTGCGTGATAAAGGTCACCGTAACTTTTAACCCCAAGAGTCTTAAGTCATTGTTTGATGCGACCAGCCCCTCTAAATAATTGTTGTTTTAATTACCAATCCCCATTGGGAACATGTCAGTACTAAGGATGCTTACAGTGTTAACATTCTGAAGAAAGAAGGCAAACAATGTAATTTAATTTATAGTTGAATTTCATGAGTGTTGACATAAATTTTGAGTCAAAATTATTTATTGGCCAAAGTTAAATTTAAAATTGGTTATATTCATGTTGACGTGTAAAGAAAGTAAGGTACCAGGAATCAGAAGTGGTGTTCCCAAAATTCACAAGCGCCACAGTGGTGCAGTAGTCAGAAATGAGTTTGATCCCCAGTGGAGTCACCTGGATTTTCACGTGTGTGTAACGTGGCAGATCTGGCCCGGCCTTTTTCTCAGGGCACCCCCATTTTCAGCGACTGCAGTGGTGTAATGCTCAGACTACTCGCCTCCCACCAAGGCGAATTTCAGTCAGGTTTCAATTCCCAGTGATATCATTCCTGGATTTTCACATGTGGGAATTGTGCTAGAGGTCGCTGTTGGTCTGCAGATTTTCTCAGGGATCTCCCATATCCCCTGTCCTTGCATTCCAGCACTTTTCCATTCTCATCTCCCTTTTCACCTTAGTCGGCTTATAAGACCACGTTGTTAAGAGCCACTCAATTTTCTCCACTCTACTCCTCACTCCCATTTCCCCGCCCTTGCAGTCTGCAGCTGCTCCATGTTCACTTTTTCACCCTCACCAGTACTTAAGATGTAGCTGTTAAGCACCAGACGAAACCTCTCTACTCTACTCCAAAACTCAAAGTTTCTTGTGTAGAATTCCAGTTTTTATGCATCTTGAACAGAACAGTATTTTTATGTCAAGCAAATGTAGGGTGATTGTAAATGCTTGAGGCATCAGATCCAGAAAGGAAGCTAGTATCGTGTGATGATGTATTGCAGGGGATTTGTCAAAGGTGCTGCAAGGTATCTCTCCTGAAGCATCTGCTGCATGCACCATGCTGAGGACTTGTGGGTCCATCACCCAGTTCTACACTCGCTTTGTGAACGTCAGTGAGGAGCTGTCAGCGATCAAGGAGGAGAACAGGCGGCTGAAGCTTGGTCTTAATGCCATCGCCGAGGCAAGTTCCTACCAACATTCTAGTAAACATCACTACTACCAATTCTTGAGACTTACCAAGAAGAATTTTGCTTTTGTTAGCAGTGAAGTGCGTTTAATTTTTTTTACCATATTAATTTTGTGCTACTCAGCTGTGGTTCTGTGGAAGGCTGACTTTGGTGCTACACGCTTGAAAGTTTGTACTACAGTCAAAATTTGAACCATCGAACCTGCTTGAACCGAAAGTCCGGGTCCAATGAGCATTTTCTTTATCCCGATCAAATTTCTATGTAAACAATGCTACAAAATGTCAGTTTTTGCCGAACTCAAAGTTTAATTTAATCTGCATTGATCAAAACAAAATTTCTGATGAAAAACACCAAGACCAGACTGCCAGTTAGCATTAACTCCATACCGAAGAACGTCAACAAATCGACCACTTTTATGGTTCAAAATCTGAACTGTATGGTGAATTCGACAGACTCCGTAGAAACGAGAACGACAGTGACGCAGAAGACAGCGCAACGTACGACGACGCAACTTCCGGCGACGACGGAATCTCAATGACTTCGTCCTATACCTCCTGTTTAACGACAACCGCTTGCGCCTCCAACCAAAACGGCGTTTTCACATGCACCTCCTGAACACGGTTAGTAAACCAATTGTCACGTAAAGGCAAATCATTACTAATAAACCAAATAGATTTACGCCATGTCAAAACATTACCAACACTACCCTTAACTGGCAAACGAACACTCAACCCTTCGCACAAACGTTTAATAAGAGACATGCAATGAAAATTAGCGTTAAAGTCTTCAAAAACTATTATGTCATAAGAAGTATCCAGATCACCAAAAGTAAATTTACCGCAATCTGGATAATAAATTTTACAATCTCCCATAATTAAATTGCATTCTGACGACTTACCGACACTAGATGGTCCAAACAAATACAACTGTTTTTTCTTGTCACACCATCCAGAATGACACCACGAGTTATGTCATTCAACACAAGTACTGAACCAACCAAAATAACTAACACTGCATAAAGATTGCAGAGGTTTAACTGGTGACGCAGAATTTGGTTATGGTTTCAATGTGTCGTGGCCTGACCTTAGTGAGCATAAAGATTATTATGATTTACTAACATGTGATGTCCGTTTTTCTGTTTACTTTGTATTTGGTTTTTCAGGTGTTAAATAAATGTCTTTACCTGCAAACGCAGATGCATGGACACAGTTTTTATTCGACATCGGTGGCTACAACCGAATACCTTACCATGTGCGAGTAACTCTTTGGTGTTCTTACATGTCATATGTAGACAGAGTGCTTGTAGCTGGTTTATTTTATCGAAACGGGTACAACTTCGATTTATGCCGTAGAGTGTTGTTAGTGTGCAATAGAAGTTACAGGGAGGATATTAACAAGTATCACAGTGTTGACAATTTTAGTTATTGGGATCATCCTTTATTTGGTTTGGAAAGGCGTTCTCGCAGTACATATTACAGCATTGCTCAAAATAGGGTGTTAGATTTGAATGACAACATTCCAGTACTTGTTGGTGAACTAATAAACAGGG
This sequence comes from Dryococelus australis, assembly GCA_029891345.1. Classification (NCBI taxonomy): domain Eukaryota; kingdom Metazoa; phylum Arthropoda; class Insecta; order Phasmatodea; family Phasmatidae; genus Dryococelus; species Dryococelus australis. The sequence continues at coordinate 8,942,796 of CM056993.1, forward strand.
GAAGAAGAGAGGTTATAACACGTCCATATTGTTATGTGCCATAAACGTGAAGTATATAACCCCTAACAATACCCCTTATCCTACAGCCTAGGAGAAGTGAACGCGCCCGCTCATAGTAACATTAGTGAGCTAGCCGCGCGCAATATGGGCAACTTACACGATCATAGAATCCGAACCACTGTACCGAATTAAGTCAAACAAACTGCAATGTCATCACAGTTAATACAGCAATTTAATTATGACAAATAATGCAAATATGAAGCATGATTAATAATGTTACAGTCATCACAGACAACAACCAAATACAGATTTGATAAACTGTATATTGGATCAGAAATCAACTATCAAATTACAACAACAACACACCACAAGGGTGTATTCCCCCTAATAAGTTCATTGTCAACTGTCACTCACGTATGTGTATTTATAGGTGCTGTTATACCATCATATGTCTTGGTCGTTTGGTGCAAGGGCAATGCTAGGGGATATATATGCCGATTATTACGGCAAAACAAATTACAACAACAACACACCACAAGGATGTATTCCCCCTAATAAGTTCATTGTCAACTGTCACTCACGTATGTGTATTTATAGGTGCTGTTATAACTTCATATGTCTTGGTCGTTTGGTGCAGGTGCAATGCTAGGGGATATATATGCCGATTATTACGGCAAAACAAATTACAACAACACACCACAAGGATGTATTCCCCCTAATAAGTTCATTGTCAACTGTCACTCACGTATGTGTATTTATAGGTGCTGTTATACCATCATATGTCTTGGTCGTTTGGTGCAAGGGCAATGCTAGGGGTTATATATGCCGATTATTACGGCAAAACAATTTTATTATGGATTAAAATACAATTCAGCATGACCATGAATATGCATGTCACCAGTTAAATCTATGGCATAAATCGAAGTTGTACCCTCCAGCCTCCTAGGCTGGAAGTAGAGGCAGGGCGGAGGAAGGAGGCAGCGGGATGACAGGGTAGGAAGTGATCCTAAGAGCCCTGCCCAATGCCCCACTCACGAACATCGATATACACAAGTGCGCTCGGAAACTGCGAATACCTAACTTCAGGGGCGTCTTCGTGCGGGACCGCCTCCTGTATCGCCCATGGCGAGAGAAGATAGGAGTCCCTGGACAACTAGTAGACTATCCATTTTGGTGGTCTGGACCATCGTGGTTGCCTCAACCAAATAGTGAATAGCCGTAGAGCAATCATGTCTTTCACAGACCCACTGTTAATGATGAACACAAAACCTGTGTACTGTAAGCAATCTTAGAAAAGTCATGCCTTTGGGAAATACTTGAATGTTTCTCCAAGTTGAAAAGGATTCAATGAATTGTTGATATTTGTATTAGAATTACGAAAAATCTTGATGCGAGGCTGAACTCGGTTTACAGCCCAGTATTTCTTGATGAAATGTAGTATGCATTAATGCTCCCTATCAAGGCTACGCACAAACAGATGAAATGCAAAGATTGACTGACCAGCAACTCTGCTCACCTGCTATAAGAAAATTATCTCCCTTTGTTGTTGCGAAAGGAATCCTGCGTGTAGGTTGCAGACTTCATGATTCAGACCTATCATATGATGAGAAACCATAGATTCTCCTCCCTAAGTGCAGTCACTTTGCAGAACTTCTAATTGATCAGCTCCATTAAGATTTCCCTCATCGTGGGCCCAGTACAATTCAGTCATTTTGCAACGTGAATTTTGGTTACTGGGTGCACAAAATGTGATTCGAGGTCATTTTCATGAGTGTATTAGTTGCTCTCATACTCATTGGACAAGTCACAATCGTGCAATGGCAAGTCTTCTAGCCAATTAGTGTGTGCCAAGCTAAGCCCTTTCTCACCTCTGGTGTTAATTATGCTGAGCCAACCCCAATTACTATAGTGCGAACAAGAAAACCTCTCATACTGCAGGCACACATTTGTCTGTTTGTATTCTTTGCCACCGAGGCAGTGAATTTAGGACATTTCTGGCTGTATTCAGACGAGTCATTGCATGTCGTGGACAGTGTACTCACTTGCATAGTGGCTGTGGTACAAACTTTGTATGGGCTAATCGTCACTTGCCAAAGCTGCAAGAGTTTTTGGCTGACAAATGTCTTACTGACCAGGTAGCTGAAGACAGGATATCTTGGCATTTTAATCTACCATCAGACCTGCAATTTGGGGGACTCTGTGAGCCAGGCATCTAATCTGCTAAGTGTCTGTTGAGTAAAGTAGTCGGCAGTCAGCTACTGTCGTATGAAGAAATGTACACGGTGCTGATACAGAGTGAAACCATGCTTAACTCTAGACCACAATGTGCCATTTTCAGTGACCCAAATGACTTATCTTCCCCGACTCTGTTATTTTCTGTCTCTTAGTCCTCAAGTGTTACCAGAACAGGACTTCACCAAGGAACCTACAAACAGATTGAACAGGTGGTCACTAATTCAACAAATTCATGTCTTTCTGGAAATGTTGGCATACCATCTTGTCTGTCATATTGATTAAACAGACAAATGAACAAAAAAGTGTGGCATCAGCACGTGTTGTTTCATTGTGTGTGTTCATTTAACTTTCTCATAATTAACTTTTAACATTTTAGTTGACTCAGAAGAAATGCAGAAATTAATTCAGTGATAATGTTTACCTTGAAATTAGTAAGTCAAAATCATTTTTACCAATTTTATTTTCTCGTTCCTCTTCTCACTTAAAAGTAGACAATTCTCACTCGTTTATCTTCTCAAAAGAACAAAAAAAAAAATTAAATAAATATTATCTTTCTATTAACAATGGTGAACCTTAAAAAAAATATTGCAGTAATTACATATGAATTATTTAAATAATTTTTTTGCTACAAAAACACACATGCATCCATCATTGATGTGGTGATATGATATCTGTTTAAAAAAACTCAGTTTGATTTTACTTCTGCCATACTTATGTTGTCATCTGTCCTCCAATTGGCTGTTGTGTGACCACACTATATCTCTCCGCCAACCAGCAATTGTGAGACGAGAGACAACGTGTAGATTTTCTTTCATACATTTGTATAATAAACCTTCAATACTTCCTACCCTCTAGGGAATAAATAAGAAATAACAAACAAATTTATAATACTAAATATTTTATAGAAACAATGGAAATATAGTTACACATGATCTCTATATCAATAAACTATTAAAATAACCAAATACTCTACTGCATTTTGTTAAACAAATATAATGTATATAAATGTGGAAATTACGTTAAATGAATTGGTAACATCAGCAAATATGTACTTTTTAAAAATATATAATTATAATATCTGTGACTAACAGTAAATATAACCCGCAATATTATTATCTATATAGTATATACAGTCCATTCTCATCACACCATGCCCAGACAGGGATATATATTAAAATATTGTGATATATATCCTACTGAATATTATTGTAGTCTGTTCAGATGGGTATTCCTTACGTGTGTAATTTTGAGGGGTGGTAGTAGAAAGGCGTAATTGGTTGTGGTGTGTGTGTGTTTACAGGAGCTGGATGAGAAAGCACCAATATTGCGGAAGCAGAAGGAAGACTATGAGCGGGCCATGAGCACAATCATGCAGCAGTCAGAACAGATGGACACGCTGAACGAGGAGATGGTGCGGGTGCGTGAGGAGGAGGCAGGGCTCAAGAAGCAGCTCTCGCACCACCAGCAGGAGGGCGCCCGTTTCCGCACACAGGTCACCGACCTCGCCAAGCAGGCAAGTGTCTGCTGGTAGTAGTGGCAGTGTGTGCATCCCACGTGCTCATTTAGGGCTCTAGCTGGTGTATGATGTGTGTTGCAGAGGCTGGGTAGAAAACATGCAATTCAAAAACTGCTCAATATTGTGTTGTGTTTGAACAGGAAAAGCCTTTTTATTAAAGTTTTAATCTCTCCGCCCAAAGACGAGATTCCCGGTATCATTTCAACTGTAAGGATTATTATTTTTTTGGTTGTGATTATACAGTCGAAACTAAAACCATTGAACCCGCTTGAACCAAAAGTCCATGTCCAACGAGCATTTTCTGTGGTCCCAACTAAATTCCTATGTAATCAATGCTAAAAAGACAGTTTTTGCTGAACTCAAAATTTAATTTAATTTAATCCGCATCGATCTAACAAAAATTTCTTTAGCATTGCTGAAAATTTCATGCTCTGATCATTAAACAACAAAGTATTAACAAATGGTATAAGTCGCTGTACTCAATGCATACAAAGTAGATATATAGTACATCATGTAAACATGCACAAGTAATACAGTATTTACTCGTGTATAGCGTGCACTCGTTTATAGCACACACCATGATTTTTGCAACAAGTCGCAGGGAAAACATTTTTAAAAATAAAATTGCAACAAAAATTTGCGGCGCCCTGTTAGTAAGTATGGAACAAATTATTCTTTTTTACATTGTGATGATTGTGATATGTTTGGAAAATACTTTAATTAAATATTGAGTGCAAAAAGCCAAAATAAAAAAAAATCCGGTAACCTCATACTCCTACTACTCAACATTTCCGGCTTCGTTTTTCTTTTTTTATCCTTTCTCCTTTTAACAGTGCTAGAATGTCACACTACTTGTCACACTAATTGTTTGTGCCCCCCTCCCTTAAACCTCCTTCCATGAACATGGCTCCCCTCTGGTTTTGTGGCCTGACAGGATGCCATTGTTGGGGGGAGTTTTGACATATGCACAACTGAAGGGTAACTGTGATATAGAGAAGGGAGAGGAGTGATGTAAGAGCGAGAGATGAGACAACAGATAGTCCCTCCACTTCCTTCAACATCCTCGGACAATTTATGGCTATTACTCCCCTTTCCTTTTTTTTTTTTTTTTTTCCATGTATAGCCGGCAACCCAGAAATTTTTTCCTTTATCTTGGGGAAAAAAAAGGTGCGCTATACAGAATTACCCTACTAATAGAAATAGAAAATAAAATAAATTTTCAACCCACATTGTTTTGCTTGCTTCTCGCTGCCCTGCATTTATTCCTATTTATGAAATATACCACTTCCGAAATAACCTGTTGTTATGTCACAGTGTCGCACTTAACTTGTACTTAACAAAAAACAATAGATAACAACAGACGTCTCAGACTACACATTTTGTATTTAGAGATCACGAAATACAAAATAAAATGAAAAAATGTGGGGGTACATTACATATGAATAAGAAATATGTACTGTAGAATTTCATTAGAATATCACCAAAAAATTATGGTGTTTACGGTGCCAGCCATGTTGGTAACAATCAACTTCAACAACAGCGGTGCCATATTTTCGAGATATCAATTTACGATGCAACGTTGCCAACTACACTAGAAACAATAGTTTTTCACATGAATAATTATTCATGAAAATTACTAATTCGTTATGTATAAAATTGTAACTAATAAATATGCCGGGAAAGTAAGAAAAAAGGCAACTCAAAATTAAGGAAACCCTATTCACTGCACTCGTATCAATAACAATATTCAAGTCGTACATAAGAAAATAATTTCGCTGCTGTACAAGAGAAAGATATCTTTCATAGTTCGCACGACCGCCGCCGCAGCACCACAAGTACATATTGATAGAGCCATTTTGTGTAACATGTCGCTGTGTTTTGGCTTTCTCAAGTCATGTTACCATCTGTGGAATAGTAATCATGTGACATTTATTTGAAAATATTGCAACATAATACAAGATTTCTGTCGCAAATGTTTTGAATAGAGATATTAAGTTGGAATTTATTATGTTTGTACGGAATCGTAACTTAACAATATTTACAGGAATACAAAAATTCAGTGTGGTCTATACATGCCAAAATATGTATTTCTGAGCAAGTGATTTTAAAGGAGGCATTTAAATACAGTTTTTATTAAGTTTGGGTGTGTGTGTTCCGGAAGATTTTTTTGTTAATATTCCAATTTCAATTGTTTTATTTCAATGAAACTTGACAATTACCTAACACAGGGCTATCAATATGTTCAACATAAAGATTAATGTGTGTGAGAGAGAGAGAGAGAGAGAGAATGTGAGTGAGAGTGTGTGTGAGAGTGTGTGTGAGTGAGAGTGTGTCTGAGTGTGTGTGAGTGAGAGTGTGTGTGTGTGTGTGTGTGTGTGTGTTATATATATATATATATATATATAAATGTCAAGTTCATATCTACAGAATGTCCGCATCTATAGGATTTTTATGTCGGTCCCCTGAAATTTAATGGATAGAGTTTCCAGTGTAGTTATACAGGTGTTTTCATAACCAGTTCTAGCTGCTAAACTTTTTACACATTAACTTTTGAGATGTCCTTAAACACGTGTCATACTTTTATCGTTATTAGTGTGCAGTAAAAGTATAAGATTATCATTTAAAGTCACATTCAGGTGGAGGGAAAACTGCATGCCAGTTTAGTACCTTATGCTTAGAGGCATTGGGGAAACTGGTGAGCCAGCAAAGTGTCTGACTTAAGCCCCCATCACACTGTCAAATTTTCCTTTCAACTATATTTGACAATAAAATTTGAAGACAAAATACGGCCATCAAATTTTTTCTTCCAACAAATTTCTTAAAATAATCTTGAATGTGTTTGAAAATGTGTGACAGTCACATTTTTTTTTTACTTGGAGAATCTAATTTGATTTATTATTTAAAATATTTTTTTCACTGTGATATACTGTTTTTGGTTTTCCATACAGTGCATTACAGGAAGAATATAAGGAATGTTTTAGTAATGTATTTTTGCTTTTTTACTAAATTATGTAGCACACGCAACAATAAACATGCAGTGTCGTTGTGCACCAAAATTAATCTGTATTGGAGCATCAAGATAGGAACATATTACATGCCATCACGTTGGGCAAGCCAAATTAACTTATGTTACTTGGTATTACTCAAGATAGTGTACTTCATACATATGCATAACCACACAACTAGAAAATAAGGAATCCCTATGTTTTCAATCGCGTCGGCTAGTTCGTACTGTATTAGGATTAGACTCAGATACTCTTTGTATCTATTTTATACACATACCTCCCTTTGATAAAATTCTGCATTCATTGTTGAAGTTATTTATCACCAATCTGTAACACAACCAGGAACATCACGTATAATACCATAACACTACTGAATCTTCAAATGCTAACTAACTACTTTGTAAATAATGGAAGACAAACAATGACAACTTTGATGTCACAGAAGTTTAATAAAGGTTAGATTAAACACTTATTACATTGGTTAGAATTAAGCTCATATGCTCAGAATATGAACTATTTGGCTAAGAAAAAAACTAAGAACATTACTAAGTAAGTATATTAGGAGCCATTTAGAAGATAAAATTTAGTATTTAACGCTTTAAGTTTATAAGCCGACACCAGTTAGCAAATCTGACATTATTTCTGTGCCTAACTTGTATCTGAAGTCTTTGGTGTCGAAGCTGCACACTGTTATCACACTACTTTGACTTATCCGATTTTGATTCGAGGATGAAAATGGTGAACTATGCAAGTCCTCCACAGCTGAATTAAACTCCTGTAACTGGACTCAAATCGATCTCCAACTGGAGTCAAACTCAGAAGGCTGGTCCACCTCTGTGGTTGGTAGAACTCGGAAGACTCTTCACAGCTCGTTGATCTGTCTGGGGTAGAGCAAAGACTGTTTTCCGACGTCGAACTCACATATGATCTCAGCAGTTTATTCATTATTATTATATTGTAGTTCTTCTTATATTCCATCTCAGCTTGTATGTGCAATGCGTATTCATATTTAAATCAAATTACAAATCAATTTCACATAAAATCGTCAGTGACCAGACCCAGTCCTAGCTGAAGTTGAAAACCTTCCTTCTTCCAAGTCTGTTAGTTTCCAACTAAAACTTTCTTGAATAAATTAACATCTACATTATTATTCAAAATAAAAACATTTTGATTGGCTTGCTAGTGTCGCCTGTTGTTATATGAACAAAAGTTAACTGCTTTACTTCTCTAAGAGAAAAGAAAATAAAATAATTCCAACTATTGAAACAATTTAAACTAGAGTTGTTCCGATGCCGATACTTCACCTTGTCCCGATGTATCTGCATCGGGTATAGTATTGGGCCGATACATTAGTATCAGTCGTAGACAATGAAGTCACGTTATTACTTTCTTTAGACACAAAAATTACCGTATTTCGATGTGTATATGCAGAACATTACAAAAAAAAAGAAGAATAAGAACAAATAAACAATCTTTTGTGGTCCGGGCGAAATTTCTATTTAGTAATGCTAACATAACCTTTTATCATTTATCACATGTTGCACTGATCTAAGTATATTTCGGGTCGTGTTACCTAAGATTTCCTGCAACTATAGTTTTTAAGCTTGTAAATGCAAACGGCTAGTAACTGGATGTGAAATACGTCACACGCGCTGCCATTTATAACTGCTCTGCGGCACACTGTCTAATGTCTTGTCTTCCAAACACATCTGTCGAGACTGCGGCTGTGTGGCATGGTGCGAGTATGGCTTGCTACTTCCCCTACACGCCTCCAAGAGGGAAAGTGGTTACCTATAGCAACAAGCGTGGCGACCTAGCGTCCTCTCTCTCTCTCCCCTTTTCCTGTTTCTCTCAGCCTTGTATGTTCCTTCCTCCCCTCACAATCAATACACGCCACCAAGAGAGGAAGTTGTTGTCTAGCAAAAGATGCAGCACATCCTCTCTCTCTCTCTCTCTCTCTCCCCCCCTCCCCCCATGCCTGCTTCACTTGGTTTTTCCTTCATATTGAAGTTCACACGCTTGCAGGCGGCCTAAACCAAACGTGTGCCTGGCTAACATAGCACCTATCATCACGTGTATTTTAAAGCAAATGGTTTCGCTTGAAAATCTTAACACAAAACATTTTAATGGGTAATTAATATTTGGAAAGATATTTTCTTTTGTGATTAAAGGTCTTTTTTCCCCATAAGGTTGGTGTTTCGTTGTATTTGGCATAAAATTAACATGTTTTTAAAACGTAATTCTTATTTAACTCAAAGTGCAGCATCTTCGCAAATAAAATTATATGCCCAAAAGTATATACTCTACCACATGTCACCATAAATAGTTTGAACATTGAGCAACTTGTGCTATATGTATAAAGTTCATTTTCAGTAACTTCTTGCAGTAAAATCAGAGGGTTTTTATTAATTTATTTCATAGTCACATATCTTTGAATAAGCTGATAAAATGTAAGGGCCTATTCTACACCTTTTACCATCCAATAATGGGTAGGTAAGCACCGAGCCAAGTGCAGTGTTACTCAAGGCAGAGAAAATCAGAGGATGTGGTTTTAATGATTAATTATGAATGACAGTGAAAAAATACATTATAATCACCTTATTTATTAATTTGTGTCTCAAAATTACAAGTTTTATTTGCAGTAAAATATAATAAATTACTTTAAAAGAAAGACATTTGCCATGGGCGCAAGGTGTCAGCAACATATAGCGGCATGGAGGGGTAATTCTCCCGCTGCCACCCTTCTCTTCCCGCTGCCGTGAGCACACTGTCCTGTCGGTAACTTCTCTGTGCGTTCTTGATGTACGAGTGTACTCGGATCATTCAAAATTTCACCTGCATTTGGGGTGTCCTTTTATTTTTAATTTCAGAGGGTTTGAAAGTTTTAGGTCAGCGTGCATTTTATTTCTGATTACAATGAATTATAAACTGTATTTTTAGATGTAATTGTCTTTATCTAAACGAGTTTAGGAGAAATGTTTTTAATGTATTATTTACAGTAAACCTTTTCCTAAAATTAATTGCAAAGATTACTGATATCGGCATTGGTGTCGGGAGATCGACATCAGCATTGGTATCTGGGTATCGACATTGGTATCGGGGTATCAACATTGGTATCTGGGTATCGACATTGGTATCGAGGTATGGACATTGGTATTGGGGTATCGGGGTTACGACATTGGTATCGTGGTATCGACATTGGTATCGGGGTATCGGCATTGGTATCAGGGTATCGACATTAGTATCGGGGTATCGACATTGGTATCGGGGTATCGAAATTGGTATCGGGGAATCGACATTAGTATCATGGTATCGACATTGGTATCGGGGTATCGACATTGGTATCGTAGTATTGACATGGGTATCAGGGTATCAACATTGGTATCGGGGACTCGACATTGGTATCGGGGTATCGACATTGGTATCGTGGTTTCAACATTGGTATCGGGGTATCTATATTGGTATCGGGGTTTAGACATTGATATCGGGGTATCGACATTGGTATTGGGGTATCAACATTGGTATTGGGGTTTCCTCATCGGTATCGGGGTATCGGCATGGGTATTGGGGTATCGACATTGGTATCGGGGCATCGGCTTTGGTATCGGGGTATCGGCATGGGTATCGGGGACTCGACATTGGTATCGGGGTATCGACATTGGTATCGTGGTATCGACATTGGTATCGGGGTATCGACATTGGTATCGGCAGGGGAATCGGGGTATCGACATTTGTATCGGGGTATCGACATTTGTATCGGGGTATCAACATTGGTATTGGGGTTTCCTCATCGGTGTCGGGGTATCGACATCGGTATCGGGGCATCGACATCGGCATGGGTATTGGGGTATAGAAATTGGTATCGGGTTATCGGCATGGGTATCGACATTAGTTTTGGGGTATCGGGGTTTCGACATTGGCATCGGGGTATCGCAATCGGTATTGGCATGGTTATCGGGGTTTCGACATTGGCATCGGGGTATCGGCATTGGTATCGGGGTACTGGCAGGGGTAATGGGTATCGACATTGGTATCGGGGTATCGACATTGGTATCGGGGTATCGACATTGGTATCGGGGTATCAGCATGGTTATTGGGGTATCGACATTGCTATCGGCATTTGTATTGGGTATCGACATTGGTATCGAGGTATCGACATCGGTATTGGCATGGGTATCGGGGTATCGATATTGGTATCGGGGTATTGACATTGGTATCATGGTATTGACATTGGTATTGGCGAATCGACATTTGTTTCGGGGTATCGGGTAACGACCATGTTATTGGGGTATCTACATTGTAATTGGGTATCGGCATTCGTATCAGGGTATCGACATTTTAATGGGTTTCGACATTGGCATTTAGGTATCGACATTTGTGTTGTGGTATCGACATTGGAATTGGGTTATCGACATTGGTATCAGGGTATCGACATTGGTATCAGTGTCGACATTGGTGTCGGGGTATCGAAATTGGTTTTGGGGAATCGACTTTGGTATCGGCATTGTCATGGGGTATCGAAATTGGTATCGGGGTATCGCCATTGGTATCGTGGTATCCTCATTATTATTGGGGTATCGCCATTGGTATCGGGGTATCCTCATTGGTATTGGGATATCGACATTCGTATCGGGGTATCGATATTTGTATCGGTGTATCGACATTGGTATCTTTGTATCGACAATCGTATTGGGGTTTTGACATTGGCATCAGTGTATCAACATTGCCTTTAGATATCGACATTGGTATCAGGGTATCGACATTGGTATTGCGGTATCCACATTGGTATCGGGGTATCGACATAGGCATCTGGTGTCGACATTGGTATCAGGGTATCGTCATGGGTATCGTGGTATCGACATTGGTATTGTGGTATCGACATTGGAATTGGGGTGTCGACATTGATACAGTGTATCGAATTGGTACCATCATGGGTATAGGGTATCGACATTGGTATTGGTATCGACATTGGTATTGGGTATCGACAATGGTATTGGGTACCGACATTGGTATTGGTGTATCGACATTGGTATTGGGTTATCGACATTCGCATCGGCATGGTAGTGGGGTATCGACATGGTATACGGGAATAACAGTGGTATTGGGGTATCGAAATTGGTATTGGAGTATCGACATTGGTTTCATGGTATGGACATTTGTATCAGTGTATCGACATCAGTATTGGGGTATCGACATCGGCATGGGTATTGTGGTATCGACATTGGTATTAGGTTATAAGCATCGTTTTTGGGGTATCGACATTGGCACCATTGGATCGACATGGGTATCAATGTATCGACATAGGTATTGGGGTATCGACAGCAGTATCGGGGTATCGACATTGGTATTGTGGTACAGACATTGGTATTGGGGTGTCGACATCAGTATTGGCATGGGTATCGGGGTATCGACATTGGCATCAGGGTATCGACATTGGTATCGGGGTATCGACATTGGCATCAGGGTATCGACATTGGTATCGGGGTATTGACATTGGTTTCGGCATGGGTATTGGGGTATCTGCATGGTTATTGGGGTATCTGCATAGTTATTGGGGTATCTGCATGGTTATTGGGGTATCGACATTGGTATCGGGGTATCGACATTGATATCGGGGTTTCGACATTGTTATTAGGGTATTGGCATCGGGGTATCTACATTGTTATGGGGGAACGACAGTGGTATCGGGGTATCGACATTGGTATTCGGGTATCGACATTGGTATTCGGGTATCGACATTGGTATCACAGTACAGGCATTGGTATTGGGTGTTTGGACATTGGTATGGTACAGACATTGGTATTAGTGTATCGACATTGGTATCAGATATCGACATTGTAATTGGGTATCGACAATGGTATCGGGGTATCAACAATGGTATTGGGTACATTGGTATTGGGGTATCGACATTGGTATTGGGGTATCGACATTGGTATTGGGGTATCGATATTGGAATTGGGGTATCGACTTTGGTTTCAGGGTATCTACATTCGTATCGGGTTATCGATATTGGTATGGGGTGTCGTCTTTTGCATCGGGGTATTGACATTGGTTTTTATGGGGTATCGAAATTGGTATCGGTGTATTGACATTGGCATCGGGGTATCGACATTGGTATCCAGGTGTCGACATTGGTATTGGGGAATTGACATTGGTTTAAGGGTATCAGGTAACAAAATTGTTATCACGGTATCGACATTGATATCAGGGTATCGATGTTGTAATAGGGCATAGAAACATTGGTATCGGGGTATCAACAATGATATTACGTATCGACATTGGTATTGGGGTATCAATAAGGATATTGGGTATCGACATTGGAATTGGGGTATCGATATTGGTATTGCGGTATCCACATTGGTATTGGTATCGAGGTATCGACATCGGTATTCTCACAGGTATTGGGGTATCGACATTCGTATCGGGGTATCGGCATGGGTATTGAGTATCGACATTGGTATTGGGGTATCGACAATGGTATTGGGAATCGACATTGGAATTGGGGTATCGACTTTGGTTTCAGGATATCGAAATTTGTATTGGGGTATTTATGTTGGTATCGGGATGTCGACATTGGTATCGGGCTATAGACATTTGCATCGAGGTATCAACATTCGTATCGGGGTATCTACATGGGTAAAGGGTATCGGTATCGGGATATCAACATTGGTATCGGTATGGGTATCTGGGTATCGGCATGGGAATCTACTTTGGTATCGGGGTATTGGCATGAGTAATGGGTATCGACGTTGGTATCGGGATATCGACATTGGTATCAGGATATCAGCATCGTTATGTGGTATCAAAATTGCTATTGGCATTTGTATTGGGTATCGACATTGGTATCGAGGTGTCAATATGGGTTTTGGCATGGATATCGTGGTATCGACATTGGCATCGGGGTATCGAAATTGGTATCGGGGTATCGGAATGTGTAACATATCGTCGTTGGTATCAGCATGTGTATTGGGTATCGACATTGGTATTAGCATGTATATTTTTTATCGACATTGTTATCAGGGTATCAGCATGGGTATTGAGTATCGACATTGGTATTGGGGTATCGAAAATGGTATTGGGGATTCGGCATTGGTATCGGGGTATCGACATTGGTATCGGGGTACCGACATTGGTATTGGGGTATCGGTATTTGCATCGGTTTTTTCGACAGTGGTATCGGGGTATTGACATTGGTATTGGGTTATCGACATTGGTATCGTGTTATCTACATCGGTATCGGGGTATCGACATTGGTCACAGGGTATCGAAATTCTGTCGGGGTATCGATATTGGTATCAGGGTATCGACATTGGTATCAGGGTATAGACATTGTAATTGGGTATCGACAATGGTATTGGGTGTCGACAATGGTATCGGGTTATCGACATTGGCATTGGGGTATCCACATTTTTATTGGGTTATCGGTATCGGGGTATCGACATCGGTTTCCTCATGGGTATTGGGTATCGACATTGGTATCGGGGTATCGACATTGGTATCGGCATCTGTATTGGGTATCGACATTGATACTGGAGCATCTACATTGGGAATGGGGACATCGACTTTGGTTTCAGGGTATCCATATTGGTATCGGGTGTCGACATTGGTATCGGGGTTTCGACATTTGCATCGGGGTATCGACATTGCTATTTTTAAATGGAAATTGGTATCTGCGTATTGACATGGGTATCAATGTATCGACATTGCCTTTAGGTATCGACATTGGTATCGGGTTATCGGCATTGGTATCGGGTATCGGCATTGGTATCGGGATGGTTATTGGGGAATCTACTTTGGTGTTGGCATGGGTATTGGGTTATCCACATTGGTATCAGTGTATCAGCATGGTTATTGGGATATCGACATTGGTACCAAAGTATCGACATTGGTATCAGGGTATCGATATTGGTATTGGGTATCGACATTTGTATCGGGGTATCAACATTGGCATCCTGGTATCGACATTGGTATCGGGGTTTCGACATTGGTATATGGCTATTGTCATTAGTATCAGGGTTTCGACATTGGTATCGTGGTATCGACATTGGTATCGTATCGGCATGGTTATTTGGGTATCGACATTGGTATCATGGTATCGACATGGTATCAGGGTATCGACATTGGTATTGTATCGACAGCAGTATCGAGATATTGACACTGCTATCGGGGTATCGACAGCAGTATCGAGGTATTGACACTGCTATCGGGGTATCGACAGCAGTATCGAGGTATTGACATTGGTATCGGGGTATCGACTTTGGTATTGTGATATGGACATTGTAGCGGGGTATCGGTGTTGGCATGGGTTTTGGGGTATCGACATTAGGATCGGGGTGTCGGCATGGGTATCGGCATTGTTATTGGGGTATCGACATTTGTATCATGGTATCGGCATGGCTATTTGGGTATCGACATTCGGAATCATGGTATCGACATGGGTATCATGGTATCGACATTGGTATTGGGGTATCGACAGCAGTATCGAGGTATCGACATTGGTATCGGGGTATCGACATTGGTGTCGGGGTATCGACATTGGTGTCGGGGCATCGACATGGGTATTGTGGTATGGATTTTGGTATCGGGGTATCGACATTGGTATGGGTATCGGCGTATCGACATTGGCATTGGGGTGTCGGCATTGGTTTCGGGGTATCGGCATGGTTATTGGGGTATCGACATTCGTAGCGGCATTTGTATTATATATCGACATTGGTATCGAGGTATCGACATCGGTATTGGCATGGGTATCGGGGTATCGACATTGGCATCGGGGTATCGACATTGGTATCATGGTATCGGCATGGTTAATGGTCATCGATGTTGGTATCAACACATGTATTGGGTTTCGACATTGGTATTGGGGTATCGACATTGGTATCAGCTTGTGTATTGGGTATCGATGTTGGTATCGGGGTATCGACATTTGTATGGTCATGGGTATTGGGTATTGACATTTGTATCAGGGTATCGGCATTGGCATTGGGAAATCTACATTGCTATCGGCATTGGCGTCAGGTTGTCGACATTGGTATCAGGTTATCGGCATTGTTATTGGGGTATCGGGGTATCGACATTGGTATCGGGGTATCGACATTGGTATCGGGGTATCGACATTGGTATCAGGGTATCTATATTTGTTTCGGGGTATCGGGTATCGACATTGTTATCGGTGTATCGACATTGTAATTGGGTATTGACATTTGTATCAGGGTATCGACATTTTAATTGGGTATCGACAATGGTATTTCGTGTCGAGATTGGCATTTAGGTATCGGCATTTGTATTGTGTTATCTATATTGGTATCGGGGTATCGACATTGGTATTGGGTTATCGACATTGGTATCGTGGTATCATCATTGATATCGGAGTATCGACATTGGTATCAGGGTATCTCCATGGTATTTGAGTATCGACATTGGTATAAGCGTATCGACATTGGTATTGGAGTATCGACAGCAGTATCGAGGTATCGATGTTGATATTGGGGTATCGTCATTGGTATCGGGGTATCGAAGTCGGTATTGGCATGGGTATCGGGGTTTCGTCATTGGCATCGGGGCATCGGTATCGGGGTATTGGCATGGGTATCAGGATATCGACATTGGTATTGGGGAATCGACATTGTTTTCGGGGTATCGGGTATCGACATTGTTATCGGGGTATCGAAATTGTAATTGGGTATCGACATTGGTATCAGGGTATCGACATTGTAATTGGGTATCGACAATGGTATCGGGGTATCGACAATGGTATTGGGTATCGACATTGGAATTGGGGTATCGACATTGGTATCAGGGTATCGGCATTTGCATTGGGGTTTCGGTATCGGGGTATCGACATAGGTATCCTCATTGGTTTTGGGATATCGACATTGGTTTCGGCATGGGTATTGGGTATCGACATTGGTATTGGGTTATCCACATTAGTATTGGGGAATCCACATTGGTATCGGGGTATCGATTTTGGTATCGGGTGTCGACATGGGTATCGCGGTATCCACGTGGGTATTGGGGTATCGACATTGGCATCGGGGTATCGACATTGGTATTGTTGAATGGAAATTGGTATTGGGATTGGGGTATCGACATGGGTATCGGGGTATCGACATTGGTATCGGGTTATCGGCATTGGTATCGGGGTATCGACATGCATAAAGTGTATCGGTATCGACATTGGTATCGGTATGGATATCGGGGTATCGGCATGGGTATTGGGGAATATACTTTGGTATTGGGTTTTTGGCAGGGGTATTGGGTTATCGACATTGGTATTGGGGTGTCGACATTGGTATCCGGGCACCAGCATGGTTATTTGGGTATCGTCATTGGTATCAGGATATCGACATGGGTATCAGGGCATTGACATTGGTATTGGGGTATCGACAGCAGTATCGGGGTATCGACATTGTTATTGTGGTATGGACGTTGGCATCAGGGTATCGACATCGATATTGGCATGGGTATCGGGCTATCGACATTGGCATTGGGGTAATGGCATTGGTATCTGGGTATTGGCATGGGTTACAGGTATCGATGTTGGTATCGGCATGGTTATTGGGTATCGACATTGGTATCCGCATTTTTGCTGGTTATCGACATTGTTATCGATTTATCGACATTGGTATCCGCATTTTTGCTGGTTATCGACATTGTTATCGATTTATCGACATTGGTATTGGGGTATCGATATCGGTATTGGTTTTGGGGTATCGACATTGGCTTGGATATATCGGCATATGTATCGGGTATCAGCATGGGTAATGGGTATCGATGTTTGTATCTGGGTATTGATGTTGGTATCGGGGTATCGGCATGGTTATTGGGGTATCGACATTGGTATCAGCATGTGTATTAGGTATCGACATTGACTCCAGGGTATCGCATGGATATTGGTTATAGACATTTGTATCAGCATTGGCATTGGGGAATCTACGTTGGTATCGGCATGGGTATCGGTGTTTCGGCATGGGTATTGGGTTGTCGACATTGGTATCAGGGTATCGGGTATTGATGTTGGTATCAGGGTATCGGCATGGTTATTGAGGTATCGACATGGGTATCAGAGTATCGACATGGGTATCAGAGTATCGACATGGGTATCAGGGTATCGGCATGGGTGGTGGGTATCGACATTGGTATCGGGGTATCGATATTGGTATCAGCATTTGTATTGGGTATCGACATTGGTATCGGGTTATCAACATTGGTATCGGGGTATCGACATTGGTATTGGTGTATCGACATTGGTATCGACATTGGTATAGGGTATCGATGTTGGTATTGGGGATTCGGCATTGTTTTCGGGGTATCGACATTGGTTATGGGTTATCGAAATTGTAATTGGGTATTGACATTGGTTATGGGTTATCGACATTGTAATTGGGTATTGACATTGGTGTCAGGGTATCGACATTGGTATCGGGGTATCGGCATGGGTAACAGGTATCGACGTTGGTATCAGCATGTTTATTGGGTATCGATATTTTTATCAGGTTATCGATATTGGTATCTGCATGGGTATTGGGTATCGACATTTGTATTGGCATTGGTATTGGGGAATCTACATTGGTATCGGGGTTTCGGCATGGGTATCGAGGTATCGACATTGATATCGGGGTATCGGCATTGGTATTGTGGTATGGACATTGGTATCGGGGTATTGGCATTGGCATTGGCATGGGTATAGGGGTATCGACATTGGCATGGGTATAGGGGTATCGACATTGGCATCGGGATATCGGCATGGGTAACGGTTATCGACGTTGGCATCAGGGTATCGACATTGGTTTTGGGGTATCGGCATGGATACTGGGTATCGGGGTATCGTCATGGGTATCGGGGTATCGACATTGGTATTGGCATTTGTATTGGGTATCGACGTAGGTAACGGGGTATCGACATAGGTATCGGGGTATCGACATTGGTATCGGGGTATGGACATTGGTATCGGCATGTGTATCGGTGTATCGACTTTGGTATCGAGGTATCGACATTGGTATTGGGGTATCGATATTGCTATCGGGGTATCGACATCGGTATCAGAAAACATAGTATTGGAACAACTCTAATTGTAACCCTTTTTATAGAATAGGAGGGCATAATCTATGTTCTGAAGATTGTTCACTTATATGTATCTCCTACTTATATTTGTTTTAGGGTTGTTTGAATGCAATGTTTTCTCTCAAAAATGAAAATTACAAATGTCATGAACTTCTATGAAACTGAAACAAAAATGAAAAATAATTTTGTAAGAGCTCAGTTTTAACTAATTTCATAACATTATATTACTTTACTACCATATTTTGGCGTGTATATTCCGCAAATTTTGATAATAAAATTACTACAAAAAGTGGTGGCTGCTTATTTATGAGATATTGACGTTAAAAAAACTGTTTCCTCCCAAAACATGTTTTGAAATTTGTCAACATACAGTCATTTTTAATGTTTTTTTCACTTAGTTTCTATGGAAGTAAAAAAGAAAAAAATTCTTATCACTTGTGTTTAAACTCATGGGCCAGGCCACCCAATGCCAGCTGGCCCATTTCCTTTCTCTTTTTTATTTCTCCCTCTCGCTCGACGTCCCTCCTTTCCATGTCCCCCCTCAGTCTTCCGCATCAGTCACCAGTGGCAGTCCAGCTTGCTCGCTCCTTTCACTCAATGCCCCTCCCTTCCACTTCCCCACCCCATCTTCCACGACCGGGTTCTTTGCCACTCCCCCCCCCCCCCTGGATGCTCATTTCCCTTCTTGAACTCGCCATTGAAAATGACACCTTCACCCTCACTTGTTTCTCACACTGTCGTCTCTCTCTCTCTCTCTCTCCTCCTCTTCTCTCTCTCCTCTTCTCTCTCTCTCCTCTCTCTCTCTCTCTCTCTCTCTCTCTCTCTCTCTCTCTCTCTCTCTCTCTCTTCTCTCTCCCTCTCTCTCTCTCTCTCTCTTCTCTCTCTCTCTCTCTCTCTCTCTCTCTCTCTCTCTTCTCTCTCTCTCTCTCTCTCTCTCTCTCTCTCTCTCTCTCTCTCTCTCTCTCTCTCTCTCTCTCTCTCTCTCTCTCTCTCTCTGGATGAGACAGCCAGCAGCAGCTGTGTGTGTGTGTGTGTGTGTGTGTGTGTGTGTGTGATGATACCGATGTGGCGACACAACCAATGTCTAACTAATTAGTTTGACATTGCCGTAGTTTGCTGTTGCAGCATAAGTTGGCCTCCACACTAGCATGATGAGACCCGACAATGTTTACAGGAATACAAAAATTCAGTGCGATCAATACTTGAAATATTAGTTATCCCAAATTTTTAATCTAAAACTTCGGGTGCGGCCTATACATGTACGTAGCCTAGAGACACCAAAATACAGTATTTTGGTAAATTCAATGCAAAACCAAACCAAAAATATTAGTATATGGATTATTTACCACAGGGTTTCTTGCCTTCATTTAATTTTATATTTTATGTACATTATTTTAGTTACCAAATAACAAGAAATAATAGGATGGGTCTCTAAATTAGCATTAATTTAAGACAATAATATTCAACGATATCAAGGATTTTCATTTTGTTACAATTTTCAGCAGCAAATGTATTACCGAAACGAAAATGAAAGTTGTCATTTTTCATTTTCATTTTGGTGTACCAAATATTCCTACAACCCTAATTTGTTTGTGTGTGCTTACAAAAATGTTTTCAAATGCATGAAAATGTTATAATGCTGATAAATTCTGTTGCAGGTGTGTCACTTGCTGCGTGAAGTGGAGCATGCTCGATCTGGTTTGTCCACAAGTGGGTGGAACATTTCAGGAAAAGGAACAAACTCTTCCGAGGTACAGTCATAATCTCTATTGTCTGCAAGTAAAAATGCCACTCTTTGTAAATACATTCAATTCTCGATGTATTGTTATAGCATGTATCGATATACTGCATCCACCAACAATTTTTTGTGGTCCTGGTGATTTTCCTATGTAAATAATGTTAACATAAACTGCTTGTATCATTTATCGCATGGTGCGTTGATCAAAGTATATTTTGGGTCTCTTCACCTAATATGTCTTGCAAGTATTGATTTTAAGCTCGTTGTTTATGCAAACGTCTAGTAACTGGATGTGGAATGTGTCAATCGTGCTGTCGTTTATCACTGCTCTGCGGC
Organism: Dryococelus australis; assembly: GCA_029891345.1. Lineage (NCBI taxonomy): Eukaryota > Metazoa > Arthropoda > Insecta > Phasmatodea > Phasmatidae > Dryococelus > Dryococelus australis. Next base: position 8,963,689 of record CM056993.1, read on the forward strand.
ATGCTGTCTGCCTTCCCATGTCTGTGTGACCCTGTGGTATGGTGCAACGTGGGAAACTGGCTTGCTACTTCCCCTACACGCTTCTAAGAGGGAAAGTGGTTACCTATAGCAATGAGCATGGCTACCTAGTGTTCTTTCTCTCTGCCCTGCACATTCCTTCCTCCCCTCACATGCCAACGAGAGGAGAGTTTTTGTGTCTGATTCCCTCCTGTATGTAATGGGATACCCTTCGGCAGCATGGTTGAGTCCTGGAAGTGTTTTGCCTGGCTGGTCAAGGATCTGCCCACGTTGGGAGATCTAGTGGGACACTGACTCGTTCGAAGGTTGAGAAACGGAGGAGGGGAATCAAACTCCAGGGTGAGCTTTATCGCAAAGACTTCCCTCCCAGGTGGCTTGGTCTTGCTCACCGCAAAAGGGGGGGGGGGGGGGGGGGCTGCGCATCCTTAAAAAACTGCATTTCTGAACATATAAGTTTAATTCTTGATTAATAAGATGACCAGAAAATGGGCCCGCGGAATCCATGAGCTAAGTGTCACCATTGTTGAAGCAGGTAATAGTACAAAATTAGTCTCGAAACGCTCGCACATCCCTTCCTGCAGTTGCATACGTAACACTTAAGAATTGATACTTACGACTTTACATTTAAAACCTAAGACTTAAGACTTGGGTGTAGGTTCGAAGGGCCTAACTTTCCATTGGGGGAGGGTAGGGTACAGAAAGACAACCCTCCCCCAAATCCCTAGAAAATTGGTTGAAAAAATGTACCTTCCAGCCCGAAAAGGTGAAAATAACACCCCTTCATTTATCGCATCTCCTCCCAGTGATGGGGAGGGAGGATTTCGATAGCCAAAGGTCCAAGGGTGTGCTGGTTCTTGGACCCACCCCTCTATTCCTCGAAGGAGTGGTGCTGTGTGCCCTCAAAAAAGTTTAGTTTTTGATTGAGGTGAGACACGAGCACGCATGACCCAGCCATTATGGCCATCATGTTGCGACTGTCTGATTTTAATATAAGAATGATACGAGTCATTGCAGCTAAATATTAAAACAACTATTTACATAGAACACTCTTTACTTTGGTTTTCTTGTTAATTTGAAAATTGCTACCAACAGATATACGTATGTTTACACAAAGTTGCTTCCAATGTCGCTGTTTTGTATGTATCACAAGGTCACTGTTCACTGTGCATATGACATGGCCCGACAGCTGCACAGCAGGGTTTGTACATGTCTTTTCACACCCACTGAATGTTTTGACAGAAGTATTTGCATTCTGTTCATTTTATCACACACATAGAAGCCTTCACTATAAAACTGCTGGGTATGATGAATAACAGTTACTCGTCTTGCAACGTAAGTAGACGACTAAAATGAGTATCTTTACCTTTTTTCATGAACCCAACCACAAATTGCAGAAGACGAGTAAAGCCGGGAGTGTTTACAAATACCCCACAAAGGTTTAGTGTGCAATTATTTTAAGACCTAACAAAAATAATCATCTGTGTTATATCTACGTATTTACGTTCGTAATATCACCAATATTTTTGGTTAGAATCACTTGTTCAAAAATAATGAAAAATTGATAAACTATATTTTAAATAGAATATCCATGTTTTTCAAGTGAACAAGCCCATAACAATGCAGATTGATATATCGAATCAGATCAATATATCCAAAAACAATTCATCTTTGCACTACATTGGAAGTGTTAGAAAAACAAAAGAAAAAACTTTTTTCGTTGTCAGTTAAAGAGAATCAATTCATATCCAGAATCAAGAATCAAAAAAAAAAATTGGGAATCATAATCAGTGGAGATATGGAATAGCCCCACCACGTCATATTTTATTTTATAAATGTGATAATTTTCTGACAGATGAATAAAAAAGGTTGTAATAATTTGTTTCTGTAGTCCTACAGTAATTAATAATTCATAACTACAGCCCTAGGAGTTTCATGTAATGTTCCACTTGCGCATGCCATTTATTCTGTTATTCATTCCTCTCTGGCACTGCAGCTTCCCTCTTCCAGGTGTAAACCATTGCTGGTGCTACGCTCAGTTTTCTCTAGGCTTCCAACCTGAGCTAGCGTCTGCTTGACCGCTTTATCATCCCCAGCCGAATGATGAGGCATGTAGTCTTGCGGTATCTTAGAGATGGGTTACAGCAGGTGTTCAGTTGGGATGGGCGTGGCCTGATATGTACGTTGTGAATGAGGAAGTGTTAGTCATAGGGTTGGAGGAAGGGCCTGTGCAGCCTCCCGGAGGGCAGTGATTTCCCTCATTGTACATGCCCTTATGGGACATGTTTCTGTTCCTCAGTTATCAGAGAGGGTGGGATGCTGCTAGTTGTTTGGGTGGTTTGCATTTCACATCCCTAAAGGATGCCTACTATTGGCTTCCTGCAAGTACATTGGCTGGGCGGGACGTCGCCAGCAGATCCAAGCACTCTACAGAATGGGATAGGTGACAGTTAGTAACTAACATAACCAATTAAGAATATGCCTGTTTATTGTCGTAACAATGAAACACATATCCAGGTTGTACCCTAATTAATGTTTGAAGGGCTGAACCTAGATTACCAACATAGTTCACTCTTATGCCTGGTTGCACCTTCGTGGTTCGAAACTCAATTCGAGATCAGATCTAAGATCGACACAGAAAACTGTTGCACCATTTGAGTTCAGAGCTGGACTGGAGATTGAGATGAAGATAATTTTGAACCTTCAAAGTGGGTGGTTCGAAATCTCGATCAGAGATCAGCAGTCATTGTCGATGAATGTAGTTTGAAAATACGCCAACAGATAGAACTACTTTCAATTGTTTTCCTGGGAAATTAAAACAACATTATATGCTCTTGAATATTATTCAGTAAAATTTGTACAACAATAATTCACTTAAAACAGATAAAACATCGCTCATCTAGTTCTATCTATAGTGAAAAATACGCCTACTTCCATGACGTCATATATTACTAACCAATAGCAAAATTTGTCTCATACTTAATCGTGATCTCTCACTTTGGAACCAATATCGACGAATCGGAGATACAGAATCATGAAATTTCGTTGGTGCAACACTTTTACATTGGAACCAAGATCAAACTGGATCCTCGTTCAGAACTAGAAACATTCGATCTTGGATCAGGGAAGATGTTGGTGCAACCGGGCGTAACTCTTGGAAGATGCTATAGCATAGGGTCAAGACTACCCCCAGACTGTCGATACTCGGACTCGTGTTATTACATGCCCGACTAGGAAGGGTTCTATTTACTGGGGCTGTTTGCATCAAACTTTGACCTATGACTTCGGAGGTTAAGTGCCACATAAAACTTGGTCAGGTAAGTTTCAACTAATAAGGCTTTAGTCGTTAGCTGTACAGTTTTAGACCGTAATGCCAGAATCACGAAAAACATATGGGATGAAGGGGGGTGTTAATGTTTCTGAGGTGCCCGGCCGGTATACAAGACTGGTCTTGTTGCCTGTTTTGTCGGCATAAAATCAACACCTGCTGTCAGTACCCTAAGAACGGACTGGCCTTTTATCACTGGTTTCCCTGGACTCTTGAAGATTCTCCGAGGTGGCTGCTCCAGGTGATTGGTAGGCTGCTGGTCGCCAGCGTTCGCTATGGGACGTGAAGTGCTGCTGCGGAGACCTGTGTCAAAGCTTGCTGGGTATTGGGTTGTCTGCTAGTTGACTCCCAACTAAGGACAGCCTAGTCCCAGTTACAGCTTTTCTCTCTTACCTAATTTTACCTGGCAGCAGAGCTCGGGTGGCCATGTAATGCGTGGGTGTCCTGGCTTTGAATAGCGCTTAGTCTATCGGCTTCACTCTGGCGGGCCTGTTTACGTATGAACAGCAGTGACTCAAGAAATATGCTGACACGTGCCCTATCTCGTGAGGTAGTGGTTAGGCTGCTGACTACTCTCTCTTAACTTCAGGTAAGCCTACTACAGCTTAAATGGCTAACGTTCTGGGTCCGACGGGTTGTGGAAGGGTTAGTTATCGCAGGAGGCTGCTTGGTAGTAGAGCACCATCGAGGGGAATTAAACCTCAGAGTGAGGCGAATAAATGTAGATTCCCTCCCAGGGAGTTCTACCGTCCTCACTATCAGGGTTGCCAATAAACGGGATGCCAGCTGTCCCGGGGGTATGATGTGACAATGTAATTATGCAATTGTGGGAGTGGGGGCGAATGATCTGGCTTGGGAAATTTTAACGTGTCGAGTGGGTCGGCGTGCAGGAACGAAATATGACAGAAGTGTGGTCGCACGTGACTTGGGGACTGCCTTCGATGGGAGTCAAACCCATACTGTTTTCCCAGACGCCAGCTTGATGAGGCAGAAGTTGGGTAGCTCCATTTCTGCCGGGTGGTGAACTCGGATGAGCTTACCCGAGGTGAGTTTGGTAATGCTGGAGTCTTAGGAACTTGTCTACGCACTGTGTCATCAGGGGTAGCGCGGACTATAGGCGGTGACTGCTCTACTAGGTCAACGTAGTCTCCTGTATGATACCCGGGCCAACAGGTGCTTAAATTGTGATCCAGCGGGGATGCATGCTCAAGGGGAACGATTGGCCATATAGGCAGAGGGACGGTTTCGTTACTCTGCGGCAGGGGTTCGACTTCTGGCGTGGTACTTACAAAGGTGTCGGCTGTCACGGTTCTTGCTAGGGCGCGACGTTCCTTGCACTGTTGCCTGCTCTGTGTTCCACCTCTCCTATTATACATCAGGTCCCATGTCAACACTGAATGCACACAGTATCTCGCCAATGAGAGTTAATTACCTGGCACAAGGAATTTACACAGACTCTAGGGAGTTAGGTGACTAACTAACAATTATGGTATACTGACAAAATTAGATTGATGTGAAGTTTATTACGTGAGGTAATGAAACTGTAAAGTCCTGGCTAATATAAAAATTACAAATGATTATAATTAACTCACTGGCTAAACAGTTAACGTTCACAAATTACGTGATGGAAGACAAATGGCGGAGGTGAGCCTGGAGAAGTTAATTATTCAGAAAAATTCCCAAAATCTTACTCTTAAAAAAATCTACAGTAACTTACACACACTTTCACTGCGTAATAAAACTTACCGGGAGTTTATTTATTTCATGGGGTGGCTCTTGCATGCAGATTTCCGGGCAGACAATGTAGATTGTAATTACGTAGGTAATTTATAATTTCGTATTCTGCTGTACAGGCTTGTGGATTCTCCTTGCTCAATACGTTTATTTAATTTTCAGCTTATATAACTTCCCCCTGTGCGCGGGTGGATCTTAGCTGGGGCAAAGTCACCCTAGATTGTGCATTCGTACAGCGCAGCATGGTGGCATGCGTCAAAGCAAACCAAGAATAGTTGGAATTCACTTGTTATATTGACTGAGTAATAGAACTTAGTGACCCTGTACTGCCTCCTAAGCTAATTCGACTTGACACGGAAGTTCTGACTAACGTAAAAAGGCCAGATGAATGTGACCTGGGTAGAAAAGCTAACAGGAAATAAAGGCAATAACTGCTGTTAGTTAAAGTAATTGTCGCTTGCCCGGGTTACTGAATATGGGGCACTGTCATCATGGCTTTGACTGTGCTAGACCAAGTGCGCTGTAGTAGGGATTTTCTAATCCAATTAATTATTACGGCTAGAGATCTTAACAGGATGCGTCGGTTTACGAGTTGGCACAAAGTTGTTGGTAACTACCTTCTTCCCTACAGTGGGTTTCCGGTTGTTAGTGTGGTTAGGTTGTGGGTTAGGCCGGTTGTCTCATTGTTGCTGGTTAGCACAGGTGGCGCTGTCTGCAGGCTGTGGGTTGGCGATACCGTGTCGGCCAATACGGTACCACAGGTTCCAAGCTGTTCCTTCGCCCCAGAACTTGGGGTTGACGATCCCGTACACTACCTCAGTACCTCGTACAAGACCCTGTAGGAAGGGGTGGTAATCTTGATGAGTACGGATGTGCGGCGGAAAGGCGATACTGAAATACGGGAGAGGTTGGTTTCTCCAAAAGCTGTACTAAGACAGTGCTGTCCGGTTCCGCCCATCTGTCCTTTGTCGGAGGAGCCAATACAGACTGCTGCTTGGAAGCCATGCCTTACCTTGAAAGGCATAGAGTGTGGTCCACTGCTGGCGGGCAGATCAGAAGTGTTGAGCCATATGAGCCGCCTTCGTGCTACTACTGGGTGTGGTATCACAATCAAGGGCAGGCCATAGCATTCGAGCAAATACCCCCGCCAGCTCCTACTAGGTTCTCCAGTAGGGGTACAACCCAAGTGTACTGTCTCTCCCTGGTTGGAGGAGTTTCTAGTGGTTGTGGCTCTGCTTTTCTATTCCTGGAGGTCTAGAACAGGTAGCCGTTGAATGGTGTATGTATGGGACCGGTGGATTCCAGAAGGGGATCCACAGTTGTAGTCTAGTTCGTATTAAAAACACCCTGTCTCTGTCAGGAGTGCACAGCGTATATCATTCCTAGCAGGCATAGTAAGAATTACTCTATAAATAATACTTGTGGCTAAAAGAATAAAGCTGTATTTATTGAGAGCTCAATAAACACAGTGACGTGTGCTATCTCCTACCAAGCAGACGATATGCTGGAAGTAACCTACGTTGGCCAGGTGTAGGTGACCTGGTTCTAGGCTAAGCTGGAAGTTAACCTCTAGTTGACTGTTTAAATGAAATACTTAACGATGCTAGCTAATTCATGGGATGTCTGGATGAGACAAAGCATTTAATGTCTGCTGCTCTAATGGCAGCGAGTGTTAATGTTCAAGATGGTTGTAGAAGCTTCTGGTAGTTATTGGCGTCACTGAAGCATCTGGTGACGGCAATCGTAGTAGCCACTGGTGGCTGCTGAAGACTGTTGTCGACAATGGGAGCAGCCTCTGGTAGGCTGCTGAAGACTTCGAGGTCGTCAGAGGCCCCAGCACTTTTAAGTGGAGACATGAGCTCAAGAAACTGTGAGAAATAAGTCACGAACCCTGCCGTGCATGGACTTATATAGGTTGAATGACAGGTGCAACGGCGGGCCATGGGAGGGGCGTGTGACGTCCCTCTTGTACGAGGTTGGAGGGGGAATAGAAACCCTCTTGTCATCTCTTGGCTTCGTGAATGTTCGGTGGCTCTCGGCCGTGCCCTGAGGTGGCTGACGGCCTGTAGGCTGTCAGCGCGGGGGAGGGGAGGGCGACGTGTCCACTGTCTTCCGCAACCTTTGTATCCACGTGTCCAGGTGCCCTCCAGATTTGTGGCAGCCCGAAACTTCCATGTACAGGTTGGCGGGGTTCGACTCTCACTTGGATGTAGTAGATGTACTGGCATGGCGTGAGATGAGTCACAATCGTTTTAGTAGTATGGTAAAGCGGCATGCGTCTTAATTTACAGCTCTAGCCTAACTATCACCTGATGTTCTGAAAGAACCAAAGTGTTGGTTAAACTACTAGAAGGGTAGTGTTAACAGTTGGCGTCACCATCTGGTGAGTCGGGGTTCTGAAGGGACTGACTTTTGTTACGATTCTGGGGTCGATTCCAGGTGTGGTAAGGAAGGAGCAGACGTCTTCAGGAGCCGTTGAAGGTCCTGTTTCTCGTAGATGCAGAAAGTTTTCAGCTGGTAGTCAGATGTCCGGCTCGAAAAGGAGTGGTGGAATTTGCGGGCGTACCAGTCAAGCACAAACTGCCAGTGGCTACCTCCGGCCCTGTAAGATAGCATTGGAGGAGCAGAGACTATGTTTTGCTGGCCACGCCAGCCCTTTTATACTAATCTCTAGGACACGCTTGTGAGGGTCCGGGGAATAATAGTCTCTGTCTCAGGGATCCAGAATTGAAGATTCCTGATGCTGTGCTATCATCCCCTATTGCTGGCGGCACGCTCCCCTGGCATTTAGAGGAACCATCTGTGACCTTGGTGGCCGGCTTTGGTAGTCTAGTCAGACGGTACAATCTCACTTCGAGGGGTGTAGACATGATATTTGCTTGCAGAATCTTGGTGAACGGTACAAGCTGGCACGTGTCTGTAATCGCTTCCCCAACATTGTGCTGGTGTATCCTGTAGCCATGTGTCCTGCCTCTTCAGTAATGTTTGCAATGACCTGCCCAAAGGGCTGAACATTGCATCCAAGATGGGACGAAGTTAAATGTAGATTGTGCATCAAAGATGAGTAAATGTGTCATGCATCAACATGTAGTCGCATAATGTTAATAACTTCAATAGGCTTCCGAGCAGAGTGACGTGTAACTGGAGCTGTGTGAGTTAACCCCGAAACAAGGACGTGTTTATACTCAGAGCAGATGGTCCGTGCGGGAAGTTGGAGAGGCAGTGGCGGAGATGACCAAAGGCAGCAGAATTTGGGCTGCATTTCCCTCCATGGCCAGCAACCAGAGGGTTAAACATGCACCAAAGTGTGATGTGGGTTGTCCTCCAGCAGGAAGTGGCAGCTGGCTTACGAGCGAACCCTGGGCATCACATGAGGAGGGGCCCCTCTTATTGAGAGGAGGCTGCGGCTGTGGCAAGGCTAGATTGGGATAACAACGTTGCCCATGGGCTCTGTGCTTACCCATTATTGAGGATAAAAGAATGTCATATCAGTGGGTGTGTATCTAGTATGATAATTTGATCTTACAAAAAGAGATCTTCTGATTTTCGTCAAGAAGCTGCTAAAAATGGAATTCGTGCTTTGTAAAACCTGTATGTCTGTTGATGTTAAATCATTTCTGAGAACAATAGGAGGTCAAGTGTATTCTGCTGGGATACAATTTTATTTGAAAGTTATCTGCCTTTTAAGTTAAATTAATATTTAATTTTGTAATCATGGGGTTTTAACACCACAGATAATTAGGAAACACAGATTTCACTGGGGAAAAAATCCATTAAACACATTTTTGGACATTTTCAAGCATCTGAATTGGTTAGTTTAAATTTGATCAGGGTAGCAATTTTATAAAGTCATACTTTGAAACCATGGCACGTGGTAAAATCAGGTGTCTGCTGTACTTTATTTATTAATTTCTTATGTATCAATAATTTATTTATTACTCTTCTCTAGGTTGTATCAGTCTGTTTTTCCTTCCATTATTTGTAAGAGTGTTTGAACAATTTGTCTTTTCTCACTAGAGTTTTTATGAATTCAGATCTGCTATGTACATAAATTAATGATATAAACTTTTTTTTTTTTTTTGTAGATAATTTCTCAGAATCTGGTGGTGTTTGGAGACATAGAAGAGCTCCAAGCTCAGAATCAGAAGCTACTAGCTCTGGTTAGAGAAATGAGTATCAAGGAAGAAAAAGCTGAAGAAATGGACGAAGATGAAGTTGTTCTGAAGGTAAAATAATATATTAACTACGGTATACTGGGAATGTAACAAATATATACTTTGTATTTCCTCATGGGAAATGTAAACACGGATTGAGTCTTGTGTATAGTAAACTTCAAATGCATTAAAAATTTAATGTCTAAGGATGTGGCACATCTTTTCTGTATCTCAATTTTTTTCTAATTTTAAAGCACAGTCTGTTCAATATTTTGTAGATTATCATGAATTGTAATCAAACTTGTGTAATCAAAGACATTGACCATTACGTGTTACTACTACCCGCCAGAAATGTTTCTCCTGGGTGGGAGGTTAGTAGTGTGACCACTATACCACCGCTGCCCCGGACAACAGCAGTAATATTAATTTGCACACCGAGTTGGGAAGCAGATCCTGAAATGGTGATCCATCGCTGTAATGGTAAATTGTGGTCCAAGACATAAAAAGCATTCCAGCCTTCAAAAACAAAACAAAATTACGTAACATTTTTTGGATGTAATATTGGAGCAAAATACTGTCTTATAAACAACATGGTAATGTTTGGGTCATTAGCAACATTTATTTGACTATTTGTTCAGATTTTGTTGCCCCTGGTTTACTACTCATGATTTTATAGTAGTTTTCTATACTTGTTATCTGTTTTACCTGTCATGGTGAGTGTGTGTGTGTGGAGTGTGTATTTTGGAGGATGTTTTGTTTGTGTTTTCAGGAGAAGGTGCAGTTCTACGAGGTGCAGTTCAAGGAGCTGCAGGATGCTGCAGAAGGCCACAAGAAGTTGATAGACACGCTGGTGCGACAGCGTGACATGTACCGTTCCATGTACGAGCAGGAGGTGCAGGGAGCTCCGGCCAGTGCTGCGCCCCCTCTCGAGCCCAGCCAGGATGACAACGTCGTCCAGGAGGCAAGTGTACAGTTGTTAATGGCATCTGTCCAGTCTCGTTGTGCTCTCTGTAGCTGAGATTATTCTGACAACAACACTCGTAAGGTGAAGGTAGGCCCAGACCGGACCCGCACTCTTCAGTATGTGTATCAATGGTGCATGTCACTTATAAGTTTGGTGTACGTGGAACTGCGCTATAACAACAGCTGACATGGCGAGATTAATTACCATTAAAGAATAAACGCCAACATTGGCAATGTAGCATCATTTTGTACTGTTATTGTACACTCCATGGAACACCGTTGAATGCCGTTTTGTGCATGGAACCAGATAACATGATGATAAAATACCATGCATCATATCTGACAGCAGCATTATCCACACATGACCATTGTTCAAGTAAAGATGATTAATATTATAAAAATGACATTATAAAAAGGTTACAGATTACACAAGAACTCACACGACGGTACCCATGGTTACACACACACAAACAAACAAACAAAAGAGGAACAAACACTTTTCCACACAGATGTGATGTTTTGCTGGCTACGCTAGCTTTCTCAGGTGGCGAGTGATGGCACACAGCAGTCTGTTGAGCGGTGGTTGGCAAACAGTAGGGATGTGCAAGCACTGAAATTTTGTTCGAGTCGAGCCAAGTATTTAAAAAAGCTTCAATATTTTGATTCGAACTCAAGCGAGTTTCTACAATTGTTAATAAAACTGTAAATATAAAATTACTAACAGCCTACTTCACACAAATGGACATGAAACAATTACAGCATTTTTTATTAAGGGTATTTAACAATACAGTTTAATGAATTACCTGAACCATATTATAAAGTGCCCATTAAATTATTCGCATATCAAATTTTAAAATCTAATATTGTATGCGTTATTGGCTTCACGTCCACACGTCGAAGATGTTCCGACTCAACACAAAATAAAATCGCGCCATTTCCTACACGTCTTCATGACGAAGATGTTCCTACACGACACGTTACACAATGACTTTGAACCGTTTCGTTATGCATGTGTTCATTACATACACATTTTTTGTCAAAACCGACACTGCTAGCGCTAGGTTCGATGTGACGAGCCATTTTGGGTTGAGTGCTGCTTGCGTGTCCAATATCTTTAACGTCCAAAAAAAGCAATTGTTTATGTTACGTTTTCCGTCAATACAAAGACCGTCCGAAAGTATTTTTGATTCAAAAAAGGTCAATCTTTTATTTACGTTGAAAACTAACGCAGTAGACATTTGTGAAGAATTTGATGCATTTACGGAAGTTTTTCTCATTTATCGCTAAATCATAACACTTTACCTTTTTATAGTGAATAGTGCAACTTTTCAGATTTTATAATGGTTATTTCGCATTTGCGAATTTTCTGGGACCCTTCAAATAGGTAATACTTCCATTTTCTTTCACGTATGCGTAAAAGGTGGCACGAAGTTGTGTGGTGAATGTTACTGAGTGCACACGAAGGGATAATAATTCATTATATGCACCAATGGAAAATTCCCAAACTTTGCCCGCCATATGGCCAGTAGTCGTTTATTTTATTATGCATATAAGAGGAGGCTTTCGTTCTTGTATTCTTCAGGACGAAATTGCAATATGCACTTTTTCCCCCAAAAAACTTGAATTTTCCGAGCTTGAGAAAATGATACAATCGCTAGTCAAGTAATTACAAAGCTCGAGATCATACTCGAAATTTGAGTACTCGCACATCCCTAGCAAACAGTGCTGCTGGCGACAAGGAGGTGAACTAGGGTGAAGTGGTAAATTTTAAGCTACGTTAGAGGGTTATCGTATTGATGCATGACGCATACTGACATATATATGACTTAGCCTCATCTTCATGTGTCGTAACGTCACACCAGGCAGGGTTTGAACCTTGGACAACTTGCTTCTAGAGCCTACCAGAACGCCCTTAGGCAAGGGACATTTACGGACACTGCAGTCAAGACCGTCTACACCTTTGTGTCAGACGTCACACAACCCCTACGTGTGATAGAATCCAGCCAAGCAGCCCACTGCTGCCTCTCTAAGCTGGCGGGAGTCATGCAACTCGCATACGAGAAAAACTGTACTTCCAGCCTTAAGACACCCGACCAGCCGAAGGCCCCACAGCCAGCCGTCCATAAGGACGAGCACACAGCCCCCAAAATGCCGGTTATTACTCAGCAACTCTCTCTACCACCTTGTGTGCTGGAGCTCTCTGCTCATACCATCTTCCTCACGAAGGACCACAGCTACCATCAAGACCTCTTCCAGACCTTCGCCCAGTGACCTCCAAAGAAGTCTTCACCCTCTTAACACTCACTACCACTCTGGTAGTGACATCCGAGTCCCTTATGGACAACAGCATTAGAGTTAGTTAGGGCTAGTTATATTATAGCTATCTAGCCTATCTGTTCTTGTATAGTTTATTCCCAGGTCCCCTTCAACTGGTATCGCCGTAGTTTACTTCCTTTACAGTTAATTCTTAGTTAGGAGTTAGTACGGGCCACCATGTATTCCTCACGGGAATGAACAAGTGATCTTACCTAACCTCAGAGTACTCATTTCTAGGGTGATTGTGACTTTAATCCCAAGTAGACGTCAGCCACTATGCAAAAGCAGGAGACTGCGCCATTAAAAACCCTTTTGTCGAACCTGGAGTAGGACTGCAAGCTCCCGAATCCGGGTTCACGTACGTCACACACATACATATTAGACGTCCATCCATACTGTGGATCCGGTACCCCAAGTGCACACACATGGTAGTGCCACAACCACTAGAAACTCAATCCACAAGGCGGCTAGTCAGCCAGCCCAGCCAATTCACTCTACCCACCACGTTATATTTGCCGGATGGAGTGATAAGACTTGTTTTGGAGGTCGGACCACACCCACAACGTGACTGGGCATTCTGATCAGCCTAGTGCTTCATCCATGTCATTCTCACTGGAAGGAGTAATTGACTGAATCTGGGTGGCCACGCCACAACTGGCTTCACACTTAGGTAGGGATCTTCATCGCCTGCTCTTCCTTAGCGTGGCACACCTTTGTTCCTTCCTCTCTATGCACCTATGAGAGTGGTGCAAAGTGGAGATCCAAGAGGGCAGCTATGTCTCTAAACATAGCGTAAACTGCAACCCAGCAACAACTGCCCTCTGCAGCCTAACCCCCCTGGGAATGAGTTCAAGCTGCCCATCATCTGGAGAGGCCTACCTCCCAGTTCCCTCTTTCAGCCACCCCACAAGACCGCCAGCAAGCCGTATCCTATCATAGAGAGATTTTGCCAAGAACTTCTAGTACCACTGGGAATAGCCAACCCGTTTTCAGACCCAGTAGCCATCTGTGGGCTCCAACTAGCATCGCCAGCCCAAGGACTGGGCTCAAGTTCCAGTCGGCACCTGCAGTTACAGCGGTTGAGTCTGGAGCTACTCTGGGCCACACCCAATACAGGTAAACCAGTAGTGCGAAGAACGGTTAAGCCCACACCAGACTTTGTGCCGTGCCGTCAAGCCACGTGCCCCAGCTTATATACCGGCCGGGGACCAGTTAGCAGCCAATAAAGTCAATCCAGGTTGATAGTACATGTCTCTGACAGCACAGTAAATCCTTGCTCGACCAAGATGTCAGCCAACCAACCTCACGCATCAGTATGTTTAAGCCAGGTGTTAATCTGGATTTGATGATGTGTTGGTGGGCCAGTTCTCAGCATCGTAATTCTGCACTATTATTAGAAGGTGGTAGGGCCCTCACCAATCTGGTAGTGTAACAGGACTCAGAGTTTTGTTTGTGAGCTGCTGCATGTGCTGCAACAAACGTCTCATGTAAATTTATATTTACCCCAGCTATGGCTTGTTTGGTGTCCACTCTGTGGCCATTCGTTCTCGGTCTGAGAGGTAGTAAGGCAAATGTACTCTGCATTGCAGTGAATGCACTGTGGTTAGTAGACGAGATCCTCTATTACACAGTTGTAGCTGCTCTGAATTGGATATGTCTGGTTGGTGAGCCTGCTGTTCAAGGAGGTGGAAGATTTGTGCGGAGCACAAGGGCGAGATCCCTGTGGAGTGGTGATATTACCGACTGTGGCATTGGGCTGCAATTTGGAGTGCACCAGTTTGTTTCAATGGTTGGGGGTATGGTTTGAAGACCAACCTGGGGGGATTGAAGAACAAGTTTTGAGTGAGTGATGATGAGACCAGAATTTTGTGTCCGAAGTTGAGAATGGTTCCGAGTTTGTCAGTGCCCTTGTGGTAAGGGACAATCAGAGGGACATTCGAGTTGGTGATATTTGTTTGAGGATATGTGGTTGAAGTGACTCGCTGAATTTGTTCGTAAACCAGGGATCTGGGGTAACCTCTATTGAGGAATGTTTTGGCTATTATATCAGACTGCTTGCTTATGTCCATTTACTTGGAGCAAATACACTTTAGTTCTGGTGGCAAGACTGTATGGCAGATATTTCTTGGCATGGAAGGGATGGTAGCTGTCAAATTGTATGTATTGAAGGTTGTTAGTGGGTTTACAGCTAAGAGCCCTTTTACTTGGACACTTTGTATCATATTTTGCTACATTTTTACTGTCATACGAAAGTTTCACTGGTAAAAGTAGTTTTTATGGTGCTGTGAATAATGTGAAAATTCTCGCATCTGTTGGCTGGTATGGCAATGGTCACATGTTTTGATCTTGCGTAATATATGTATTATGTGTACATTTACAGATCAAATTCAACAAAAATTTAATGTTGCTTGTGCAGCTGAAGAAGAAGCTAGCAGACACAGAAGACCAGTTGAAGAAGCTCCAGGAGGAAACAGACTCGTACCACAAGGAGCGGCAGATCAATGACAAGATGACGACGGAACAGATCCAAAAGCTGACGACAGACCTGGACAAGGCCAACAATGATGTGTCGAAGTTGTCTGGCAAGCTGAGCAAGTACGAGGAGCGGTTCCGCCTGCAGGAGTCAAGCCTACGCACGTACAAGCAGCAGATATCCGCCCTGGAGGGCAAGGCCCTGCTGCTCAGCAACACCCTCAAGAAGCATGAGGAGACCACCACGTACTTCAGAAATGTGAGTACTTGTCATTTACACCCTACAGTCCAAGAAAGTGCAAATACCGTAATCACCCAGAATTTTAACCTTAAGGCTTCTGCTTGCACGAGTCTTAGAAATTCCCAAAGATCTATTAAGCATGCATCCAGTGTGGTGACCTACGAAAAAAGACACACTACCAATGAGAGCTATCGAGTGCATTCAAGAAGTAATGCACATTAGAAACACCATTTTTGAGTACTCTAAAATGACTAAAAATTACGTTTTCAAAGTGTTGTATCTCAAAATATACAGTAGAGCTTCACTATAACAAACCTCAAAGGACTAAAAATATGGCTAGTTTTTAATAGTGAAGTTCTTTATAGTGAAGCACACAAAAATAATTCCTTGAGGTAAAATTAGTTCCGGCAAACTATTACTGAAGTGAAGTTAGTTTTGAATCTTTATTGCCAACCTCTGGCCAAGAAAGTAACTGTGACTCACGCCGCATATGAGAGGATAACAGGTTGCGCTCAGTGGAAGAACTGCACATGTGCAACACGGTTGCATCGGGAATGCTCACAGGGGTGCTCGAAAGTATCATGTTCAGAACCTTATAAAATGAAAACTAAACACAATAAGTTAATAAAACATACCACATGTAGGTCACGAGTGCCTTTAGTGTCAAGATATGCAGAAAAGTCCGGGTTCCAATATTTCATTTTTATTCTGCTAGCCTTTGAAGTTCGCAATTTGAACACACACTTTGAACAAAGTGCCAAGTTCAGAGGCGAATATTTATAAATCAAGCTACTTAAGGTAATACAAATAATAAACCCGTTGCTTTCACGATCCTATAGTATAAAGATATGCAGATAAGTCCGGGTTCTGAACCTCCATTTTTCTACTATGAGCCTTTGAATGGTGATGGTGGGCCTTCAGGGAGCTTCTCGGTACCGGCCTGACACTGAGCTGGCCAAGCAAACGTGGGGGGGCTGCACACTCTGTGGTGGGTCGACCGTCATGGAAGGACCATCCCCAGCAATGGTTGTGGGCTGACCACTAGGCACTGGGGGACGATCAGCGGGAATGATGTGATGAGCTGGTGGCTGATGGAGGTGGTGGTTCAGTTAGTGCTACCACCTCTTCAGCTGCAGATGCCAGAGTCGGGGACCCAGGGGTCTCCTCCAGCTAGGCTGTGTTATCGCTGTGGAAATCCTTCCCTCGTCCGGGAAGCTGTGCTGGTGGATCGGCCCTGGTGTTGCCCGAAACCAGGGCCACGTCTGTCATCTGGGGCAGTATCGGCGAGGGGCTGTGTTCTACTGCCCCTCCGACTGAGGACACCTGAGTTAGAGGCCTGGTAGGGACCTCCATCTCGACAACGACCATGTGTGGCCTCTCCCCTCATCCAAGAAGAGAGGCATTGGGCGACGCCGGAACCTGGATGCTGGCGGCCTCTGCGCTGGATGGCGTCACAGCCGGCTGAGTCGCAGCGCTGTCCAGGTACTGGGCAGCAGAGGGTACCAGCTGGAGTATGGCCTTTAAAAAGGCCTCATCTTGGCTGGCAGTTCTGGTAGGTACCTCTCTCATGGGAGGTGACAATTGCCAGTCGAGGTGATAGCTTCTTTCATTCTGCTGTGACGGCATGTGGTTCGTCATTATTCTCAGCCACTGGACTTTGTGGTTGTCATTTGTTACACAGCTCACGGTCCAATGGACTTCGCCAAGAGATTTCACTGGTACTAGTTCACCTTCCTTGCTGGGCGGTGAACTTGCATTTAAACTCCATGGGATTTGAAGGCAGCATCAGTACAGATCCTGCTGCTTTGGGTTTCGGAAACTCCACACTAGTTGCAACGGAGTAGCTGACTCCCCGGCTCGTTTGAGTTTAAAGTTCTGGCTCTCAGGGAGAGACGGCTGCCAGACCTCTTGAGTGGCGATTGTTGCAGGCTCATCAATGTCATTTCAGAGGTTATCCAGGTGGCGGTGTGTACTTCTGGGTCGAGATTATCCCTGGGGAAGGGCCTTATCTGTCTCTTCGTGGCTTTGCGGATGCATTCGCTGATCTTCCTCCCAGTGCACATTCTCCTAATGTTCTACGGTTTTACATGGGCCCTCCCATTTCTCTGCTAGGCCCGTGCTGAACTGACTGTTGGTTTTGCTCAGGGGGTGTCTTCACAGGAGGACGGCTTCGCCCATACCAAAGGCTTGGATGGCAGTACATGGTTGCAGATACTTCTTGATGTAAGCCTCTTGGGCGTCCCTTGCGTTGTCCGTGCGGGCCAAGGCAACTAGTCGGACGCCTTCAGGACAAGGCATTTTGGTAGGTGCATTGTCCCATTGCCACTACCCTGAGCGTCAAAGCGTCTCTGACCCAGGATGAGTGCGCTGGGACTGGAATTAATTGCCTCGTTTGTGCATCTTCCTAAAGCAAACAGGATTTTCGGGATGTGTGTATCCCAGAGCTTGTGGTCGTCCCCCACACAGATGGAGGCTTTTCTTGAGCTTCTGGTTCCTATGCTCAGTGGGGTTGGCTTGTGGGTGGTAGGGAGGTGTTTTCCAGGTTTCAACTCCTCACTCTGTGCAGGCATCAGCCATTTCCGGCTTGCAAACTGGGTCCCATAGTCCGTGAGGATGGATTGTGGGTAACTCCAGCGCAGGAAAATTACTTTGTCAATCTTTCTGGTGATATGGTGTGTTTCTGGGCTTGGGAAGGAGAAAATTTCCACCCATCATGATAATAGGTCCGTCTCGACTAATAGATAGTAGTTTCCCCTAATGCTTTGGGGATATGGCTCCATTAAATCGGCAATAGTGTGTACCCATAGCGTGCGTGGTCATCTATGTTTAGCAGTAGGTTGCCTCACAGGGTAGGTTTTGCCCTGTGACACGTCTCGCAGCTGTGTACATACTGACAGACATCCATACTCATGCCGTCCCATATGTAAAGCACATCAATGTCTGCTAGTGTTTCCTGGGTCCCCAGGAGGCCTGCCACATGTCGACTCTCCAAAAATGGACTCAAAATTGGAGATGTAGGCCAATCATTCAAACTGAAGTTTTAGCATTCCTTGAAGTTCAGAGTGGTTAACAATTCTATCGTTTGAAGAAATTAATGTAGATTCAAAATTACGTTATGATCAAAGTGAGGATAAAATACCTGGGCCAAATAGAAATGTACAAGTCATCAAGGATCGAGGACTGGCTTTAAAGTGGATACAGCCTATATGTTATCTCTGATAGATTGAAAAATGACAAAATAACTGTTTTTCGAAGTAATAAGTGCGCTTGAAGAAAGGTAATTTTTTTTTTGTTTGCAAATTATGACATGGGCGAAAGATAGGCTTATGGAACGAATTGAATTTATCACCATCCAGCACAACATTTTGAGTATATTTGTTTTATTAGGTCTGACTAATATTTATCAGCTATCTTCAGCTAGTTGCTGGATGATATTCTGTGGAATGATTCCACGAGCATAAAACGCGATGTTCTTGAAAATTTTTATTGCATAAGCTGATGACGGTATTATTTTTATTTAAATCTCTTTCGTGATAGTAATGAAAATGTATCAAAGAAAAAAATATGTTTGATATGTATTGCAAACAGTAGCTGTACTGACCGTTACTCAAACCGGCTGGTTCGGGACAACTTCCCTTTTCACATTGTCATTGCAGAGAGCAGTCTGCTATAGGTGACGGGTTATTAGAGAGCCGGCGGATTACCTGGCCTGCTACACTAACACTCGGTGGTTCCGTGAATGGGTGACATGCTGTCTTGAGAATGAGACATGTTGATGGGGGGGGGGGGGGGGGGGGATACGACTGTGGTCCGATCTAGCGGATGATTAAGAAGTATTTACAAATAGGTGGGCAGTACATTCTGGGTAACATCACACTACCTCCCACTTGACTTTTACTGTAAGAGGGTATGGGACATAAATTTACACAGAGTACGTAAATTTATGTTTACAGGTTTTTGAAAGCCAACATAGAAAAAAGTAAAAATGGCAATCAATAGGTTTTGCCAACTTAACGACCAAGTATTTTGCAGTATTACTACATCAATTTCGCATAATGCCTTCCGCCACGAGAACACACAAAAATTGGCGGCATCATAAATATCTCGGCAGAATAACGTCACTCAGGTAAAATATTTGCTCTCGTAGTTAGTAGAAACTATTCTGTATGGTTGCTCTTTCTTTGTTTTCTGTGTTGGCTTCCATAAAATTTGTAAAATACGATGAACCTCAATATCATTAATTTTATGTCCTGCGCCCTCTTAAGAGTGCATATACACGGTGGTCCGTACTACCTCCTAAAACTGATCCTGATCCTGAATTGACACCGAAGTTAATCTATGTACAGCCAGGTGAAAGTGACTGGGTTCTAATCTGATTTGGGAAGGCGAATAATTCTGCTAGGAAGTTAACTACAACTTTCCCTACCTAACTGTTTTCCTGAAGGGACTGTTGGTAACTACTACCAGAAGGGTAGTGGTAAGGATTGCCGTTACCGTCCGGTAAGACAGCGGTAGTAGTCCCGAAGGTTCACTCGACGACCGATACCAGGGGGTGGTAGGGAAGGAGCTGTCTGCATCTTCAAGAGCTGGTGGTGTAGTCTTCCAGAGGGTCTTGAGGGAATTGCCGCAGGCACAGAAGAGGCTTCTGCTGGTGCTTGACGTCAATAGTTGGCTTCATCCAACCTTAGAGAGAGAAGTGGAATCAGCAAGGATGACCAATGTCTTTCTCCGGCTCCTTTCAGAGCAGTGGAAAAGACAAGACTAGGAGAGTCAGTCATGGTGGCGGCTGCTTCCTCCGACTGTGAAGTGAGTGGTGTAAGAAGCATAGACTGTAGTGCGAAAGCCCTGGTGGTGGCTTCCTCCAGCCCTGAGAAGAACGGTGGACACACGGACTGAAGTTATTGGGCTGCACAGGGCCTGATATACTGGTTGACTTCTGGATCGGAGGTGGCGAGGTGTGAAGAGGGAGATAAGTTCGACCTCCTTTGTCATCTGCTGGAGTCATCTGCTGCTGGAGAAATTAATGATGCTGCAAGATTCATCCCTTATCGCTTCGTGTTGTGGGTGGTGCCCTCCCTTAGCGCTCCGTAGAACTACGTAACCTTGGGTGGCAGGCTCGGGGTGTCTGCCGAGAATACAATCTCCCTTTGGACGGGTTGACGTGAGTGAACTGTACAGGTTGGACTGGCGTGTCTGTAATATCATTTCTCATTGTGAGGAAGTACCCTGTAGGCACGTGTCCAACCTCTTCAAATACTGTGTAATGACTTGCCTAGCGAAATGAAACAGCATTCAGTTGAGGTGAAGTTAGTGTGCATCATTGCTATGCAGAGCAGCACACATCAACGTGTAGATTATTGTGAGTTTTAGCCTGCTTTCAAATAAATTCTTAAAACACTTTTAGAGTTGCTGATGACAGAGTAAGCTGTTATGTTTGGTGTGCATGTGTTGTGTAGAAAGCTCTGCAGTCAGAGGGAAAGGTGGCCAGCGTGGAGGTGCAGCTGGAGCGTGTGAAGCATGACCACTCCCTGCTAGTGGGGAAGGAGTCGCGACTGCGCGGGGAGCACGACACGCTGCGCAAGGAGCACGACAAAGTATCGCGCTACTTGGAGAACCTGGATGCCATTCGCAGCAGCTTTGACCGCCAGGAGACGGAGACTATCGTCAAGCTGCAGAGCCTGCTGGAAGACTCCAACCGCGAGTGCAATGCTCTCCGCCGCAGGCTGCAGGTCAGTGCTGACATGTCGCCTTGCGGCAACACCTAGTCATCCTTTCTTATTTTCACACCTGACATTATGTTGCTTGGTTCCTTTGTAAAATATCTTGCATTTCAATTTTTTAATATTAAATGTCTAGTACATAGCACTGTTCAGCTGTAGCCAGCCTAAATCTGCAGTTGATTTTCAGTAGTAGTGTGTTCAGTGATTTATTTTACAGCCTGAATTTTATTTCTTTTTGGCAGTCATCTTCGTTTTGAAATTGTTAGGTAGATATAGCAGAAATTAGCTGTAGACTGTGTGGGTTGGCAGGAAGTGGAACAACAGTTCAAAGAGGAGAAAGCCAGCTTGCTGCCAGAGATTGAGCTTGCTAAGACTCGAGTTAAGGAGGAGAAGAAGGTGTCCTCTTCCCTCAGGGAAGAACTTGAAACTGCCCGGAACAACAGTGAAAGCAAATCCATTGAAATTGAGGAACTCAACAAGAAGCTCACGGAAGCAAGAATGAGTCCATTGGTACTGAAAAATACTTCAGGTAAGAGTCATAGACATTGTTCAAAGAAAACTTTTGTTTGTTTGAGCACTAACAGTTCTCCAAAATTTGTCCATATGACTGATTGGTCAGTATGGACATACCTATACAACCAAACTTTTACTCGTATACCATATTGATTCTAGTCTGGCGCCATTGATTCTAAGACGCAACCCAGTTTTAGTGCTTAAAATGTCTAAAAATGGTTTACATGCGAATCTAAGATGCGCCGCCGCCGCCACGGGGGTGGCGGCGTCGACTGAAAGACTGTTACTAGCACTAAAAGTATTTTGGAAAGCTGATGAAACTCTGTTAGTCAGTGTCGCACAATGTACTATTTTATGCTTTAAGTTGACGCATGACATCTTTCATAAATATTAGTAAATGACTGCTACTCATCAGTGCAACTTCATCCCCAGCAATTGTCTACATAGTTGAGTTACTACCACTGCCTACAAGGTTGTTGTATGTACTGAGCTGAGACAGACATCCCAATAATAAAATAATTTTGCCCGATGAGCCACCAAGACCATACAAGAGGTGTCGCGGGATGCCGTCACAAGTAATATGTCTAGATCCCACCACTCTTCACTACGCCACTTGCACCAAGGATCTAGGCGCTTTATTTGCACCTGCTAACCTCCTCTCCAGACGCCCTATGCCAGTGAAGGAAGGGATGGCCTAGGACTATAAAAGGAGATGCGCCCCAGCCTCTGGATCATCAGTTCTGCTTCAGTTCTCGATCAAATTTTCTGACTCCTCTCCTGGGCTCTCACTACGCAAGCAATTGGTGCAGAGGCCTGCACGTCTCCAGTATACTTCACCGCTTCCTCATGGAACCGAAGATCCTCTCCTAGTTGCATCTAAGCAAGAACCAGTGGCATCAACAGTAGCTCACTGAGACATGTTTGATTCCTTACAGACAACAGAGAGTAGAGCTTGCCCCGAGGAATTACTATGTTAACACGCACCAGCTACTGCCTACACCTGTAGCTTTGCACAGGGTTCCTTCCCCTGTTAACGCTAGGGTGTTTACCTTCCACCAAGTCCGTGTGGATTAGGAGGTAGTACTTCCACCATCTTTGTTTATTTCCTTGTCGATAAATAAACACTGATCGTCCATGACCTTTTGAGTATCACTGCGACCTCCTTCCTCTTGTCATCATCGGAGCTGACATAGCCAGCAGTAGACTGGGTTTACTCGTACTGAACCTACACTTACAACACACCACAACAACCTTGGAAGGCCACCCATTCTTGGTCCCATGCCATAAATGGTAAAGCCACGACACTAGGATACTATCCCCTGGAAGTTGGCTTGCCGGCTTGAAGTCGCCCCCAACTCACCGCTCACTTAGTGGTGCCGAGGAGGAGATCTTCTTCGAGTCTGGGGAGACCAGTGACCACTGGACACTCACCTCACCAGTATTGGAAGGCCACCCAGGTGGGAGGAACGGTAGAGCCACGACCCTAGGAACGCTCCTGGTGGGATCAGCTTGCCGGCTAGGGTGAACTTCTCTCACCGCTCCCTTTGTGGTGCCGAGAGGGTTACACTTTGTTGCAGGGGAGTTAACCCTATTGGGACAACACCGTGCGGATCCTACAACCACCACTTTGCAGCTCGAGACCCTCCCACCTCCGGTGTGGAAGTCCAGAGTGAGGTGCAGTGTTGGTGGTAGCAATTGGCACCCAAACTCGGACACTCTTAGGTCAACTGCCT
Organism: Dryococelus australis; assembly: GCA_029891345.1. Lineage (NCBI taxonomy): Eukaryota > Metazoa > Arthropoda > Insecta > Phasmatodea > Phasmatidae > Dryococelus > Dryococelus australis. Next base: position 8,986,878 of record CM056993.1, read on the forward strand.
ATCTCCTGCAGACCCGATCTTAGGTTGGCACCAAATGTAGGGGTCGTGTCGAGAGGAAGGTTAAGAAGGCAAGGGCTATCTCTAAGAATCCACAGGGGCTTTGCATTCTTCCCAGCGGGTTCGAGCTACTGAGTCCACGTGAACAGACTACTTTGCTTCGACGGCTCACTGCACCAATACCCACCGTCACGCCTGTCAACTTGTTTGAGCTAGCAACCCGTGTTGCGGAAGGATACCACCCGATAGTGTAGGAAGTACTTTTTAGTGAAGGGTCCACCTGCACGTCAGCTGTAATTAGTATCTCCAGGCCAGAAATAAACCCAAGCACCTCACATGCAAACCCCATCCCCCAGTCGAGTGCCACCAGGGCTGTGGGAACGGGCAGTAAAACTATCCGTAGGACAGACACGCCGGTCCTGCTGTACCACCATCTAAGCCTGCACCATGCAGGGTGAAATTATCAGAGCCAGCCTTTGTGCCAAGCCGACAGCCTGCTAGGATGGTACTCTACTCCGTTCGGGCACCATGGCCCCGAGACTAGTAACCACCCAGAGACGCAACTCGCCTAGCACGAAATAAGTAACCCAGAGACAAGGGCAGCCAATCAGCCAGGTCTGTCATGCGTTAAAGTAAACATACAAAACATTATGAAAATTAATTTCACATTCTTCAAAATCAGATATTAAAAGCAGCACCTAAAATATACATTAGTTATTAATTTTTTAATTTAGGTCATGACAACTTAAGCAATTTATGTTTTAAACTTATCAAAAAAAAAATATTCGGTCTACAGGGTCATGTGTCACAGTCCTCAGCATAGATCAACTTTGTTCATATTCAGAAAATAAAAAATCCTATACAATGAGACAGTCTTTATCCTTCTTTAATACTTCTAAGTCCCGTGAAACTTAACAGAAGTTCTTCAAATTTTGCAGACCGAATCCTCAAGGTGAAATACAGGTCAAGTTAGAATTTCAGCTAGATCAGTGTATGCAATCATGACTTTTGGCCCTAAAAACTCATTTTTTAATTCCTTTTTCCTATGAAAATTTTGTATTAATGCATAGATATTATTGCATAGAGACATGAATGTTTTCTCTAAATGTATGACTTATAAGTTAAGTTAATTTAAATATAATTTTATATCTCTATGCAATTTTTTTTCACTCTTTGTATGAATAAAGATAAGGGAAGGGGTGTAGGGGGTGTGGTATACTTTATGTTTTTTTTTTACATGATAACTGTTCTAGGCATGTGACAATACTAAAAACACTGTCACGGACTGAGGCCCCTAGTTATTAATATGAATAGTTTTTAAATTCAGCACTCCCTTATTTTACTGATAGTAATATTGAAGCTCTACTAGTTCATGAGTTATGAATGTCAGAATCATTTTAAAAACTGAAATGTCAAGGTGGAGCTGAAGTGTGATGCCTGCAAAGCTGGTAATTCGGCGACCCACAATACAAACTGTAGATGATTACATATCTCTTACAGGGCCTGTCACAGCGATCAACAGTGGGGTTGGAGCTGCATTTCTCTCTCTCTCCCTCACTGTTTTGTCTTCATGTAGATTGTTTCACAGCAGGTAGACATGCCCCTTCCTCCCTTTTCCATCCTGGAATGACAGTCTGCCAGTTTAGTACTTAGAATAAGAATGGCAACTGCTGACTAGAAAAAGGCAGCAATTGAGCCTCTCTTACTCCAGCATGCCACCCTATTAACGTCTGGTTTAACGGTCAAGCATAAATGAAAATATTGGGTCTTAATGTCGGCTAACAATAAAATGGGTTCGGGTGGATTTCGATACTTAATATTGGCCGATATTTGTTATACATGACATAGCAAATTACACATAATGCACTGACTCGTGACGTCTTTTCTGACATAACTTAAACAACTTTGCCTCATCAGAATGTGCCTTCATGTCAACGCAGGGAAGATCTCAACCACGAACTACATCTACCAGAATGCCTACATGATACATCCCTTGTCGAGGAAACTATTACAGACACGTCAAAATTGTACTGTTCACTCGCTGTCAGAAATCACCTGCCAAGGTCGACCGCCAAGGTCGACCAGTTCCAGGACGCACCGAGGGATGGCGCCCTACCTGGCTCCGCTTGCTAGCAGACATCATTACCACCCACACCCCAGACGAGGGCAGGCCGGCAGGATATATACCTGCAAGTGACCCACAAACATCTGTCTATCTCCAGTAGCTTGCTCCATCACCTCATGTTCTGGGGCTCTTTACTGACAACCAGGTCCTCACGACCTACCAGAAGCTCTTCAACAGCTGCACCAATGCCTTCCAGACCTTCTAGAAGCTTTGCACCTGCAACCCCTGAAGAAGTCATCAACACCCTTCGCTTTGCCTACCCTTCTGATATTGATAACCCCCACTGCTCTTCTGGACAATGGTGTTAGGATAGTTACGTAGAATTGTTTTCATAGCCACATAGCCAATTAAACATTGTTTAGGATAGACCCAGGTCCTCTTCACCTGTCTTACATAGAGTTAATTCTGTTCAACTTTTGGGTAGTTAGGAGGTAGTACAGACCTCTGTATTTATTCTTCACAGAATACATACGTATTCTTGCTTACTTCTGGATATTCATTTCATAGGGTAATCGTGCTGATCCTACATAGACACCACACCCATTGCAGTAAAGCAGGAGACAGCGGACTTTGCTCTCAACCAGTATGAACCATAGTATAGGACTGTTGGCTCCTTTAACCGTGACGCACATACGTCAAAACATACTCTAGATGGTCATCTGTACTTTACACCTGGTGTACAGTAAGGCAGAGCCTCCACCACTTGTACCATTCGAGGTAGCGCAGTGGCAACTCACTGAACTCGCATTTGGGAGGACCCTGGTTCGATTCCCGGTCCGGCCATCATGATTTCAGCTTTTCATGGCCGATTCCTTTCCATTCCTTCCAGAATCCCTCTTTCCTTTGCAACTTGCACCGTCTCCAATGATCTTGCTGTCGACGAGGCGTTAAGCCGAACTACCTACCTCCACCACTCATAATACAAACCTAAGGCGGCAAGTCAGCCAGTCCAGCCTGTACTCCATTCACCGTGCTGAACTGTGCAGGAGGGAATAATAGTCTGGTCCTGGAGGTCTGACCTCCTTTGGACCTACACCTAAGCATTTTGCAGGATTAAGGAGCACCGGATATACCTCTTGCATGTTCGGTTTCGGCCTCGGCATTACACATAGCTAGGAGCCATGGTGGCTGAGCGATTAGCTCGCTCGCCTCCCACCAAGATGAAGCGGGTTCAATACCCGACAGGGTCACCTGATTTTTGCAAGTGGGAATCGTGCTGGACGATGCCGTTGGTCGGCAGGTTTTCTCTGGGATCTCCAGTTCCTCCTGCCTCTTAATTCGGGCGCCACTCCATATTCACTTTAATCACCATCATCGTCTCTCAAGACGTTGCTGTTAATAGCCGCTAAAATCTCTTCATTAAACATAGCTAGGGACGATCATCGCTTGCTCCTCTCTTATGAGGCCGGTATTTGATACTCCCTGTATGCTTTACATCCAGAGGAGTGGTTCTCAGTGCAAGGTCAGAAAGGCAGCTATTGCCTCCAAAGTCAACCAGAGTTGCAACCCAGCTCCAACTACACTCTGTAGCTTAACCCCGCGTGAACAAGCCCAGACCGCCCGCCAGCTGTAGAGGCCTCGCCTCCTGGCTCCCTCCCACTCCTTGTTTTCAGCCCCTGTCAAGACAGTCGGGTATCTACACCTAATCGTCACTGCCATCCGCAGGGGCGGGGAAGTCCCCTTTGGCATCGCCGGAACACCAACCCGTCCCGAGCCTCGACCAACTTTCGCAGTGGCAACACCACCATCGCACCAGGTTGCGGCATCGGCAGCAGCAGTTGAGTATGCAGCCATCCCGGGCCACTGTCCATTCAGGTAAACTTGTGGCATTGTGACCGCCAATCCACTGGACCGTAAAACCGGCACTTGACTTGGTGCCAAGCAGACAGACTACACGCCCTGCTCTCTATCCTGGTCGTGCTCCGGTCCGTCAGTTGGCAACCGTTAAATACCCTCGTGTTCCTGACCAACATGACGCAAAACAGTGCCTGACCTTGATGTCATCCTCAGCAGTTAAAGGACGTCACATGTCAACATGTTAATATTTCGCAGTGACTGTGTTTTTCCTTGGTATAACTGTGGGGGAAAGAAATGTATTATTTAACCTCTTGTTATTGATATTTGTTTGGTTATTTCGTTAAAAGGACGGCCTGAGTTGGTATAAAAATTAAAACGAAGGAACAACCGGTCCAACTGATCGTAAAATGATCAGACATCTATAAATAAATAAATAGAATTATTTTATTTAAATTTATTTTATTTATCATTTGAAAAATGTTGAAATCTTCAAAAAATGTTATTCATTTATCAAAAATGTGTTTTCAATGCAAAATCAGTTTATAAATTTTAAATTATGTAAATTTCACACTTTCCCATGACAGCTGGTAACATAAAAAAAAAAAAATTAAGGAGGGATGGGGATTTGGACCCACAACCTCTCATACGGGATTGGGTACTCTAACCACTGAGTTGCTTAAGCAATGATAGGAAGGCTGTCTTAAAATCACCTACAATATCTACCAAATGAAGAATCTGCTATACCCTTATACAATTACAGAAATTTTTAATGAATTAAAAATTTTGTTGTTTATTTTTCCAATCAATGCATGTATGGCTCATTACCACATTTGTTGGAGGGTTTTTTCAGTTTAAATTAGTCGTATTCACAATTTTAAAAAAACTTTTTGAACTAAAATATTGTATTAGAAGCCTTTCACTATATTCAGTCTGAGTCTGCATCATACAATCCTATGCTCACATTGATTAATTTTATGTACAGTATTCTTTTTAAATAAGTATGTAGCAGACCACATTTTTTCGCAAGTCGGCTTGTAAGCAAGCGAAGATCTACAGGCATTTTAGGTAGGCAAATAAAATTTGCGAACTCTTACGAGGCAGACTCTTGAAATTCAGTTTGCAGGTTCATTCTACAGCTCCTTCTCTACCTTCTTCCTCCTCTTCTCTCCTCCTTTTCCCGCTTTCAGCTCCTTCTTCTGCTCCTCCAACTCCTCGTTGAGGCCTGTTTAACCTTTTATTTTGGATTGTAACTTTTCCATATTGTATGTAAATGTAATACTGCAGTGTTACCGACTTTGGACACGGTTACTAGTGGTGATATGTATTTATTGTTCTGCTTTTTTCTGAATTATGATTTTATCTAATTTTGTATTTAATTTATGAATCCAGTTTGTATTTTGTTTTGATAAATTCTATGCGTTAGGCTGAATATGCTGTTTGTATTTATTGCGCTGGAGTAGTTAAAAACTGCATGTGTGTTGTGTGGATATTGAAAGAAAGAAAGAAAGAAAGAGAGAGAGAGAGAGTGTGAGTGGAGTGGTGGGGTATCATCAACACTGGCCCCAGGAATTGTGCGTCTTGGTGCAGAGTTGGACGGGCTGAAGACTCGTGTGAAGGAGCTGGAGGCACAGCTACGTCTAGGCCAGGGCGAGGTGGAGGCGCTTCAAAAGAACCTTGCAGAGGCCAAGGAGCAGGGCGTCACCTTCCGCAACATGTGCGAGCAGTTTGAGAAGCAGTGGAAGGAGGCCACCGACAAGCTTGCTGCTCTCAAGGAGCAGTATGACAAACAGTATGTATCTCCAGTGGCAAGGTTGGTAATGTTTTCACGCAATTCTTTTGGTGAAACTGCAAATTTTGTGATGTTTGTAGAAAAAAACAAATTTGGTTTTATCTAACATTTGTAACATGAATTCTTAATTATACTTTGGATATTTAGGTTATTGTAATTTATCTGATTCACTTGAAATGTCACACTATAACCTGTTGTGGTAAGTCATTGGAGTTGTCGGTTAGTGTGTGTTAGGGATGGGCCAATGCAGATACAGATTAACTGCCAGATTCCACGACCATCTGCATCGGCTGCAGCTGAACATTACTTGCAAATTATTATTCACAGATTTGTAGCACTAATTTATTTAACACAATATAAAATAAACTGGCATGCTACATCTCTTAAAGCATTAATTTACCACATCCATCAATCTGATATTCTGTCCAAAACACTAAATATATTTGGACCAATTTTGTTTCGATGATTTGTTCCCGTTGTTTACATTTTACCATATTTCTTGTTGGTACATTCGTCAAAGATTGTGTGCATAATTCGTTTTTGGACACTGTGAATGCGAAACAATGCAGATAATCAACAACTGGTGCTATCAATAGTATTGATTACATCCCACAATATTTTTTTGTGTTTTATTTTCTTTTTGCGGTTTTACTGCATTCGTAGGTTGGTGACAATGAGAGAGCAACATATATTCTTATTATTCTTATGCATTCACGGCACTCCTAGGTTGGCGACAATGAAAACAAATCTCACACTCTATGACACTATTCAACTATCCGTTGGTATTGTAAATGGAAAGTGAAAAGCAGTGGCAGTATTTTGACGGGTGTAGTTCGTATTAGAAACTGTCGGCTGCGCTTTTGGTTTGTATGTTAAAGGTCTGACTATGACTCTGCAAGTAATAATTGGCAAAAATTATGTAGAATATATAAGTTGTCATTATAACAAAGAGATTGAGAATGGTACGGTCGACAAAAGAACACAAGGCGAAAATGTTGAGATAAATAAAAATAAAATTTATCTTTATTTCAAGTGAATTTATTACAATCATGATTGTAATTTTTTCTTACCAAAAGCAACAATGAAATATGTGATTTTTTATTATTGTTTTTGCATACCAAATATTCATACAACCATAGTGATAATTGTGTTCATATGTGGTGCAGGGATGGTAGTGGGAAGTGTTTGGTTTGCACAGGTTGTCAGGAGCAAAGAAGACTGAGGCGGAGCTGCGTGGCAAGGTGAAGGAGCTGACGGAGAGGATGTCGAAGGTGATGGCCGGCTCCAACCAGTCGACGGCCCAGCTCAGCTGCCAGCTGGCTGCTGCACAAGAAGAGCTGAAGAAGGTGCTGGTGGAGAGGGACACCTTTAAACAGGAACTGGAAGCATCCGAGAAGAAGGTCTCTGTTGTCACCAGTTCTTTGCTGGAGGTGGAGCAGAAGTACAGTCAGGAAGTGGTCTTTCACTCTAACGATATTCAGGTTAGATATTGCTCATCTTTGGGTTTCATGCATGTGTTTGCTTTTCGTCGAAGATTTGTTTTTTATACTGTAATTTGTAGAATTGCTGTGTTTATATACATGTGAACTGACGTTGTGTGTATGCATGAATGTAGTTTCCAAGGATCGATTACAGTCAAGATGTTATCACAGTTAGTTCACTTATGACATCCCTCTCATTTGTCTACCAGCAAGATTAGTATTCACTTACAACATTTTGTACAAAATACTCTTATTAGAGTTGTGTACATGAATTTAATTTGTGGTTAAAAGTTCAGTTTTGTTTTATTTTGCTGAATGTGAAAAAAATTAAGTGACAATGAAATTCCGCCCAAACAATGAGTAAGCAGGGTGCAAATGAAGCTCTAGGGTAAAACCCTCAAGTGGTGGAATAAATATGGCAAATTCATCGTTGAGTAGGGACAGCTAAGCAGCCTCCTCGCTGCCCAGTTCACTGGCGAAGACATGCTAGCCAACCTCACTACTGTTTTTTATAGCCATACCCAAACTGCAGATCTGATGGGACCATACCCAGAAGCACCAAGGGGAACCGCTACCTGTTGGTTGTAACCAACCAGTTTTCCAGATGGGTATAGGCGTTTCTGAAATTGTTCAACACTGGGGTTACGCACAATCTATCATCACGAATAATGGGACCCAGTTCACCTGTCATAAATGGCAAGCAGCATGCAATGAATTTGGGGGGGGGGGCCCAAAAATGGACCCCCCCCCCCAATACTACCCGCAAGCCAACCCCACTGAGCGGAGGAATCAGGAGCTGAAGAAGAGCTTCTGCCTTAGTGTGGGTGAAGACCATAAACACTGGGATGAACACATTCCAAAGATCCTCTTCGTCCTCCGAAGACAAACCAATGATGCAATCAACTCTAGCTCCAGCGAACTCGCCCTGCCCAGGACGAAAAACACTTGAGAATCGCAAGATATCTACATAAATAAGAAGTGCCTTCATCTCCACACTGGCATCAGAGCCTTCAATATGGGCAAAGCCATCCTCGTATGCAACCACCCTCTGAGTAAGGTCCAAGGCCAGTTTAGTGCGGGTTTGACTGAGAAGTGGAAAGGTCTGTATAAAATTGTAGGATGTAAGACAAAGTTTACTGGCCCGAGGACCAAAGAGGACAAATCCGTAAAGCAACCAGAGGGCAAATACGTTCGTTCCCAGGGTACGCTCCCAACACAGAGGTCCACACAACAGAGTCATTGACCTTGGAAACACTGGCCGACATAGACGACCCAGCACAAATAGCACCTCCAGAAGACAGTCCACCTCCTCCCAGAGAGCCTGAGGTCTGGGCTGACACCAGCCAGAGGACCAGGTATTCCATTCCAACCCTGGTGGAATTTCGTAAACAAGCGGCCGATTCCATCCAAACATTACCTTCTACTCCCACGGAATACATCAGAAATGTTGCCGCCTCACAAGGAAGAATGACACCAAGCAAGAGTGAAATCTCCTGGTGAAGTCCGCTTGACAGAACACCTCACCAGAGAAGACACCAACCCAGTCCGATTGACGAACAGCTTGAAAACAGCCCTGTCATTGAGGCCAAGGTCTGTCACTAACCTCTGCTGCCAGCACACCAAGCCGACGAGGTAGCCGAACCAGCTGAACCACTACCTCTGACGGCCACCCAGATGGCAACTCTCCACGACAAGGTGTTCGCTGATCGTGCCCCAGTGCCTGCTGCTGAGGATGAACCCTCAGAACCTGCCAATCAACCCCGGAGATTCCTGCCACCCCGCACGTGCCAGGACGGTACCGAGAGTCACCCTGGAGGCCGGTACTTCCCACTTCACCTGTGCCGTACCCTCAACACGTGGCCTTGAGGAAGCAGAATGAAGAGGAAACCACCAGAAAAGGAGTGACCATGTGGTGTGAATAAAAGTGATGGTAATGAACAATCACGTTAACATAACGTTTATCCCACCATGCCTATTTCAACTTCTAGTAGTTTCCTATTTACAGTATACTCCTCGCCTGAGGCATTTGCCCTAAGGTTGAGTGGAAACTGTACTAGTGCTGATTTCCCTCTGGGATAAGACAGGTGAGCCCTTCGGCAGTGGTTATGTTTCTGATGGAGGTTTCACCTGGTGGGTCGGGGATTGTCCACATTCGGGTTCTTAGCGGAGTACGGCCTGGAAGAACAGTTGTGATTTGCTGGAGGGGAATCAAACCGCAGGATGAACTTAATCTAAAACGTCTCCCTTCCAGGGAGCATACCTTGCTCACCGTGAGGGCTGTCAAAATGCTGGATGCAAGCTGTCATAAGGGGGGAATAACAAACAAAAATAATAATGAAAATGGGGATGATTTTGATGTTGTCCCATATAGTTCCGTACTCTGCTTCTCGCTCGCTACCGGGACTCTTATAGGGTGCCGGCCTCGTAGGCTTACTAGTGGGAACAAAGTTATGAGGAGGAGATGCTATCTGGGGTTTTCGTATAGTTTTGGGTGGTATGACAATAATAAGAACCTTCCCAGCTGCAGTTAAGATCTTACACGTCGTCGGTACAGTATTGCTACTGATGGCAATGTGGCGCAGGTGGCTTCACAATAGGTTTAGGTGTAGTAGGGTACAAATAACTAATGTGTTCGTAGCTCGGCCACAGCCAACAGATGTCTAGCACTGGATCTAAATATGTCTCGTGTTCACAGGCTGTGTAGGGAGTTATCATACTGTCTGTTCGTTAACACTGATTTCCGATAGGGTTGTAGGGGGTGCAGTCTCGTGAGTAGAGTCAACTTGAGGTGTGCTGCTTAGTTGGGATAATCCCCTCTGTAGGGCTCGTCGAGCTCGGCGATGATTTCGGCTATTCTGTCCTCCCTTTTTAGTCATCTCAATTAATTAATTTACCAATCTGATAGTATAATACAAATAATAAATTCTCACTAGGTAAGGCTTTTCCCATATACCAACTCATTGAATGGATTCGCTCTTTTCCTAGCTGTCAAGGAGCAGTCTTCTTGGTAGTGTCTTTCTCAGTCACTCCGAGGCACTGACCAGAGATGTAACTGGCTAGTGCTGGAACGCTACCACAGATAGGCGTGGGTGTATTGGACACGCCCAGGAGTCCCAGGCTTATTGATATTGAATCACTAGTCATGACAGTTTTCAATTACTTTTCCGTGTACACAGTTCGTACAGAATCTCTCAAGGAATTATGTGACGTAGTTGATATCAGTTATCAACAACTGTTATCGCACTGCAAAACTCGTTGGTTGACTCTTTTCCCAGCTATTGAATGAATACTTAAATTATTTCCAACTTTAAAGTCATACTGTCTTAGTCAACCACAGCCACCAAACGTAATAAAAAAAGATTTTGAAGGCGAGTTTTTAGAATTTTACTTGTGGTTTCTGCACTCTTATGTCTGTCTTTGATTCAAAAATACAGGCCATTGAAAAGGAAAGAAATTGTATTTTGGAGGTAGTGAACCATCTGGAGTCAATGCTTCAGTGTCTAAAAGAAAGACACCGTCATAATTTTGTTCCTTTAACAGTGAGAGAATTGATGAATAACTGTGAACAAGATGGATTGTGTACGGAAGAAGATTGCTCTAGATTTTTAGGAGAATGCTAGATGCTGTATAAAGCATGTATTAGTTATTTAGAAAAATGGAAAACAAATTTTGAGGAATTACTGTGCTTCAAGTGGATGGACTTGAAATACAGGCGAAATGTTGAATTCGACGAATTGTTACCATGCATAACATATTTGAAGGGAAAGATCATTAGTGTTGATGAGTGAGACTTTTTATTCAGTGCTGTTATTTGACAGTATTTCTCAAGGAACAAGATGAAAGTTTCTTTGATGATTGTCTCGATGTGATATGGAAAACATTTTTCAGTGAATGCACAAAGTCATGCCAGTTCTCAGAACTTCTGAAAATATGTGAATTTTTTTTCTCTATGCCAGGACACAATGCACTGGTGGAAAGGATTTTTTCTATGATAAACAGCCAGTGGACAAAGGAGATAACAGACTTCTACCAGAAACTATCAAATCCATCATCACAGTAGTTTACAATTTCAAAGAAACAACTTGCGAAAACTTTTATTCGTATCTGCTCAAGAATCCTAAAGCCTTGAACAAAATAAGTTCATCTGGAAAATATTGAAATCACATGTTTGTTCGCTAATTATGTAACTATTATATGTGTTTGTGTAACAAAATTTAGAACTGTATGTGCAACATTCATTGGTTATTCACATCAAAATATGTGTTCTTTGGTGTAATATTTATATACTTGGTTATTTACATCAAAATATGTGTAGTATTTTAATCTCATGATAATATGTGTTCTTTAATAGTATGTATATGCTTGGTTATTCACATGAAAATATTGTGTGTTCTTGAATATACTATGTAAGTAACATATACTTTTTTTTGTTTAATTTCTCATTAGAATACCATCTACACTGCAGTGTGTGTATTCTAACGTTTTGTTTTGTACAATAAATTTAAGCATTCAAGTTTATGTTACAAGCTCATAACTTTCATAATAGTTTATTTTTATTGGCACTATAAACAGCTTTCTTCAGTTTACTGAACTTTATAAGGTTGTTCGCTTGAAATTCTCGCGATCTTATTATGCAGTTCTCAACAGTAGTGAAACTTATTAAATACCAAAATAACATAATGTATTTTCCTCCAGTATAATTAATTTACGGGTCAGAAAAATTTTCATTGTCCTCCTTTTTAGAGAAATGTCCTCCTTTTGCGAGGTGAATGCCCTTGTTTATCCTCAGTGTCTGGTAACCCTACACCCGAGCTCTACCGCCCAGTAGATTTCTGTAGAGCCTATGTCTCTAGGAATTCCTCCACCGTGTGAATCAGTGACTCAGGTTATTCCATTCTCTGCCACCTTAACTAAACTCTAGTTTTTCATTAAATGAATTTACTTTTTATCCTGTTAGTATATATACCAGTGTTACAATACTTAGAGGAAATGCTGTTGTTGGGCTGAGCATTTCTGTTAAATAGAGTATACCTTTTTTACATCCTTTGATTTTACATTTTATCTACATTTTGCACCTTATTTGGTTCTATTTACTATTTTTACAGCATCAGGTTTTTTTTCCTCCCACTCCTCGTCCTCCTCCTCATTCTTCTCCTCCTCATTCTTCTCCTCCTCATTCTTCTCCTCCTCCTCCTCCTCATCCTCCTCCTCCTCCTCCTCCTCCTCCTCCTCCTCCTCCTCCTCCTCCTCCTCATTCTTCTCCTCCTCCTGCTGCTGCTGCTCTTGAAACGTGTTAAAAACATTAAAAACATGTTCAGTGTTACAACAGTTTGGCATATAATAGTTTTTATTACTTAATACTGCAGGCAGTGGCACGGCTGAAGGAGGAGCTGGCCGGTGTGTCGGGACAGTTGGCGGGCCTGACCACGGGGAAGCAGGCAGCAGAGGTGGCGCTGGCCGAGCACAAGGAACAGTGGGCCAAGGAGCAGCAAGAAGTCAGAGAGGAGGTGACGCGGCTGACGGAGCGAGTGTCGGAACTGGAGTCCCAGAACAGCCTGTTGCACGACCAGCTGGAGGCTCTCAGCTCCCGGGTATCGTCCCACAGGCCCCAGGTGAGCAAGTTGCCTTGCTGGTTCATGAAAGCGAAGACTTACAGATTACCATATTTACCCACAGATGGGTCTTTCTCGAGTAAGGGTCACGCCTTGAATTGCTAATCTAAGTACATACTTTTTTCTCTGTAAATTTTCCCCTTTGTTTATAACCATCACAGTTAGGAAGGCTAACTTTTCAGATTCCACAAGAATCTGTGCATGTTTGCTGTCAGTTGATGTATACGCTTATGTAAACAATTATTAAAGTGCATCTTCTCTCTCCCAACAGCCTGATGATGCTGGCGATGCTGCTGGCAACAAGTCTGCTGATGGTTCGTTGGTAGAGGATGAGATCAACTCGCCGGAGCAACTCTTGCAGATCATCAAGTTCCTGAGGAAGGAGAACAACATCATGATGTGCAAGCTGTCTGTAGCACGGAGTGAAAATGCACGCGTCAAGGTGCAGTTCGAGAGTATAGAGAAGCAGCTGGAAGAAGCCAGGCAGAAGTTGGCCACGGAGCAAGAGAAGGTGGATGTGTCCGCCACTGCAGCGGCCAAGCAAACTGAATTGCTGAGAAAGGTTAGATCAAGAGTTTTTTTTCATTAAATTTGTTCTCTTCATTTCTTTCTAAAGGATATCCTTTTACCATATTTACATGTGTATAGCGCACTCTTTTTTTTTCCCCCAAAATATGGAAAAAATTTCTGGGATGAGCGCTATACACGGAAACAATAGAAGAAGAGAGAGTGGTAGCCATAAATTGTCCAGGAATGTTGAGGGAAGTGACGGGGCTGTCTGTCGTCTCATCTCTCACTCTTACATCACTCCTCTCCCTTCCGTCTCTTTCTCTCAGCGACCCTTCAGCTATGTGCCGTACTAATGGCATCCTGTCACGCCACAAAACCATAGCCGCTACATGTTTGCGGCCCTCCTGTAATAACACCCAGATGTTGCCGGTAGATAATTCCGCCATCCCTCTTTGTTTCCATGGCAAAGATTAGCGAGCCATGTTCGCGGAAGGGAGAGGCGGGGGAATGAGGAGTCCATTTTTTTAGAAAAGGGTAGTGTGACATTCTAGCATGGCAAAACAAAAAGAGAGCCGGTCACTACTAAAAGGAAAATTAAGGGAGAAGAAAAACAAAGCTGGAAATGTTGAGTTGTAGGAGTATGAGGTTTCTGGATTTTTTCTTTTTATTTTGGCTATTTGAACCAAAGTTATTTAATTAAAGTATTTTCCAAACATATCACAATCACCACACATTAATGTAGAAAAGAATAATTTGTTCCATACTTACTAACAGGGCGCCACATTTTTTTGGTGCAATTTTATTTTAAAAAATTATTTCCCTGGAACATGTTGCAAAAATCATGGTGCGCACTATACACGAGTAAATGCGGTATTTAGATAGTCGCTTACACAGCAGTTGAATTGAGCAGTTGAATTGCTTTTCAGCATATTTGAAATACTGTTTTTTCAACAAAGTTATTAATTAAGTCCCCTTTTTGTTTACCTACGAAAAGAGAACGTACCTCACAAAGGACATTACTGTAATTTCAAGATACCTTGCATGCTGTAAATTATCTTTCGGAGCAGCCCAACATTGTTGAAAATGGTTTTTCAGACTGCTGTATCTTAAAACGTACCACCCAGATATTAGGGAAACTATGATATGATCCTCGGGGTGGCCACTCAGTCAGGAAATTTGAGAATACAGGAAAAAGCTGTGAATTTAATGCCATCACTAGTGTTTCTGGAATAGTTGGGAAATCTAAAATGTTGCAGGGATAATTCCATTCATTTCAGAATCTCGATTATCAGTCCAAAAATTTGTTGTACTCTATATTGTAATTATTATTTTTTTATATATTTCAACAACAAAGTGTTCTGTTACTGTCCCATTTTTTAAATGCTATGATGTTCCATTTCTGCTAGTTTCTTTGTGCTCATTGACTGCACCTCTTAAACAGTATTTATTCAATTGGTAATTTTTACTCATGTGTACTGACACACGACGGCCTATGCTAGGGTGCCACAAAAACCCTTATCGTGTAAGGACATTAAACTGTGTGATCTATGTTGGCCGGTAGAGGTGACTGGCGTACACAAAGAGGAATGCGGTGTGAGATGCTGTAGTCTAAGCAACAAACTCGTGTATTGTTGTATGAAACTGGTGTATAGAATGATGTAACCTAATCACTGACACGTAGCAGGGTGAACTAAGCCAGGACGTTATAGAATTTATCCTTAAAAAACACTTTGAGGAAGGGTCTTCTACAGATATGTCCGTAACTGCAGGAGTTCACACGGTTTGCGGGGTACTTAGTGGGAGAGCTCCTCACTAACGTAACCTAACTCTCTGTCGTAAGCATAGCTTAAGTGATGTGAACGGGATGTTGTCCTGAGCAACAGGTGCTTGAACAAATGTAGAACATGTGATTCCTGAGTAGCAAGCGCTACGAAGAGTTGGGATCAATCTGGTCAGCTTCTGAGCGGCGAGCGCTAGAAGTGAAGACTGCTTTAGAGATGCGGGCTGTCTCCACTTTTATACTAATTTCGGGCTGCTGCCCGCAGCTGATTGGCTCGTGCTACTAGGACGAGGGGTAGTCGCAGAGGTAGGGTGCGAATGCATGGTGTGCCTCTGTGACGTCACTAGCTGGCCGGAAGGGGATGCAAAATAAAAGACAAGTAATAATTACTATTAGGGTTATCTAGCGGGGAGTAAAAGAACTCGTCTTTAAGCATTGTTACGGTGGGCTAGTGAATAAAACAATCTACAAGGCATACAATGAAATCTCACATATTAACGGGACAAAGTTAAATTCCAACTCCACAACAACTAACCATGTGGAAGTCATTAAAATCACCATTGTTGAAAAGATGTCATGCGTCAGTCTTAAACTTGAAAACAAAATACCTTTTTATAAAAACTTGTTGGTGTAGGGAGTGTTAAAATAGATAAACTTGAATTTAATGAAATAGCTAAAAGATTTTGTTAAATTGGGGTCCTACTGTAGTTATTTGCTTACATAATATATTTGAATGTAGAAGTGGGGATGTTAACTATTCTTGACACTTACTAAGAATGTAAGCACATTATTAAAGCCATCCTAAAAGTTATTTTTAATTTGCTGATCAGCAAGGGCATTTTCATAATTTTGTTTTGTTCATTTCATAATTGAGATTTGAAAATGGTATACAGTAAATTACTTACAAAATTAAGTTCAAGCCACAAGTGTTTAATAGAAACACAATATCTCCACATGAGTTTGTAAAAGAACAATATATTGTAAGTACAATGATTCTTTTTTTGTTTTTTTCTGCTCTTTGCTGTGTTGTAGTGTTCGTGGTATTTGTGTGATACAGTTCAGGGTTTTTATGTAGTGGAATCTTAATTTCAAAATTATAAAATTGATTGCCTGAATGCATTAATCATTTCAATACTTCATGGCGAGAAATATGTCAGTGGTTCTCTGGTGTCCTATAAATAATATTTTTAATTAAGTTTTGTAAAATTTCGTACAATTTTAAAACCTGAAAAACCTGGAATTTTGTAATGCTACAAATTTGAGGTCCCACCATGATCAGGCGTTGAACTGTGCTACATACTTTCCATCATTGCTTAGTTCCATAGGCACTCACAACATGATGGGAACACTGCATGCTAGTTCAAAGCTTTGCTGCAATTCTTCTGGGCCTCAAATTGGTGAAATAGCTCTAGCTAGGCAACTGCCGTATTTTTCTGTTTATAATCTCAGTATTGGAGTAACTTTAGTCAAATCATAAGATTGTTGATCTAAACAGGGAGGTGCTATCATCTGTGTATCAGCCATATAATTACTGTAGCCTCTGATATTTAAGTAAACGTAGTCATAATTACAGTTATTTCACAGGAAAAAAACTTAATTGTTCTGTAGCACTGGCCAACTTAAGCAGTCAAACCATTGCTGGCGTTCTCTATACTTCATCTAACTCAGCCAAACTACTGTTGCAGGCGGAGATGTTGTACGCTGTGACAGACAGCAACCGCATCCTGCGTGAGGAGCGGGAGACGCTGGCCATGCAGGTGAAGGAGTGGATGGAGAAGTATGAGACAGTAACAAAGGAGTTGGAGCCGCTCAAGGAGTCGAGCAAGGAGTTGACGGTGAAGGTGGACATGATGACTGCGGAGAACAGCGCATTGCGTGCAGAGGCAGCGCGGCTGAGGCAGCGGAACAACTTCTTGGTGGAGCGCACCTCTAAGTCGAACCAGGAGGACTGGCGGCGTCTGCAGCAGGAGCGGGAGACGCTCGCCAAGCAACTGACCGCAGAGAAGGAACTACATCAGCGCCTGCAGGAGGAGATGCGCACCCTGCATCAGGACAAGTCCCGCCTTGAGGAGCAGGTCTGCCATTGTAGTTATAACCCTTGTGCTTCACATGTACATATACAAGGGGAGAGGCAGAGTTTGATGGAAAGAGAAGGGGCACAAGTATAAGGGGAGGGGGGATTGCAAGAGGGCGAGAGCAGATACTCGAGGTTTTCTGAGAATATTTTCCAAAACTTGCAGCTGTCTCAAAATCATAACTAATTTTGACAATTAAAATATTTTTTACCTTATGTTCTACAGTTTTTTTTTGCATAAAGTTTATGTTTTATTATCTCTGGTGTAAAACTAGTATGTTTTTAAACAGAAATATTGATTGCATTTAATAGATAAAGACTTTTGAATAAAACTAAACCAGAAAAGCTTATACTAAAAACCTCTTCTCAACAAAAATATTAAAAACATTGAGCAGCGCGAACTTTTACAGAGTCAGTGTTTTAAAATTCTCTGGCCTAAAATCAATGCAATTAAAACAAAATTAAAAGAAACATTATTTGAATTCAATATGCAGACATTTTTTCATAGCAAATACTGTATTTTGTAAACAATTCCATGCACTATGGATGTGTCGCGTACGTGATACACTTTATCCAAATTGGGCTGACTGTGTGATATTCATAACCTTGTAGCTCTTGCTGCGAATGATTTGTGTGTACCTTTATTAATTTTTAATTTTTTCCCCATGCCCATGAATTGGCCTGCATTGGTGTGTGCCTATTACAGCTGTGTGTGTCTAAAAATTACTTAGGTACATTTCTAGTGATGTGATCTGCACGTTCTATGGTTAATAATAAACAGTTTTTCATTCTCACGTATTGAATTATTTTCTTTGTTGCATAAAATAATGTGTTTATGCTAAAATCATGAGGCAGTCGGCAAATGCAATAAAAAATTATGTCACAAGTTGTGTGCATGGCTTAACTAGGGAGGCAATGGGACTAGCTGGCCAAAGTTTTTAAGTAATGCTTGCTATTTTATATATTGCGGCTTACTATTTAATGAGTAGTGAATGACACGACCCCTGTAATTTGTGGTTACATGCTAACAAATTTATTTTGAACAAAGTTTAACTGTAACTTATTGGATTTTTGCATAGAAATATTTATTTTTGCTTTAGTTACGGTTCCAGAGAATGTTGTTGCAAAATCGCTGCTATCGCAAAATCCAGGGGTTGAAAATCTGAGGTTTACTGTAGTTTCACATGCAGTATATAAAAACATACTGCATAAATTAGAAATTTTATTGGTACATGAAAACTATTAAATTTTTCTGAAGGCAAAGAAAACTTTTGAAACTACAGGAGTCAGTTGTTTACAAGAAGACTTGATTCAATATCACAACCATCTCGTCCATAGTTATATGTTTATTAACAGGAGACGGAGAAAAGAGAAATGCCCTGTAAACATTTTACGTACTGAAGCGACTGTTGTTAAAATTTGTCCTGAAATTTTTTTTTTGCAGTACTCGTTCTCTTATAGTCGCACACCTGCGTATCTTCCTGAAGTAATTGGAGAAGAGCATCGTTGAATAACAGTGTATGCGTACTGGTTGCAGGTGAAGACAGCAGAGCAACAGCATGTAGAGGAAGTGCGCAGGCTGAACGAGGAGACAAACACAGAGAAGCAACGAACTGTCCGCCTGCAGCAAGAACTCACAGAAAGCAAGACGCAGTACACCAAGAAGAATGATGAGCTGGCCATCCTCACGGAGGAGCTGGGCGCTAAGGAAGCCTTGCTAAATGAGATCCGCTGCAAAGAAGTGACGGTTAGTGGATAGCAAAGCTTCTAGGTGCTGAATCTTTGGTTATTTTGTTTAAGCTTAGGGAGGGGGCCAAATTTTGGAAATAACACTAACCAGGACATATTCTTTAGGAATACAGTGGAACCTTGTTATTGTTATAACATCCCCTCTTATAACATTTTCATGCTTAATAAGTTGTCTTCTTTTGGTCCCCAAACATGTTTTTCAATACAAAATTACCCTATTTTAAATTTTTCCCTATGGCTGATAATTCTTAGGGTCCCTCAGAAATGTTTTAACAGGGTTATACTCTACAAGATTGCCAGAAGAAACTTACCATACACACAAAATATTTTTACGGTATAACTTGACATAACCTCTCACGGTTTCCAAAAATAAGGTAAGGTTGGTCGCTATAGATATTTTGGGAAATTTTGGAGTAATTTTAACACACCCCTAACCTGTAAAGTGAAACCCCTATTTTTGCACTATTCAAGAGACGGTAAAACAACATTGCAAAATGCAGGAAAGTGTAAAAAGAGGGAAACTTGAGCTATAAAAACAGATATTGGGACCAAAAAAGTATAAGTAAAATACAGGAAAGTTTAAAATCATGAAGTCAGTGTTTAATAGTCTGTAGCATGAAAGTGACCCATTTCTTAAATTGAATATTAGACTTATGAAAAAAATTATACCAGGAAGTTCTATACCATAAATCTGCGACACTTCTAGTTCAGTATTTAAGTTTGTATTACATGCACAAAATTACTATGGCCGTCTATTCATAATTTTATACTCGGGGGTAGCAGTTAGTCCTCCAAAATTGGCATGCCATGAGATAGAGGATTATGACAAAGTCTTTTCATGTTTAAATACAGTGTGTCCTATGGTTGTATTTTTGTAGTGCTGAGACTGTACCTGTCAACTTTGACAAGGGTCCCCTTATCTGATGTTGCCTGTCCACCACCCACCACCACTGTAAAGAGGAAGCGCTTTGCTGGGAAGCAAAATGGCTCAAGTCACGAATAAGTAACACCCACAAAAGTTTAACACTGTAAGAAAGATGCTGCTACCATACAGCCAGATTAGACACACCTATTTCATTGTGGTTAGCTTTTATTTAAATGTAAATAAAATATATTGTATTCATATAATAGCATTTCTTCTTGAAGGGTTTGTCATAAATTCATGCTAAAATACTTTCAAACTAAATAATTTTTTCATCACTTCACAAGGGTAGTCTTGAATTCAGGTTAAAATATTTTTCCCTCAATAATTTTTTTAGGAAGGAGGGGTCTTCCTTTTGGGTAGATATGGTATTCAGCCTACTCTTGTCATTCTAAATTTAAGAAAATAATCAAACAGTGCAAGGTTTAACCAAGCATTACACCATATTGGCCTGAATATAAGGTGGAACCATCAGAAAGCTATCCGTCATCTCTTAAAGTTTAATTACTTAATCACACTTAGAAGCCTACTTTTGTAATGTTTGGACAAAAAGGAAAGGCAGATCCCTTATTAACTGTAATGTGTAACGTAATAACGTTTTCATCTTGTTATTTAACGATGTGAAAGTGTTTAATATTTTTATTGAGATTCTCGAAGCTGCCCATAACTATGTCTTGTTATAAATATATTATTTTGTGTCAAGTAAAATTGTGGGCAGTATCGACAGCGGGCAGCCTGGCAGACCCCTTAGCAGCCCAGGTGGTTCGTTAATTGGGTACCAGCGGGGGAAATAGTGCCTGTGGCAAAGAATATGTTTCGGGCATGCGGGCTGTGTGTGACGTGTCAAAGAGAGTGGACGAAGGCCTCTCGTAGATTTGAACTTAAACGGACTTCATAATGTTGACGCATGACGTCTTTTCAACAGTGGAATAAACGACTTCAGTTCATCAGTCAGCAAGCTCTGCACCTGATTTCAACTAAGTTTTTATTGTTGACCCTGCAACAAGACATTATGATATTGTACTGTTTACTCTGGCAAGAATGGATGTTCCAGTCGGAAATTGTATTATTCACTTGCCCACCAAGACTATGCATCAAAGGCATTGAGTTCCACTGCACGCCGCTAGATGGTTACACGAGTATTCTTCGCCGCTGCCTCATCTCCAAGCTGGTCGGTGACATCACGCCTTGGAAGAAGCTATGCTATCGCTGACCCCTTTCCAGTGACCAACCCTATCCAGCTGACTGAAGGGGAAGGACCCAAAAGAAAATAAATAGTTAATCACAAGCTGAGTTATGACCAGTCTTCATTTCTCCGCCACACTCGCTGCCGGAGAACTGATCAGCCTGCTTCGGCCCTCATGGTCCACATCCAGCTACCTTGCTCGCTTCACTCCTAGCTCTGCTTACTCTCCTTCACAGCATTCGTGCTGTAGGACACCTCTTTCCTTGGTCTCCTCCTCACCACGTCGCTCGAGTCATCCTTCTCTACCTGCTTATTCTTCACCGCATTTGTGCCGAAGATTCTATGCCACACGTCGTCTACACACTGAGACAATGCGGCCCCTTCTAGGCAACACATGGGTAGGAAGTAGTACCAGTTTGTTGTTTTAATAGCGCTCGTCTACCCACCATTGTTACCTTCCTTAAGGTCTTACCTACGTTAGGAGGTAGTGCAACACCATTTATTTATTTCCTGTCAAACGGAATAAAGAGCCCACACTCAAGTACTCTGCCTCTCAAGTCCAGCTTGTCGACTCAGTGCTCGCCCTCTCCACCGTGTTTAGGTGCCGGAGAAGTCATTCCCTGAGTTGGGAAGACTGTGTGGTTCTGAGTCCCCACATCACGTGCCAGGACTGTCAATGGCGAGGCCTGATTCTCAATGTCCACCATGTTTAGGCGTCGAGCACTGCAAGAGGGTGTCCGTTGAGTTGGCAGACGTTCCACGTGGTTTTATACCAAGTAGGACTACACGTCACGTGCGATCACTTCACAGATGTGAAAGTGTGTATTCTTATCCAGATGCCTTTGCCCCACTGAAGTGGTATTTATGAGAAAGTAAAACAGGTACTAACTGCATCTGGGCGATTGCAAGAGCTTACCCCCTCCCTCTTCACTGCGATAAACCATCGCCGAAGGATCAAGCCAAGGTTATGCGTCGCCTACTGATACCCATCACACCAGAGATCCCCAAGGACCTTTTTGAGGCACCGACACGTCTGAACGGAGAGACACACCCTGGATCGCCGAGTATTTAAGGCAGTCAGATAAGCCCTTGGAGTCCCAACCTCCAGCTTTAGACTTTCTTCAGCCACTCCAACTCCAATATCTCACACAAGCTTAGAGTACTGGACAGCCAACACACCTGCAGTACCAGTACGCCCGTCAGAGACAAGTCAGATCAAGCCGTCGTCCAAGGTTACTCGTCGCTCAGGTATCTCAACAAAAGTTAACAGGCTTAAGCGTAAGATCATGCTAGTTGAACCTGATTTTGTGCTCTGCCGTGAAGCTACCAGGCCAGCCCTCTACACTGGGCTATCACCAATAGGGACTAATTAAAACCCGTAAACCCTGCCAGATTGTGGGGCGCCTGACCTAGCGCCCCACAAAACCAGCCCCTTGTAGGCGTGAACGTCCAGTCAGTTCGAGGCATCACGTGTCAAACAGGGTGTATAGGAGTTTTGCTGGCACCCAATGTGGGGCGTTTGACAGTTTTGACAGAGCACAAACAGGTCAGACAGACCCCAACAAGAACCGACTGGAGTCGGGGAGTCAAGAAACACCCCATTGCGCTCAAACCACTTGAGAAATGTCCGCAGCCCTCATGAGTGAGTACAAGCTCAATTGCTCGGTCGCAGCCACAACCGAACACAACTGCTGTTCTAAAACAAATTACTCCGGTAAGGGGAACCGCAGAATACAGTGTGCCCATTGTCAACAATGGTTCCACTATAGCTGCCTAGGCTGGGCGTACGAACCATGGTTCACTGATGGCCTAGATTACCGTTGTGATGATTGTCGTACCCGCCAAACTGCATTTTGCAACTGCATAACCTGCCCAGGGCATGGTACCCACTCAGTGCCTTGTATCCTGTGTGGGGAATTTTACCACAATTGGTGCATTGGTTGGCCAGAACAATGTATTATGTGGCCAGGAATGATCTATCAATGTGATGTCTGCAGACAAGCTTCGGAATTCAGACAGCATTACCAAGTACCGGGCTCCCACCGCAGCATGGCTCACTGCCTGGGAGAGCCACAATTATCAGAGTTCACAGGAGGACCTGCTAGTGTTCACGGCCAAATTTGAACTGGAATTTTGTGTGCATGAAGTGCCCGAGAAACAATGATTCTATGAACACAGGCCAAACTGAAGGGCAAAGCCCTCAAATAGTGGCAAAAATATGTAGAGTTAGTTTCGTAGCAGAGCTAACTCAGTAGCAGACTTGCACAGCAGTTCACAGGCGAAGAGGTACTGGCATGCCTCACTATGGAATTCTACAGCCGTACCCTGACACCAGACGAGGAAGTCGATATCTTTGTCCTTACAAAGGTACAAATGTACCGTAAAATTTTCCCAGACAGAGATGTGGAAAGTTGTGTGAGTTGTGTAGGGCAGGTAACCTGCCTGTTGTTACCTCGACTAAGAAACATTCTACTCATTCCCAAACCACTCACAGTGGATGATCTGGTAGGTAGTGCACGAGAAGCAGAGCGCAACTTGGAAGTGCAAGCTATTCTCGACCGCTGAAGCCCACGAATTAACCAGTCATAAAAGCCTTCAAACAGCATAACAAATCGCCGGCACCCGCACTGCCTGTTCCACGTCTACCGAAGTGTTGGTATTGCCCCGCATACCATTTCAGCAAAGACTGCCCACAGTTGCCAGCGCCAAGGCAGGAACAAGCGGAAGAAGGGGGCGCAAACCATATGCCACGTACCACCCAATCTGAAACTGCAACAAGAGCGTTCTGCAGAAGGGAAACGCCGCCGCCGGCAGGCCAACAGGGGCGACCATGTTGGACAAGAATGGCAAACTGTCCAGCTCCTAGACGAGGAAGCTGAAGTACCCGAAGCCCTACACATATAATTTTAAGTCAATGGATAGCACGTGCTGGCTGGTACTGTTCGACTCGGCCACATCCGGAAATTTGGTCAGGTGAGACATCCTCACCGAAGACCAACGAGCAACCCTACGTCCCCAAACCAAAATAGTGAGAATGGCAAAACCGGAATGCACGCTCACCGTCGACAGGTGCACCAACCTCATTGTTGAACTTCACAAGATCAAGACCCAAGCAGAGTTCGTTATGTCACCTGACATCCAGGAAGATTTAATACTAGGCCACCCTTGACTTTAGCAGCAACAGTGCAAAATGGACCACAGGCAGCAGAAAGTATACCTGGGTGACAACCATAGAACGCCAACCCGACCACGTGAAACCTCAATCCCTCTGCAGAGAGGAAATTAACCATGAGCTAACAGAGACAAAATTCCAACAATTGAAGGAAGTCCTCAATGGACACGCTGGAGCTTTCAGATTTGGAGGAACGCTGCGTCAAACATGTACCATACAGCACAAAATAGTATTGAACACGTCCGCACCTATCTATAACCGACCATTAAAGGTTTCAGCCAGGTGCCACCACCTCATCATGAAACCGTTGGAAGATATGGAACGCCAAGGAATCGTCAAGCCGCCAGACTCGACCTATAACTCTCACGTTGTGCTAGTCCCCAAGAAGGCTGGACAACTACTGTTCTGTGTGCATGAGTTGAGAGAGTGGCAGTTTCCATCGCTTCGTGTATTTCGTGACAGTTGGGGACTAAATGCACATCCTTTCTGTGCAAGATAGTTGGCTGGCTCTCGTTCAGATGCTGTTCTTCCCCCTCATTCAACCCCTGGCCCAGCAGAGTATAAATCCTCCACATGCAACGCCTTCAGAGTAGTCTTATTGCATTCTATGGTAGTCTAGCAGTCTTACACAGGACAGTGAACAGTCAAGCTATTGAGAGGTTTTTGACAGCCTTTCAGAGACTTTGCTATTCACTGTGAGTTAACACAGCTACAAGTGCCTACTGCCATTACAGATCTTGTCATCCATCACCGCTTTGCGAGATAAGTAGTTTCCTCTGCCTTGTTGGCACGCTTGCACAGGTATCTAGTGAACAATCATTAAGGGGTCACACTCGACCCATTTGCCACTTCTGTATCATTTTACTTTACATTTTAGGTGACTTCCCTGCCCATTAGGCACTCTGGGCACTAGCTGGGTATACGTCAGTTACCTGAGGATTAATGTGTATGCTCTTGTTACTCACTTGTTACCCTAAGTGAATCCCTGAGCTGCCATCATACGTTTTCCCTCTATACCTTAGCCCTAGGCACTGCCTGCCCCAACAAATCCTTCAGGCTTCAGATGCTTACAATAAAACTGCTGTCTTTCCTCTTCTGGATACATGACTACCTGGGGTAGTGATGTGTCTCTGGACATGACTGGGGCTTGGAGCAGTGCTCGTTATTATTATCTCTCTAGAAGTCCGGTTGAACAAAAGTGGAGAGAACATCTTCCTTGGAGCATAGCCCAAACCTTGGCATTGGAACCAGCGTGAAATTTCAGTTCTCTGGGAGGCCCGCCCCATCCATCAAATATACCCAAGCCCACCATTTTTTTTTTTCTTTTCTAATTTCGTTCTACATACCCTACTATAATAAGTACATACAATATCAATAAATTTTCATTTGAAATTGTCTAGGTATTTGATTTTTCACTTAATCTACGAATACATGGGTAATTGAACTTTTTCTTAATATTTTTAGAGATATCAAACTTAAATTTTACAGTCCCTTCAAAAATATTTTAAAAGAATTTTACTTTATTTCTTTGAAAGTACGTACAGTCTCTTGAATGCATGTAACAGCTTGTTTCAGTTCCCACCATTATTTGTCAACTAGGAAATAAAATGCTTCTCACTATTTTGCAGTGTTACATTGCTATTTGTTGCCTGTGGCAGGATGAGCTTCAGATATTGTCCCCATAATTCCCTCTGCTCCCACCAGACCCCTTCTCACACCTGCTTCCAATCCTGCCGTCTGATTTTCACACCATCGTAGCTGTCTTCGTTGTGCTTTCTTGGTCTGCTATGAGGTCTTTGAAGTCCTGTATTCTCAGCATTTGACATTCAACATGCTTGTACCTCATCATTTATGGTTCAGTGATCTCCAGTAAGCCTTGAATGCTATTGTTTTTTAATACTATCATAAAATCCCTTTTTTACACTCTTCAGGGTACCGGGAAAAAAATGTAGCAATCTACAGGTTAGTGTAAAAAGAAAAACATTTTGCTCTCTAAAAATTATCAATTGGACTGAAAACAGTAGATGCGAAAGAGAGGAAAGTGTAAAATCAGTGGGTGTAAAAAAGGGATTCTACTATATTCTATTTGTTATCCTAGAGGGGTGAAACCCTAATGTATGAGTTAATGAACGTGTAGATCCGTAAGATAGCGAAGAAGTACAAGACGCAGTGTGAGGAGCAGGTCAAGTCACTGGAGGACAACAAGAAGAAACTAGAGGAGCTCCAGGTGGCAGCAGTGGCAGTGGCAGCGGACAGCCTGGCAGCAGAAAGCACATCATCGCTGGAGATCCCAGAAGAGACCCAGGAGAGGCTTCGGGCAGAGGGGCGCCAGAATATGGAAGAGAGGATAAAGGAGGTTAAGGAGCAGCACAGTGCTGCCGTGAAGGAGCTCTCCGACCAGGTACTGCACTGCATTACTTTGTTAACACCCTATGGTTCTAAGTATTGTTACAAAATGCCAGAGGGGCATGTTCGAATTTGTGAGGGATGGAGGTTTTAATAAAAATATAAGAACTAAATGGGAATTTAATTTATTCACGCAGCTCACATTTGCATCAAACGATTTCCACTATTACTCATATTATTCTTAGTGAGTGCGATATTTAATGTCTATCTCAATTCCAAGTCCTTTTCTATGTAACTATATAGATTATATAGTGGACTCTCAATGTATCGAAAACACATGTACTGATAAACCATATACACTGTTATTTTTCAGTTGTCCGGGCAAAATTCCTATATAAATATCATTGTCTATCGAATATTGCATTTATAAAAGTAGCTCCAGAGGCTAAGGCTCAATGTGTAAAAATGACTGTGCTAAATTATACTAAAAGATTTTTTATGCATTTAACAGTCAATTTTCTGTGTATTATTTTAGTTTATTTGTGTGTATTCCTGTTAATTTGTGTATTTCTTGAATCTAAAATAAACTTGTTTTACAGAAACACATTTCATAATTACTGCACAATGGAAGAAAGAAATGAGCATAAATAGTTGGTGCTGGTACTAGCAGATAGACATAAACTGTAGGAGGACACATTTTCATGTGCAGATGCACAATTATAATATGTACATATGTATACTATTGGAAAATGATTTTAGGAATCTTAAAGCAAATCTTATTCTAACCTAAAGATTTAAAAAAAATTGATATCTCTTCAGAATTTAAATTGATATCTCTTCAGATTTTTTTGTATTTTTCAATTATTGAATAAACATCTTAATATGCTGTACACTTGTGGTTCCTGTGAATGATGGGGAGAGTGGTTTTATTGCATAAATGTATGCAAACCACTCTTAATGTTATTAGTTCATCAAGTTGAAAGAGTGCAGAGAGTGAGGACTATTCAGCACTGAATTGTTTTTGAGGAGTTTGCAAGCAGAGGCAGTTTGTGTTTAGAGGTCACGGAACATGTGCGCAGGTTTCCAGCTCACAGGTGGAAAATGATACCCTGAAGAAAGAGAATGACCAGCTGAAGAACACAGCACAAGAGAAGGATGAACAGACAAAGAAGGTGCTGAAGAATGCTCGTGACAAGATCATGGTGCTGACGGAGACGAACAAAAGCCTATCTGAGTCAACCAGGACCTTGATGGAGTCGAACAAGGACCTGAAAGAGAAGACTGCTAGCCTAACGCAGAAAATGGGTGAGCTCCAGAAGAAGGTCGAGGCGCTAGAGAATCCTCCAGGTAAGATTTGTCACCTGAGTTACTGAGCATTATGTTCTTGTGAAGTAGAATACTTTATCTGCACTCTGGAGGGTTTCATTCTAGCTGTATGTGCATTCCAGTCCCTCACGTATAGGTTTACAATACTAATTAACTTGTGTATTTAATAATGAAGATTATTGTTCTTGGTTATATGGAGTGCATTTAGACAGGGTATCGGAGTTATACACATCTTTAGTTTGAAAATATTAGTACATAATAATAAAGTGATGAAATTACTTAACTGAGCAAAGTAGTTGTGTACAAAATTAGCATCTGGGAAATAGGATTGGCATTGTATTTGACGTGCCACAAGGCGACATCCTTGGCTCGTAGTAGCCTGCGCTACTCTCAATGCCCCTGTTATGTACCGTTACATGCAGTTGCTAACACATACAGTGGAACCTGGTAATTGCTAGGCTTGATAAAACTACAAAAGTCCTCGTATCTAACAAATGTATGCATTAATATAAAATTTGAAGAAACTAACAACGTCATGAGTTACTAGAAGGGCGGGAGTTGTATTACGATGTACCTTAGTTGATATCTCTGCTATTGAGAAGTACACTACACAAGTAGGACGACAGGTCGGTGTTTATTATGAGGAATGTGATATGTAATTGCTTTGTGAGTTATTTGTGAGCTCTGGGTTCCACAATTTTCACACATCACCACAAAACACTGCAAAAAAGAGTGGTTGGCAGCAATGAATGAGTAAACAGCACAGCCATCCACCCATCTCTTGTGATATTTTTATATGTGCATGCACTGTTTACAGCCGTGTTCCAATTCGCAGTTTTAGTTGACTAAATTGTCGTATGATCCATTTTAGTATACGAAAATGATGATGTGCAATTGAACTCTGTTAGGACGATTTTGAAACGACTGGATGCTAAAAACTAGGGGTGGGCCGGTACCACATTTTGCAGGTACCAACGATACAGATTCTCATCTGCTGATGCTGCCAATTACACCAATGCCGATACCAGTTTTGATGAACACAATCTTAATCCCCAATTCCCAAAATTTGGACTTACTTCTTATTACTTAAATTTAAGTATTCAGATTTATGAACACTTTAAGCACTTTG
The DNA here is from genome assembly GCA_029891345.1 of Dryococelus australis. Taxonomy (NCBI): domain Eukaryota; kingdom Metazoa; phylum Arthropoda; class Insecta; order Phasmatodea; family Phasmatidae; genus Dryococelus; species Dryococelus australis. The sequence goes on from CM056993.1 coordinate 9,015,873, forward strand.
TATTAGGTGACTACAGCATGGAAATGAAATACAACACTAATTTTAATAATAAAATGAGAAGATAGACAATTTAGTAACTTAACAGTCACACGTTGGTCACTTTAAATTAACATACATAACACTGCAATATTTGGAAGTTAAAATATCTTGCACCTGGTTTCACTGTAGTGAGTTCATGTGAGCTCTGTAGCTCAGAGTTGATGTGTGCCGCTTATACTACTATTAATTACAATTACGACACATCTCACTTCAAACCCAGTATACCTACTCCTTACGACGTGTCAAACACCATGCCAACCGGTACACAGATGTCGTAGCCTGCCACAATCCTGGGGGAGACTGACATGTGGATACGAGGGGTTGCGCAAGCCAGCGGCGTGTCAGTCCCCCCCTCCCCCATGCTGAGAGCCTACAAGCCGTCAGCCCCAGGGCATGGTCGAGCCCCACCGAAGATACGCGAAGGCTGAGAGATGACTAGAGGGTTGCTACCCCCACTCTGGCCTCTCACCAGAGGGACATCCCACATCCCCCCCCCCCTCTGCGGCCACCGCGACATCTGCAACCCTGACTATATAAGTCAGTGCGCGGCGGACCACACCAGTTGTTCCATCCAGTTCTTCTACCTTGTTCCACCACTTCCAGTGCTGGGACCGCCGACACTGCGATATCTTCAGCAGCCACTAGAGGCTGCCAGCCTTGACGTCACCGTTAGAGCTCTGCAGCACCCACGACCAGATGCTCCAGTGACATCAATCGACAACAGTTACCAAAAGCTCTTCATTGGTAACTAGAGACGTTCCACACACTAACCTTCACTGTTTCTTACAGACACCCCACTTTCTAGATAGTTTGTTTCTATATGAATTAATCTTCAACAGTTTTTATTAATTTGCCCAATTAGCCTAGGACCAGGTCGCCTACACCTGGCTAATGTAGGTTACTACCAGCCACCTGTCTGCTTGGTAGGAGTTAGCATGAGTCACTGTGTTATTAAGCAGTTAACAAACACAACTTTGTTTCTTTCAACTGTGAGACTCATTTCTAGAGTACTTTCAACTCAGCTGCTTGGATGACATTGAGTCGTGCACTACCAACCGGGGACGCGGTACTTACTACGAACTAGCTACGACTGGGGACGCCCATTCAGGAGGCCCCAGTCCAATACACACCCATTAGAGGGCCATCTATTGTATTCCCACCGAGCACCTAGGTGCTGGAGGAACAGAATAGAGGAGCCCCAACCACTAGGAATACTTTTCAACCCAGGAGAGACAGTACGCCAGAGTTGTATCCCCACCGAGCACCTAGGGGCTGGCAGGGATATTTGCTCAGGTGCTATGGCCGGGCCTTGGCTGAGAAAACACACCTAGTAATAGTACTGGTGGCCCTCATGGCTCCAACGCCTCTGATCTGCCCGCTAGAGTGGGGGATCTTCTGAAGCACCGGGCTCGTACTACCAAGCCGTTACTGGGCAGAAACTATTCTAGAGTTTCTCTTTGTGTCCGTGGTGCTCGACCTTCCGTCCTCGGCAGCCATTTCCACTCTATGCCATAAAAGGCGTGACACGGGGCAAGGAGGGAGGAGCAAAAGATTGCTCATCTTGGTTTAGCTCCCCCTACAGCGGAACGACAGGCAGAAGGAGACCGCGCCGCCTTACTTAGGTTATTGGATAGACCTTCAGTGCCAGTGTGTGTGTGTACACTATTGTCTCTCCCCCTACTCGTACACACTGATTACCACCCTGTGTTGAGTGGTGTGGTGAACGGGACAGAGGGATGTCTTGGAATCTCCAACGCCACCTTTTAGAGTTCAGCTGCAGCAAGGTGGAACCGTAAGTTTCGGGTTTGCGAAGCCCTGTATCCTTGCTGCCACCTTGACCGACTATGCCAGCATCAACCATCTGCAGTCAGTCACTACTCATCATCATCAAGATGTCAGTAAGTCGAGTAACCCTAACACCTCCCGCCAATCGTCAATGGCAAGTAAGTACGTGGTCAGTAAGAGGGTATACCAGCATAAGGGACTAGTCACCCGAAACCTAGAGAATTGTTCCTCTGCACAAGACTACGTGCCTGATTGCCATATCCAGCTGGAAGCGATCCCTATGTGAAACCCTAGACGCGCCTCTAACATAAGCGCAACTAAAACCACGACAACCGCGTCCCAGTCTTAGTTACCCGGACATGTGTCAAGTGATTTTCTGGCGCCCAGCGTGGGGCGTCAGATCAAGTAACTGTTAGTTAAGCAGAAGGCTGAACTATGTCACCCGACCCAGAGACCTAAGAGACAACCAAGATAACTAAGTGGACTTTGGGGAGTCCAATAAAAACCCAGTGACCCCCAAAAGACATGTCAACTTCCGAGATCAGTGCCCCTCGGGCATAAACCATGACTCTGAACAAGAAATGCAAGACCCGAAGTGTAGCCATATTGAATGTCCAGGTATCGGCTCACTACGGATAGAGTGTGCCTATTGCTCGAAGACCTTCCACCATGTATGCCTACGCTGGCTAGACAAGGTCCGGGGTACAGAAGACCTTGAATACAGGTGCAAACTCTGCCGTAGACAACCAACCTGTTTTTGTAATGAAATTACCTGTCCTGGCCGAGTCATAAACCGTATCCGATGCACCACGTGCAGTGAACCCTACAATCACCTGTGCATAGAATGGCCCGACGAGCCCGTGTCTATGCCAGGGATGGCATATCAGTGTGAGAGATGTAGCACCCGGCCACCTGGCAACCGGAAGAGACTATGATATTCAGATCACCAATTTTGCAGGCCGACCACACGAGGACTCAGTGGCCTTCACACAAGAGTGTGAAAAAGAGTACCGAGATACAGATTTACTGACGAAGCAATGGGTAGACAGGGTCCAGTTACACCTGAAAGGCTTAGCATTAACATGGTGGGAGAGATACTGCAAGTTCCTCACGGACTGGAAGCAGTTCTGCAACAGCATTGCATCTAAGTTCACTGGCGAGGAGGTGTTAGCACAGTTGACGACCCGGTTTTGTAACCAGACCCAGGTACCAGAAGACGAGGCCGAAATATTTATCTGTCGCAAGGAGCAGATGTTTCAACGCTTATCTACAAGGGTTTCGGAAGCTACAGCCGTCCGATCGATCAGCAGGATTCTACTTCCCAGTCTGAGGAATGTCCTCCTCATGGCTAAACCCACAACTGCAGATGAATTAATTGAACATGTACGGGAAGCAGAGCAGAATTTTGCGGCACAGGCAAGTCCGGAAAAACATCAACCAGTAAAATCCCCGGAACCACGAGCACCACCGGTCGAATCACCCAGGAATGCGCCCGCTCCCCATCACGCACGACGTTCATACCAAAATGTTGGTTCTGTCCGGAGAACCACTGGAATAAAGATTACCTTCGTAAACCAGCTGGGCCAGCGATTCCCCCGAGCAAGTCCAATCGAACACAGAGGCCGACATACACGAGGCCCACACAGAAACCGACTCCCACTACTAATGCAGGAAACACCGCCACTGGGATGCGAAACGGGCCACCACCACCGGACCACAAGGACCCAGAATCCAAGGCTCAAATGAGGAACCGGCACTCCCCATAGCTCCACATATCGAAGTTGAAATTAATGGAAAGCAAGTGCTGGCGTTGCTTGACTCGGCCGCCACCGGGAACTGCAGCCGAAGGAACCTCTTAATTCCGGAACAACTATCCGATATGCTCCCACAAACTAAATCCGTCCGAATGGCCCAGCACAATACTGCCAGATTACATTAACGGTGAACCTAAACCGTATCTCAGCACCCTCATAGTTTTGCTTACACTATCTGAAGCGGTGATACTTGGTTGTCCATGGCTCAGACAGCAGCAGTACATTATCTACTATGGACAACGCCGCGTGTACATGGGTGAGAATAAGAGAATCTCTGTAAACTAGGACCAGAGCCCAGACGACATTATACTGACACCCATAGATCCCGCACGGATCAACCATGAACTCGGCAAAACAGAGTTTAACCAGTTACAGCTAGTATTGAACGAATATACTGGCACGTGCGGCCATGGCGGGTTGCTACGTCAGACTCGCTCGATACAGCATGAGATCTGGACAACCGACGTCCCCGTTTACAACTGACCATATTGGGTATCAACACGTCGCAGCAACCTGGTTATGGACCAAGTGAACTACATGAAGGACCAGGGGTTGTAGAACCTTCCAACTCACCCTACAATTCCCGCTTGGTGCTAGTTCCCAAGAAAGATGGAAAGCTTGAACGAGGTAACGCACCCTATTGCTCCCCCAGCTATTGACTTAACTCATGCCCCTGCGTGACGTTGGAAAGGCTAAGATCTTCAGTACACTGGACATGGAGTCCGGGTACTGGCAAAGTCCGGTACATCCCGATAGCCGTAAATACACGGTATTTACCACACCTTCCAATTTAGAGTAATGCAGTTCGGATGGAAGAACGCCCCTACCACCTTCCAACGCCTAATGTCCGCAAAGGTACTGACAGGTTACATCGGAGAGTTTGGCTTTGCCTACCTTGATGATGTAATCATCTATTCGAATAGCTGGGAGGAACACCTCGAACATCTACAGCGAGTACTGGTACGCTTGGAACGCCACAGGATGACTTGCAAGCTGTCAAAGAGCTACTTCTGTAAGTTATCCATCAACTATATAGGATACGTCGTCTCGTCCAAAGGAAACTTCCCACAGCAGAAATTGATACTTGCCATCGAAGAGGCAAACGAACCGACAAACAAGCGACAACTACGAGGTACCTGTGTCTGTGCAACTGGGTACGTGACTTCGCGCCGAATATTACACAGCACATGGCACCACTTCACCCATTCCTAGAGAAAAACACCCGTTGGCGATAGGGTCCGAAGCAGCAACAGGCATTTTGTGACCTGAAGACTAGTTTTGGGAATATACAACAGCGACATGGGCTGCAAGGAGATCAACCCCTCATCCTGCGAACCGACATGTGCCAAAACGGACTAGGAGCGATTCTCTACCAGCAAGACATCAACGACCAACCACGTGTGACAGCGTATGCCTCGAGACTGAGCAGTGCTATTATATTAATGAACAGGAATGCCTGGTGGTCATCTGGGCAGTGCGAAAGTCCCAGTACTACTTACAAGGGCAACATTTCATATTGCGTACCGTCTCGAAAGCCGTCCAATGGCTACACGAATCGAGGAATAGCAAAGCCAAGCTCGGACAGTGGGACATGTTTCTCACCGAATACGACTTCGAAGTACAGCACTGTCCAGGTAAGACGAATGACCTGCCTGACGCTCTGTCCCGCTTCCCGACACTGGAGGAGAAAGCCGAAGAGGAGGAAGGGGAGAATATGTCCCCTCCCCCAAGTAGAATGAAGTCCCTACGAACAAATTCGCCTCCTCCAGTTACAGATCACCCGTCACGATGAGCCAGCAAGAAGACCCTGACGTATGTCGTCTGCTACGAGAACAGCTACAACGCTTTGAAGTAAGGGATGACATATGGATGCGTAGCGCGTTGGGAAATCTGGATTCCACAACAACTGCATGCTGACATCTGCTGGCACCACCATGACCACACTCAAGCTGGACACCCAGGTACTCGAGAAACCCTACTGGACATCAGGATCCGATATAGCTGGGATGGGAAAAGCCGCGACGTCCGGCAGTACGTCAGCAACTGCATTGTGTGCTGCCGTGGTAAAGCCTACCCGGTTCCCCCTCCTACCGCATGAGTAAGGAGACCCAAGACAGCGTGGGCACATATAACCGCCGATATGATGGGGCCATACCCACGTAGCACAATGCGGGAACCGCTACCATCTGGTAGTTACCGACCAGTTCTCCTGGCTGGGTAGAGGGAATACCTCTACCCAGCCAGGAAACCGCCCCAAATGTGCGAAAGATGGAAGCGGAAATATCTGCACGCTGGGGATACCCGAAGGACATACTGACTGACAACGGCATTCAGTTCACGAGTTGCCAGGGATGGGGAGTCAAAACGTGGGCTACTCCTCCGTACCACCCTCAGGCCAACCCCACTGAGCAAAGGAACCAAGAAATTAAGAAGTGCCTTCGCATCAGTGTGGGGAACGACCACCGTCACTGGGTTAAACATATCCCAACCACTTTGTTCAGTCTGCGTCGTCGAACCAACGAAGCAGTCGACACTAGCCCAAGCATACTCCTCCAGGGACAGACACTGCGCTGATCAGGCGACTGGCAGTGGGAAAGTGAACCCACCAACATGCCTCAAACAGAGGACGTCTGGTTAGCCACGCTAGCTCGTACTACCACTGCCCAGAAGGTTCCGGATGAGTATATCCGCAAGAAGTACCTACAATCGAATACAGGGGTACGCAAATTTAACCTAGGTGAAGCCGTAATACTCAAGATGCATTCCCTTAGCGAAGCCAGCAACCAGTTCCAGTGATGGCCTCGCTGACAAATGAGACGGACCGTATTACATTGTCGGCAAAAGAGACAACGTCTACTGGGCCGAGGACTAGCGAGTACGGATCCGGAAGGTCACCCTAAGCTAAATACGACTGTATCCAGGGGATATGCCACTAATTGAGCACAACGATGCCGTTGGGGAAATGTCGGGTGACTGACAGTCAGGACAAACCATCACCCGAAGGGCAACTCCAGAACTCGTACCAGGGGGGTTATTCTAAGTCTCTCATTCTGTCGAAAAATGACGGATTGTTTACAACTATCGGCTCAGACCACAGTTCGAAGGTTGAGTGACATCACGAGTGGATATGGAACTTCTCAACTGCTCATGAGTAGTTGGCAGGCTAGAATTTCATTGGAAAACCAATATGGTGGGCGTCTGTATGAAATGTGGTAGTGTATTTCAATGATGTGGAAATAAATATTGTGTAGTATAAAGTCAGTGCAGCACATGTTTGTGTTGTATGGAGTTATAACTTTCCTACACTTACATTTACGATACGAATAAGCATGAAAAGATTGATTTTAACTATTTCAAGCATGCATCACACACATCTGCCCTTATTTAACATTGTGCACAACATTATACAGACTATTTTACATGTGGGATGTTGTTATAAGCACGTAAATGTACAAATACTCAATTGTAAACATTTATTCACCGCTTAAACAGCATGTGTTCGGTGGTCTAGCGATTAATTTGTGTGCTTCATAACACAAGCATTTCAATGGTATGAGATTGAAATTCCCCTTCTGTATAATTTTTATTTTGTTTAAATATGTGAAATACGGTTATGTGGTGTTATGTGGTAACAACATTTAAAAAAAAATGAAGCTTATAAGCTGTGCACATTTGTATTTTGGCCCCTAATAGCCTACAGTTTGGAATGTTTTGGGACTGGCTCTGTTATAGTCTATTTCATGTAAGTAGGGTCGATTTTGACAGCTCTAGAAAAGTAGCACGGCCACAATAATTTATCCTTCTACCAGAGCTATTTTGTCAGTGAAGAAAAAGATGTTTGTAAAGAAATGTTTGAGTCCAATGGATACTTTCCTTTTCCTCTTTCCTCATTTTTTCCTGTTGTGATGGGCACTGGGCACTGAAATACTTACGTTATCTAACTTCCATCCAGTAATAAATGTAGGATATTATAGCTAGGTTGGCATTCCAAAATCATTTATTTTTGTAATTACCAAGTTATATATGTTGGGGTTCTGTTTATTTTAGTTTGAGAGAAAAGGGAAACGGTGATGCTTGGGGGGGGGCTTTAGATTTGCGTCTTTCAAGAGAACATTATTTTGATGTTCTTACGAGTGTGCAGAATTTTGTTTTGTATATTAGGTATTTTGATGGAGCAGTGGAGAATTTTGCTTGTATGGAAATAACATTCAAATTATTTAACTTTAATGAAAAACAAAACATGTATTATATACATCGATGTTCGTATTCGTATAGATGCAGCAATACACACACACTAGACCGAAGTTAACTTTGCACTCGTTGAATTTATGATATAGTCAAATAAACAAATATTATTCTCTCACTACAAAAATATGCAAAGTGCGGCTTTTTCAGGCCACTTTCAATAATTATACTAACGGTTTACAAATACTTTTACAAAACACGCAAACTTACCGTTTGTAAAATTCGCAACCACTGGAACACAAGGTTTTCCATGGCTCTGCAGTATACTTCGGCGGACACCAAGGTTAGGAATATTAATATAATTGATTTTAATGTGTACATTTCTTTGTTATTCAGGACAGATTTACGTGAAATCTATAATTAACATCTGCTAACATTCCTCCACTTAGCCTTGGCCAAATAGTTTATTTTCCACTTACACAAATAGTTGCTAAACACACAGGCCTCATCCGCAACACGTAAACATCTATATCACACGAAGGAAAACAAATACTGTTTAACATGGCCACCAACCACAGTTTCTCAAACTCCTCACAAAATCAATGCAAACTCTACACTATTATTTTCTTATAAAACATGTATTTGTAATCGTATACTATTGTTTACGAGTTAAAAAATTCAAAGCATACTGTTTGTGTCTTTAAGTATTGTTTTTTCAACAGATTTGTGAAATTTTGAAACGAGGAATGTCAGTAATATTTTGTTGGTACGTTGTCGACCGTGCGCAGAGACAGAAACGCTTGTCTAGCTTGGAGTGGGGAAAGTCGGTACGCTGAAGATGCCCGATTGCCCCCCGTGCTAAACGACTGATAACTCCGAATACCGTTTTGGATCTGTCGGCTGGAAAACGGTAGGTTCATGGCGGTGTGGGTCGGTTTGGGCAGTTACCGACGAAACTTCGAATAACCTCCCAGGACTAATGAAGTATACCTACAACATCAAGTCAGCTTTACAAAAATCTAATTTATACTTTATCTTTCTTTTGTCCATTTAAATCCTAACATGTTCACTGTGTATTTTCGTAAATGTTCAAAAGGTAAGCACTCAAGAAATATAAAAGTCGAACAGAGTGGAAAATGCATTCCTAAAAAAAGCATTCTTCTTGTAGATGATCTTCACAAGTACACTGTAAAAACTCATGGTTATTTTTTAAAAATGTACCTACACATCAATTACAAAAATCTAAAATTACCAACGTCCTTTACAGGAGTCTTTCTTATTCGTAGTTCTGAGTCTAACATGTATTATTGGTGAAGTCTCCGTCTTCAATTATCACTGGCACTGTGGTGAGCATCTATACGTGATACACTATTTGTAGTAGTTACCGGTCCATCTTAATTGTGAACCTGTTCTTAAGGAACCTGGTGGCGACTACCAGAAGTGTAGTATTACAATTACTGTTCGGTAAGGAAGGGTCCTGAGGGAACTGTCGCGACAACAGTTACCACGGGCTGGTAAGGAAGGAGCAGACGTCTTCGGGAGCCATTGATGGTCCAGTCTTCTAGAAGCAGAGGGCTTTACAGCACGTGCAGAAGTAGCTTCTGGAAGGTTTTCTTCAACTGGTAGCTGATTCCAACCCTGAAGAGAGTAGTGGAATCTGTGGGTGTACCAGAGAACACGAACTGCCATTTGCTTTCTCCGGCCCTGTACGGAGCGGTGGAGGAAACTAAGACTGTCTTCTGTGCGTCTCGCAGGAGTATTTATACTGATTTGACCTCTGGACAGGTGGCGGCAAGGGGTGAGGAAAGAGATACCCTCCTCCCCATGTCGTCTGATGAGGCGGAATCACTGATGCTGCGGACATCATCCCTTCTCTCATCTGCAGTGTGGTTTCATAATGTGTGCTGCCCTCCCTCTGCTCGTCATAGAACTATGTGGTCTAGGGCGTCAGGCTCAGTGTGTGTGTCCAGCATTACAGTCTCACTTCGGGGGGTGTTGCCGTGATGGCTGCCTTGGAGATCTGGGGGTGAACAGTACAAGGTTGGGTGGCAGTGTCTGTAATATCATCCAGTCTCGCACAGGAGTATTCCTTTAGCCATGTGTCTAGCTTCTTGTAGTACTATTGGTTTAATGACTTGCCCAAAGAATGAACATTGCATCCAGCTGAGGCGAAGTCAAGTGCATGTTAAAGAGTTGTAGAGTATCACGTGTTAGCGTACAGCACTGAACCTGTGTGCAATGCCTCCGCTGTTATGCTTTCCTGTGAAAATTATATCCGTGACAGTGTGATGTTATTACATGTGATGAAAGCCTATAGATTAGACTATGACTGTACTATTTTATTTTTCTCATTCTATTAAGAAAACTGCACTGGAGGTCTCTGAAGAGGCTATTTTTAAACCATTTTCACAATTTTGTTTCTTTTAGAATAAATTTAATCTTACAAAAACAAAGCTGTATGAGTTTGGAATTTTTTTTTTTTTTTTTCAGGTAAAAAGTCATATTCCTAGGATATTTATTTGCTGAGATACATGTAAATGCACAAACTACAAATATACAAATAATATGTCCAGACTATAAATTCATAATATCTGTGTAAAATATGCACCTCTACATTTCAAATTTTTTTCTGAGGAAAAATGTGCATGTGGTATATGTGTAAGTATAGTAATATGATAAATCCTTCAGTCTTTTCTCTCAGCAATAGGAGTATAGTTTTAAATTAACGATTAAGAAATATTTTTTCCTCAGCAAGCTGTTGTAAAGCTATTTATTAAATTCCAGAAGATGCAACTGCTTCCAGCAAAGCTCAGTTGGAAAGCCAAATTTCAAAGCTGCAAAAGGAGAATGCAGAACTCAAGTCTGAAATTCAACAAAATGAGAGAAAGTGTCTTAGAGAGTCAGAGTCATTCAACCAGAAAATCTCGCAGCTGCAGCGACAGCTTGACAAACAGCAAGTAAGTGTGTGATGAAAATTCCCTTCAAATGGTTCTCCCTTTCATGAGTTTGTTATTGGGCAGTGTTTCTTTTGGATGTTGTCACACTTCTGCATCAATGTGTTATGAACTGGTTTTTGAGTCAGTCATATCTGACAGAGGCTGTAGGGGTTTAGCAATTAGGTAGAGCACAACCATATAAAATGGGGGTTTATTAAGTAATTGAGAATGTTCAATAACTATTTAACAAAAAACACTTGGGGGCAGCTTTAAAATTAATTACAGGATGAGCTAACTATACTATGGGCCCACATCACTTTAAAAAAAAGCTATTTGGAGAGTCCCCGCCTCCTCCCTGTTGCCGTAGGCTGATTAAGGCAACGGTTAGCAACAACTGGACACAGCCATCTTCAGATGTCCTCTTGGTCTGATGCCCCAATGACAAAAGACACCGTTCATAGGTTTATACTTTCCTATGTCGG